>CM052702.1:99385726-99493718 GCA_028551405.1 Uromys caudimaculatus
AAAGAAAGAAAGAAAGAAAGAAAGAAAGAAAGAAAGAAAGAAAGAAAGAAAGAAAGAAAGAAAGAAAGAAAGAAAGAAAGAAAGAAAGAAAGAAAGATTAGAAAGAGGCAATGGTAAAGAAGGAATAGGGGCGTCGTAATATCTGACTGCTTTATGCTGGCATTGGGGGCGACGTGTCTCTGGGGAACCTAGAAGAATGGGGGTGGGGGATGTTTGTCCAGTCGTAGGAGAGTTGGCAGTTTCCTTGCTGTCCAGGGTCTGTGGAGCAGTCTGAGGGTAGGTCAGAAGGAACAGGTCCAGTAGAAACGTCTGTGTCTGAGAGGAGATTGGAGCATCTGACGGTTGCTTCTCTGGAGCTGTCCTGGGTGTACTAATCACTTGGACTTGACAAGATATTGAAACACATTATTCTAGGTAGAGAAATAGATTAAGAACGTTTGGGAAAAAGAAAATTTTTTTTAAGATGTACATTTTAAACCCGAGGAATCCCACCCTTTGGAATAGGTGGTAAGTGGGAACTTTGGGCAGATGTACTTATCTGGATGGAGTCTATTGGGTCCATGAGAGGCAGATCTGAGTGGATTTTCTGTAGCTTATAGGTTTATAAAAGAGATAACAACATGAGTTAACAACATGAACAGTCTTTAAGATGAGCCTTTTGTGGAGCAGAAGGGACAAGTTTAAAAAGTTGAAAAAAGGGCTGGAGAGATGGCTCACTGGTTAAGAGCACTGACTGCTCTTCCAGGGGTCCTGAGTTCAAATCCACCAGCCCTATGGTAGCTCACAACCATCTGTAATGAGATCTGATGCCTTCTTCTGGGGTGTCTGAAGACAGCTATTAAGTGTACTTACATATAATAAATAAATAAATCTTTAGCCAGGCAGTGGTGGCGCACGCCTTTAATCCCAGCACTTGGGAGGCAGAGGCAGGTAGATTTCTGAGTTCGAGGCCAGTCTGGTCTACAGAGTGAGTTCCAGGACAGCCAGGGCTACACAGAGAAACCCCGTCTCAGAAAACCAAAAAAAAAAAAAAAAAAGTTGGATCGTGTAGTGGAATGTTTTATTCGAGTTAGGCAAATTTATAGGAACTCATAACATTAGGGCAGTGGCATAGCAAGAGGAAATATGAAGCATTTAATTAATGGAAACCGAGTTTAGGTAAGGAGATAACAGATTACATCTGTGAAAGCTTCACTGTCAATGTAGTCAGAAGTCTGAGAAAGAGTAAACAATAATCTAGCAGTTATATTATTTAAAAAATGACAGAGTCCACTAGTCAACAGTTCCCTGGTCTCTGTGGCAACTCAGACAGTCTGGCTTTCAAGTGCAGAAGACGCAGGGCTTTTCCTCTGTGGAATGGATACATGTGACATGGGAAGTAAGCTTACCTTGGTTTAGTAGCCAAGCCCCTTGACCCAAAGTATCCGGTTTTGTCCACTGAGTTTTTAGTGATTGTCATATCACAATCTAGGCAGAATCCTGTAGCTGTGTCCACATCTTCTGAGACCATTGACCATCCTGGGCCAACTGTTAAGACTTTGGTAATTCTGTCTGCTATAAACTTAATAATTAACAAACTTCTGACAGGATTGAGAACTGTATACATTGGTTATAACTGAATAGAATTTAATAGCAGTAGCAAAGAGACATATGGCTAGGACAAGAATAAGGAAGCAGACAGCAGTAGCATGGAAAGAGAGGGAGAGAGGGAGAAAGTCCCTTGTGTGTGCTGGAAGGTGGAAATGCAATCAGGGATCAGGGATCAGGGACTGGCAGAGCAGGAGCCAGCTTCTAATGACAGCACAGATCTTTCTGGACTCTACAAGACACCCTCCTTCAGGTATCATTCCTTGACCTCTCCTTACTTCCCTGACTCCTCTTTGCCAAGGCCGTAAACATCGCTGTGTGCCCATCTCTCCCTGCCCCTTTTTCTCGCTCTGTGTGGATCTGGACAAAGTGTTTCAGAGCCCAGGAACCATTCAGGAGTGGCTCTCTGCTGGGTGTAATGGATCCAGTGCAGAAGCAGAGGCCAGCAAACACACAGGCCTGGGGGCTGGGGGAGGCAGTGACAGTGGCCGTAGTGGGAGGTGAAGGGTGGCAAAGGAGCCTTGCAGGGGAAGAACAGTCAGGTGAGGCTGCAGGTGAGGCTGTACAGTGTTACCATGGCACCCATTGCCCACTCCCAGTCGATTCCCTCATCAATAAAATGGTGACCACAGCTCCAGCCTCACCAAGAGGAGGGGAAGCCAGCTGACACAGCAGCTGAGGAAGTGTTTCAGGTTTCACCACACTGATGGAATTCGCATCCACCAGTCAAGCACAGAAGGACAGTGTTCAGGTGTGATGGCAGCCTCGCCCCACGAACAACCAACCCTGCCCCTACTGGAGATTTGGATCTGAAAGACCCCAAGGGCATGAACCCCACTGGCCTTGAGTGAGAAAAAGGGTGGAAAGGAAGGGACGGAATCCCCAGCATCCAGGGCCCCGGAGCAAGTGTGAGGAGGTTTTGGGCCTCCAGCCAGGTGCTAATGATGCAGGGAAGGCAGCTACCTGAAACCCCCAGCAGCACCCAAGCAGAGCCAGCCTACTCTCCACTGTAGGAAAAGAGAAACTGAGGCTGAGGTGGCTTCTCTGGGAACAAGTCCCCACATAGGACGGAGAATGGAGGGAGCTCTGGGAAGAAGGGGGAAGGCCCTGGTGTAGGTGGACAAGAAGCAGGGGCTCAGGCACAGGGCGTGGGCAGGGGGGAGGAAGAAAGTAGAGAGCAAAGAGAAAGCAGGGCCACTGGGGTCCCTAGCTGCCCAGGCCAGACTGCACCACTCTAAGTGAAACCTATGGTGTGGGTGGGTCATGTATTGTCACCACCAGATTCAGCCCTGGGATGCTGCTGCCATCTGTCCCTATAGGCCTGTATCCCCCACACCCCACAGTAACCCTGGTCATCCGTGCTTGTCCACAGCTCAGTTTCTCCAAGACACCTATCCCACATAAGCCATACTTCAGATTGAGACCCAGGACAGTAGCCATACAGAGCACTGCCTTTGCTTTGACCATGGCTGTCCCTGGCATGTTCACCAAAGAGAGAGTTGTTGGCGTCTCCCTAGCGTCCCCTCCAATTTCCTATGCCCCCCCCCCCCGTAACTTTCACGGGGTTTCACAGCTTGAGTTTGTTGTGAGAAGAGCCACCTGGGCAGCTCCCCATGCTTCTGTTTACATCAAACACATTGCAGGCCCCACAGCACCTGGCTCGCTGGGCCGCAGAGATGGCCTCAGGTAAAGACCTCATGTCCTTGAGGGGTTGAGTGATCATTGCAGAGCCTCAGGGCACTCTGTCTCCTCATGTC
The DNA here is from genome assembly GCA_028551405.1 of Uromys caudimaculatus. NCBI lineage: Eukaryota > Metazoa > Chordata > Mammalia > Rodentia > Muridae > Uromys > Uromys caudimaculatus. The sequence goes on from CM052702.1 coordinate 99,389,071, forward strand.
TGCTACTGACCTAGCAGGGTTGGGAACACAACTCTATAGTTTTAGTGTCACATGCCATACCCAGTGGGTGCTTGAATATGTTCTTTAAGGTACCAACAGGTGACTGGATATGAGGTCCTTCCCAGGAACCTGATGTTTTGTTTAGTTAAAAAAAAAAAAAAAATAGAATCAATGTTATTTCTAAATATAAACCCCTTTCTCATTATTTACACATTTTCTGAAAAAAAAAAGTTATAACATAAAAATGGGAAGAAAAATCCCACTTAAATGGCAACCTTTAAGCTTTTCTAGTCACTTCTGCACACGTGGCTGCTATGAACTCATGCTGCACCTGTTGAGGGTGCATTTGGCTGCAACTGCAGTAGCTTAAAGAAAGAGGTAGACTTTTCTCATTTTGGTGGAGTGCTTAAGGCTGATAACTAGTCCACTGGCTCAGCAGAGTCATGGCCTTTCTGTGGTTCTCTTGGACTTTTCCTCGTGGCTGTATGACTACAGCAGCTCCATCCATTGCATCCATGTCTGAGACCAGCTAAGGCGGTCAGTTCCACGTTTCTAAGGGGAATCCAAGTGTTATTCAGGCATAACCCCAGCTAGCTGTTCTTTAAGGCCCATTCGTTATAATTTTTGATCTTGTGGACATTCCTAGCTGCAAACAAAATTGTCATAAGTATCTTTGAACTAGTCATAATTAATCAACTGCAAATAGAATGTCATAAATGCCTTTGAGCCAGTCATAATTAACCAACTGTGAGTGAGCATGGAATCACCACAAACAAAATTAAGGAGAGAGAGAAATAACAGTCTCCTGCTGCATGTGTGCTGTTTTATAGTCTGCCACCTTTCTCTTAACTATATACTACCAAATTGTTCCACATCAAGGAACACACTCAGTAACTCATTTAACAATAATTTGAGAACACACTGCATTCTGGGACCCTAGGTGGGCACTGTGGATATAATAGCAAGCACCATGGAGCCCCACTGCCATGAAGTATATTGCTTAATGAAGCATACAGAAACTACAGAAGAAATGCATAGAAAGTGTGTAGCTTCAGTTTTACTGTGTGGTACAGAAAAACAGGTCTGGGCTTGACTCAACAAGGATAGTCTCCGTGCTGAATAGAGGATCATGGAATTGAATATAGGGTCGCTGTGTTAAGTGCGGAGTCATTATGTTGAGTAGAGGGTCATCATAATGAGAGGGACATCACCATGTTGAGGGCAGGGGTTCAGTCACCAATTTCAATAGAGGGTCACTATGTTGAATGGTCGGTCACTGTTGAGTAGATCATCACTGTACTGAGTGGAGAGTTACTGTGTTGAGTAGAGAGTCATCACATTGATCGGAATTTTACCAAATTGAATGGAGGGTCATAACATTGAGTCTCTGTACAGGGTCCTCTTCCTGGGGCTGCAGTAGGTAATCAGTGCTACTCACATCAACTTGGCAGCTGCAGTGCCATTCCTCATTACCCACCCCAATGTTCTGAGTTCCCGAATGGAAGACACACACACGCATAGCCTTCTATTTTAATATGCCTTAAACATCTCAATGGCTGGGCCACTCCTAAACCTCCACGTGGCTCACACCTCCCCTCTGATACTCCTGAGTTATCACTTGCTAAAATCTATGTTGTCTTTGCTGCCCTAGACCCAATGTGGGGGAGGGCTGGGGCCACGCTTCCCAGACTCTTACATGATTGGTACACTGTCTCTTCTGCTCCTCTCAGGCCTTCACCTTACTGCTTTCTCCACATGATGGTTCTACCTCTTCCTTCCTCTCATAGTCCCCTTGCTCGAGAATCCTAAAGTCCTGCTTCTGTCTGCCTGCCCAGTCATTAGCAGCCGGCAACTTTATTTACCAATGAAAACCAACTGGGGCAGGGACCCTCAGTGTCTCACATGCAGATTCTCCTGCAACTTTGGAAACCCAATTAACATAATACAAGCATTAGACCAAATCCACAGCAGGATTGTTTAACCAACCTATTGGTGTCCTTTAGATGTTAGCATGTGTTTTTTGTTTGTTTGTTTGTTTTGAAAGGGTTTTTTTGGCTGTTTTTTTGTTTTGGTTTTGGTTTTGGTTTTTTGTTTTGTTTTGTTTTTTTGGTTTTTCGAGACAGAGTTTCTCTGTGTAGCCCTGGCTGTCCTGGAACTCACTCTGTAGACCAGGTTGGCCTCCAACTCAGAAATCCACCTGCCTCTGCCTCCCAAGTGCTGGGATTAAAGGCGTGCGCCACCACTGCCCGGCGATCTTAGCATGTTTTAACTTCATCACTACCCTCTGTAAGTCCACCTTAACACACGGCCTGATTACCTTAGAATAAATTTTAATTCTAAATTACAGTTCCCAGAAGTGATCTTGCTGGATGGGCGCAGGCTGCTGAGGCTGAAGCTAACACTATGGACCTTTCTCAGGGCACCTACCCCTTGCCCTCCAAGACAGCTTATCCCCTGCCTCATCTCCAACACCCCTTTCTGTCTCACTGTTATCTTTCCCAAATGTAGAGCTGCTGGGGCAGCATTATGCCTGGTTGTCTTTGTGTGTACTTCACTCATGTTCCTGGAGCTGATGACCTTTCAGCAATCTCCTTATGAGATTTCAGCTCATGTGTGTGTACGCGCGCACACTTCTCTTACATATGTTACAAAATCTCCTCCTTCTGTTTCCTTGTCAAACTAACCTTCTGGCTTCCCATGGAACACCCAAACTCCCAAATCCAGTCGTGTCTCCCCATCCTCCCACCCTCTCCTGCCAGCCTTCATGCCTGTCCCTCGCCATCTGCTTCAAGGCCAAGTGTGAAGGGCAAGTCTCCCCTGGCCTTTGCACAAGCAGGACTCCATCAGGTTCCCTCTAGGGAATACCATCCACAGACCACATGTGTGCCTGGATGTGTACCCTGAACGGTCTCTGCTCGGTCCCCTTGCTTGCTCCCCTGAATCATCCTCTTGCTCACTTCCAGCCAAGTTCTACCCTTCTGTGCCTCCTTAGGCTCATCCCTGAGCCCTCAGAGAGCCATTAGGTCATTCTACAGTTGTCCCAGGAGAGTCAGGCTCCCCTGACAGGCAAGGGCCAGCCACATCTCTGTCCTCAGTACCCAGCACAGAGGTGGCACTGTGTGAGAGTCCTCATAGCTAGAATGTATTAATTAGTTAACAAAATCTGTCCATTCCCAGCCCCTTGCCTGGTGAGCAGACATCTAAAGCACGCAGTGGCCATTTAAACCTCTGGTCTTACGGGCTCTGCTCATCTCAGGTCTAAGTGCAGACAATACACAGATAGCTTGAGAACTGTCACCTTCTACAGCGGAGCTGTCATCTACCTTAGTGCCTTCCTGGGACCCAGAGTTGACTCTGGGTCATCTCGGATCTGTACCTTGTCTGAACTAGGGCTCTGATGCCTTGGTGAGAAGCACTGGGCTCTGCTATGCTGGTTGGCTAGGCACGTTTCAGCAATGAGGATGTGGAACCATTGCCCCATGGCCTTCAGGCCTGACCTGGCATCCAGTGAGGGCTACCAGTGCATTAAGTCTTCATGGGCAGTCAGTGCTGAATTCTGACCCCAGGCAGGGCACAGGAATCCTCGGGCCACCAGTGTGTCCCAGGTCCCTTTTACACCTGTTAACAATATGGCCCTCAGCATTGCCTTCCTCAAGTCACTCCTCTGTTCATGAGTGTCACCACATCTCCCTTGCTGTTAAGACCAAATCTGGCTCTATGCAGGAATTCAAGGAGCCCCAGACCACTGCAGCCTCCCTCTCCCACCTTGACTTCCACCATTCCAAGCATACTAGTGTCCCCCAGTTTGGGAGACACCTTGTTTTTCCTTCCCATGACAGTGCTGGCCTCTGTCATGCCTTCTGACTGAGATCCCATCTCTTCTTTTTTCTGAGTTCCAGTTTGAGGTCCTTCATAATCCAATTGAAACAAAACAAACAAAACATGGAAGCACCCTTTCCTCCAGTGTCTCTAGCTTGCTCATTCAGAGTGAAGATGGGGAGGGTTGTGTTTTTAACCCACCAGGTCCATCCTCTGAGTCTAGAAATGTTGGTGACAGTTTGAGTGCCAGCCCTGTGCCTATACTGTGCCTGGTGTCAAGGTTCTGAACACAGTCTGCTCGTTTCTGCAGGTGACAATAACAACGGTAAGTGTGGTTTGTGGAGGGCTCATGGGCACTGCATGCATGCCACCCACTCCATAAACAGCAACCTGTCTGAATCACTACAGCATGCCTCTGATGTCTGTGTTACTGCCTCTGCTTTACAAATAAGGACAATTAAGTTCAGAAAGATGAAATCTCTTGACCATAGACACAGAGCTGACCAGATGGAAGTCCAGCCTCACATTCATGGCAGATACTCTAAGGCTGGCCCTCTGTCCCAGGCTGGGAATCACTGTGCCCATGCCAGCAACCTGCAGAGTGGGCACCTGGCTCCTCCAGCTCCACTCTGTCTCACATAACTGCTGCTTCTTACTTTCCTAAGCAAATGGTGGAAGGGTGGGGTGGGAGTCCCTAAAGACTTCCCATTTCAGGAGCAGAGACCACAATCACCCAACCATCCTAGGGAAGAAGGGAAGAAAACAGAGCCATGCACGGCTGAAAAGACCTTGAGGGTAGAGTGGAAAGGGTTCTGCTCCAGCGTGGGACAGGCTGGTTCAGGGTCCAGGAAGCAGAGAGAATTGAGCTAAGCCTTGAGAGCTAGAAGAGAGGGGCATCCAGGAGCAGGTGTCCCCAAGCCTAGGATAGCACAACGGTAGGTCTGCAGTGCTGGACATGCATGACATAGCGGGCGATTCAGCCGCAAAGGGCAGCAGAGGCCAGATGATGAAGGGCTGTGAAGCCAGGCTAAGGGATCCAACCTTTAGCAGAACACAGTAGGGAACCACGGAATGTGTGGAAGCCAGGGTGAGTCTCTGTCATCAGAGCCGCCGGTGGGCACAGGCGGGTGTTCCATGTGACTGACGGGCTGTTCTGCCTTGCTTCTGTGTGCCTGGGGTTAGAGACACCGCCAGCCAGGGCTTGAAGGTCTTAGAGCTATATTTCCTTGCCTCCACTTAGCTTTTCTCTGGACAAAATGGACAAATGATCCAACCTCTCCGAGCCTCAGTTTCCTGTCAGATGGGGACAATACAGCCCTGCAGACTGAGAGAGGGAGAGGAAATCAGGTACACTATCTAGTCTTATGACTGTGTGGACCACATGGCCCCAGGGGCCACTCAGAGAACCTGTACTGGGGTCCCAGTTCAGCCCCCCACACCACCAGTCCCTCAGTGCTGGTAGAAGACCTGAGAAGCACACATAGGCTCCCAGAGGTACTATAGAAGGGTCACTGTGCACCGTGTTACCTGTAAGGCACAGGTCTCCCAACCTCTTTCTTCCTATGACTGGCTCCTGGGAAGCAGCAGCAACCTTCCCAGCAGCCCCCTCTCCTTCAGGAGACACCATGCTTAGCTCCATGCCACTTGCTGCTAGAACACCTCTGGCTTCACTCTGTGCGAGTTTTTCCCCACTCCCTACCGAGTCACTCACGTGTTGTCTCATTAACAGGTGAGACATAGCTGATCGCCACGTTGCTAATGAGGAAACAGATGCAGAGAGAGAGAAGGAAGTCTGACACTGAATACCCATGATGTGACAGCGGGCACTGTACCCATGTGTTCATCTCACCCTCGGCTCCACCCAGAGGGGTTCTCTTTACTGCAGGAATGTAGACACAGGGGATCAGAAACAGACAGTGACCTGTTCAAGTCTGCACAGCAAGGATGGCAGAGGATGAGTGTGAACCCAAGTTTGTTTGTACGAGACTCTGAGATTTAGAACATTTGCCGTGTGTCAACAGACTGCCCTTTCCCGGGGCTTTTTAAGGACCAGATGGAATAAAGGATTTGAGTATGCCCAAGGACAGGGACTGAACATACAATCTTTCCTCCTTCTACCTTCATGTGTAGAAAAGGAACAGACACCTAAGAAGGTCTGCAGGTTACCCAGGCCACAACAAACCTTTAGCAGGCCAGTACTCAGGGCCCCCAGGACAACTGTCTGCCCTTGCCACCCCTTCATGGGGACTTTCTCCCTAGAGTGGAAACTTTCACATCAGACAGGGAGAGTAACTGCCCTGACATGCAAACCAGTACCTGGGCTGAGCGCTGGGATCCAGGGTGTGACACCTATCAGGTTCCTACAGGCCCTTCTGGCTACTCCAGGCCACCACAAGCACCTTGCTTCCCTCTGATCCCATCAGCCATCTGGGGGACATCCATAGGTACCAACCGGTAACCCACACACTAAGTCAGGGAGGCAAAGAATGGTAGCTCCACAGTGGCAGCTGCAGTGAACAACCAGAGAGCTAGGGAGGGCTAGAACAGGAGGAAGAGGGCCACTGCCCCTGCTGTTCAAGTTCACAACCCTTCCTGGACATCAAAGTCAACAGTGCCCTCTCTTCCACCCCTTCCTGCCAGTCACCCACTGTCTCCGGAGGCTGACAAGGAGCCAGAAGGGCTGAGATAGGCAACAGCAAAAGCAGCCTAGGTGTGGCACAGGCAAAGCAAATGGTGACTAAGCCAAAGAGGAGCAAATGCTACACCATTGCCTGCCCCACCCCCAACTGCCTCTGCGTGACTACTGCTGCCCTGGCATCAATGTAGCTTTGTCCAGGCTCTTCCCCTTCCAGAGTGGCAGGTCACAGGATCATAGATAGCAGCCTGCCTCATGAAGCTGCCTGATCTGGAGCAAAACTTGCTCCCTCATCAGCCACCTGACATAAGCCCCGATCCCCCAGGGTATTCTTTCTTGCCAAGCTTGGTGTCCCGGGTTGTCCCCTACCCATGCGGCAAGCTGGCTTTGAGTGTGTGGTCTTACTCTTCAGCTGAAATATTAGTGTGAGTGGGCTCATCCAGGGCAGCTCAGGAGCATGGTCTCACTTCAAGGTAGGTGGGGAAGCCACCTTAGTTCCTCCCACACCATCTGTAGGAAAGGTAGAACCAACTTTCCTCTGCCCCGTGGCTGGCAGCTCGAGGCTCTTGGTGTCTGAGGCCTCTGCGGCTATGATTCTGGGCATGGGGGCCATTCCTCCACAGCTATTCCACATGGCCACACTGCTGTGTCTGCCGCTCCCCTCACAAAGAACCCTCGGTGGCAGCCAGGCGTGAAGCCTCATTTTATTCTGCCCCGAGGGGAATGGGCAGTTTCACAGAAAAGAATTTTCAGGTGCATAAAGGTGACCTTTCAATGTCAAAAACGGTTTTTATTTCAGCCCTTGGTGCTGGCTCTGCTCAGTCTGATGTGAGTCACAGTCATCCTTGCCTGGGCCAGCAGTACACAGCAGCTGCTACATGTCGCCTCACCCCTGGCTGGGACATGAACAGGGATGCCTGGTCTGTGACCTATCAGCAGAGAGCAGGTGCCTAGTGAAGACGTCTTAACCGAAGAGGTAGACATGCCCCAGAAGCAGGGAGGGTTATGGTGTGTCTCACTGAGCACCAGCGGGGTCTCCTTCCCTCAGCCGAGACCCCTAACCTTCTTCCAGTGCCCTGCTCTTAGACATCTCAGAACAGATCTAAGTTGTGTGGACCTGGCTGGAGAAGGTAGCAACACCTTCCTCCTTATGGTTGCTTCCATGCTGGGCTGAGAACAGAAGGCTCTGCAAGATCTGCAGATGGAGGTGACTCTGCTCCCACCCAACCTTCTGCTCCATGCTGTGTTCCCAACTTACAAGACAGCAAACTGAGATCATGTCCCTTTCGGGGGTCAGGGACTAATGACTGTTTTCCGATGCAAGAGTTCTCTGTGAGCTGCTGCCGGGTTCTTCTGGTAGCTTTTTGCCTGGTTTATATGACTGTCTAGAAGCCATTTTGAAAAGTGGGTGCCAGAGACTAAGAGTCTATACTTGTCAAAATTGGAGAGGGTGACACCTACCTGCAAAGATTGCCAGATCTACTGAAATTGGCACATGCCAAGGGTCTCCTGGGTACTATGGTGAATGAGGCCAAGAGTTTGTCCCAGGGCAGTGGCAAGCAACAGCCACAGAAATGGATGCACAAGCCCCAGAGAGAAATTCTCTTCTAGGAGTTGGGATGCCAGGAAAACTGACAGAAGAAAGGTCACTTTGGCAGGCGTATAGGAATGGGTGGGAATTCACTCAGCACAAGGGAACATGGGCATGGGCTAGGGGCAACTGCAGGAACAGGACACCAGGTCAGGTCAGCACAGATCAGCCACAGAGTCATAGATCCCAGAGTAGGAGCACCACTGAAGACACCAAGCCAAGAGACAGAATCAGCTTTGAGTGGGGTGAGACAAGCACCCATCTGAGGACCAAAACACAGTGCACATGGGCTCTCAGGGGCCCTGGGTAGCCCCACAGAAGGCCCAATCAGAAGCCAGCATTAGGAGATGAAATGGGCTCCTGAAGGTCTGGCTGTAACACGTGACTCAGAAAATCCCACTCTACCTGCAGGTCAGCAAAACAAGCTACAACCAGAAGCATGTGGCTCACTGGGGGAGAATTGCTGCCCCCCATGTGTGTTCTTTTCAGTTCCCAAGATGCTTCAGTTCACTGCCTCACTTGACCCTCCATACAATCCTGTTTGGGCTTGAAACACTGAGCCCTTGAGGGGTCACATGAAGAAAGCAGTGCTGTCAGGCGAGACCGAGGAAGCAGTTTCATCTCAGCCCTGGACATCAGGCTCGAAGCCCAACTCTTTGTCAGGGAGGGGGTCCCCGGGGCTGTCTGGCAGCCCATAGTACAGATCTTCCTCCTCCTGCTCTGGTTCTTCTGCACCTGCCTGGACAGTCTCTTCCTTCATCCTCAGGGACCATCGCTGCTTGCTGGGCAGAGCTGCCTCCCGTGCCTGCCCCTCCAGGACCATGTCCTCTGATGTAGGGGTGTCATCAATCAGAGCAAAGTCACTGAAGCGATCCGGTGGACCCCTGCTGACCCAAGGCAACTGTGGGTGTGGCTCATCCCTGTCAGGGGATGGGTGAGAGCTGCTACCTTCGCTGGAGCCCACATCCAGGTCATCATGGAATGAGGCCAGGGGTGCAGAGCCTTGGGAACATGCTGGAGGGCTGCAGAGACAAAGACCGTGAGTGAAGGGCAGGCCATGGGGCACATTGTCTAGGTTCAGATCTCAACCACAGGCTGCAGAGAGTCCCCATCTGAGTCTCCTTCAATTCCCCTGGGAATTGGGGGGGGGGGGGATCCTTTCTCATGTGGTAGTTTCTGAGATTTACAGAAGGTAATTTGTTCAAAGTACTTCATACAGTGCCTGGCACAGAGTAGGTGCTCAAGCAACAGAGCTGTTAGGAAGGAAGGAAGGAAGGAAGGAAGGAAGGAAGGAAGGAAGGAAGGAAGGAAGGAAGGAAGGAAGGAAGGAAGGGAGAGGAAGGAAGGAAGGAAGGAAGGAAGGAAGGAAGGAAGGAAGGAAGGAAGGAAGGAAGGAAGGAAGGAAGGAAGGAAAGAGGAAGGAAGAAGAAGGAAGGAGGAAAGGAGGGAGAAAGGAAGGGAGGGAAAGAGGGAAGAAGGGAGGGAAGGAGGAAAGAAGGAGAAGAAAGGAAGGAAGAAAGAAGGGAAGGAGGGAGGAAGGGAGGGGGAAGGAGAAAGCCAGCGAGCCAAGTGGCTCATCCTGAACTGCAGGCATTCCAGATTCTTCTCTGGCCCTTCACAGTCCCTCTGTGTTCCTTTCTGCCTCCTTCCTTGGGCCAGAATCTCCAGGAAACAAGAGAGCTGTCAAGGCCCAAGAAGGGGTTGGTGTAAAATGATGGAACATGTGGACAAGTGGATCGATCAGAGACAGACTCCAAAATAAAAGGAACTGAGCTGTGGCAGGGACGAACTTGCCAGAGCTATAGAACAGGCCACAGCCCAGCCAGTATTTAACTCCAAGCCCTATGGCTCCTGGCCTTCTGCTGCTCCCGAGCATTTGGGAAAAGAAGAACTATGTGCTGGCTACTTAAAGCTTTGTCCCCGTGGGACGGAAATGGCCGTCCTCATGAGAGTAACTGCTTGGGAGAGTCTAAAACCCACCATATGCATACAGCCAATTAGCACCGAGGTCCATTAAAGCCCCAGCCCAGCCTCATTTGTTTGCAACCCTCGGCTGCCTGCTCCTCACTTCCAAGTGTCCTTGCCACCCTCACAGCGTCCAGGCCGCCCTTTTGCCCTAGAACTGAGCCCACTCATACCCCTATGCCGTCCACTCACCTGCTCTGAGAATGGGATTTCTCTCCCTCCTTCTCATCCAACCCTCTATGGACGACCACCGCAGCCTCCATCCAGGCCTGAGCAGTACGAGGCTCGCCTTCCCCGACACTGCTGGCTCCTATCTTCAGCTCGGGGGCCAGCAGTGGCCTGGGGTCCTCACTGTAGCCCATGGCCTTCATTTGGATGTGAGTGAAGTCTGGGAGGCTCTGGTCATAGGCAGCTTCTTCCCACAGCCTGACATAGGGGGGTTGGGGGCTGGGTCTGACAGACAGTGGGAGAGAAAGTCAGGCAGGCAGACACGAGTATCCTCACCATGATTCCCTGTCTGCCATGGGGGGATGGGCCCACGGACTTCACAAGGACATTTTCAGGGTTATCACTGAACCCAGGTCACAGATGATGAGGCTAAGGCCCAATTAGGTGAGTAAATTAAGTGGTCTGACCTCAAGTCAACTTCACATAATGTCCCCAAAGGTATCCACAGCCCGTGATGGCAAGATAGAGAGAACCTGATGTGAAGGCTTGCTGAGCCACTTCTCTAGAATCACCGTTCTGGGTTCACCGCTCTGATGTGGGATAGAGCGAGCCATGGAGCGAGCCACAGTCGCTGCAAGCTCCCTGCCTGCATCTGGGGAGTGATTGCCTCTACACTCGCTACAACTCCAGGAGGTGCTGTGATGGAAACTGAGGCATATACATAAACTGCCTTGTACATAGAGTGACACAGACCCTGCCTGCTTGGTGGACCAGGGTCATAGTGGTTGTTCTCTGCCACTGTGTTTCAGTGACTAGGCCCTTGTCCAGGGTCACATGACTGGGAGGGGACAAAATAAAGGAAGGAACCCCAAGTGACCTGAGCTAGTTACCAGCCCTGAGATAGCCTTTGGGGTGGCTACTGTTTCCCACTGGGACACTTCTCCCTGTGTATCAGGAGTGGAAAACGCCAGTGTTACAAACTACCCAAAGCAAGCAGAGTGGCTCTCAGCGCCCCCTGGCTGCAGAGCCTGTAGCCTTGGCCTTTGGAGCTTGGGAGTCACAGCTGAGGGGATTAGCCAAAGCCAAAAGGGTTCTCAGCTGTGCTCCAAGCTAGAACCAGGGCTTGGCACCTCCAAAAGGGAAACAGGCTACGGCCAAATCAGGCCAGGAGTCACACCTGTCTCCTTCGCTGACTCCCAGTGAGATCTGAGGTTTGTGTTTCTCTGAACCTCCATTTCTACATGTACAAAACAGGAATGACAGTGTTAATGCACAAGACTGAGAGTTTGAAACTACCGATGATTTCAGAGTGTGTTCTCAGAAAACTCGAGGCAAAGAGGAAACTGGATAGGACAAGACAGAGACACAGGCACCCAACCCAGACATCCTGGTCCTCCCCTTCCTTACTTCTTCTTTGATCCCCCCATCCACACTTTGGGCAGGAGGCTGGACTGAGAGCCATTCCACCCTCACTTACCTCTTTACCTCCGAAAGCCCAGACTCAAGCAGGCTCAGGGCCTTTGGGGACAAAATGCCTTGGAAGTCAGAATCTGCCGGCACAAAGGTGATCTGTAAGGAGAGAGGACATGGTCTCTGCAGTTGGCCAGGGCTAGAGCTAGCTGTCGCCTCATAGCCTAGCTATTGGGCCCAGAGCCTCTGCAACCTTCTCTGCACATGGGAGAAGGAGGACCCGGAAGGACCTCTGCTTGATGTCTGAGTTCCTGTTTATAACTCAGCTCTAGTGGGCAGACAGATCTCCAGGCTCTGTCCACACTATGTTCTCCCTTCACTGGACAATCCCTGGAGAACCTGCCATGTGCAGACACCATGCTGGGCACTGGGGCAGTGTGAGTAACAGATGCCCTGCCCTGGGGCCCAGGCTCATCAATTCCCAGAGGTCTCTACAAAGGGTGTTCTATCTGCACCTGGGGGGGGGGGGAGCCAGTCACTGACCTGCGCTTCATAGGGGGGCAAGTCTGTGCTGGGGAGGCAGAGATACAGGTGACTGTGAATGTGCCCCAAAGTGCCATCCCTGAACTTTCTGCATCGTGCAGCTGAGCTACAGGGGTGACCACTGGGGATGGGAAGGGGAGCCATGAAGGAGGGGTCGGGGGAGGCCGCCCTGGAGGGGCCTGGAGACAGGTCCTTGCTGTGGGTCCTGGGAGGCACCCCTCCCTCCAGAACCTCCTTGAACTCTTGGCTTTAATGAAAGAAACCTCCAAGAGACACCTGCTCCTCCATGCTCAGAGAAACACTGTGAACCACAAGCGGGAGGTGGGTGATAACAAAATACAAGGAACATAGTCCAGAGCATGCTGGTCGGCCTTTAGAAAGAAGTAGAGATGAAAGCTAATGAACTTGAAGGCACGGTGCTGAGCGAAAGATGCCAGGTTGGGATGGGGCAGAGGCAAACACTGTAAGAATCCACTTCCCTGGTGCACCAAGTTGTGAAAATCAGGGAAGCAGGGGGTAGGCTGGTGGCTCCCCAAGACTAACGAGAAAGTAATGGGGCACTGTCGTATGGTGGGTTCTTTTATTTCCCAGTTTGGAAAGAGTTCTGAAGATGGGCTGACCACATTGCAAATGTGCCTAATGCTTCAGACGGCGTGCTTACCCATCGTGTGTCCTCTGCGTATATGTCTTATGGAGCTTTTAATGGTCTATGTCCCAAGAGAGCTGGGGGGGGGGGTTCCTTAAGTAATACAGAGGACTCTCACAGCACGCTACCTGGACACCCAGCTCCTCAGAAAATCACAACCCAGTCCTACTAAAGTCCAAGTCACTGAACTCACAAGTCTGAACACTTTTCATATAACAACTGATGAGCCTCTGATAAACACAGCTCAAAATTCATAAACAGCACTCTCTGCCTCTTCCCACAGAGTACTGTGAGGGAGGGTTGCACTGTGTACCAGAAATGCTTCATGATGATGGGAAGATGGGAGTGATGGGTAGAGGAGCTTTTACATTCCTACCACGCACCACGCACACCCTGGCAGGTGACTCAGCATCTTACATCTGTACTAAGGATGCTCTGTGGCCAGCTGGCTCATGGTCCAGACAGCAGCATCACCTGCTCCTTCATCATCATCACCACCACTATCATCATCACCATCATCACCACTATCATCATCACCATCATCATTGCCATCACCACCACCACAATCATGGCCACCATCATGGACATGAGAAACATGGAGGAGACAGAGAGGAAGCAGCATCTCAGAACACAGATTTTTCTCTAAAGAAAAAGGAAGGACTCTCAGAATTGATGGTCAGAGGGAGGGATCGGACCTGGAAATCCTCAGAACGTCAGGCTAAAAGATTTCAACCCTTATTCACAGCCATGGGCATTCCAGAGTTTTCCACAGAGAGTACCCATGGGATCTGAGTTCAGGCTGGACACTGACCAGTCCCAAGATGCAGGAAGCATAGAGAGGGAAGCCCACCAAGAAGACAGGTGCTCCAGCTCCCAGACCATGGTTTGGAGCTCTAGCAGAACAGACCTTGAAGTAAGGACCAGAGGATGCGGACCCAAGGCTCTGGTCTCCCTGCCACTCCACGCCTTGTTCCTCACTCCCTGTACCCAACTCAGTGTCCGGCTCGGCATCTTTAACAGTCCCCCACACTAGATTTACTCTGGCTCACTTCTCCCTCTTGCCCCATGCCTGAGGTGAGTACCAGATCTAACCAGGTTTGTATCGAAGCCCTAATGGAGCAGCCACAGTGAGGAGAGGGAACCCTTTCTCCCTCCCACTCCACGTTGCGGCTCTAACAGTCTGAGCCCCTACCGCCACCACCATGATTTTCCAGGGCCAACAGCAGCATCTGAAGAACGAGGCCTCTGTGCCTGCTCCACACAGGCATGGAGCCAGCACCCCACCCATCCCACAGCACCCTCTGCTTCCTTCCACTTGGCCATGCCAGGCACGGGGGTGGCTCAGCCAAGGTCACAGACTTGGCACAGAGTGCAGGGACTTGAATTGGGGTCTGAGGGACACTAAGAGGTGTGGGTTACCACCACCATTCCACACAGCACACGAGCCTTCAACAGTTACTCATTAATACTCAGCCCTACCCCCCTCCACAGGCCACCCTGCTGTTACTCAGCCCCTGCCAGCTGCCTCTAGGAAGGACACTGTCTTTCCAACACGCCCACCCTCTCTGGGTGGGACGTGGTGGCTCTGGCCACAAGGCCCTCTTCTCCCAGTGACCTCTGCTTAGGACATTGAGCACATAAAGGAGAGTTGACTGTAAACTGCTTTATAAATGGCTCCAAACCAGTTCTGACTGCCCAAGCTCCAGATATAAGTGACATGACAGCCCAGGGCTGGCTACAGAGGCAGCAGGACTGGGTGAGGCTGGGACCTGGCCCCAATTCTTAGAACTCCTTCTGAGGACTCACATCCCCAAAGTAGGGGGAGTGGGGGTGGGAGTACAGGGATGTTAATATTAAGGCTCACTGGGACCTCGTATATCCGTCCCCTTCCCACACCATCCTAACCCACATTGTACAGCTGAGGAAGCTGAGGCTCGGAGAATGAAGTGGCTCAGTCTCCCAGGCACTCAGAGGCAGAACGCAAGTTAGATCCCTATTGCCCTCCCTACATCCCTGAGTCTGTCTCTAACTAGCTGTGTGACCTTAGGACAATCACTCCACCTCTCTGAGCATTGAAGTTCTACAACCCCTGAAATGTTCACTCCTCAGGGCTGTGTAAGGATCAAGAATAATAACAGCAGCAGCCATTGTTTAGCTAAACACAACACTACAGTTGCAAATATGTCCTTCCCCGTCTTCCCCATATCATAACTGGGGTACCACAGGGCTATGCGGAGCTGAGTCGGGTGTGTGTGTGTGAGAGAGAGAGAGTGTGTGTGGCATTTTACAGATGAAAGTACTGTGTCTCAGAAAGACCCAGCACAGCAGAGCTCTCAGCAGTTGGAGACATGGAACAGAGCACCCAGGGCTCACCACTGCTTTTTAAAGCAAGCTCCAACCCAAGATCTGTGCTTTTGCTTCAGAGTCTGTAGGATGAAAGGGGGCTGCAGAAAACACAGAGCCCTTGGGACATGGTCGGGTGAGCTGTGGATTCCGGCTTGGCAGAGAGCAAATGCTGGCCAACTTCTGATCAATCAGGGACAGTGCATAGATTCCATTGTGTCCCCAGATGACTGGCTCCGGGTCCAGACACAGGGCTTCTGATCAGTCACATTCCCAGAACAGAGAGAATACAGGGAGTCCAAATAGACAGAACACAGCAGTTGGAAACCGGGGGGTTGGTACCAGAGACCACGAGAGCCACCTGTCCTTCTGCCCCTTCCCAGTCCCCCTACCTTAGGATAACATTGGCACATGCTCCAGAGGACACCCCCAATCACCATGATGCTGCCCATGGCATAGAAGGTGCCGTAGACCTGGGGTCGATCGTGGCTCATAAGGAACGTGCCCAGGGATAGCAGGAAAAGGCCCAGCACGATGAAGCCGATTCGGAAGGTCTTCTCATCAGCCATGGTGGCTAACCAGCCCTGGTACCTGATCAGCACACCAGCAGAGGGCTGCCCACAATCTTACTCAAACGTTGAGCAGGCTCTCAAGGAGGGATGATATACTAGATGGCTGAGAACCAAGGTAACACAGAGCAAGAAATGATCCCCGCAGGTCCAGCTCCCAGTCCTAGGCCCAGCAGGGCAGGTGACATGCTTCAGTGGGCTCAAGGTCCCAACCATCTACCTTTCTTCCAGCCACTTTCCTCTCCTCTAGGCTCAGCTGTTTGGAGCTTGTGAATCTGAACATGGGACAGAGGCAGGGGAGGTCTGGGGGAGGTCACAGGGGCTGGGCCAACCATGGCTTTGACATCACCTCATTTGCCTACTGTGGAGCTGAGCCCAGCCAGGCTTTGTACCTCCCAGTTCTGGAAGGTGTGGGTGGGGCCATGGCAGCTTTCAGAACCCACAGCCTGACAACTTAGACACCTAAAGACACCTTCTCAAGGACACCTGGTCATCTAGGTTCAACGGAAGTATCTATACCTACTAAATGGTCACCATCCTAGATATGTCTCCGTTCGGTACAACTAAAGAGACAGGTGCCATGTTTCCGTTTCACAAATAAGGATGCACGAATAGACAGGTAGCCTGCCTGAAGTCACAGACAATAACCGAGCAGCTGGGACCAGAGCAGAGAAGCTGTCTCACGAGCATGACCCTAGTCAAGCACAACCTAAGTGAACACAGGGGCAGGCTCAAGCAGCCAAGCTCATGATGGTCTTGGATCTGTGTCTATTTTCCTCCTCTATAAGGGGAGGGGGGAGGGGGAGACAGTACCAGAACCAGAGCTGGCTCTAGGTCTTCCGTCTCATATCACCTTCATATTCACATACAGCCCAGCCCTGTGTGTCATGGGGGCTGAAATGAACTGGTGCCCTTGCAGATTGACTGACAGACTGGCTGACTGACTGACAGACATCTACTTCACCTGTTCTTGGTCCCCAACCTGGAAAGCCATCTTTATCATAAGAATGACCATCTAGGGAAGAGCTTCTAGTTCTGAGGTGACTGATGGGGAAAGTCAGATTTGCTTCCATTGCTGCCACTGCAGAGACCCAGAACCACCACAGGTACTCAGAGCATGGCAGTGGGAGATCTCCCAAGTGAGTAGCTCGGGCGGTCAGTGAGCTCCCTGAATCCCTGCATTCGGAAGTTTTCCTGTATGGGCCGTGCATGTACTCCCCTGCCCCATCTGCCACTCATGCATCTCTGCCAGCCCACCTGCTCATGGAGTCCCCTCCCAGAGAGGACCTGCTTTCTCTGTCACCCACCAACACTGTCCCCAGCTCTGTCCTCTGCACTTCACAGTTTGTAGAGTGTCCCAGGAACTGGGAACAGATGCCAAGTGTCTGGTCACCTCCAGTCTCACCCCTGGGGTGAACTTAGGCATTGGACTTAAATTTTGTTGCCTGTAGATTGAAAAGTGTCCATTAGGCCACCTCCCTTTCCGGTACAGTGACAAAGCAGAGGGAAAGTCATTTGAAATTGTGACTGGCAAGGGATCTCTAAGGGAGCGATCAGAATCATCTTAAAGAGGCCTGGGGACAAGAAAGACACCAGGGGAGCAGAGTAACCTAGCTGGTTCCCATTCCAAACCAAGAACGGAGGCCCAGGGCCACCCAGATATGCTCCAGTGCTGAGCATGCAAAGGGGATGGACCTCTGCCACATTCACAGAAGCTTCTTGTGCCCCCTGGTGGCCTTGTGTGTCTGGCAGGGCACTGTCATATCCTCTGAGTGCTGCCTCTGTGCACCCTGACCCATACCCACTTCCCAGATAAGGAAACTGAGCCTGGGCAGTGACCGAGATCAGTCAAGGTCTTCCCAAATGCTTCAGAGCCCAAGCAAACGGATCTAGCTTTGGCCGCTCTGGAGAGGGCTGGACATTGTCCTCTCTGCTAACCTTTTCTTTCTCTGCCATAACCAGGTCTCTCTTTGCCCCTTTTCTCAAAGTTACCTTCTCCCAAAGCGATGGTAGCAACAATGAATAAGAACATCTGAGATAAGTTAGTGCTGGCTTAAATGAGTGATCTTGGATGGAGTTACGGTCAGAGTTGAATGGCCACAGGGCAGGACTAGCCGGGGGCAACACAGACTAGACCCCTGAGGCGAGAGAAGGAAAACATTCTCAAGGTTAGGTGGGAAGGGATGGAAGGGCAGAGATGGTTTTATGGGAGGAACTAGGGAAGGGAGGATGAATATATTCAAAGTACATCGTATGAAATTCCCAAAGGACTAATACAATATTTTTAAAAGAATTAAATGTCCAATGCTGTTGTTCTCCTGGGTAGACATGGAGCCAAGGCAATTCCCAGTGGCTGGTTGCTGTACCCGTAGATGAATGTGTCTCTTGGCCTCATTGGAGAGATTTCTCTTTGTAGTGGACCCTGAGCTGGTGAGCGTGCTGGACTGAGGGTGAGTCTCTGGAGTGCTGGGTCCTGGATGGATTGTTTATCCCATCCCTCCCCCAGGGCTCAGGGATCTTTTTCTGGACACGGCTGGGCAGTTGCACATATCAGCTGGTAGCAATTGTGACAGCACTCTTAGGATCTGCACTGGCTCTGGCCAGGCTAGCTCACAACCATCTGTAATGGGATCTGATGCCCTCTTCTGGTGTGTACTACAGTGTTCTCACATAAATGAAATAAATAAATCTTTAATAAATAAATAAATAAATAAATAAATAAATAAATAAATAAATAAATCTTTAAAAAAAAAAAAAAAGTATCCAATCACTCCTGCCCTCTACTGTCCTCTCCCTGTCACTGGTCTCTGCTTCTATCCCTCACTCCTGAAGTCTCTTTCTAGCCAAGCAGACATCAGCTCATGTCACCGCTCTGCTCAGGACCCAGGAATGGCAACCTGAGTAAAAACCTTGAGGTGGCCCATAAGTCCATGGACCATTTTCTTCTACTGTTTGCTCATCACCCCTCCAGGCTATCACTCACCTGCGGTCACTCTGGCTCCATGCTTTTCCTGGAATGCACAGACACCCCAGGGCCTTTGCATCTGCTGTTCCTTCTGCCTGGAATGACCTTCCTCCAGATACCTGCATGGCTGTCCCCTCCAAGCCTGTGGCCTTCAGCCTTAGTGGGATCTTCTCCGGTCATTTCCTAGACTGCAGAAGCCCTCCCCTGAAGAGTTTCCTCAACTTTCCTAACACGCTGTGTCCCACAGCACAAATCACCACCTATCATATATAATATGCAAATTATCTCCTTTGTCTCTTGGCTGTCTTGCCAACTAGAACTTGAATTACTGTGTGTGTGTGTGTGTGTGTGTGTGTGTGTGTGTGTGTGTGTGTGTGTGTGTCCGTGTTTCATTCACGTCTGTGTCCCCTGGGTCTGGGACAGGGAAGACCCCAGATGGTATTTGAGAGGGGAGACCTAACTTGTAAGGACTAGAGCTGAGAGAAGCCAATGATGCACACATGGGCAGGAGATCTATGGAGTGACACTTTCCCAAAACCAACCGGAGCCTCTGTAGAGTTAGAGGGGAGGGCAAGTCACACTTTGTTTCTAGAAAACCAGATTAAAGGTGGACAGTGCCAGGGCAGGGGTGGGCAGGGGTCACCAGACACATACTTGCAGGGATCCTGGACAAGGTATGGAGAGGCCTGAATCACTAAGGTCCCTGACGTCTGAGCACTAGGTGGTAAATAAGATGAGTCCAAGTGTGGGTGGATGCCTGCAGTCAAGCTCAGGAAGAGCAGTGGCAGGAAGCAGCCTGGTCCCATGCAGGGCTGCAGAGGGAAAGCCTGCCTTGTGTGTCTGGCTCCTCCACAGCTTCTTTAGCCACACCGTGACAGCTCAGAAGGAGACAGTACCCTGCTTGGTGAGATTGCCATAGTCAGGCTGGTGACCTTGAACAAGTCACTGTCCCTTCCTGAGACAGATGGACAGATGTGGAGAGAGGCAGAAAAGTCCTTTGTGGCCAGCTAGCCCTCCCTACCTGCCCTTCAGCTGCTGCCAAGACAGAACCTGTTCACGCCAGCCACTCATTGACCCTGCCCTTGGTAAACATCTCACATGAGAAACCTTTTAGGAACTGCAGAGAGTCTGGTAGAGGCTCAGCCTAAGTCACCACCAGAGTTGGGAGACAAAGCCTCTCTGGACTCCTTTGTGGTCTAGGGTAACATCTGGGAGGAGGGAATGTGACAGAAGGGTAGAGGAGATGGGGCCATAACTTTTGAAGGATAGAGAAGTGCCAGGGGTCTGACTTCGAGCAAAGAGCAAGGGGCGGGGAATAAGTGTTCTGAGCCGGGAGTTTGGGGTTACTAAGCAGAGAATCCTTTCCCAGTCCAGAGTGTGTAAGGGGTGAGCCGGGGGGCCAGGCCCTAGGTGGACTTGGCATTAAGAGACTCTCAGTGGCCTGCGAGGACAGCAGGAAACAGGCAGGGTAACAATACAGCCCCCCACAGTGGTCCAGCATGGACAGGTTCAGCATGCATCCCATCCCAACTGCGCTCTGAGCTCTCAGCTTGCACAGGCTGTTTCTTTGTGTGGAGACACCCCACCTGTAATAATAAGGGGCTTCATGGGTGAAGAGGTGACGGGGCAGAGACCTGAACTAGCACCAGCTGGCCCTTGGTGCAAAAACCTTAGCCAGTCTTTGAGCCCCTGCTGCTGAGGGGCTTTAGGGAGGTCACTTAGTCCCACTGATGGAGAATATCCCTAGTGAGAATCTGGTCTAACCTGACCCATGCCACCTGCTTCCTTCTAGGCCTTTGCCCTATACACACTGGAGAAAGCCTTCCCTGACTGTCCCTGGTGGGGGTGGAGGTGGGGGTTGGGGGTGGGGTGCTGTGCAGCTGGAGTAGGGGTGGGGGTTCAGGGGAGTGACCTTCCTTACTCTGGTGCTATGTCCCTTCTTAACCACTGAGGTAGCTCGGTGGTTAAGAGTACTGACTCTTCCTGAGGTCCTGAGTTCAATTCCCAGCAACTACATAGTGGCTCACAACCATCTGTAATGGAATATGATGCCCTCTTCTGGCATGTCTGAAGGTTGGACAGTGTACTCACATACATTAAATAAATAAATCTATTTTTTTTTTAGGTGCCTATTCCATCTTATGAATGAGGAAACTGATGTGGTACAGGATGGGGCCTAGGCTCAAGGGGTTGAGATTGGAGTCTGTGTTCTCTTGGCCACAAACCAGGTGTGAAATCTTGGACCACATCTGCCCTGCATTCTGGCCCTGTGTTCACCACACATGCTCTCCCAGATGTCAGCTGCTGATCCCAGCACATCAGCTTACAGGTCCTGTTCCAGTTGGCACCTGGAGGATGGCCTCCCCAATACCTCATGAGGAGAACCGTAGTAACCCGCCATGTATACAATGTGAGACATAATAAAGTGGGGTTTATTTAAAGCCAACTAATGCACACACAGCAGCAGATGCATAAACAGCTTTCACCAATAGACATCTTGTTGAATGCCTGCTGTGAACCCAGTACTAGTGGAGGCCATGAGCAAAGCTTGCTGGTTAGGAGCCAGTTTCACAGCCTTGCCAGAGACCTGTAACTCTCCTGTAGCCTGAGCTCAACCAGGGCTGGAGCTTGCCGCACTCGATCCAGAAACAGGCCCCTGAGCAAGGATGATGCTCTCGTAGCTGGGTGGGGGTGAGAGGGATGCTGACCCCAGCCAGGCATCTCCTGGGGCATGGCACTGAAGGTCTTCTTCAGGTTGCACAGGGACTTGCCGGGGACCCTCAGCCAGTGGGCAGTACATGGTCTCCTCATAAGTGGGAATGGCAGCCTCCTTGGGAGGCCTGTGGGAAAAGGGAAAGATTAGAAGGACCAGCTCAAAACTCTCCTGCAAGCCAGGGAGACAGGGGAGTCTCTCATGAAGCTTGCCAGCATCAGCTCCCCCTCCTCCTCACACTCCTCCACCTCTGTTCTCTTCCCGCACTTCTTGCTGCCACCACTCCCCACTTTGAAACTCCCCTGGGACATCTTCTGACCTGTCCCCACTTCGTGTTCTCCATGGAGTTTCCACACTGCTCTCTGATGTCACTGTGCTGACAGTCCCTGCTTGTCTTCAGTGTCTAAACACTGAGAGCAGATGCTTGGGGGGAGGGGAGGAGTTGTTGCAAGACTGAGTGTCGTTCATGGACATAAAGGCTCCCAGATGACTGAAATATCATTTGTAAAGTTACAGTTGTAATGTTCCAGGCAGAGTGTGAGGCCTCCATTTACCTGCCCGTCTGGATGCTTGAGACTTAACGTGGTACGTTTATCGGGTAATTGCTTATCCTTGCATGCCTCCAGGGGGAGAGAGCTTGCTACTTACCAAGTCAATCTTCCACTCTACACTGCTGCCCACCCCTGACTCTCCAGCCCTTCACACCCAAACAACCGAACCACCTCCAAGTGGTGTGAGGCAAAGACTGGGTTCTCAGAGGCCTCCCTGATTAGGCTTTGTAGGCTGCATTCCAGGGACAGATGTCCTGCATCTGAGCCCCTGTAGACCCTCTCCACAGGATTAGTGCCTTTTCCTATCCCAGGTCTCTGAGCTGGCTGCCACCCTCACAGCAGGCCACCAGGAGGCAGGCTCACCCTCCTGGTCTCAGAGAAGCTCTGCAGGCCCTAGCTTTGTATTAAGCGGGGATGGAAGAGAGGGGTGAGGACCTGCCAGGAGACCTGTAGCCAAGTACCAACCAGTGCTCACCTTCCTCTGAGCTCCCAGCAGGCTTTGCAAGGGAGGGCAATGCTCCTGCCAAGCCTGTTGATAGATGCATGTCATGTCAGTATGCTAGAGTCAGAGGCAGCAGGATTTGTGTTTGAAGCCAGTTTGGGCTACACAGTAAGTTCAAGGCTAGGGCTACCTAGTAAGACCCTGTCTTAGCAAATCAGAAAAAAATAAAAGTGGGCCAGGGTGCTGAGAAGCTATGTTTCAAGAAGCAGCACACTGGAGTTTATTGCTGTGTATCTGGGTCTGGTTTTTACATTCTCTGGGCCTCTTTTTCCTCATCTGTGAAGTGGGGATAATATTTGCCACATGCGTCACAGATGCAGAAGAGGAAACGCAGAAAAGGGGTTAACAGCCCAGAGGAGAATGTGGGCCACAGGACTCCCAGGGCCCTCTTCTCCCTTCATATCCACCTCCCAGACAGGCCCTGCCCTCCCCAGATTATCTGAGCTGCTCCTGGGTCTGCATGTGGCAACCCAGAACCTTCCATCCACGCTTTGTTCAAATCTAGGGCCTGCAGAGCTTCTCTGAGACCAGAAGGGGTGAGCCTGCCTCCTGGTGGCCTCCCATGAGGGAGGTAGCAGCTTGGGGACCTGGACTGGGGAAAGGCAGTAACCCTATGAGAGGCTCACAGGGCTCAGATGCAGAGATCCCAGCAAGCGGCAGCCAGCGGGCTGGGCCCCAGAAACCACAGGAGCTCAGCCCACAGCAGGAAGTTTGCTTAGAGGGCAGGTGTGCAGCAGCCCTGAAGCCAGCGCCTGTCACCTCAGTAGCTCCTCAGTCTTAACTGTCCAAGGTCATAGGCCAGAGGACAAGAACGCAGGGAACTTGGGCCTTTGCAAGGTCCTGTCCTAGTGTATGGGAGACTCCGAGTACACTCTCAACACAGAGCTCTGTGGTTGTGTGGTGTGGTCATGCACAGAGACAAGGACAGCCTTGTAAGCAAGAGACAGGCTCTATGCTGACCCCAGTGGCTTTCTGTTCGGAGAGCAAACCCAGTAGAGGAGGAGTAACCCCACCCACCTCACAGAGGAATGCATCAAAGGCACATCAGCTAGGTGTACAGTCCTCTTCTCTAATGGCAGAGCTCATGATTACCCCACACTTTACCCATTTGTAAAACAGGCCTAATGCACACCCTGCCTGAGAGCAGCCAAGGCTCAGGTCTGTTAAAGACCAAGACTGCGCTGAAGAAGAGCAGGGAAGGTAAGGGTGCAGGCCATGTGGCGTGCACATTCACCACGGTCATCTCTCAGGAGCCCAGCCGCACGCTGGAGGAGAGGGGGACGATGGTTGATCTTCAGCATCAACTTGGCAAGATCTAGAATTGCCTAGGAGACAAAGCTCTGGAAACATGTGTGGGTACATCGTCCCACATGTTTGGTGAAGCATCCCCTGGGCTGAGGTCCTGCACTGAGTGGAAAGAACCAAGTGAGCCGAGCCCCATTCATCTCTCTGCTTCCTGACTGTGGACACAGCATGGCCAGCTGCCACACATTGCTGCCACCACGCCCTCCCCACTATGGCAGGATGTACCCCCAAACCATGAACCCAAACAAACCCTTCCTAGAGGTGTTTTTCGGGTATTTTGTCCCAGCAGTGAACAGCTGGTACAGAAGGTCTGCCCTTCCTCCTGCCACAACTGACAGATGAGGCATCAGGGGAAATCTAGGGACATCTGTAGACGCTCAACTTCTGACAGAAGGGGCAGAGACAGAAAGTTGGCCTTCAGAGCAGGCCCGGCACTGTCTGCTGTGCTCACTGAAGGACACAGGGGCCTCTGCCCCGCCACTTCCTCCAGGACTGACGGTTGCCAGGTGAGCTCCAACGGTGGGCTCTCTGTCTTGTCCCTGATGCATTATCAATACTGGGAATTGGACCCAACACATGGTTGGTACTTGGTCAGTGTTAGAGACAAGAAAGAGTGGGGGAATTAGGGCCTGCTGTGGAGAGAGGAATGCCCAAGCCAACAAAGCCAACAGATGAAAAGCCTGTTTCTAGCTCCAACCAGGTAACCCTAGGCTAGGAGGTGCCTCCCTCAGGGACGGGAAAGTTCAGACAAGCAGATGGCGTCCTCTGTACCCAGTCAGTTTCTGAATCTGAAACTTAGATCTCAGCACTGGGAGGGCCCCTTCCTACTTCCTGGCAAGGAGAGTTAGTTATCCTGCCTAACTGGCTGAGGATGGAATAGCCCACCTAACCTGCAGCTGTGGCCTGGGCCCTGTTGGGGCAACACTGCTATGTGTACAGACAACAACAACAGCTCTGCGCTCAGGCCAGGCTGGGCAGGGCAGGAGGACAGGCTGGCCTGGCTGTCAGAGTCCAGCTAGTATTAGGTGCAGGTAGGTCATTTTCAGTGAGGCAAGTTTCCTATCCTAAAAGAGCTAAGTTTGGTGGGATACCCTTCCCTCTGATGGTCTTTTTTTTTTTTTTTTTTTTTTTTTTTTTTTTGTTTTTCAAGACAGGGTTTCTCTGTGTAGCCCTGGCTGTCCTGGAACTCACTCTGTAGGCCAGGCTGGCCTTGAACTCAGAAATCTACCTGCCTCTGCCTCCCAAGTGCTGGGATTAAAGGCGTGCACCACCACTGCCCGGCCCTCTGATGGTCTTTTAAAACCAAGGTTCAGTTCTGTAGCTCAGGCTAGTCTAGAACTTGATTGTTCTATCTCAGCCTTCCAAGTGCTGGATTACAGGTGTGCCCTATCATGTCCCACTTGGAGTCTAGCTATTGGCCTATGTACTATCTGTTGAATGTTGTATCTGGCCTCAAGGACCCATGGGATGATAGCAAGATACTCCAGAATACGCTGGTCTACCAACAAAGGAAAGAAAGACATCCGGGTAGACCCCCTAACCAGTTCCCAGGAGCACAGGTTAGCCCTGACTGAGCTGGCATCAGCTCTTATGGAGCAGAAGTGCAGAGGCCACAGTCTTGCAGACCACAGGCTCACCCCTGTGAGCTGCATATAACAGAAAAAGCCTCCTACAGACAGCAATGGTGGTTCCCAGTGGCATGAAGGTGCAAGCAGACAGAGGGTGGAGAACACATGCAGGCTCCAGATCCAACGGATGCTTTGTTGAATAAACAAGTACTCAGTGAAAATATGCATGACCAGCTTCCTTACAGGGTGAGGTCTTGGTCCCCAGACATGAAACACAAATATACACATACAACATACATGGACCACAGCACATCTGTGGGGGTCAGATTCCAAGAAGATGTGCTGAAAAGCTGGCCATGGCGTGCATGCCTGTAATCCCAGCCCTGGGACAGGAGGTCACATGTTTAATGTCCAAAGGCTGGGGCATAATGGCAATGGAAAAACAGTCTGAGACCAGTTTTGTTGCAATCAGTTCTTTCTACCTTCACCCAACCCCCACCCCATGCCCATCCAACCCCCCACCTCACCCCACCTACACCCACCTTTGTAGGTCAGAAAAAGTTGTCACTTCCAACACACCTGCTGTGTGCTGGGCACCTACTGTGAGCTGCTCCTTCATATCAACTCCCTCATTGGCCCTGGTGTCTCCTGAGTCAAGGAGCTAAACATGGAGAGTACTGGTTTCCAGCAAGGCGGCTGGAATTTAGGTCCACGAATGGAGAAGTCCTGGCTAAGGCACCAGGGATATGGAAAAGGCGCTCAGTCTAGTCCCTGGTCCTGGCCAGTGCCCTCTTGTTTCTCAAGGACCCTTCCTATGCTGGGTTCTTGGCTCCTGCACTTCTCTGGTGAGCTTGGCTGCCACCTTCTCCTGTAAGGCCTCCCAGATTTCTCTCTGTCTCCATATGTCTGGACTCTGCTCTGGTTTGCCGTTTGTCTCTGTCATAGGGTCCCACATCCTAGGGATACAGGGCAAGGCCTTGTCCAGTGGAGGAATCTGATGAGAATTTGCTGAACAAATACTGGCTAGTGTGGCTATGATGGATCACCAAAGTCCCCACCCTGCCCCACTGACCTGTAGCTCTCCTTCTCAGGGGACTGCACAGCAAGGTGATACAGGTCTCTGGAGAGTTGGTAGAGGTCCCTCTGGCTTGACTTCTTTGTCCTTTCCTGGATGGACCAAAGCAGGCCAAAGAACAGAAGCATACCACCCATGCTACAGCAGAGGAAGATGACAGACTTGAGCCAAGTCAGGGACATCTCGGGCAATGGCTGTTTCACGGTGGGGGACAGTGAGTCAGACTGGACAGTGGCATTACCTTCACTCCACGATGCAAAGCAGAGTATCCCAACCACCAAGACCACTGTGCCACCGACGGTCATGCAGTAACGCACAGTGGAGGCCGCCCGGCCTCTGACGCATGTCTGCACACAGAAAGAGAGAGCATCTGAAGAAATGGTCTAGCAAAATGTACCAAGACCTCAGAGAAGTCTTGAGTCTCCTTACCTGTGAAGATGGTGCCCATGAACACAGGCCTACTTTGATGGTCACGGAGAAGCCATTTCTGGCTCCTAGCATCACACCCAGGATACAGTAGGAGCTTAATAAATATGTCACATTCATTCGGGGCCCCTAAGGAGGCCTCAGGGGCCTTAGCCTGATAGGTAAATGGTTTCTATGAGGGACAGCTTGTGGGAGAGTCCAGGCCTTGCTGGTTGTGGCCTGTCCCTCCTGCCTCCATGGTCCAGCTCTTGTCCCCATATAACTGAAGCTATAGGGGTACGGGGAGCAGCACGAGTATGAGTGACACCTCCGGGCATGTGAAGTTGAGTGTGGTGCCATACAGCAGGACTTTTCCAGGACATGTACACAGCCTGGTTTGCCACAGTCACAGCACTGAAAGAGCCTACAATCCTAACTGTAACAAAACAGTACATGAACTATCCAATAACCAGTAGATGGAGTAATATAAACGCAATAAAAAGTTAAGTTCAGGGCTGGAGAGATGGCTCAACGGTTAAGAGCACTGGATGCTCTTTAAAGAACCTGAGTTCAGTTCCTAGCACCCACATGGTGACTCACAGGGGACCTGATGCCCTCTTCTGGCCTCCATGAGTACTGCATGCACAAAGTTCACAGGTATGCATGTAGGCAGAATACCCACACTTTTTTTTTTTTTTTTTTTTTTTTTTTTTAAGACAGGGTTTCTCCATGTGGCCCCTGGCTGTCTAGGAACTCACTCTGTAGACCAGACTGGTTGTGAACTCACAGAGATCTGCCTTCCTCTGCCTCCCAAGTGCTGGGATTAAAGGTATGTGTCACTATTGCCTGGCATACCCATACATTTTAAAGAAGATTTATTTTAAGTTGGGCTCAGCATGAATGCTTGTCAGAAGGGGAGCAGTCATGTATTTCATTCTTTTGAACTCATATGAATCACGGGAAGAGGAGGGACTTAGCAAAAACATTGCACAGGGAAGCAGCAGGGAGCAAGCCTGACCCTAGATCCTACAGACCAGACGAGGCTGGCACTGGTTCCCAACGCTCACCTCTAAGCCACTGCTCAAATAGCCCTCTGTGTGCCTTCCCATTACCTCCCTGCAAAGCTCAGCTGGGCCCTTGCACGAGAAACTTCAGAAGATCCCCTAGCCTTCTGGGAGCATACCACACACCTCTTAAGGTTGTCCAGTCCTTGGCTTGTCCTCTAAGTCAGAGTTCCCTGAACCACCGAGTCACCAGCTACATAGAGAGATGCTATGGAATGCAGTTCATTGTTGGGAATTAGCATTTGGGAAAGTTCGTCCTGCCTCCAATCAAGGCGAGGTCATGGAGGACGACAGCCCATTCCAAACAAGGCCAGAGTAACCAGCTTGGCAAAAGCACCAAACGCTGCAGCAGAGGAAATCCTGGGCCTGCAGATAAGGTGAGGGCCCTCCACCTTCAACATCTTTGACTCCTATAACCAAGGCAGGTGGGTAGCGCAGAGGAATGGCAATTCTACAACTGAGGAGACACAGCCCAAGCTAGGGAAGATCCTTTCATCCAAAGCCAAGTATAGCAGGGAGCACATATCTATGGAGCTCACACTCGGACACACAGGCTTGAGACACCTACGATGCTTTCAGTTTTCCAGGAAAGCAAAAATTGCTCATCATGAAGAGAATGAGGTGGCAAAATACACAGCAGGAGGAATCCTCAGAGACAAGCATGAGCCCATGGGGCTGTTTTCTACCCAGTCCTCCTTCGGTCTACATACATAGTGATGATGGCAGGCATGTGCCGGGGGCATTTGCCTAGCTGGGCACCATACCAAGCACTTTACAGATGTCCTCTTGATGCCCACCACAGTGATACCCCAGGGACAGTGGTTAGGGCAAGACTTAGATGTGGATCTAACCTAACCCAGGTTCCCTTGTATGTGTACAGCTGAGTCTCTGTATATACAGTTTTGGATGCCTTCAGTTGAGACGACCCCATGAGTCCACATCTGCCAGGCTGCTCTCCCTGACAAGGTGCCCTCCTTCTGGCTTCACGTGATAACAGTTTTTGTGCCCCAACCTCAGGCAAGTCCCTGCAATGGCTCTCAGTGTGTCTTGATAGAGTAGTCTGGCAATCTTCTTCGAAAGGATCTCCCTCCATCTGTGTGAATCTGGGGGCAGGCACGGTACATGCTAAGCTGCTGTTAGGGAGAGTGGAAGGTTTTGATTCCCCCAGACAGAAGACAGCCTATACCTTGTGTGGTGGTGGTTTTCTCTCTCACTTTAAAGCCTGATGCTGGCTGTTATCAGTGAGTCCTGACGCTGGACCCCACCATGCCCATTTCAGAGAAGCCACCATCAGATACTTCACTACCCTTTACATGGGTATGCTTGCAGCCCCTGGATCTTGATAGAGAGGAAGGAAGGGCTCCCTGGCACGGAGGGTGTGACTTCAAACCCCTTGCAGGCAGACAGAAACCTCTCCTGCCCCAGAGAAGTTCCACCACATCCTGGCACTGTGCCAGGACCCGCCACGCCGGCTCCAACTCCACTGTTCTGCCAGGTTCCCCTTGTCCTGTTCAATTTGAGCCACTTGGAATTTTCTCCTAGACCTGTTACTCCTTCTGACTGGGTCCCCATTTCACCCCTGTTCAAAAAGGAAACCAATATCACCTCTCACAGGGACTGTGTCCACCTCCCTCCAGTCAGGGAAGCCCCACCCGGAGGCTCTGTAGCACCCTCCTCATGGCCAGTCAATTAATTCTGGGACCTTGATTGAGCAGGCTTCTGACACCCACATCTCTGAGTTCACATCCTGGCTGTCAGTGCTAAGAGGTTGTGGAGCTGTGTTTAGCAAGCTGTATCTGAGGCCTGACTTCACAGAGCTAGCCCGACTCAGACACTACCAAGTTATCTAGTGTCTCAATGGCTAAATGCACCCTGTACTCCCCCCAGTAATGAGCACTCTGGGAGGGAATTGGACCAGGAAAGTACCTACTCTCTTGCCCCAGCTGTCTATCACAAAGGGTGGAGTTCAAATCAGTGAGCATCAGAAGAGGAAGAAGGGAGCTGACCGACAGAGATGGAAGGGCCGTGCAGTGTCCCTGCTCCTGTCCCACATGATGCTATAAGATCACTCTAGACACTTGTTTCTGTAAAAAAAGTAACTATCTGAACCTACGCCCACGAACTGTGGAGAAACTGGTGCCAGGCTGAGTGCAGTGGCATTGGACAGCTGGGGTAGGGTACGGGGTCAGTTCTGCTCAGTCCAGGTTAGAGGAAGGGCCACACCCTTAGCAGAAGTTGGGGTGTTCCCGAGGGAGGGAGACAGGATGTTGGCACCCACCTCGCATGCAGTCATCAGGCTGGTCTAGGGGAGAGCCCAGCACATTAGAAGGCCTGGTAGCTGAGCTCTGCAGACATCTGGGAAGGTTCTGGCAGCCCTCCACAGTGCACCCTTGGCTCGTCACTGGCTCCGTGAGGTCCCAGCTTTTGTCCACAGTAAGGTTGAGCCCAGGCCTCAGTGAGGTTGTTCCTTCCCTCCTTGTCACCCCGCCCAGCAGCTAGGGATTCCAGCTGGGAAGCCACCCACCCACTGTCTCCTAGTCCTTGGATTGTCACTAACTACCTCAAGGACTCTGGTGGCCGCTTCAGTGCTTCCTCACAGGCCAGTGTCCAACAGGCCCCGCCCAACCTTAAAGGGATAGTCTACTGAGGGGCACTCAATTTCCCAGAGAGTTGGAAACTGCGCAGATGGAACTTGGGCCTGGAAACTCATTTCCCAGAGCCATCCAGGCAGGGTGGATTGTGGGAAGCCTAAGCCAGGACCCCCTCAGACCTGTTTCACAGGAAAGAGAAACTGAGGCTCAAAAGGGGAAAGCCACTTATCCAATTGTTTCCCACACCCTTCATTGACTGGACCGGCTTTATCACGGGCCAGAGAGCAGCTCCCCAACCCTCACTTACACTCTCTCACCACATTCCAGGACAGCATTATCAGTCAGAGGACCAGCTTGGAGTGCTTCTTCCCAGGGGACACTGCCTTCTAACAGAAAGGAGCCAGGAGCTGTAGTACTGACATCCCTGCAGCTCCCCCTCCTGCATCACCAGGTGTGAGTGTTAAGTCACTTAGAGTAAATGCCTACTGTTTTTGTGAACAGGTAGTTCTGGGAGCCCAGGAGAAGAAGGGTTATCTCACTTTGTGTTCCATGTCTGTGGGAGGAGCAGTGGGCCACAGCATTCCCTCAAGGAGTAGTATAGGCTAAGCTGGACCGAGTCATAGGAAACTTGTGACTGAAGAAAGGTTGCGCTCAGAGCGCCTGAGTTCTTTGGGCATTAATCCCCTCCCCCCCAGGTCCCTTGTGCCTTGTCTGTTTTCTTCCTCATTGTGTGTGCTCTGCATAGATGGTCCCATTTTACAGCAGAAAACATGCCTGGAGAAGGCTGAGAAGCTGAGTGACTGAATGAAGACACTGACTTGGCCACACCCCATCAAGACAGCCTGCCAGTGACGAAAGATGGCCAGCAGACCCTTGGTGCTATGCTTAGGAGACGTGGGTGGGAGATAGGAGGCCATGACAATTTTGGCTCCTTTAATTTCAGCTGTACAGGTATACACACACACAGGGTGTGTCCCCTCCCTGCCTGTTATCCCCAGGTGAGTCACTGCATGGTAAGATTGAGGTCCAGCCTGGATCTTGTTTGACCCTGAGTCTCTGGTTAGAAAATCAAGGCTTTCACTGGGGAGTTGTGGCTCCTGTCTCCAGCCATTTTCAGGCTAGACAAGTCTGGCCATGTCCTCTGTAACATGGAGATCCGTGGAGATCCAGAGCCCCCTTCCCAGGGCTGCTACTGGGACTTAATGAGACCTTCCCTCTCCCTGAGAAGCAGGTCTATACACACTCTTGCATTACACAGTAGCTCAATGCATGACTCTCCCCTAGTCTGTGGAGACCTCTCTAAGGACAGGGACCAAGAACCATGAGGCTTGGGATTCAGCCAGACACCCTTCCCTAGGGACTCCAGGAGATTGGAACTGAGTAAATTAGGAATACAAGGAGCCAGTTCTGTCTCCATTTTCTTCCTTCCTACCCCCTTCCAGAAGCTGGTATAGCCTTGGCTAGCGATAATGCCTGGGCATGCTGCTGAGTGCTGTCGGCCAGAGTACACTTGCATATTCTCTTTGAACAAGTAGCCTAAAGAACTCACTTTTAACCAAATTGATTTCAGATCCCAGATTTTTAAAAAACCTCAAGCTGTCCCTTTAAGACTAGGAAGGCTAGTAGAAATGGTTCCTTAGCAACATTGGTTTTCCCCCAAACTGTGCTAGGTTCAGGACAAGGACTGGAATGCATGCTGGTTTGGCATGCATGATGCCAGGGGTTCGTAGCATGAGCTAAGACACAGCTGTGTCCCCTGAACTGAATGGCATGCCCGGAGCCCATGAGCTAAAATAGCAGGCTTAAACTCCAGCCAGCCTGGGTTCTTCATGGTGCTGCACGATCCTGCTGCTAAAGTGTAGCTCTCAGCTAAGAGTGGATGTCAGACAAGTGCACAGGCACAGCACAGTGTCCAAACTAAGACACAGCAGACACAGGAGACAGAAACAGGCAGATCTCTAAATTCTGGACCAGCCCAGTCTACACAATAAAGTCAGCATGGGACCCTCTACTGATACATACGACCACTTCCAAACAACAGTCTGGGATTCAAAATAATGATGCATTTTTCTCTTAAAAGTACTATATAGGTTTTTGCTTAATAATAATTAAGAATGTCCTTAGTAATTTAAAAAAAAATAAATATGGGCTGGGGAGATGGTTCAGTGGTTAAGAGCACTGACTGCTCTTCCAGAGGTCCTGAGTTCAATTCCTAGCATCCACATGGTGGCTCGCAATCATCTGTAATGGGATCTGATGCCCTCTTCTGGTGCATCTGAAGAGAGCGACAGTGTATTCATATACATAAAATAAATAAATAACTCTCTTGAAATAAATAAATAAATATACATCAATCTTAAATTTATATATAGAGAAAGGGGAATATGGGTATGTTTATCATTTCAAATTAAAAGATGATGCTTTTCTGTTGCCGAAGCATTTGCCCTAGGAAAGATATATTATGCTGGTCAATGTGGGGACCCAGAGTTGGGACTGGGGCAGAATTGTTTTGCTTTTATCCAACAGAAAAACAAAAGCTATGGTCTTGAGAGCTAACACTACTCTGTGAGGCCAGCCTTTCTCCTTGGAATGTGGGGCTCCCACAGGAGAACTGATGGCAGCTCATGAGGGCTAACTTAAAATAGGACATCATGCTGGTATGAGTAACCAGTCTCTATAAACACGGGCTCCCATGGGAGAACTGATTACAGCTCATCTTAACACATGACACATAGCCAAGTCAAGCACTCTCAACAGATACATGATGGCTTAGGGATATGCTTGTACAGTAAATGGAAGGGAGTTTGAATGAAGTTGAATATAAAGAAGGAAATTAAGTTAAGAGACAATGGGGTACGATAAATAAATCCGCATAGATAATAATCTCTGAAGAAGGGAGTGTATTAGTCAGGGTTCTCTAGAGTCACAGAACTTATATGTAGTCTCTATATAGTAAGAGAATTTGTTGATGACTTACAGTCTGTAGTCAAACTCCCCAACAATGGTCGGCAGTAGCTGTGAATGAAAACCCGAGGATCTAGTAGTCGCTTAGTCCCACAAGGCTCACAGGCGAAGAAGATTGAATCTTCCTCCTTCCAATGTCCTTGTGTAGATCTCCAGCAGCAGGTGTGGCCCAGATTAGAGGTGTGCGTACCACCACACCTGAAACTTGTGTCTTCCAGGCTCAAGATCCAGATCACAGGTGAGCCTTCTAATTCTGGATTTGTAATTCACTCCAGATATAGTCAAGTTGACAATCAGAAATGGCCACTACAGGGAGAAAGAAATTAGAATTGATATAAATGTTTTCAAGGATACATAGATAATAATTAAATAAACCCAGGCCTTTGATCTCAATACTTGGGAGACAAAGGCAGGTACAGATAGGTTCCTTATGAACTCAAGACCAGCCTAATCTACAGAGCAAATCCAAGTCAGCCCAGGCTACACAAAGAGGCCCTATCTCAATAAAGGATGAAAATGATGATGATGATGATGATGGTTTTCAATAGTTTTAAATTATCAAAATGTCAGCTATTAAAAACAATGATTTCATGAAATTCACAGGCAAATAGAAGGAACTTGAAAGTATCATCCTGAGTGAGGTAACTCAGTCACAAAAAAAAGAACACAGTTTGTACTCACTAATAAGTGGATATTAACCCAAAAGTTCGGTATACCCAAGATTCAATTCACAGCAATGGTTGGACTGAGCGTGGAGTCCCAGATGGAGGAGTTGGAGAAGGGACTGAAGGAGCTGAGGGGGTTTGCAGCCCCATGGAGGGAGCCTGACCCTCCGGTGCTCCTGGAGACTGGACCACCAACCAAAGAATATACATTGAGGGACCCATGGTGCTGGCCACATATGTGGCAGAGGAGGGCCTTGTCGGCCATCAGGGGGAGGAGAGGCTCTTGGGCCTGAGGGTGTTTGATGCCCCAGTAGAGGGGAATGCCAGAGAGGGAAGACGGGAGTGGGTTTGTGGGTGGGTGGGGGAGCACCCCCATAAAGGCAGGGGGAGAGGGGATGGGATAGGGGATTTCCAAAGGGGAGACCTGGAAAGATGAAAACATTTGAAATGTAAATAAAGTATCAAAAAAGTTATCAAAATGAAGGTGGTTAATGTTTAATGGTTATGATGGTGTTACACATCCTCTACGAGAGAGGTCATACACACTTAGGTAGGAAGAGGCTGCTAAATTAAGTCAATCTATACTTTTAATGACTTCAAGCTGCCAGACAAAGACACGGTATGCCAGGAGATAGGGTGTGTATTTGTGTTAACAAGAAAGAAGAAAAGGGTTTGGACTCCTTCCAAAGTAATAAGGATCAGATTTGATAGAGAGACACCCCCTGAAGATCTTGGCTACAGACAAGAGAAAATCAAAAGGACTAAATGCACTGGTGATGGATATTGTTAAACCCTCTATTGAAACAACTCTGAAACTGACTGAAAATATACATACACATACACATACATATACGTATGTATGTATCCAGCCAGAACTTTAGCTTACATGGCCAATAAGTCTTGTTGGATACAGCATTCTCATGACTTACTATTACATACCATCTTTTCATATGGCATGAATGGAGATTTACATTGTAGTTTGATTATATGATCAAACTGACTTCTAAAGAAAGACAGTTGTCTTTCATCTGCTCAAACAAAGAGCAGGAAATCATCCTTAATTGATCTGTGCATCCTGCACATTCCAGACAAATGTCTTTATAGAACTATGTATTACTTGTAAGTTTTGTATATTGTAGAATAAAGGACCAGCAGGGCAGCCCTGACAGGATTCACCCTTGAGATGCTGAGCCCTGTTGCTCCAGATCCTGCTTGATCCTGCCTCAAACTGATGATGCTATTTCCAGAGTCTTGCTTCTAGAGCAGCTTCAGGAAGGACTGCTAATCCCAGATGACCTCGGTGCATCCAGCCTTTCAGACAGTTCCAGTCAGGACTTCAGTTAAGCCCCAAACTTTCTCAGCACACAGAGACTAGACAACAAATGCTATAGTCAGTGTTCTTTTGAGTTAATAATTTTTCCAATTTGCTTTTGTGTCCCCAAACAGGAATTCTTCACCCCAATTCAGCAGCAAACAATTATAAAAAGAACATTGTCCCAGTCCCTTAAGTTGGGGGTGGATGATTTTGGTAATTTTGTGAGTTATAGATCTATTGTCATTTTAGGGGATGATTTACAAATAATTATGGTCACGGACAGGGAGGAAACAAAATAGTTTAGACTCAGGGATTTCTATCTTTCCCTTCTTCTCTCTCCTTTCCTTCTTAGATAAAGGGTAAGGGTTAAAAAGAAAAAGAGAGGATATAGAAATATTATAAGAAATTAGACAAATAGGGGTTGATTATTGAATCAATGCTCAAACCAAAAAACATTTTGTAGCCATACTTTTCCATTGGTTGAGATCTTTATATTCTGATGCAGAGTTGAGGTTATAGTTTGTTACATTAGCACAGTTTTTTGTATAATGTAAACAGATTTAAGGTTTTCATTGGTAGAAATCTTTGTATATTATATAAAATTAATATTAATTTCATTACAACATAATATGTGTGATTCAATTCCTGTATAAGTATTATACCTTGCAACTCATTTTAAAAATACAATTAGTCCCAGTAATTTTAATAGCTTCTAGTACAAACTGTTTAGGATAGTTAAATAGGCAAGTCAATTAATCAAACTCATGGTCATATTAGATTGTAGTCTTAATATTTCAAAAATATACATGCTGATTGTTCAGATATGCTATAAATAGTCTTCAAAAGCATCAAAGACTCAGAGAATATGGCATTTATAATTGTTTCATTATTAAAATATCTTTTGACTGTGAGACAGGTCTTCTGACAGCACCCCATTCCATTTCAAAGATGGTGATGAGCATTAATAACCTCCATATGGAGTTGCTTCAAGTGTGGCAATCTAGTCACTGGGTAAAGAAAATGCCCATGCTTCAGTTACAGACAAATCTGTCAGGAAAGGACAAATGGATACAGGAATGGCAACTGCCAAGCTCTGTCAAAACAGCGAAAGCAAGTCCTTCATAATTTCTGCTTCGCAAAATGTCTGTTAGATATGCTGGGCTGGAGGTTGAAAACTGATGCTCCAACATTATAGAGATATAATTGGGGACTGTCCATACAATCAACTTTCTCTGTCATTTCTATAATTTTTAAAGCTATGTTACTGCCTTTCCTACATACTCAGGTAATATTTATACCTTCTCGTGTTTCTGATGGGGTTGAAGACTACATAGTTGTAGTCTCACACCTAAACTTAAGTTGTTTAGCATTTAGGAAGATGTTTTAGGTCTAAAAGATATTTTAAGCTAATATTGCAAGTTAGGATAAAAATTGATTTAAATACAGAACTCTAAAGTCACCAGGATCAGATAGATAATAAAATACTTTCTCCTGAATTGCCAAATACAAACAAACTAAACTTTTTATTTATTTTTTTTTCCAAACTAAACTTTTTAAATGTATCTCTTAACTAATGATTTTCACATTGTTTCATAGCTGTTCCTACTACATGTTATTTATTATTATAAAAGAAAGCATCTTTTTATTTAGACCAAAAAAAGGGGAGGGCAATTGTTGAGGTTTGGTCTGTTGGTATGTATTGTAATGCTAAATACTTGTTCCCAAGGCCTGGTTACTCCCAGGGACAAGAGAATCTGAATATACACAATGATGCTATGTAATCTTGCCCCCCAAGTTATCCCTGATTGATGAATAAAGATGCCTACAGCCTATTACTGGGCAGAAGAGAGATAGGTGGGTGTTGGGTTCCCAGGGTTGGGGTCATGAGGAAGAGAGAGAGAAGGTGGAGAAAGGAGAAGGTGCCATGGGGTAGGTGCGTTATAAAAAAAAATGGCCATGAGGACTGGCCAATTGGAGTTAAGAGCAGCCCAGATGGAACATGGCAAGTTATAATGTGGGGTTACTGATGAGGAAGCAGACATAATAGCATAGAGGGTAGATATCTGCCCAGCTCTGGTACATTAAAGGCTTATTATAAATATAAAGGTTGTGTGTATTTTATCTGGGAACTGAATGATCAAAGGTGAGGTAGAAAGCAACTACAACAAGCCTGAGGCTTTCCTGGCAACAGGAGGTTGACTCAGAGAATATTGGTCAGCAACTTCTGCGTTAAGGGCACTAGGAAAGGGGCTCCATTTCTGCCTACTCTTTATCTGTTACCAGGCAAGTGTTCTTCCTCTTGTTACCTCTGCTAATCATGGAGGTGCCATGAGAAGTGTTTGTCCCAAGGTTAATGAGGAGTGGAGAGAGGAGGGGCTAAAATCTACATCCTTTGGATTTTCCAGGCTTTTCCATCTTTCCTACGTTGCCTTCTCTTCAATCATAGTCTAAACTGCTGCCCTGCCTGCCTCTGTCTGGCTCTTCCCTGAAGCTGCCTGCCCCTCATAATGTACTAGCCTCGTACCAGCCCCTCACTTGCATAGACTTGGCTCCCCATCACCCCAAGAGTCACCCCACTGCTAAGTATCCATGTTCTTGTGATCAAGACCCTGGCCACCTCCCAGCCTCGCCTCCTCATGCCCCCCCCCCCTTTTTTAAAGGAAATAATGCTTATTCTTTCTTTTTTTTTTTTTTTTTTGATACTTTGTTTACATTTCTAATGTTTCCCCCTTTCTAGGTCTCCTCTTTGGAGACCACCTATCCCCTCCCCCTCCCCCATCTCTATGAGGGAATTTCACCTCCCACCCACCCGCCTGCCCGCTCCCATATTCCCACCTTGACATTCCCCTTTACTGGGGCCTCTAACACCCTCAGGCCCAAGGGCCTCTCCTCTCCCTGATGGCCAATGAGGCCCTCCTCTGCCACACATGGGTCCCTCCATGTGTATTCTTTGGTTGGTGGTCCAGCCTCCAGGAGGACTGGAGGGGTCACTTATGTCACTCTTAACCTCAGTGTTATCATGTTCACACTTTGGCCACAAAGATTCAGCTATACCAGCTGGCCACTGAGCCCCGGGATCCTCTCCTCTCCAGCTCCCCAGCACTGAATTACAAGCAAGCCCTGCCATGCTCAGCTTTTTACACAGGTGCTGTGGAGTAACCTCGGCTTCTCATGCTTGCAAGCACTTTACCTCCTGAACCATCTACCCAGTGCCTACATACACATTTTTCTTTTTTCTTCTTTTTTTTTTTTTGTTT
The DNA here is from genome assembly GCA_028551405.1 of Uromys caudimaculatus. Lineage (NCBI taxonomy): Eukaryota > Metazoa > Chordata > Mammalia > Rodentia > Muridae > Uromys > Uromys caudimaculatus. The sequence continues at coordinate 99,427,700 of CM052702.1, forward strand.
TTTTTTTGTTTGTTTGTTTTTTTCAAGACAGGGTTTCTCTGCATAGCCTTGGCTGTCCTGGAACTCACTCTGTAGACCAGGCTGGCCTCGAACTCAGAAATCCACCTGTCTCTGCCTCCCAAGTGCTGGGATTAAAGGCGTGCGCCACCACTGCCCGGCTGCATTTTTCATTTAACACTATTCTTTTTCATATTTATTTATTTTTAATAAATGTGCTTCGGTGTTTGCCTGAATGTATGTCTGTGTGGGGGTGTCAGATCCTCTGGAACTGGAGTTAAAGACAGTTGTGAGCTGCCATTTGGGTGCTAGAAATAGAACCCCGGGTCCTCCAGAAGAGTAGCCAGTGCTCTCAACCACTGAGCCATCTCTTCAGTTCCCATTAATACTAAACTCTGTGTGTGTATGTGTGTGTGTGTGCACGCGCGCGCACGAGTGTGTGTGTGTGTGTGTGTTCTAATTCTTTGCTTAAAGGCTTGCCCCTCCCCCACTGACAGCATCTCAAAAACAATTATGGACATCTTGTGCTTTATCGTTTATCCATTGCTATGCCATTTTAGAGCAGCCCACAACAGGCCTTTGAGACCCACTATGAACAGCATGACCTATAGGGTGTGAATGCCCTCTGTCCCCTGCCAACAGCGCAGTACATCTCAAGGTCATTCAGCAGTGCATAGAAAGCCAGTCAAGGTCGGGGTGCAGTGTCTTCAAAGAATGGGATTCTGGGATCTGGCTTCATCTAAGCAATGACTCGAAGCAGTTCTCGCCTGAGGAGGCTTGCTCACCCCCACCTTCCCAAAGGATATTTAATGGTGTATAGAAACATCTTTGGTTACTCTAGCTGTGCTGATAATGGGGTTGCACCTCATAGCAACCCTCAGGGTGCAGGACAGCATCTCCATACAGAAGTTCCCAATGTCAGGTGGAGGGGAGTTCAGATCTTGGAGAGGTTCTGGAGGTCCAAAGGTTCCGACCCATGTCCTGCAGAGGGATTCTAATACTTCTTCTGAAGAGAGAAGGAGTAGGCCTATCAGCAAACGAGGGACGGAGTCACAGCTCTAAGCAGCAACCTAGGACATTCCCTTTCTCCTTAGGAGCTGGCATTTATTTATTTATTTATTTATTTATTTATTTATTTATTTATTTATTTATTTATTATTTTACTCTACAGATTTTATTCCCCTCCCAGTCCACCCTCCGACTGTTCCACATCCCATTCCTCCTTCCCAACCCCCTGTCTCCACGAGGATGTCCCCACCCCCCCACCCCCCACCCTACCAGATCTCTAAACTCCCTGGGGCCTCCAGTCTCTTGAGGGTTAGGTGCATCTTCACTGACTGAACCCATCTTAGGGACTTTGAATGAAGAAAATCCAGGATCCTTAGCTTCAACACAGAAAAGAATTTTCAGGGCCACCTAAGATAAAACAGAATTGGATTTTTTTAGGTGTCCTTAACATAGATCTTAAGCACACGAGTTAATAGAGAGATGATCAGAGAAAGAATGAGACATAGCCACGCTTGGGCAAAGGCCTCTCCAGTAGAGACCTGACTGTCTTTATGATGTCTGTATAAATGATCCTGCGACTTCCTAAGTTACCCTGCTCAACATGTGTGATTTATAACGCAGTTTAAAGGCTAATAAATTTTCTTTTATGAACAAAATTGTAAAATGAATTTATGAGCGCTGAGTGTCCGGATTTAGAAGTGAGACTGGAGTAATGAAAAACCTCTCACAGCTGTAGGTGGTTTGGTAACAAGCAGCCGAGTGTTTGCTGTATTTGGCACCTTTGATTGGGTCATCTTCAGGAAACTCCTACATCGTCTCCCTAGGCAACGTGAGTTGACTGGATTATCTTTGGGAAAGCCCAACATTGTCCCCATAGGCAGTGCGGGTTTTCTCCATACTATCTGATGCTTCCTGACTCCGCCAGCAGATCCCAGGATGATGGGCCTTTGTTCTGTTCCATGCTTTCTGTCTTGTCCCCTGACACCGTAATCTTTCCTACTTTTCTGTCCTACCTCAGGTCCTCAGCACAGCCAGCGCAAACCTGTACCTTTCATGTTCTTTGATACTGGGCTTTTTACATTACCTTTCTTCATAGAAAAGCCTGGGGTGGAGGGAGGGCAGAGGGACATCTTAAAGGCCTGTCCTGCTTTGACTTAGAGACTTAGAAAAGAACAGGAAGTCACCCAAAGTCATGGAATCCCTTCCGCACAGCTACAACCCAGACTCAGGGTTCTGGAGTCCAAAGCTCTGTCAGTGTGAGCCAGTCATCCATTTCTAGAGCTTTCAGTGAAGCACCCAGAAGGGTAGAACCTTTGGCTGCAGACCAGATCTGACCAAAGATTGGCCTGCCTCCTCCCTCTTTTCCTTCCTTCCTTCCTTCGTATGGGGCTAGGGGTCAAGTCCAGGGCTTCCTGCATGCCAGGCTAGCCCTCTACCACCGCCTTAGTATGGGGCTAGGGGTCAAGTCCAGGGCTTCCTGCATGCCAGGCTAGCCCTCTACCACCGCCTTAGTATGGGGCTAGGGGTCAAGCCAGGGCTTCCTGCATGCCAGGCTAGCCCTCTATCACCAAGCTAGATGCCAGTTCCCAGTGGTGGTGTTAATCTATATCCTGAAAACCAAAATTTTTATATTTTTTTAAGATAAAAAGACTATCATGAGATAAAATTAATGCACTCTGATCCTGGGCAAACCTTACAAACCAAGAATAAGCTGTCTCTCCAGCAATGGGCTCTGTATGAGCTTTCTACATAACACAGCAAATTATCACAAAGGCATCTGCTTAAATAAAATTTATTTTATTATCTCCTAGGATGTAAGTCAGATGCCCTGGTGGGTTCAACAAAGTTTTCTGCTCAAGGGCTCCGAAAGACAAAGCCAAGGTGTTGGCTTATCTGGAGGCTGAAAAGGGATCTACTTGCAAGATTTTTCAAGTTGCTGGCTGAGTTGAGGTCCTCGTACCTGAAGAGCTACAGGCTTGCTTCTGTTTCTGTCTAAGGCCACCCTGTGCTCCTGATGGATGCTTGTAGGTCCTGCCCACAGCCCCTGAATCTCAACCATGTCCCTCAAATCCAGTCCAACAGATGCACCCAGAGTCCCCACTTGTCCAAGCTCCCTCTGGGCAAAGAGAAGCATCTGAGATTGGGCTAGACCACCCTCCTCCTCCTCAACAGCAGCTGCTAAGGGCGGTCAATCCTCTCACCATGTAGCATCATATCCTCATGGAATCAGCACCAGAGGGCAGAGGTGAGGAGAGCCATCTCAGAATTCCTCCCACCACAGATACTGTGCCAAGGCACTCTGTCTGACACTGTGTCGAGACACACAGGACATAACAGGAGCATGCCTTCTGCAGTGTCAGAAGGCTGTATGAGGACTACCAGGTGTCACATGGGCAGATGGTATGTTCACAGGGAACTCAGAAACAAGCCAGATGGTGACATCATCCTGACTCTGAATATTTCTTATTGGTGACACTGCAGAAAGCACCTCAGATGGTTATTGGGCACCCAAGGTGTCCCATAGGCATCCCAGAGGTAGATAACAGCACACATGGGATTTCAGCAGAACCCAGATGTAAAAAGGGACCTCTGCTCAAAGTAAGCATGTCCTTCCTGTGCAGACAATGAACATAGTTTTAGGTTTAGCATAAACCAGATTGTTAAAGATGACCAGCAGAATAAAGGTCAACATTCACAGACCGTCTGCCAGATGCTAGACATTATGCTAACTGCATTATATTCTTAGATCATAGAAACCTCAGTCTTGCATGGAAAGGGTCCTTTTACAGATTTATTGAGGTATAATTCACAGAGCATAAAACTCACCCACCTAAAGTGTACAATTACATGTCCTTTAATATATTCTGAGCTGTGGAGCCATGACCATAATTGATTGTCCCTAGAGAGAAGTCCCATGTCATTCAGCATCATGGCTGAGTTTCTCCACTCTCCAGAGCTAGTAATCAGTTTTCTGCCTTTACAGAATTACTCGTTCCAGACATCTCCTAGAAACTGCAGCATAGAAGGCAGAGTCCGACTTCATTTGTTATGTTTGCCGGGTCCATTCATGCTTTACCATATATGGGAACAGTGCTCACTTATTGCTAAATACTGTCTTAGGGCAATATGAAAACACAGTTCTCCTCACTAGTTGATCAACATTGGATTGCCTCTTTGGTTGGCACGAACACTGATGCTGATATTCATGTCCAAGTTTTTATAGCCTCGTTTTCATTTCTCTTGGATATATGACCTGGGTAGGCATGGTCTGGATTATATAGTTAATTGCATATTCAACTAGTTGGGGCCTGAGGCTCGGAGAAATCAAAACAGCTACTCAGGATCATCTAGACAAACGAGGTTTAAACCCAAATTCACTCACACAGAAGCTCTATGCCCTCCTGCCTTCAGGTAGACATAAAGTGCCTCCAGGACCACCACCACCCCCGACATGGAAATACCCTGAGATGGAGGATTTTGGCTGTTAGACAAGCTCTCCTGTCCCATAGAAGAGGCTCCTGTGCACATAGGCACTGCTCATTATCACTTATGAATGGAGAGTAACCCGTGTGGGTGACTAGCAGTAAAGTTTCAGGAAGTCTCCAGATTCCTGTTGGGTTAGTTGACTCAGACTTGGAGTCAGGATGAACTTCTCAGACTTTTGGAACTAAAAGGGGACATGCCCTTCCCCATAAGGCCCATGGCTGGTCGTCTCTGGTGGCCCCAACAATTCCTGGAATTCTGCCTATTCACGGAGAAGCAAGGAACGGGTGCCCAGAGTTCATGGTCTAAAAAGGAAAGCACAGCTCATGTGTAAGAAAGGAATTAGAAACTTTGAGGCTGCAGCTCCCTTGGAACAACCCAGCCTACTGCTTACTCTAAGTTCTGGGAAGTCCCAAGGCAAGATTCCCAGAAGACATGGAGCTGGGAGGAGATGCAGGATCATTGGTGCCATGTGAAGGACTGGTGGAAGCTTTGGCTCCAGAGGACACCTGGGGTGCTCAGGAATCTGCACAGTGCCCCTCTGTTTATAGAGATTCGAGGTGGACTGAGAAAGATGTCAGCCAGTGTCTTCAACATACTGAATGGAGTGGGTGAGAAGGGCAGGGACAGCGGGGGTGGTCTGGGCCATGACTATAGCATGCAGCCTTGGCCAGTCCTCTGCCCCGCTTAGCTTGTTTTGTGTCTGTAAAGATTGGGGATCCTTAAAGTTTTGAGAATCCAGCCTTGAGTGCACCCTCTTTCTTTCTCTCTTCTTTCCATCTCTTGTGAGTTAGGCTTATTCATCTACACGTTCCCACAGGTAGCCAATAGAAACCCAAATTGTGTTCAAAGCTGGGGCTCTCTTTGCAGGGAGCAGAGGCTGTCTAGAATTGCCACCCACTTTCTGACCAATGTCTTCTGAAGACTCATTCTGTATAGCTTCTGCCTCTGTGCCCTCATCCCTCCTCCTGTGCCCTCATCCCTGCTTACACGAAACTGTGTCAAAGACCCTGCCATTCCTCATTCCACTAAACTGCTGTCTGCCTGGAATCTGGCTTCTGCACACCACACCTCCTCTCACCCAGCACCAGGCCCTAGCACAGCTACTGCCACTCAGGATGCCCTGCCTGGCTTCCTGGACAGTCTACAGCAGTGACATGAAGTCCAGGTTGATGGAGATTAAGCTGTGATGGGTCTGAATGCTCCAATTTTCTTCCCAGAGTCACCATTAGTCTGTGGAATGACCCTGGCCAAGTCTTTCCCCTTGTTGCTCCAGTTTTCCCATAGATGATTGAGATATTTGGGCCAGTTAGTTACAGAAGTACCATCATGGAGCCCTGATGGGGAGACAGGAGATCCATAGACTGCCACCTGCTTGCTGATCACCCTTCATCCTGGGAGAGGTTGGGACCACAGCTCTATGACCACCCCTGGTCATTTAGTTCAGAACCTGCTGTTGTGTTTGTTTCTTTTCCATACTCTGGAAGCTGCTAATTGTTTCTTTGGAACAACTTAAGACCACTTAATTATTGTAGCTGTCTGGGCAGCTGAAGAAAACTTGGCTAACCAGAACCTATATTCTAAGTAGAAAAATCAGTATTTTATCCACAAACCATTGAAAAAGCACAATCAACTTTTATGGTTGCCACTAAAATACCCTGTCTAATTTAAGGTTTTAGTGCTGTGAAGAGACACCATGACCATGGCAGCTCTTATAAAGGACAGCATTGCATTGGGACTGGCTTCCAGTTTCAGAGGGCTAGTCCATTATTGTCATAGCAAGAAATATGGCAGCACGCAGGCCAACATGGTGCTGGAGAAGGAGCCCAGAGCTGTAAATCTTGATCCACAGCAGGAGTGAGCCACACAAGACCTGGCTTGAACATCTGAAACCTCAAAGCCCACCTCCACAGTGACACCCTGTCTCCAACAAGGCCACACCTCCTAATAGTGGCATTCTCTATGGGTCGAACATTCAAACACAGGAGTCTATGGAGGCTGTTTCTATTCAAACCGCCACATTCCACTTCCTGATGCCACAGGTTTGTAGCCGTATCATAATGTAGAAATGCATTCAGTCCAACTTCAAAAGTCCCCATAGTCTAGAACAGTCTCAACTTGTTTAAAAGCCCAAAGTTCAAAATCTCTTGAGAGACTCATGCTATTTATTAACTGTAATCTCCTGAAAAATCAAAATCAAAAAGCAGATCATGTATTTTCAACATATAATGGCACGGGATATACATTACCATTCCAAAAGGAAGCACAGTGAGGAAATTCTGGACCAACGCAAAGCCAAAAACCAGCAGGGCGAGCTCCAGCTCTGCACCTCCTTGTCTGATGTCAAAACTCTCTTCAGATCTCCGACTCCTTTGACCTTTGTTGAGTGCAGCACACCTCTCCCGGGCTCGTTCCACTCCCTGTTAGCAGCTTTCCTTGGCAGGTATCCCGTGGCTCTGGCATCTCCAACATCTTTGGGTCTCCAAGGCAATCCAGGCTTCACCTTCATAGCTTCACACAATGGCCTCTCTAGGCCTCCACGCAGGGACACCCGTGATACACGCCTGGCCTTAGCTGCTTTCCTCAGTTCATTATTGTTATGGCGGGAAGCATGGTGCCATGCAGGCAGACATGGTGCTGGAGAAGGAGCTGAGAGTTCTACGTCTTGTTTCACAGGCAGCATAAGGAGACTGCCACACTAAACCTAGCTTGAACATATGTGACCTCAAATCCTGCCTCTACAATGTCACACTTCCTCCAACAAGGCCACACTTATAGGGGTCATTCATATTCAAACCACCACATACCTATAAGCATCTACTTAACAAACTACTATGCATTTCAGCAAAATCTAAAGAACATAAGGGCCACCTAATCTAAAGGGCTGATCTCAGTGGATGTCACTGACATTCAGTTGTACTGCACAGCATTGAATATACATTCTATTTTCTTCTAAGAAACATGTCTTATAAGTTACACAGAAATGGAATATTAAATATGTACTGAGTACAGGTACCATTTAGCATACTATAAATCAGACACAAACCAGTTTGAAATTCACCCTAATTAGCAGGGTAGCTGCTGCCTGCCAGAGTGACATGTGGAGAGGAGGAGGTAGTAGCTGTAAGTAGCCTACCTAATTGACATGTAAGACCCAGGAAGTGAGCGTGGCCCACTGTATGCAGTCAAGTCATCTGTCAATCAATGAGGTATGAACAAGACAGTGGCCGGTGCCTATAGCCTGGAGCTGTGACGATTGCTCTGCTCTGGAACGTTTACACAGATGTATTTGTGGCATGACCATACTTATTGTGACCACCTCTGTTTGCCTTCGTGGCATGGCCACGGCTGACAGCATGTGCTCACTCTAACCTCAATCCATTCATGCTCATTAGCTTCAAATTTCCTAGACTATATTTTCACTCACAGCGTGAGGAAGAGGCCAGTGTAATGTCAGTGTGGCATGACCCGTGGAAAGAAGATCAGAATAGGACTGCAGGGTGCACACCCCAAGTACTCAACATAGACTCCATAACTGAACTGTTACACCGTTCATATGGTGCACAGCAACTCAGCAGGCAGGGATTGCACTAGGCAGTTGCCTTTGTTTTTCAATTGCTGTGATAAAATAACCTGACAAAAGCACCCGAGGGAGAAAGGATTTATTTGGGCTCTGTCCACGATAGTGGGGGAGTCAAGGTAGAAAGGACCCTTAGGTAGCTGGTCACAGTGCTTCAGGGACCCATGAGAGCAAGTGCTCTGCCTCCTTTGCATGTTTTATCTAGTACAAGATCGCTGGCCAGAGAATAGTCCCACACACACCTAAGGAGATTCTTCCCACATCAACTAACCTAATCAAAACAATCTTCCCAGCCATGCCCAGAGGCCCTTCTCCTAAGCAATTCTAGATTCTGTCAAGTTGGCAATTAACACTAACCGTCAGAACAGTGAGCCTTAGGTAACTATCCTGCAAGACATAACAACTCAGACAATGACAATCTAGATAGCACAGCATATCTGATCTTTGTTTGCGTCAGTGTGTGGTACACATGTGTGCATGTGCACAAGCATATCTGTGCACACACAAGTGGAGCCCAGCAGTCTACTTCGGGTAGTCTCAGGAGCCATCCACCTTGTTTTCTGAGACGGGGCCTCTCATTGGACCTCAGACAATAGGCTGGAGTGTCGGTAAGTTTCAGGGGTCCTCCTGTCTCCATTTTCCCAGTTCTGGGGATAAAACTGTACCCTGCCATGTACTCTACTCTCCCAAGCCAGCACAGCTGGCCTTGTGTTGATCTCGGTCTTGTCTGTCACCTCATTACCTCTTTTGCCTTTCTTATGCTACCTCTGGGAATCTGACACCCCCAGGAGCCCCTCCTTTTCTGTCAAGCACAGGTCCTTACCAGTTATCAGGTCTTCTAAAGAGAAAAAGTGGGGAGAAGTACACTAGCCAGCAAAGCCTGGTTTCTTCCTCCCTGTGTTCAACAAAGGCGAGTACTCCCTCCCCCCAAGAAATATAGAACCTGACTCTAGCCCCCACCGTACCCTGTGAGAAGCTGTTGATTCTATGCCGTGGTGGCTAGTTATCTATTAGCCATGCTCAAAAGAGTAGTTCTTTTTTTTTTTTTTTTTTTTTTTTGCTTCTTTTTTTTTCTATAGAAGATTTTATTTATTTATTTATTTATTTATTTTTATTTATTTTTGATACTTTATTTACATTTCCAATGTTTCCCCTTTTCTGGGTCTCCTCTTTGGAAACCCCCTATCCCCTCCCCTTTCCCGCCTCTGTGAGGGAATTCCTCCTCCCACCCACCTGCCCACCCATCCCCATATTCCCACCTTGACATTCCCCTTTACTGGGGCCTCTAGCACCCTCAGGCCCAAGGGCCTCTCCTTTCTCCCTGATGGCCATCAAGGTCATTCTCTGCCACATATGTAGTCCGAACCATGGGTCAATAGATGTATATTCTTTGGTTGGTGGTCCAAACTCCAGGACGGCCAGGGGGGGTTCAGGCCCATTGACGCTCTTGCTCCCTCCATGGGGCTACAAATTCCCTCAGCTCCTTCAGACCTTTCTCCAACCCCTCCATCTGGGACTTCGCTCTCAGTCCAGCGGTTACTGTTAAGTGAAACTCGGACATTCTGAACTTTTGGGCTAATATCCACTTATCAGTGAGTACATACCATGTTCGTTTTTTTGTGACTGAGACCTCACTCAGGATGATATTTTCAAGTTCCATACTAAAAGAGTAGTTCTTGCTCCTCATTCCACGTCCAAAATAAAACCTCATTCATGTGCATGCCAGCAGTTCCTAATTCTAAGCCAAGTCATTTTCTAGAAGGTTCCCTGGAGCCTCTCTGGAACATAAAGCCACTGTCCTGGATTTCCACTACCATCCAGCCATACCTGAGCGTTTGTGAGATCCACCACCTCCCACTCCATCACCTACTCACCTAACCAATAACCATGTCTACTGATTTGTCCCTGGAAGTGTGTTTCATAGCTACCTCTCTCCTCTCCATTCCCAACCCCCTTATTTCTACGTCTCTTCATCCTCCCCACCCTGAGATCATGGCAACCTGATGACCCCTGCCCCGTCAGTTCACCTCACTCTGCTACAGCTAGACTACTCTTTGCCACGTTCCTGCTGAAGATTCTGCCCCTTGTCTGGAACACAACTTGATGAAAGTTATGCAAAAATGGCCGGGCAGTGGTGGTGCTTTCCCTTAATCCCTGCACTTGGGAGGCAGAGTCAGGTGGTTGTCTGTGAGATCGAGGCCAGCCTGGTCTACAGAGTGAGTTCCAGGACAGACAGGGCTACCCAGCACAGCTGTCCTTGTGTTGTTCTCTGTCCTTTTCCCATGCTTGGTTGCCTGTCTGTCACCTCACTTCCTCTTTTGCCTTTCTTCTGTGTGTACAGAGAAACTCTGTCTCAAAAAATAAAATAAAATAAATAAAGTTATGCAAAACTAAGCTTAATGTTAGAATATTGCACTGCAGGGGGAGCTATAAAAAGGACAAACATTAAGACCTGGGTGCCTTAACTCAAACGCCATCAGAATATTCACCTTTTTTTTTTCAGTGCTGAAATCAGTACCCAGGGCCCTCCACATTCCAGCTGTGACATCAGACCTTTGTGACAAATACCTGAGAGAAACAATTTAAAGGGAAGAGGGATTTATTTCCCCTCGTGAGTAAAGAATAGTCAGTTCATGGGCTGCTAGCTCCATTGTTTGCCAGCATGTAACAAGGCAGAAACATGGTGGATATGAAGCATGGCAAAGGAAGCTGCTTACCTTATGGCTGACAGGAAGCAGAGAAAGATAGGAAGGAGGCAGGGCAACTCCCAAGAGCATGCCCCAGTAACTATGTCCCCCAGGTAGGCTCCACTAATTAAAGTGTCTAACACTTCTCAGAACGACAACACTAACTAGAGACCAAACCTTCCATTCACAAGCCCGAGGGAGACATTTTATATTCAACTCATAGCAAGTGTCCCACCACTGAGGCCTCCAGCCTGCAATAGAGACTTTGCTATCGTAATGTACTGAGTTCATTGTCTTTTAATTCATACCAGTTTCCTCGGGATTGGCAACTGTGCTGGTTAGGTTTTTGTCAACTTGGCACAAGCTAGAGTCATCATTGGAACAGAGACGTTCAATTGAGAAAATGCCTCCATCACATTGGTCCACAGGCAAGCCTGTGGAGCACTGAGCCACGATTGATGTAGAAGGACCCATCCCACCATGCGCAGTGCCATTCCTGTGCTGGTGCTCCTGGGATGGATAATAATTCAGGCTGAGTAAGCTAGGAGAGGGTGACCTAGTAAGCAGCACTCTTCCATAGCCTCTGCTTCAGTTCCTGCCTTCAGGTTCCTGTCCTGACATCCCTTCATAATCGACCATAGACAGTAAGCTAAAATAAATCCTATCCTTCTGAAGACGTTTTTGGTCGTGGTGTTTATAACAGCAATAGGAACCTCAGTAAGACAGCAATCTTGTCCACTGAGCACTCCACTTTCCTGGCTTGGCCAAACTGTCTCCCCTAACTAGCAGCTACCACCCTTAGTTCTAAAAAGCAACTCCAAGGACAGACATGAGACCATATAGTGAGAGCATATAGCAAATCATGACTGCTAGGAGTCACTCCTATATATCAGGACTGCTGTAATTTTGCTTCTCCTCCCAAAACTCATGTTGAAATGAAACTACCACCCTGGTAGTAGTGAGAGACAGAACCTTTATAGAAGATGAAGTCATGAGGCACCACCACCTGCATGATGAATGGGGGCCATTTATCATGAGAATGACTTTGTTATGATGGGAGTGACTTTGCTCTAAAACTAAACTCAGTTCCTCTGCTTTTTCTGCCCCTGACATATTTCATTCAAAGAAAGATGTTACCAATCGCATAGCACACTAGTTAGCATAGCACCCAAAGGAAATGGCCCTGTTAGCTAGACCTCTGCAGTCAGCCTCAGAGATGGTTTACTTAGGGGGAGATGCTTCTTTGAAAATAACTGAATAGATTGTCAATGGGTGAGCTGTTTCAAACTCATTTTTCTAGTTAATATTTTCTAGTTTTTCACTGCTCCAATGATACTCTCCCAAGAGGAAGAAGCTATTATCTCCTTTCTGAGAGGAAGCAGGTTTGGAGAGATAGAACAACACCCCTCAGACACACTCCACCCACTCCTCAGGGGAGTCACGGCTGTGGCCTTTCACAGCCTGGCTTTTACTGCAGCTGATTACTCTGAGCTCATCCGGACCCAGGCCTGTTCAAACTCTGCACTTGGGCCCTGATAAATTGGAAGCCGTCGCCAGTTGGAGTACCCTGCTGGCACATCTCTTGTACTTTGAGCTCTTTCTCTTCTCGGGCCAGGCACTGCTTTCCTGATGAAGCTCTCCCAGAACAGATGAACCCCTCCCTTTGGGGGATCCTACTTCCCCAGGACCAGATCCGCTAAGATAAGAACTTTTCACAGCTCTTACCCAGCATGTGGTTTGGTGACTCACCACCAAGTCTGTCCTTGGTGCACTTGACTATAACAGTCAGTGAGGACTGCATGGATGCTTACAGGAAGTGTGAAGAGCAAGTTTTGGAAAAGTCACATTGCTGTCCCCTTTTCCATTGCAGACTCCCACGCTTGGCAACACACAGGTGAGCACAGCCCAGCTCAAGGCTGTCACTGGGCTCTGGTTTGATCGTGTCACTCAAGTTCATGTGCTGGAAAGTGATCCAGTACACTAGTGCTGAGAGGCGGGGGAGCTCAGTCATGAGAGCTCAGTGCTGGAGAGGGACATCCTTGTAGAATGGCAGGATTTCCCTCTAGCTTTCTCTTGTCTGTCCACCTCTGCTTTGAATGATGCAGCAAGAAGTCCCTCCTTGTGTGGGGGCCTCTTGATCTTGGGCTACAGGATGTAAACCTCCACATTCTATCCATTTCCTAGCCTTAGAAAAAGGACGAAGGCAGACATTGTCATGGGAAATGTGGGGCTGCCCCACCAACAAATGCAAGGACCTGCAGAGGACGTGTTGAAGAAGGATGAGGAGTGGAGGCCAGAGCAGCTTGAAGAGAATGTGAAGAAAAGCATGTGTCGCCATAATGGTGGCTGAGGGCTCAGAATAAAAGAACGCATATCAGACAGCCAGGAACTTAGAGATGGCTCACAAGAGTGTTCTACAGTGTTGGTAGAAATGTAGGCAATACGTGTTGGAAATGAACAACAATGGTAGTCCTGGAGGCCGGACCTTTCTTATAAGTTGGCAAAGAACCCTGGCTGAATTGTATCCCTTCCCTGGGACTTAATGAAGGGTAGAGTTTAAGGTGTATGGACTAAGGTGTGTGGCAGACCAAGCTTTGAGTAAACTATTCAAGTTGCCACATAGCTGCCTTCAACTGTATCTACTTAGGACTTGATGACAACAGCAGACATGGTGGGTGGCAATGGCAGAGGTGAGATTTCAGAACTGCTAGGATGGAATGGTGGTTACATCCCAAGATTGGCTTGATGGAACCTTGTTCTTCCCACAGGCTCCTGCCCTATGGTACTGTAGACCAGGACTGCCAACGAGTGGGAACCACTATTGCACTGTGTCAGGATATTGAGTAGTGTGCAATAGCTGCTCACGTGGTCTAAACTAGGTCATAAGCCCTAGGCTCAGGGCACAGTGTACTCTTCTACCTTCTCTAGCCTTCAGAGGCTCAGAAGGCTCAGATGAACTCTGACCTGCCAGAAAGAGCAACCATCCTTGACATGACCTGGTCTCAGACTTGAAAGGCTGATATGATTACAAAGCAAAGATGCATTCCCATTTGTCACAAAGTCTTTCAAGAGAAAGAGAGAGCATTTCCCTAGACATTCGCTGACACTCTAGCCTGTCAGGACTTTATACCAAATGAAAGATACAGGCAAGGACTGGGGAGGTGGTAAAGGGTACCCAGCTACTCAATGGGTTAAGTACTTGTCATGCAAACATGAGGAGCAGAGTCCTGTCCCTACAACCCATGTAAAAAGTTGGATGTGGTAGTGTGGTCCCATAATCCCAGTGCTGGGGAGGCGGGGTAGACGGACTCTATGGGCCAGCTTAGCCTAATTGGCAAGCCCTAAGTCTCAGTGAGAGCCTGTGTCAAAAACCAAGATGGACAGCTAATGAAGAACTACACCTGAGGCCTTGACCTTTGGCCTCCACATGCATACATATATGTGTACAAGTACCCCAGAAAATACACACACACAATAAAATTTTAGTCTTTATAAATAAAGACTAGAAAATAAAATACATTAATATATAAAAGGAACATTATGCCACGACCAAGTTGGTCTTGTTTCTAAAATACTAGAACTTAACACTCCAAAATGAATCCAGCAAAAATCAATAGCTTTTCTATATATTTTAATGAACACGCTAAGAAAGAAATCAGGAAAACATTCCCATTCACAATAACCTCAAAAAAGACAAATAAACCAGTAAACAAACTCTAAAATAACAGCAAAAACAAAAACAAATGAACGAAACACTAAAGAAGAAAAAGACTTCTATAATGAAGGAAGACATTAAAGACACTAGAAAAAGAAAAACCCTCCCCATGCTAATGGATTAGCAGAACTAATATTTACCAAAAAAAAAAAAAAAAAAAAGACCCATAGTTTCAACACAATCATCATTAAAATTCTAATGACCCTCTTTATAAAACTAGAAAAAAAATCCCAAATGAACATGAAGCACAAAGACTTTGAAGAGCTTCAGCAAAAAGGGCAATGCTGGGAGATATCACACCTACCTTCGAATTCTATGGCAGGGCCATGGTAACAAAACCAGCATTCTGCTTCAGCAAAAGAAGGCACACCAAGATAGAATGAAGGAGCCAGAAATAAAGCCACACAATTGCAGCCACTGGTTTCCAACAAAAATACTAAAAACATACACTGGGGAAGACACTCTCTTCAACAAATGGCACTGGGGGGACTGGATGACAACATATATGTAGAAGAATCACGTTAAATTCCCACGCCTCACTCTAAACAAAAATCAATTTAAAAGGACCAAAGACCTTAATGTAATACCCCATATTGTAAGATACTAAGGGTTCAAGACAAGGTCTTTCTGTAAGGGACTGTAATGGTGCAGGACATCATTGTAAGAATTAAGAAATAAAACTTTGCCCAGCAACATGAAGAGCTGGGAAGCAGCCTCCACGCTGGGTGTGGTGGTGAACACCTGTAATCCCAGCATCGGAGAGGCGGGGGGTGGGGGGGGACAATCAGGAATTCAAGGCTAGCCCAGCTGTACAGTGAATGCAAGGCCCATCTGGGCTACAGGAGATGGAAGAAAGAGAGAGAAGAAAAGGAACAGAGGAGGGGGAAGGAATAAAAGAAGGACGGAGAGGGAGGGAAGGAGAGAGAGCATGCCAAAATGGGGGGAAATAATTGCCAACTCTAAATTGACATAGTTCTCAAAATAAAAATATTTGGGGAAGTCCTCAGCATCCTTAGCCATCAGGGAAATGTGAGGTTTCATCTTGTCCTAGTCAGAATGGCTATCACCAAGAAAACAAACAATAATTGTTGGCAAGGATATGCAGAGAAAAAGAAGCTGTACACTGATGGTGGGGATATAAGTTAATATAGTCACTGTGGAAATCAGCATGGAGGTTAAAAAACAAAACCAGGTCCCTGTGTGAGCCGGCTAGACTCCTCCGGGTCCGTACCCAACCGACCCGAAGCCAGCACACCACAGAGACCTGCACAGCATGCTTACTGCAGCACTATTAACAATGTCCAAGTCACAGAATGGTCTAGATGTCTCCATTCGCAGACAAATGGATAAAGTCATAGACATACATACAATGGAGTTTTGTTCTGTCATTCAGAAGAACAGAAGTGTGAAACATGCAAGAATAGTTGTAACTGGGGATCACAATATTAAATAAAACAGGCTCAGAAGGGAAAGTATAACTTTTTTCTCATGTAAAATGTCTACATATATGCACACGTGTGTGTGTGCATGTGTGCACGCGTGAGCACGTGTAGCATGTGCGTGCGTATGTATAAGAACATTATAGTACAAGAGAGACATTTGGGAAGAGGAAGTAGGAGAGGGAGCAATGGACGCTATGGGGGATAAATACGATCAAAGTACATGATAAGCATTTTGATAAACCCATTAAGCTTTAGAATAAATGTAAGGTAAGAAAAAAGAAAAAATTTTGCTTGGTGTGGTAACTCACACCTTTAATCCCAGCACTCAGGAGGCAGAGGATATGCAGAGTCTACATATGGAGTTTCTGGACAGCCAGTGTTATATAGAGACCCCGTCTTGGAAAAAAACTTTTCAAATGAATCAAAGTTTCTAATCTCAGGCACTGTTGACATTTTTGTTGTAGGGTGCAGGTCTGTGCATTGTAGAATGTTTAACAACACCATGGTGTCTACCCACCAGATGTTAGTAGCACACAGTCACCCAGAGCTGAGTCCATCGAAGGGGTCTCCAGATATTGCTAATATGCTGCTAGGAGCAAGATTTACCCTTGATCAAGAATCACTGGCACCAGCATTGGGAGGCAGAAGCAGGAGGATCTCTGTGAGTTCAAGGCCAGCCTTGTCTACATGGTGAGTTCCAGGACAGCCAGGGCTACATAGTGAGACTCTGTCTCAAACAAGCAAAAAAACATCACTGACAAACAGCTTCAACCACAGAACAACTAGGAAAAAGATCAATTTATATTCCTGGAGAAAGTATTTAATAAAAATATAACACTATTCATGAATTCTTTAAAAAATATTAGAAAACATGAATAAAAGAAAACTTAATTTGATTTGAAAGTGTGTACTTTAGTCAGGCTTGGTGGTGCATACCTTTAATCCCATCAGTTATTAAGCAGATGCAGGAGGATCTCTGTGAGTTTGAGGCCAGCCTGGTCTACATAGCAAGTTTCAGGACAGCCAGGGCTACATAGTGAGACCCTGTCTCAAAAACAAAGATACAGCCAGGCAGTGGTGGTGCACGCCTTTAATCCCAGCACTTGGGAGACAGAGGCAGGTGGATTTCTGAGTTCGAGGCCAGCCTGGTCTACAGAGTGAGTTCCAGGACAGCCAGAGCTACACAGAGAAACCCTGTCTCGAAAAACCAAAAAAAACAAACAAACAAACAAAAAACAATAACAACAACAAAAAACAAAGATACATTTAAAACAAATCAAATTTGATAGCTACAAAAAAAAAGAAATCATAATAAATGTTATAATTAAAGATAAAATACCAAAAAATATTTCCCTTTAGATGAGAAAAGTGAAGGATATTTGTTATTATTTATGTTTTATTAGAGGTCCTAGCCAATGCAATATGGTGTGGAAAGGAAATAAAAACAATAATAAATTTTAAAATATAATTATTTATTATTGCTTTTATGATTGTCTAATAAGCAAATATGAAAGACTCTATAGAGGACTTCAGCAAGTTCCTCATATACAAATTAAAGAAACATGAGTTGAACTTTAAAAATAATTCAGCAATTATAAATCAGTTAAAATAATGGACACTAAATTACCTATAACCCTTCCCACCCTGGTGGATGAGTTGGATGAGTCTGAGCTAACATGTCCTAAATATCGGTGCTTACAAGGACAGAAAAGAGGAGTCTTGGATGGTGTTCTGGGGAGACAGTCCAAGATAAGGACAGAAGAACAGAAACTCTTAGCAGGACTTATATCACTGGGACAAATACCTGTGTGTATTTAAAAAGAAGAAGGGTTGGCTCATGGTTTTGCAGGTTTGAGTTTGAGTCCATGGTTGGTTGTCTCTGTTCTCTGTGAGATAGAGTGAGACAGGTCACAGTAAGGAGCATGTGGTGAAGGTCACAAAGCAATCCACATCAGGATGTCCAGGAAGCTGGGACAAGGCAGGGGCAAAGACCCAGGCTTTGTCAAGGACCAGCCTCAGGTTGGAGAGGGGTTCCTGAGGAAGGGGTGTTTGGGGGCAGCAAAATAACAACTCGAAATCAATTGTGGGTACAAGCTGATAGCTCTGTGTTCTGCTCTAGCTGGTTCTCCAGACAGCTATGTAAATAGCTCAGTTCCTGCAGACCAAATCCCAGTCTTTCATTTGTATATCAATTTAATCATTACCCAATATTCCCTTTTTATTATCCCATGAATTAGCATTTTATGATCTTAGCCCCTTGATTCTTAGAAAGAGAGAGCAAGTACATTTTTTTTTTTAACATAACAAATAAACTCAGAGATCTGCCTACCTTTGTAAGCACAAACAATAAGTTTAGCTGGGTGGGATCCCGTCCTGAGATTACTATTCCCACCATGCCTGGACCTAAATTTGCTCTGTCCCCGGGCTAATCTTGAACAAAGAAGTTTGCCTGCCTTTGTATCTTTCTGACAAGCTGGCACATTAGTACAGCTGCCTTTGTTCTTTTAGGTACATGAAGGCCCTAATATAATTCATATTGCATCCTTATATTTCGCATAGTTGAGAAATTATACATTCTTGAACTCATTTTCAGAGTTCTTTCCCACAGCCTTAAGGGCTGTCCTGAAGGTCACAGTTTACAATTTTGCTAAGGAACACATTCTCAACTACCAGACTCGTGCTGTTTCTAATTATCATGAAGTCATCAGCCTTAACAAGGAGATAATTCCCCAAAGGAGGAACATGAAAATATGTACATTATTATACAAATAAGCCTTATGCCTAGCAATCATCAACACTTGTAGAGGTCACACCCTGCTGGCTGTGCTGAGGGGTAACTGTGTCACGCTGTCCCTTCCACAGCAATCATGCAGGACTTTTCCAAAGTCCACTAGCTGGCAACCAAGTCCACAGTACACAAGCCTGGACTCAGATCATAGCCAGAGGTAACCAAACCATAACCAAAGAGGTAACCTCTTCAGTCTCTTCTCTACCTTGCCTAGCTTCTACTTCATGTTCCACAGTCCTGCCACATTGGTTCCTAATTCCTGTCTACACTGAGTACTTTGCTACTGAGTCTTTGCACATGATGTTCCTTCTTCAGAAAATTCCCTTCCCCTTTTCCTTATCCAGAGAATCTAACTTGCTTCTTGTAGTGGCTTTTTCTCATCGTCAACTTGACTATATCTGGAGTGAATTATAATCCAGAATTAGAAGGCTCACAATCTTGAGCTCGATCTTGAGACTGGAGGACACAAGTTTCAGGTGTGGTGGTATACACACCTTTAATCTGGGCCACCTGCTGCTGGAGATCTACATAAGGACATTGGAAGGAGGAAGATTCAATCTTCTTCGCCCGCGAGCCTTGTGGGACTAAGTGACTGCTAGATCCTCGGGTTTTCATTCACAGCTACTGCTGGCCATTGTTGGGGAGTTTGACTACAGACTGTAAGTCATTAACAAATTCCCTTACTATATAGAGACTACATATAAGTTCTGTGACTCTAGAGAACCCTAACTAATACACTTCTCTAGACATCACTCAGAAGACCTTTTTTTTTTTAGTGAACATTTATTTCATTTCTTTTCCCAGGCAAAGTTAAGGGCCAAACTCCCAAATTGTGGGGTGGGGGGGTCTCAATTTGATAAACATACATTACATACCCTGGGGAGGGGCAGGATTGAGGTGCAGCAGTCTCACCTGATGACCCATGTAAGCCTCCATGCTTATGGTAGCAAGGTCACCAGAGGGAGGAGCCCTGTGTTCTTGAGTGATGGTGTGGAATAGATTTCCCTGCCCCCACCTGACCTTTACGATGCTGTAGTGTGAGTGATGAGTCACGTGTGATGGGAGTTTCAAGTTAGGATTATTGCTACACTGTTCAGCAGTATTCAATCTCCAGACTCCAGACCAGACAGGCCCAAGTGGGGACTGGACTGAAGACCTGTGAACCCTTCAAGATTGGACCAGAAAACACAGAAGTTAAAGGACAAGCTCTGCACTCAAGGACTCATTTAGTTCTCACAGCAACCCATGGGACAGATGGCAACCTATCCACAATCAAGTCAAATCACTTCAAACTGGACACAACCAGCCAGAAGTAGAGTCAGGATTGAACCCAGGTGGTCTGACTCCCAAGGGCCATGATTCAGACCATAGGGCTACCCTTGGTAGTGAACAAAGTCAATAAGAGATGAAGATAGCTGCTAATATTGGACCTTTGACCTGGAGAAGAGGCCAGGCTTAGGGTTAGGATGAGCATGAAGTTGAAGCCAGGCTCACGTGGTATCTCTTTTCTGAGTAGGAAGCAAACTAAATGTGCAGAGGCCAGCCCTTCCTGGGAACTTCAAGGGGAGGTACATCATGGGGCTACTGTCCTAGAGGCCACACAAGTAACCAAGTGGACAGTGTTTCTTGCTACAGAGTTTATGAACCAGATCTGCAAGAGACTGAGTCACCTTGGGAGGCCTCCTAACCAGGTCTCCTTGTCAGTCCAACTGGGAGGGCAGAGGAGTCAGCCCTTCCCTTACCAGGAGCAGCCAGTCTAATGCCAAAGTGTTAACAGGTCCTAGGGATAGATGAGAAGGAGCATTGTTCTGCTAAAGAAAGCTGAAGTCACTGTTCTGAACTCCTGAAACACAGGTCCCAGCCCTTGGGGACCACACATTGTCCAAGAGACCTAAGAAAAGTCATTCACATGCCAAGTCTAGGGAGGGCACATGCTCAGGAGACTCCCATACTGTGGACCTCCGAGGGTGGCCATGCCTCATAGAAACCTTTGTCTCCTGCACAAAGGTCAGATGGCAATTAGGGACTGTGAACATCTAAGGGAAGGAGTGCACACTGAGTTTGTGAAGCTCTGACAAAAACAAAGCTCAAGCACCATTTCTGCTTGCTCTCATTCCCCCTCTGAAGCTCTGAAAGGAGGGGATGACCTGCTGAAGGTCACACAGCAGTCTATGGGGCTGTGCCAGCTGCCACTGGTGGTGACTGCTAGCAGGATTACTGAATGAGAACCTTGATTTGGTCTTGGTAAGATCTGCCACCAGGGACCATATAAGGCTTCAGTGGCGATCGCATAAGCTATGTTCCAGGGCCAGGGCACACACTGCCAAGCCAATCTCAGTCACCTATCTTGCAGCCCAGGGCCCTCAGGGATGGTCATCAGTAGCTCAGGGTAACAACACCGGAGATAATCAGGCGCAATATGTCCAGGGGCCCACTTGGTGGCCCCTGCTGCTGCCTGCCTCTCAGAGCCCAGAACAGCATGCTCAATCAAAATGGATGGCAGGGAGTAGATGTTAATCATGAAATTTGTGAGAGAAAAACCACAATTTTGAGCTAAATGTGAAGCAAGCTTTAATTAAATACTAGCCAGAAAGATGGATTCTGGCCAGGTCCACCCACGGATTCCCAGGGAATAGCCACGAGTCACATTTTGCAGAAGCTTAAAAAAACAAAACCCGTAATTCATTGCAATTCCCACTAGGCTCGATCAAGGGCAGATATACACCCTGGCATATCTCCTCCCTTCGTACCTCCTGCCTACACGTGCTGAAGTACATCTGGGACAGTTAGTTCAAACAAACTTATTTAGGGGAGTGAAAACAAGTGGCTATTCCCCAAGAAGGACAGCTTCCAGCATTTCAGGAAATTATCTTGTCCTTGGGACAAGTGGGGCTTACAGGTTAACTTTGGCCTCTTACATTGACAGCGCTTCCTTGCTTCACAGGTGAAACTGGAGCCCAGGGATGTGGGGCTGGGTCTTCTCTGCCACCTCTGAAGAACTTTTGTCTACCCCTGCACTCTAAGTCTGTGACTGCCCTCTCATCACTCAGGCGTGAGTAGCTCTGACAGGATCCACTGCTGCAGAGCATGCTGGGAGTGCTGCTCTCTGTCCTGCTCTGATCCTCCTTGAGCACCTCCAGGAAAGGCAAGGTCCACCAGAGTAAAGACCAACTAGTTTCACCATTCACACTCTTGGCAAAACATCACTACTTGGTCTTGTCCAGGTGTCCCTGATCTACAGGCTGAGATTCTTGCTAATATGTATGCCTTTGGGCTCTACCACCTTGGCCCAGGACACATAAGGTTGAATTTTTACCTTCCTGAGGTCCCTGTCTGGGCATTAGAATGCTTCAGCTAGCTGCCCCACCCCTTACCCAGGAAACACCTGCATCACCAGACCTCAGTCTGGTGCTTCTCACCCATACACATAGCATGACTACCCCCTAATTCAACCTGCCTCTCTCTGGTCAGGTCCACACCCCCACTCCAGCTCCCTGTCCACTCATCCCCCCTCCCATCCCCGCCCCCCAGCTACTTACACAGTGACTTCAGGCTCAGCCCACCACCCCTCTGTGTCATCTCTCTAGCCACTGCCCACACTCAGGGTCCCTCCATATGTCCTACTGTCTAACCCTGGTCCCTGGCCCAGTTGCCAGCCAGCACTTTTCAAACTGGGAGAGTGATCTTTGTCTACCTGGGTCCTGCTGAAGCTTGCTTAGAGATGAGCATGCAGATGATTGAGGGTGAAGTGGAAGGAAGCGGGGATAGGAGCCAGATGCCAACTCCAGGGCTGGACAGCCAAAGCCAAAGGCCACTAAGGAAGTGTGTGTGTGTGTGTGTGTGTGTGTGTGTGTGTGTGTGTGTGTGTGTGTGTGTGTGTGTGTGTGTGTGTATGTGTGTCTCGGCATCCACTGTGACATCCTGAGAGTCTAACTGGAGTTCTCTGGTCAGCTTTTGCCCTCTGGCGGGTAGGGAGAGCAAACCAGCTCTCACTACCACTTGTCTATGCTGCCACCTGGTGGCCTCGTGGTGACAGCTTTTACTTTTCAATTTTGGAGTCAAACCAACCTTAGTGAACTGAATCCTAGTAATCTTCCCATTGTACTTATAAAACATATAGCCAAGAGATAAACATCAAGGCCACTAGTATACATCCACTAAGCTACAGTCACCGTCAGAGCCTCCATTCCTACTGCATCCAGTGGCCTATGATGCCCCCCTGTGGGCAGGTGTATGATTTACGCTAGTTTTGAAATACTGCTTAAGAACCAGTCCCACTCTTGCCCATACAGGGCAGCCGATCAAGTACAGTTCAAACTGTCCCTACTTTGTGCTCCAGCACTATGCTCTGACAGGATCCACAGCGTGTGAAACAGAACCGGCCCTTACCCTCATGCAGCATGTAGGTTCCAGCCAGAGACAGACCTTGCTCTGTCAAACAGTCCTGAAAACCCAGTGTGGCGGTGCGTGCCTGTAATCCCCACACTTGAGAGGTGGAGACTGGGACACCGGAAGTTCAAGGCTGGCTTGGCTAAAATCCTCCAAGTCCTATAATTATACCACTTAAAATGGAGTGAAATACAAAGCAATTGACAAGAAAATGGATTCCAGTGGGACAGGATTTTAGGAAAGGCCTCCCGTGAGAGTGACTTTTGAGCTGAGTTCTGGGGAGTTAAAGTCACTGTGATTGCAAAGGCCCTGGGGTGGGAAGGAATCTGATTCATCAGAAATATTGAAAAATCCCTCCAGGACAGCCAGGTTTACACAGAGAAACCCTGTCTCGGAAAAAAAAAAAAAGAAAAAAGAAAAATCCCAGTGGCTGGAACATGGGAGGAGGGGCAGGCAAAGGCAAATCTGGACAAGTTGGCCAGTGACTAGGGCACCATCTAGGGGCTCATGGGCCAAATATGTCTGACAGCAATGAGGAACCAGGAAGGTACCTTAGCCACCAGTTTGACACTGGAGCCTTTGTTTCAAAAGAATTTCCAGTGCTACCTGGAGAATGAGTCAGAGTAGATTTAAGTGACTTCAAGAAGGTTACTATAGGACTCAGCAAGATGATGAAGAAGGTGGCTAGAAAGAAGTCACTCACATCGTGTATACTCAGAGGCAATGTACATAGAGAAAGCAAGAGGACATGACACCGACATAGCCTAGATGTTCATCTTATTCAGGTCAGGGACAACAGTCACTTCCTGAGATGGACCTCTTATGTTTGGTGGGTGTTGGGGTCTAGCCCAAACCTCTGCAGACCTCCATTTGATAAACTGACACAAAGGGAGACTGGCAGGCTGTGCTGGGCAGGTTTGGCACCTGGGTTCCTCTCCCACAATCATGGAAAGTGCAGAAAGGAGGCTTCTTGAGATAGGTCTCATAGAATCAGGCTGTTTCCTGTGGCAGAAGGCATTTACAGCCCAGGGACATTTCACACCGGGACACCTGAAAAAGAGTGCAGAGGCCAGATCTGCAGCAGCAAGAATCAAGGCCTCAGGGCTCAGTTCTGCTAGAACTAACAGAACCAGGAAGCTGCCGCTATTTCAGTTCCTCGTAGAAGAGATAAATAGACAGATACTTTAATCTGGGCCCTGAGAAACCCAGTTGGCCATCTTGGACTTCTGGCCCACAATCCTAGGTAGAAATATCTAGAAAGGTGGGTTGTGAACAGGGCATTCAGGCAGAGGTGCTTGGGAGAGAGAAACTAACTGCTTGTGTTCTTTCTTTCAAGGGTCTCAAGGCAGGAAAATATAGCAGTCCCCTGTGATGGCTATTTTGATTTTCCTGATGTCAGTTCTGAAAGTTGACCTTGATCCAAAAATACTGCAGGGAAAATACTCTAGGAATAGTCAGCATCTTAAAAACATACACTGAAGTATGTTATACTTTTTGAAGTATGTCATAATATTTCTCTTTTATATTTCTCTCTTTGTTATTGTTTTTAATCTCTCACTGTGCCTGATTCTTAAATTAAGCTTTATCATAGGTATATATTTGGAGCAAAGAGCATTATACATAGATATGTATGTATGTATATATGTGTATATGAATATATGTATATGCTAGCATTTCCTCTAGGAGTAGTTCACGTATAAAAAGACCCTTTATCTTCTCTCCCTCTCTCTCTCTCTCCCTCCCTCTCTCTCCCTCTCTCTCTCTCTTTCTCTTTCTCTCTCTCCCCTATTTCTAGTCCTTATTCCCTTCTCTCCTTCTCTGTCCCCTTTCTTTCTTTGCCTCTACTCCCTTCCCATGTCCCCAAAAAACTTTCTTTTATACTAGACCTGTCCTATGGCTGATACCTTGGGGGATGGGGGTGCCTCAGCATGAACCTGCTTAGGCACCTCCTCTAGCCACATCATGCCATCACATTACCAAACATATTACACACGCACACACGCGCACACACACACACAGAGGGAACACTGCACTCTCAGTCTTTGTTACGCGCTTGGGTTCCTAGACTATATCTGCATGGACCAAGGGAACCCTATAGAGCAGTGGTTCCCAACCTTCCCAAGGCTGCAACCCTTTAGCACAGATCCCCATGTCATGGTTACCCCAACCATAAAATTATTTTCATTGCTACTTCATAACTGTAATTTTGCTACTGCTGTGAATCATTGTAATATAAATATCTGATGCACAGAATATTTGCTATGGAACCTCTGTGGGGGTCGCAACCCACAGGTTGAGAACCACTGCTTTGGAGGCTCCCAGGATGTTCCTAGGATCTGCTGAGTCACTAAAGCCAGTGACTCAAGGCTTTAGTCAAGGGGATGGCTCCAGCTGAGAGTCTATGGCGTTGTCTGCACAAAAACACAACAGTTACCTCAAAGGAGATGAGAGATAATTTATTATAGAGCCAACTATGAGAGACAAAAGCCAGAACATAGATTTAATCCACCCCAAATTCCATGTTCCAAGATGGTGACAGTCTGATGAAGTTTTTATAGTGACAAAGAAAATCATAAGTAGGGCGCTTTTAAAATACATTGCAACAGGGGCTGGAGAACTGGCTCAGCGGTTAAGAGCACTGACTGCTCTTCCAGAAGGTCCTGAGTTCAATTCCCAGCAACCACATGGTGGCTCACAACCATCTAGATCCGTTGCCCTCTTCTGGTGTGTCTGAAGACAGTGACAATGTACTCACATACATAAAACAAATACATTCCAACAGTCCCCAATTCCTGACATCCTGATTTACATGGCTTCAGTTTCCTGAAGTTGACCTTGGTCCAAAACTACTGCAGAGAAAATCCCAGAAACAAACAGTAAGTTTTAAATAACTTTCTTTACAGTATGTTGTTATCATCACAGAATGTACAGCGCCATCTTGAAATGAGGGAGATCCTTTATTCTGGAGATATTTTGAGTGACCACGGTTTAGGTTACTCCAAATTCCATGTTCTAATGTGGAAGCAGTTTCATGAAGCTTTTATAGTTTATAGAACTGAGACAGTCATAAATCAAGGCAAGTTTAAAATACACTGGTTCACCTGGAAGACAGATGCAAGAGTATCTCTTGAGTTCAAGGCTAGCCTGGTTCCAAGAATGAGTTCCAGGACAGCCACAACTCCGTAGATAAACCTTGTCTTGCAAAACCAAAAGTAAACAAATTAGCTAATTAAATATAATACATTGGTGGCTACATCAGAGTTAGTCACAGTGAGAGAGGAGAAGCTTTGTTAGAGGCCCAAGATGCTATCTAATGATATTCTTAGCTATCAGATTGGCAGAAGCTAGTGGTCTCTTAATAGATTCCAAAAGGTTTTGGTCTATTAGTCACAAGGATGTTATTTCTAACACAGAGGTGGGCAAGGAATGGCTGTTTCCAGGGCCCAAACTAGCCCAACATAAGGTAACTAACCTGTGGACCTGCAGCATTCCAACCTCCCCAGGACTCCAGCTCTAACCGGTTAATCCGGTTCTACAAGCACAGCTTCTTTTCAGGAGTTTTCATTCATATTGATACACATTTTTCTATTTTATTATTTGTTATTATATTGTTTTTAATCTCTCCCGGTATATTAAATAAGGGGAGGGTCGCAAGGGGCCGGGAAAACATCTGCTGCAGGCCTGGGATGCGATCTGATGCTATTTGTAGCCTTTTACTTGGTGGAAATTAGAATCTGATAAGTCGATACATTTCAAAAAGTTTTAGCTGTCAGTCACAGCATGTTGGGTCAGGCATAGGCGGGGCTAAAGATAGCTCTAGATAATCATAATTAGATTCTGGACCTGCAGCATTCCAATCTCTTCCCAATTGAAGTTCTCATCAATTAATCAACTTCCAGAAGGCTCGGTGGTCTCCAGTGATGTATTTCCTCCAACAAGGCCACACTTTATCTAAAACACAGGAAGTATATCTAATGGTATCTTAAATATCTAATAGTTATAATTAGAGGTAAGAGACAATAGTCTTGTTTACCTTTGTAGTGAGTACATTTACAATTTAACAAGAATTTTACCTAGACTGTTTTAAAATAAGATTTATTTGTTTTTATTTGTGTAAGTGTTTTTGCCTGCAGGCAAAGACCAAAGGAGAGAATTAAATTACCTGAGATTAGAATTGGAGATGTTTATGATCTGCCCTGTGGGTGCTAGGAATCAAACCTAGGACCTCTGGAAGAGCAGCCAGTGCTCTTCACTGACCCATCTCTCCACCCCTTTATCTTTCATTTTTAAAAATTAAGTGCATACATGAATAATTGCCCCTGATATATTACTTTGATGTGATGTAACACAAGATTGTCTGTAAACCTTAAGATTGTCTGTAAACCTTAAGATATCTTCATAAATTTTTTCTTGGATTTTGTTCTTGTTAGTTTTATTTTGGTTTTGGTTTTGGTTTTAGTTTTTTAGTCAGGATGTCTTAGTCAGGGTTTCTATTCCTGCACATACATCATGACCAAGAAGCAAGTTGGAGAGGAAAGGGTTTATTCAGCTTACACTTCCACACTGCTGTTCATCACCAGAGGAAGTCAGGACTGGAACTCAGCAGGTCAGGAAGCAGGAGCTGATGAGAGGCCTTAGAGGGATGTTTCTTACTGGCTTGCTTCTCCTGGCTTGCTCAGCCGGCTTTCTTATTGAACCGGAGACTACCAGCCCAGGGATGGCACCACCCACAAGGGGCCCTCCCCCCTTGATTACTAACTGAGAAAATGCCTTACAGCTGGATCTCATGGAGGCATTTCCTCAAGGGAGGCTCCTTTCTCTGTGATAACTCCAGCCTGTGTCAAGTTGACACACAAAACCAGCCGGTACACAGTGTCTTTCTACATAGCCCTGATTGTCCTGGAATTCACTCTATAAACCAGGCTGGCCTCAAACGCAGAGAGATCCACCTTCCTTTGCCTCACAAATACTGGAATTAAAACCAAATGCCACTGCACCCAGGTCTTTGTAAGTCATGAAACAGAATTTTTAATTTTTTTTTTTTTTGAGAGGCAATAGTGGTAAAAAAAATTCTTAAAATTCTTATTTTTATATATACACACACATACATACATACAGCACATGCATGCAGCATACACATACATATATATATACAACATACATACATACATATACTCATACATACAGCACATACCTAAAAGCACAGAGATAAGTCATCTTCTTAATCTTTGGTGGAAAAGTTTAGCATCTCAGAGGAGGACAGTCATCGGTCAGAGAATGCACCTGGAGCAGGAGCAATCATCTCTTAAATTTAATTTGTATTCCCAAACAGTAGAGATCATGTTGTTGGAACAGGATTGAGACAAGGATTAAGGAAATAGCTTGACTAGAAATATGTAATTACCTGTACCTTGTCCTTTTAAAAGTTTTTTTTTTTCAACTTAAAATTTAAAACTCAGGTTAATCCCCCCAAAGAGAGATCTAGGATGTTTGTCTTACCAAAATGGTCATATTATTAAATGTCTTCTCCTCCTTTGGCAGCGTTTTGTCCCTGACTAAGAATGTTGGATGTATGGCCAAGCTTCCTTAACCCACTGGGACAGTGAATTGGGACTTTTTCCATTAAACTTTTACTATAAGCCAAAAGGAAACCAAGTTAACAACTTTCATTTGTACGAGACCTTACAAGTCAATTTGGTACCTGGCAAATAATACCTAAGCACACACAGACAGTGACACACACTCACACACAATGCACATAGACCCTGCAAAGTCAAGATGTTAAATGTTTCTGTTTGTTGAGATGATACCTCCTGCAACCCTCACCATGTAAAAGGAAC
This sequence comes from Uromys caudimaculatus, assembly GCA_028551405.1. Classification (NCBI taxonomy): domain Eukaryota; kingdom Metazoa; phylum Chordata; class Mammalia; order Rodentia; family Muridae; genus Uromys; species Uromys caudimaculatus. Next base: position 99,456,629 of record CM052702.1, read on the forward strand.
TTAGCGCAAGGATCTTTAGCAAACATGTACATCAGTTACTTTACATGTAGCCCAGCCTTAATAGAAACCTTACATTTAAGAGTTTTATATTAAGAAAATTTTGAGGGCCTAGAGAGATGGCTCTGTGGTTAAGAAGAATGTTGGCTACTTTTCCCTTTAAAGCCTAGAGGTCCTTGAATCAGAAATGCTTCTGTCAAGTGTAAAGTTTAAAGAAAATATGAATTTGCACATATATATGTATACATATACACATATATGTGTATATGTGTGTATGAGTGTGTGTGTGTGTGTGTGTGTGTGTCACCAGCTGCTGTTATTTTTAACCTCTCACAAACATGGAACACAGTTTAATCTTGTTAGACCTTAAAATCTCCACCAGCACAGGCAGCTGGCTGCCAGGCTGCGGCTTTACAGAAGGCAGGGGACACAGGCAAGAAAGCAAAGAAGCAGTTAGGGACAGTTAGGAGACAAGGGTGTGGTTGCTCCCCAGGTGCCTCTTTGGATCTCGAATGTCCTGCTTTGGGGAAGCAGCTCTCCACTGCCTCCCAGCCACTCTCTCCCACATCTGTTTCCATCTGTCAGACTCTTGGCCAAAGCTGTTCTGTGAGGATGGAACAAACAGAGTCGCCCTATTGCTTAAGCTATAATCAGTCACTAATAAGTGGCCACAGGCTTGGTTATAGTCCTACCCTAGCTTTCAGCTCGCTTCAGCTGGCCAAAATCCTTGACAGTGGCAGGAGCAGTTCCTGGCTTCGAGATGGCCTCCTGAAAGCATGGGTGTTTCTGACCACAGCCCAACCCGCCCACCTGCCCCTACTCCACCAGCAGTGTTCCTTCCGATCCTGCCCAGGGTTCTCCTGGCCCCTCCGAAATTCATCCTCTGTCTCAGGCTGAATCTCAAAACATAGCCTCTTCCTGGGATCCCTGCAAAGTCCCAGACTGATGGTCACAGTATCGCTCCTCACGCACGTTCGAATAACCATGCATTACAAACCACTGTTGAGAGCAAGGACAAAGCCTTACTCAGTTTCACACACCAATGCCCAGCACAGTCTCTGGCTCACAGGAGGTATTTAGAGGGATACATGGGAGAAGAGGAAGCAGAGAGAGAGGATGAAAAGCCATGGAGATGGAAGAAAGGAAGAAGTTTCCAGTGCTAACCTGGCCTTGGAGGCCTTTGAGACCAACTGACTCCCGGGGAGTGCCCAGAGTGCAGGTGACTGTTTATGTACGTACTCATGCTGTGAGCCCCAGGAGACCTGGAGTCCCCCCCACCATGTCTTCCACTCCCTTCCACATCTGGTGACTAGCCTTCCTATCAGAGTGATTTTAGTCTGGTCCTCCTTATCTTTCTGTTCAGTGTTAGTGTCTCCCCCAGTCGCTCTCTGTCATGAGAGCAATTGCATCTATTTGTGTCATGAGAGTCATGCATCTATTTGTGTGTTCATCTATCTTTTTGTAATAAAAAATTTCATTTATGCCTATGTGTGTGTGCCTGGGTGAGTTTATGTGAACCACATGCATGAACGTACCCGTGGAGGCCAGGCGAAGGTGTTGGATTCCCTGGAGCTGGAGTGACAGGCAGTCGTGAGCCTCATGTGGGTGTGGGGACTAAACCCTGATTCTCTGCAAAAGCAGTGAGTGCTTGTAGCCACTGAGCCACCTCCCCAGCCCCACCCACACCTTGTCTTTCTGTGGCTTGACCCCCCACACACACACACATGAGTGTAAGTTCCTAACTAAGGGGAGATTTTGATGCTATGCTCCAGTCTACCCACATCTGGAGCCATGCCAGGCAATGCCTACGACTTAGCAAAAGGGTGGATTCTTCCTTCCAAACCCTCCCACCCGTCTCTCATTGCAAGGCTTCCCCGGCTTTCCCCTAGAATCATTTTCTGGCTGGGGTTGGTTCTGTGCCTTGTACCCATGTCACTGCTGGATCATAAGCCTTGCTCAGCCCAGGTTCTCTACAGAGAAGATCTGAGGCAAAGCTTTCTTAAGGAGTATGTCAGGGAAGGGAGGGGCGTAGGCAGTAGGACAGCAAAGCAGGGAGCCAATGCAGAGGATAAAGAGGCCCTCGGACTCAGCCATGACTCCCACTCAGCTATACACTGAGGCCCTTACCTCCAATAGGGCACTCTGAGGTGCAGTGAATGACCCCCAGAGGTTGAAGGCTTGGCCTCCAGCTTGGCACTATCGGAAGGGAAATGTAAAGATTCAACAGTCTCAGTTCACAACAGGAAGAAGCCAATATATGTCAGGTGTTTGTCACAGTAACAGAAAGTCGGCTGACCAGATGTTTGCAGATAAGGCTTTGGGGAAAGGTGTCAGAGGGGGCCCTGGTGAGATTAGTGTCCCTGTAGGAAGGTGCCTTTCCTGGGCATTAAATTCCCCACACAGGGGTTGTATTTCTTGGCCGCACAGGGCAGATGAACCTCAGAAGGTTTGATCCAGGCCATTCGTCAAACAGGACCCTACACAGTGTACCCTAGCCACACACCATGTGGGCTCTCAGCCAGTCATGACTGCAGCTACACTGTCAGGTGGAATCCTGACTCTTGTCAAGAAGCAAGGCCAGTGGGCTGAGCAAACGCAAGCAGTGTTTTGATGGACTGATAACAATGGTTCTCAACCTGTGGGTCTTGACCCCTTGGAAGCCCAATGACCTTTTCACAGGGATGGCATATCCGAATCCTACATATCAGATGTTTACATTAAGACTCATAACAGTAGCAAAATTACAGTTATGAAGTAGTAACAAAATAATTGTATGGTTGGGGGTGTCACCACAACATGAGAGACTCTATTAAAGAGTTGCAGCATTAGGAAGGTTGAAAACCACTGCTGTAGAACAATGTCTGCCCTGCTGTGATCCATTCCCTCGTGCTGACCCAGTCCAGATGTCATGACTGTTATAATGTGGGAGGCACTTACCTCTTGGGAGCTAAAATCTTGTGTTCCTGCCGAGGTGGAGCCTCTGCAATACATTTCTCTGAAACCTAGGCCTAGTGAAGAGAAAAAACAAAAACAAAAACAAAACCCTGGGTAATATTTCTAACTGCAACAAAGAACCTCAAGATTGCCCTAGTCCTAGAGACACGCCTATTCCTTCAGAGTGAGAAGCAGTCTGTCTGTCTACCCGGTCCCAAATAGATGGCCTTGCAGAGATGCTCCAACCCCTGGGTTTCCCAGGAGATGCTTACAGGAAGCCAGATGACAGCCACCTCCCTCAACTTCATAAACAAAGAGAGCTCTTCCCTCATCCATCCCTGATACAGACAGTGTAGGTGTAGATTTTCTCAGCCTAGTTCTCCTGTGTCCTCGGGAGGAAAACTGGAAAGCCAGTGTGGTTCTTGGCCTTCTTTTTTGCTCTCCATTTCCTATATGTATACGGGCGTTTTGCCTGTGTGTCTTTCTGTGTACACAAGTGCCCATGAAGGCCAGAAGAGGGCATCAGATCCCTAGACCAGAGCTGCCATGTACAAGGTAGGAATCAAACCCAGGTCCTCTAGAAGAACAGCCAGTGCTTTTAACTGATGAGCCATTGACTATTCTATCTTACCTTGTGTGTGCTGTGAAGATAAGATGGATCACTTTGAGTGTGAAAATGTAGCAGTTACAACATCCAAGCAGCTTTCCCACACTACAAGAAGGCACAAACACCACTTCCACACCACCCCGAGCTGACTGGAGGCTCAGAAGGAAGTTGGCACCTTTGCTTGGCTTCTCAAGTCTGGATGCATCCTGAGGCTAACCCATTAGCTTTGCCTGCTGGAGGCTAACCCATTAGCCTTGCCTGCTGGGCTTTGCCTTTGAAAGGGTGACATTGATAAGCCTTATTATCACGGAGTGTTGCAGCCTGGGGCCAGGTCTTCCACTGCAGTGCAACAAGTGTCCAAGTGGTGATATCTGAGCATCCTCCTAGCCCCAACCACAGTGCACAGGCAGCCTTCAGCTTCCTGGCTGTCTCAAGACATCCATGAGTCTGGAAACTTCCCTATACCTTTCTAGTAGATTCCTATCTTGAGGTGTAGGGTGGGGGCGGGAGCTGGCAAACCAAGCAGAATTTGACATGCTATTGAATGTTTTTGATTAAATCCCAAACAAACTTCTCTAAACAGCTTCCCCCTTCTCTCTCCGGTTTTCCTCTCCCCTTCCTCTCTCTACTCTCTACGAAGTGAAGATAAACAATCATTTTTAATTTGTTAGAAACTACCTTTAAAACATGAAATTGGGGCTGTTGAGATGGCTCAGACAGTAAAGTGCTTACCATGCAAGCATAAGAATCTGAGTTCAGGTCCCTAGCATCACCTTAGAAGCCAGGTGTTGGGGGCGGGAGCAATAGCTCTGCAGTCAAGAACCAAGCCTGTGGGTCCTAGGACCTACATGGTGGCTCTCAGCTGTCTGTAACTCCCATTCCAGGGAATTCACTGCCCTCTTCTGAGTTTCACAAGCTTCTGTACTCAAATGGCACACATGAACACGCATAAGCATACACATACACACAGAAACTATAAAAAAATTATTTTCAAAGCTTGGTGTGTCAATGCACACCTGCAATAGCACTGGGAAAGAAAAAAAAAAAAAAAGAGCGGATCCCTTAGTAATTACTGGCCTGCCAGTCTAGCAAGCTCCGGGTTCATTGAGAGTCACTGTTTCAAAAAGGAAGGTGGACCTTGAACTTTTGTCTACACAGACGCAAGCACGCGCACACACACAAGCACGCACACCCTCCCTTGCACTCACAGGTGTGTGTGAGGTTGTGGTTATGTCTGCACATATACATATGCACACCAAGAAATAAACATTTTAATATTAACCCAAGATAATATAATCATTTTGACAAAAGTTAATATAATATTATGAACACGTGTTTTACATTTAAAGGACATTTCAGTTTCCGTAAGCTACTGATAAGTCTATCAGTAGCTGTCATAGTTGGGTAGGTCGGTTCTAGTCTGGACTGCTCCCTTTTGAAGCTTAGGGTAAACAACCTCTCACTTTGAACTTTGATTTCTGTTGGATATTGAGCTCCCATATACATTCTTCGTTTATCCATTGGTCAACACACGGTGTGTCTACAATGCCCTAGTCATTATGCCACAAACTGGAAATACAAAAGTGCTGTAATAACAAGGCGTTGTTTGCCCTAAATCTCCAGCTGTAGGGGGGAGAGACACACAAAGGGACAATTATACAAAAATGGAAAGAACTGTGAGCCTCTGAAGGAAGTACATAAACTTGGCTTTAGAGGTGGCACCTTGCGGATCTCTAGGCTGTGCAGTATTTTAGCTCGGTGGTACAATGGGAAAGAGCATTCTTGGGACAGATTCACCGAATGCGGCGCTATAAAGGACAGCAGAATGGAAGTGCCGGAGTGTGTGTCTGGACAAAGGTGGAAAGGGAAAGAATCAGGAAAGACACGTGAAGCAGAGAAGGGCCTAGGATGTGAAGGCAGGTTTAACAAATAAATCTTCAGAGCTTCCTCCTGTTCAGGGAAAGTGCAAATACCATTGGACTTAAGCTTTTGGCAAGGTCAGAGGCTGTTCGGTAGCCTGGGCCTGGTTGCTCCACAAGGCCGGGGGCCATGTGCTGGGTTCTCATTCTTAATCTAGGGCTGCCAAGCTGGCTTGAAGCTCTTTCTGTCTCCAGGCCTCCATCCACTTTGGCTTCGGTATGGAAGAATGCCATCAATGCCGCTGTGCTTTTTAAATTACTCGACAGGTGGAATTCACCATCGTGTATAAAAAAATGGGGGTCCCAACTACCCACGGCCCAGAACTGCTAAGGGCTTAGTTCAAATGCATTTATGGTAAACGCCTTGAAAATTGAAAGGATTCCCCCTCCTGGCCTTGTGCCTACGGAGTGACATGACCAGCCCAGGTCAAGGCCAGAGACTCTCCTGCCAGGGCTGCAGGGTGGTTGTCTGGAGTGCCTGCCACCCTGGGGAGGTAACTCAATGCACGACTGCTTGACGTGTGTCCACCGGAGGCGCCACCTAAGGTGATGATCAAGGATGCTCCCGCTGCCTCCAGAGCGAGAACCCTAAGTCCCGCCAAGCCGGCTGCTGGCCGACCCTACCAGCGCCCCCAGCCCAGGTCAGCCCCTCCTCGTGCGCCGACTAGAAGGGGGTGGAGCATCCCGGCTCCCGCAACCAATGAACACAGCGGCTCCCTGGTCCGATCCCTGGCGCGGCTCACCATTGGTCGCCGCCTGGGTCTCGGCCCACCGAACCTTGGCGACCCAAGCCAATCGCGAGGCGGCGGGCCCGACTTACAGGCTCCCGGGGCGGTGGCGGCAGGCGCTGAGCCGGCGGAGCGCGGAGCGGGCGACGGTGACGGGCGGCGCGAGCCCGCACCCTCCCGCGCGGTGCGCCGCGACACCATGGAACCCGCCGTGTCGCTGGCCGTGTGCGCGCTTCTCTTTCTGCTCTGGGTACGAGTGAAGGGGTTGGAGTTCGTTCTCATTCACCAGCGCTGGGTGTTCGTGTGCCTCTTCCTGCTACCGCTCTCGCTCATCTTCGACATCTACTACTACGTGCGCGCCTGGGTGGTGTTCAAGCTGAGCAGTGCGCCGCGCCTGCACGAGCAGCGCGTGCGGGACATCCAGAAACAGGTGAGCGGCGCGGGGCGCGGCTGTGAGCCGGGGTAGCGGTCCGCTGGGCGACGGGGGCGTGTGTGGAGCCGGAGGAACGGGCGTGGGAGGGGGATCGCGAAGGACCGGGCATGTGATGGGGGAAGGGACTGTCCGAGGATGAAACGGAATCAGCAAAAGCACCGGGGCAACAAACACAACCCTACCCCTAGGCTTATAGGGTGTCCGCTAGGTGCAGGGCATGCGCAGTGCCTGGAAAACGAGGGACCCTAAACCCTCGGGAGGTACGCAACAGTCCGGTAACTCATCCGGCCCCCGCATTCCAGAACAGGAATGGCCTCTGGGAGGTGGTGCTGGGAAATGGGGAGGGGGGAGATCCAAGTGGAGAGATTGGTTAAGCAAAGGTAGGGAAGCTGAGGAGCCCAGTCATGAGAGGAAAAAGATTATAAAGTCAGTTTGGAGAGGAGAAAGTTTGTTTTGCGTCCGAGGTGCTTTGGATCCCTTTACAATCGAGGATTAAAAAGAGAAAGCACCTGGTCTACAGAGTGAGTTCCAGGGCTACACAGAGAAACCCTGTCTCGAAAAACCAAGAGAGAGAGAGAGAGAGAGAGAGAGAGAGAGAGAGAGAGAGAGAGAGAGAGAGAGAGAGAGAGAGAGAGAGAGAGAGAAAGAAAAGGGGGGGAGAAAAAAGAATCAGCCCCTAATCCCGCGTGGAGTCTGAGACTCTGGTAATGTGCAGTGTGATTCTGCACCCAGATGTAGTCGTCCCAGTAAGTACATGAGTTCAACATAGGCCAACTGGCACCTAGGCTAAGACTTATTCACAGTGAAGCTTCTTTCCCCATCCAGAGCTAGCATGGGTTCCCTCTGCCCCTCCTTATGTTCCTCTCCAACTTGCATCATCAGGCTATAGAGAGCGTCTGGTTCCTGCTGCTGCCCTCATGGCAACCACCCTCTTGTTCTATTTACTTCATGCCTTATGCTGCAGACCGAGCCGCAGGCTTAGCCTGAAGGTGCCGGCAGACTGACCTCCAGACGGGAAGACTTTGCCCAGTGAGAGGAGATGCAGAGGGTGCCAAGATCAGAAGCACTTTGCACGGCCACCCTGGGTTGCGTAGTTGACAGTCTCTGCTGTCCTCCACCCCCACTGCACCGTTTTTCCTGGGTCTATCTGCAGGTTCTATTTGCCATTTATCTGCTGGATGCCCTGTGAGCTCCAGAAGACAGGACTGTTATCTGACAGCTCCCCTCGGGCAAGAGTATATTAGTGAGTGGTTGTTAAAGTAAGTGGAAGGCCGTGCAGGGAACAATGGGGCCCTTTATGCCGTACCTGTGCCATTCGTGTGTGCAATTTACAGTCTACAGCCTCCTGGTATCTAGTACCCATGTTACTAAAATGAGGTTCAAATTGTGAGTCACGTGCCCAGGACAACACAGCCAGTAAATAAGGCAGGCAATCAACAATGACTTAGAATAAGAGCCTGAACTCTCAACTCCCTCAGCCTCGAGTCTCCATCCCATCCCATGCTCTGGTTTTGTTGCCTCATGCCCTAGTTTCTTACCATAGCTTCCTGAGTGGTTACCAACTTTCTGGACCCTTCCTGTCTCTCTTGAGAATTTGACAAAGAACATTTTTCCCCTAGGCTTTGCTTCTCTGCCCCAAATCCAATCAATGTTTCAGGCTTGATAGTTTCTGCCTGTGTGGTCCAGAGACACCCCCTAATCCACCCCCTCACACTCTGTTTACATAAAGTCTCGACTGCAGGGTCAGGCAGAGCTGGGTGGTCTTGGAATTCGCCCTTTGTCTTCCCACCGCCAACTCAGTAGTGCCTTTCTGCTAGATTGAATAAGAGGAAAGCCCCTCCCCTTCCTGAGCCCTCTGTCAGACACCTCCAGGGCAGCGGACTGACCCTTGACCAGACTCTTGCAAAACTTAGTTAAAGCTGGTTTGAGTAAAAAGGGTACTAGCTTGTGTCCTGAACAGCATTTACCTGCGGAATGCCCTGTGAGTTCTCGAAGACAGCGACTGTTAGTGACAGCTCCCCTTGGGACCAGAGTGTATTAGTGAATGCCTGTTTTATTAGCAGTACACCTGGCTGAGGCATAATTGAACCCAGGACCCCCTCCCCCATTTATCTTCATCCTGTCTGCCATGTCTTTCTTGGCTCTTCCTTTCCCTGAGTTGGCTCCATTCTTAGGGGAGGGGGGCTTCCTGTGGAATCCCCAACACTTTCTGGCTTAGATCCAGCCAGTGTTGCCACCACCTCAGTAAAGAGAGAGGGCCCCTCCTGGAACCAGACTCAGTAGGGGCTTACCTACTGGGATCAGAGTTCCTAAAACTCCCTGTGGCCAGCAGGGTACAGTCAGCCTGGGTAGAGGGAGAGGAATCACTAGAAGCAGATGAAGAGGAAGCAGTTGGTGCTTGGATGCCCTGACCTCAGCATCGCACCTGCCTTGTCCACCTGCAGGGACAAGACAACCTCTTCCATTCCTCAGTGGCACATCACCCTCTGCACCCTTCCGGCTCCAGTGTGGAAGTTTTGCCAAAGTTGTTCCTCCCACTGGCTGGCTGCTCCGTCCCTGCCCCCCCCTTCCCTGCGTGTGTGGATGCTGATGAGAGGCGCCCACTTGGCACGGACTCTGCCTCATAAGTAGCTCTTCTCCCATGGACTAAGCCCATCTGTCTTCCAGCTCTCTGTCTTTCTGGCCCTGTGCTTGTTCAGTCCTGGCTATGAATCTGGGTCTTGCCAGTCATGGGGTGTATGGCCTCACCCACACTATTTTGCCCGAGTTTCTTCATCTGCAAAAGGGGGATCATCCAACCTCCTGAGCTGAAGAGATCTAACAAGACCGTGTGCAGTAGGTGCCTCATTTGGGTGGTTGTACAATGGAGATGGTAATCGTGTTTATAATTGCTCGGTTACTGCTAGGAAGCCTTTCCTGGACTTTCCGCTTAATGGCTTTGGAGCACTCTAACTGTTCTCTAGTTCTTTCTTGCATTCTTCCTTGTGCAGTAACAGTACATTGGCTATTCGTTGACCTCGTGAGCCAGGGAGACCTCACAGGGGAAAGCCATCCTCTCCAGTGGTGCCTGGGTAAAGGCATTTTTCCCAGCTCCCTCATCCTGGACGAAGGGCTGTGGGCCCTTCTGGGAATCCCACATGGAGCCAGCTGAGTCTTGTCCTGTGGTTGCAGGTACGGGAATGGAAGGAACAGGGCAGTAAGACTTTCATGTGCACGGGGCGTCCGGGTTGGCTCACTGTCTCGCTGCGGGTCGGAAAGTACAAGAAGACTCATAAGAACATCATGATCAACCTGATGGACATTCTGGAGGTGGACACCAAGAAACAGGTGAGGGGCCTGGGGTCGTAGCTCAGTGGTTGAGCGTTTACATTTACCTAGCATTGTGCAAGGCCCTGGGTTCAATCCCAAGTACTGCTATCGGGGAAGGCTCTACCTCCCATTGTTGTTTTCCCAAGCGCCACAGCCACTAGGAGGAGAGCCTGCTCATAGCCAGCCATGCAAGCTGAGAACTCCAGGGAATCCTTTGATTGCCTTAGTTCTATAAGAAAAAAAAAAAAAAATAGGGATGGAGAATTCACAGCAAAAATGAGAGACAAAAGGACCCTGTTTGTCTGTCCTGGTAAGAAAGTATGCTGGTAGGCTACAAAGGTAGCAGGAGAGGGGAATTGGGTATAGGCTTGTGATTGGATAGTCTAAAAGTACACACGCTCTTTGCCACTGCCCCCCTACACACACACGCTAATTTTACTTCTTAATGCTTCTGGGCCTTTTAGCTAAAATAAAGTGTAGACATTCTTCTCAACACATAGCTTAAGGAAAAGGGAATTCGACTTACATGTAATCAGAAATCTTTGGATTACACTTGTATTTTAATAGAACATTGCAATATCCAGCAGCAAGAGCGGCATTGACTTTGGCATGTCCACCTCATGGCGTTTCATCAGTGTGAGGCCCCTGCCAAAGCACTTGCGTCACTGTGCCTTCTCCGAGATATCTTTGTTGATCTTGCCTGGCACAATCAACAACACATGTTTAAAGTGTGCAGTTGGGTAATAAATTTGGACATGAGTTTTGAAATGATTGCATCAGTGAAACCATTATCAAAATACAGAACATACCCCACAGCCTTAAAAGTTTACTCGTCCTTGTAATTCTTCCCCTAACCCCCTCCCTGCCCGTTCCACCCACAGCCTCTGGTTAGCAGTGTTCTTGCTTCTGTCGTTATAAATGAGTGTTAGACTTTGGATACTACTGAAAGAACTCATTGCGTGCGTACTTTTTTGGTGCGCGTGCTCCGGTGAGTATTTTAAGATGCCTCTGTATTGATGTCCCTGGTGCAGATCGTTTTGCTGCTATGTAGCGTCCTTTGCATGATCAGTCTGCTTAGTCACCTACTTGCTGGTGGACACCCCTGCTGTTTTCACTTTGAAGCTGTTACAGAATAACTGGTCAGCAACGGTTTTGAACGGGCTTTCTATAAACATGTAAGGTCTTTCTTTGGGTTGGAGAGCTGGCTCAGCTCTTTCAGAGGACCTGAGTTTAGTTCCCATCATCCATGTCAGGCAACTCGAAAGGCTTACAACTCCAGCTTGGGGGGGGGGCAGTGGATACCACCCCCTGAGTTCTCCCACACATATACACATAGTTTAAACGTAAAAATAAAATGGAGGCCAGAGAAGTGACTTATCAGTTAAAGCATGTGTACTGTGTGTGTAGAGGAGCCATGTTTGGTTCCTGACACCTACATCAGAGGGTTCACTACCACCTGTAACTCCAGCTCTGGGGAGATAAAGAAGCTTCTGGCTTCCCAGGGCACCTGCACACTTGCTCCCCTCCCCTTCCCCCCCACATACACGTAGTTTAAAATAAGAAATCTTAAAGAAAAAGTAAATCTTGGTGCTGGGTAGTGGTGGCGCACGCCTTTAATCCCAGCACTTGGGAAGCAGAGGCAGGCCGATTTCTGAGTTCGAGGCCAGCCTGATCTACAGAGTGAGTTCCAGGACAGGCAGGGCTACACAGAGAAACCCTGTCTCAAAAAACCAAAAAAAAAAAAAAAAAAAAAAAAAGTCTTTCCTTGGGCAGATGCCTAGAAGTAGATTGGCCAAGCCCCATGGCAGGTGGCTGTTTACATACATTTGAGGAAACGGTCAGGATGTGTTCCTAAGAAGTAGCTTCACTTTACAGACCCTTGGGTAGTGTGTGCCTGCTGCTGCATATCTGCATATTGCTGAACCTGTTGTAGCTGGTCTTGATTTTACCCATTCCCAAGGTGTGCTGGGTGGTGTGTCCTTGTGGTGGCCCTGGACACCCACCCATGTACACACCAGCTTCTGGCATGTTGTCTTTGGTGAGGCCCACTCATATTTTTTGCTAATTTTTTAAAATCCAAAATCATTCCATATTGTCTGCTAGCCCGTGACTTGTCTTTTGAAAACCAGAATTTTACCACTCATACGGGGAGTGTGGAGGTCAGAAGACGTCTGCAGGAATACGTTCTCTCCTTCCATCCTACAGGGTCGGGACCAAACGCAGTTGTCAGGCTTGGTGACTATTGAGCCATGTCACCCTCCCTAAAATACTTCTTGATTTCCCTTTTGCTATGTGTTTTGACCTTAGGTTATTACAAGGATGTTTAGTTTCCAAATATTTAGCAAGATCTTTCTATCTTGGACTTCTGATTTAATTTAGCTGTTGCCAGAAAACGGACTGCTTTCAACTTTTTAAGGAGGAAAAAAAAAAAACAGGTTAATTTTGTGTGTGTGTGTGTGTGTGTACGTGTACGTTTGTACGTACGTATGAATGAAATGTTTGGGGATGACATGTCAACCAGGTCTTTACAAATCTGTCTTTACAGCTCTATCACTTATTTCTCTCTGTTACTAGGCATAAACAAACACGTTTGTTTGTTTGTTTTCTTTTTTTATTGTTTTGTTTTGTTTTTTCGAGACAGGGTTTCTCTGTGTAGCCCTGGCTGTCCTGGAACTCACTCTGTAGACCAGGCTGGGTTTGTTTGTTTTTTAAAATGTCTTTTTGATTAACTTTTTTTTTTTTTTCATTATGAAAAGGTATGCCATCCCTCCCCCTGCTGCCTCCTCTCAGATACTGAGATGGTAGATGTGACCACTGCATCTGGGGGAGATTACCTTTTTAAAAGCTTTAGTTATAGTTTTTGTTCTAAAATCTACTCAGTCTTTTAACTAGTCTGATAACTACTCAGTCTAATAACTAGTCTCATTAGACTAGCCGTGGTGTGATGTGTAGTTTTTTAATATTTACTGTTGACCTAACAAAGTGTGTTTCTCTTATAGGCAACACCCAGTTGGGTCTTGCTTTTTTTATTCAGCCTAACGGCTTCTGTCTTCTTCTTCTTTTTTTAAAATTTATTTATGTTATGTATGTGAGTACACTGTAGCTGTCTTCAGACACATCAGAAGACGACATCAGATTCCATTAAAGATGGTTGTGAGCCAACATGTGGTTGCCAGGAATTGAACTCAAGACCTCTGGAAGAGTAGTCAGTGCTCTTAACCTCTGAGCCATCTCTCCAGCCCTAAGATGTTTTCTTAATCGCTGGGTTTAAGCGACTTTATTATGAAGGTTTTTGGTACCGTTTTCTTCATAATTCTTGGGTTTAAATTTTGTAAGTTTTTCACTGATTGAAGAAACTTTAAGGGCTTTTTTTTTTCTGCCTTCTTTTTTTTTTCCTTCTTTGGGGACTGCTATTATAGGTGTACTAGGCCTCTTTAACCTGTTCAAGTTTTTTCTCCTGTCTTACTTTAGATGGTTTCTGTTACCATATATATAAGTCCACTGTATCTTTCATTTCAGACACTGGGTCTTGCTAATATTTGTGTGTGTGTGTGTGTGTGTGTGTGTGTGTGTGTGTTGTGTGTGCACATGCATATGCTGTGGCACACATGTGGAAGTCAGAGAACCATTTTTAAAAGTCTGAGTTTCTGGAGATTGACCTCTGGTCTTTTGGCTTACAAGGCAAGTTCTTTTGTTCACTGAGCTCTACTGACCCTGAAGTTTAACTGCTTGAATAAGGAGAATCTAGTTGATGTCCCTAGTTGCTAATTCTATTGTCTGTCAGTTCTAGGTCTGTCTTGCTTGATGAATTTTCCTCATCATCACGGGCTGTGTTTTCCTGCCTCTTTGCATGCCTGTAACTTTTAACTGGACTGTTGGGACCTTCTGACCTTTTCCTAGGGGTGTTGGGTGTTGCGTTCCTACATGTCTCAAGGTTATATTTCCTGGAGACGGCTAAATTTCTTGGAAACAATTTGATCCTGTTGGGTCTTGATTTTCTTGAAATGACCTCCTGGTGCCTTGTATATCCCCTTCAGACTGTGTTCCCTGGCCTCAGTCAGTAGCTGAATCCATACATACCAGTCCATACCTGATTGAATACTCTCAGGCACCCTTTGCAATTCTTCCAAGTATTCCTCTCTGGGCAGAACTGTATTCTCATACACTGAGCTGCCAACTCTTTTCTGATTGGTCCTCTGGAACTCATGGTCTCCTGCAAATCCTGTACAGGCTCCGCCCAGGTTTCCCTCACTCTGGGCAGATGAGGGTAATCTCAGAGGTCGCCTTGTTTGTCCTGTCTCTCAGGTATGGTAAACTGCTGTGCCCTGTGCCTACCTTCTTGAAAACTCCTGTTCCGTGTATTTTATTCTGCTTTTTTCTTTTCTTCTCACAGCAGGTAACTCTGGTCCTTAGTGCTCTGTCTCAGCATGAAGTAGATACGCATGTGATTGCTCACCAGTGTGTCCATGAAAAACCAGTTTTACAAAAAGCCTTAGTGATAAAAGATGATGTTCATAGTCTAATGCTAATTTTTTTATTTATTTTTGTTTTATGTGTGTGAACGTTTTGACTTCATGTATGTTTGTGTGCCATACCCAGAGAAGCCAGAGGAGGGTGTTAGAGCCCCTGGAACTGGATGGTTATGAGCCTCCATGTGGGCGCTAGGAACTGAACTCAGGTCCTCTGCAGGAAGTGTGCGCTCCTAACTGCCGGGCCATCTCACCAGCCCCTTGTGCTAAAGATTTTAAGATCTGTTTGTGTGGTTTGCACATGTGTGTGCCTATTTGCATGTATGTTGATGTACATACATGTGTTGATGTGTGTGTATGCATATTTGTAGAGGTCAGAGGTTAAATTGGATATCTTCTTTAATTGCTCTCCACCATATATACTGAGGCAAGGTTTCTCACTTGAGTCCAGAGCTTGTCAGTTTGGCAGGTCTAGCTAGTCAACTTGCTCTAAGGATCCCCTGTCTCCGCCTCTCATGGACTGGGCAGGTTGTCACACCCAGGCATTTGCATGAGTGCTGGGAGTCTGGACTTCTATCCTAGTACCTGTGGTATCTACTGAATGGTCCCCAGTCCTTAATGCTAGCTTCTTTTCATGTACATGGGTGTTTTGCCTACATACGTGTTTGTGTATCCCTTACATGCTTGGTGCCTGCAGAGACCAGAAGAGAGAGAGCATTTCCCCTTTTGGACTGGAGTTAAAGGGTTGTGAGCTGCCATGTGGATGCTGGGATCAAACCCAGATCTTTTGGGAGAGCTTCCAGGCCTTTTAACTGCTGAACGGTCTTTCCAACCCCCCTTAGTGCTAAATATTTAGTATGTGTATGTGTGGGTTTGTACTTGTGTGTATGGATGTTGTATCAAAGCATATGAAAGAGCAGCATAGACATATGGGAAAGCAAGGCAGATCTGCTTCGTGGTTGTCGTTGGTAAGCAAAGCGCTGAGATGGATGATTGATGTCTTCTTCCTCGTTTTTGCTATGAATGCCAAATTAATATTTCTCCTGTAATCTAGAAAGATCAACTGAACATTTGTTATGTGGTGGTATTACAAGTATGTGTAACCATGCTGAGCTACAGTGTGTGTAGCCACCACCAGCTGCGGTGTGTGTAGCCACCCCCAGCTGTTATGAGATCTTTGAGAGGGTGGCACGAGACACTAGTGGACTCAGAACCAGAAATCACATTCTCTGTAATTAAAGGCAGGACAGTGTTCTGGAAAGGCCCATAGAGACTGTGGAGGACGGTCCAGCCTGAGTGCTGGGAAGGCTGAGAGGACACTCCGTGTGCAGGCATTCCTGTTTGCCTCAGACCCAGCCTCTCTTCTATCTACAGATTGTGCGAGTGGAGCCGTTGGTGTCTATGGGTCAGGTGACAGCTTTGCTGAACTCCATTGGCTGGACCCTGCCTGTGCTGCCTGAGCTCGATGACCTCACAGTGGGTGAGTCCTCCACGGTCACGGCAGAGGAATATGGCCCCTTCCATTCAGCAGATTCATGCTGGCTACTTTCCTGTTTGGGCCAGAAATGGCTGTGCTCCATTTCTGTGTGGTTCAGATATTCCGATCCCAGCTGCTTCTTCATGACTGTCCATCACTCCAGTTATACCACTCTCAAACAGAATGAGTTTGGTCCCTCTCCCTGTAGGGTCTGTGACCACCAAAGCTCTTGTCCAAGGCCAGCACCTTCCCATAGGTCACGGCTCCTGCCACCCAGTAACCTCTCTTCATTAGAGTTCCTCTTAAAGTGGTGTCGCACACAGGGTTTTGTTTTTAGACAGGGTGTCTCTGTGTAGCCCTGACTGTCCTGGAACTCCCTCTGTAAACCAGGCTGGCCTTAAACTCACAGAGATCCCCCTGTCTCTACCTCCTGAGTGCTAGGATTAAAGGCATCAGCTACTACTGCCCGGCCACACACAGATTTTTTTTTTTTAACCTCTTAGGCTGGTCAGAGGTGAGGAAGGTCAGAGGTGACCATCCTGGAGACCTCTCACTCCTGCTCCTCAAACTGATTGATGGGGAATGTCCTGTTTTAGCAGCCCCATTTCTGCCAGCCCCACCCAGCATACCACAGCTTTCCCTGCTGACCTCATGTCTCTGCAGGGGGCCTGATCATGGGCACAGGCATCGAATCATCGTCCCACAAGTATGGCCTGTTCCAGCACATCTGCACTGCCTACGAGCTGGTCCTGGCAGATGGCAGCTTTGTGCGCTGCACACCGGTAAGTTCAGAGATGGGGTTAGGGACCGACCATGGAGTCAGGGAGGAAGCTCTCCTTGGACTGCTTCACTTTCAGTACACCTATTGGGCTGTACAACCCCTTAAGTGAGCTGAGGCACTGTTAAGAACACTTCGTACACGTTATGATATTTACATATTCACCAACCTATGAGCTGAGTACTAAGATTACCCAGAGTCAGATAGGAAGCTAAAGCAGAGGCTAATAACCTGCCCAGGGGTCACAAGGATAGTAAATCCTACATCACTAAGACTTAAACCTGGGTAATTGGGTTCAAGGTGGGTACATCACAGCCACCAGAAGAGAGCCTCATGAGGGATGACTAGCTCAGGAGTTCGGGTCTGGGATAAAAAGACCCCATTCAGCCAAGAACTATGTCACGTTGGCTCAGTACATCTTCCCAGACTCACCTGAGCCCTGTTCATTATCAGGAGAAGAAAGGAAGGCAGGCTTCTCTGAGGCTGGTTTTTCCTCTGACAGCTATGTGAACTGGAGGAAGAAGGTGCTGTGGAGGGGGGTCCTGGCATAGAGCAGGGGTACAGTTTTGGCAGTTTGTGCTGCTGTGCTTGGGACAATGAGATGAGCTTGTAGCCCAGGGACTGGATTGGTTGACAGAGCCCTGCTGTGCCAGAGGCTTCCGCCGCCTTCCTCAGAACATTCTTGTCTAGTCCCCTGTCTCACCGCTCCCATCCTGCTTACCACCAAGGCAATGTGTATAATAGTAACACTGGCACAGCACTAAGCTGTTGGTAAACCAGTCCAAGGATGCATTTTTTTTTTTTTTTTTTTTTTTGGAAAGGGACTGTTTTAGACATAAAAGAATCTAACTTTAGAATGACCAGCAGACACTGCACTTCAGAGTTGGGAGATCCTACCTGAGCCCAGCTGGTGCAGCTGACTTTCCAGGGAGCCTTGACTGAGACAGGTCAACTCATGCTCCTAGCAGATGTGGACAGTGTCAAATGTGGTATGTAGGGTAAAGTGGACCAGGAGAGGTATTGTTACTTTTAGTGCCAGCTCAGGAGAGGCATCTACACATTTTCATGCCTCCTCGCCACGCTGACTCTAGTAGGGATCCAGGTCATGTACGCTGCACTGTGCCCCTCCTTGCCCCCTTAGTCCTCCCTCAGGGGTCTTCGGGCAGCTCTGATCATGTTACTGGGTGGTTCAGGGCCTAAGGCCTCAGCAGCAGTAAGTGATGCTGTTTAGCCAAGCATCCCTGATGCAGGGAGCAGTAGGAGGTTAAACATGAAGTCAGAATTGCAGAGGGAAAATTGAGTACAGGTGATAGCAGCAGGCGGGAATCCAGTCCAGGCCCCGTGCCCCCTCACTGACCCTCAGAGGTCAAGCTCTCAGCCTGTGCCAATTCTCTCTCACAGTCTGAAAACTCAGACCTGTTCTATGCCGTGCCCTGGTCCTGTGGGACCCTGGGCTTCCTGGTGGCTGCCGAGATCCGCATCATACCTGCCAAGAAATATGTCAAGCTTCGGTTTGAGCCAGTGCGGGGCCTGGAGGCCATCTGTGAAAAATTCACCCAGGAGTCTCAGCGGCTGGAGAACCACTTTGTGGAAGGGTTGCTCTACTCCCTAGATGAGGCTGTCATCATGACAGGGGTCATGACGGATGACATAGAACCCAGCAAGGTAGGCCAGGGGAAGAAAGGTAGGTGGGTGCGGGGCCTACTTAGACTGCTCCCTCAGAGATGTGAGAAGCCACAAGAGGTCTGACTTCTCCACTGCTGCCACTCGCCAGTCATGTGCTTCCCTTATAGACAAAACCTGTTGTCTAATGACAGCCCATATTGTAGATGAAGAAACTGATCTCCAAGGGCTAATTTAAATTTCTACAAGGTGGCAGAGCTGAGGTTGAGTAACTGCCTTGATGCTTCCTCCAGCCCAAATGGGCACACCCTCGGCTTTCACCACACAGTGTTTAATGTTTTATTAACATATTTTAATTACACATAACAAGCAAGTAATGTCTTAATCTTTATGTATTTTCAGACGGGGTTACCTATTAGCTCAGGCTGTCCTGGAGCTCACTGTGTAGTCCAGGCTAACCTCCAAATTAGAGCTATCATCTTGCTTTAGTCTCTTGAGTGTGAGTTCTAGAATTATAGGTGTGAATCACTATTTAATATTTTTGGGTTTCTGTTGTTTGTTTGTTTGTTTTTGTTTTTGATTTTGTTATAGACAGGGTCTCACTGTGTAGTCCTGGCTGGTCTAGATCTTACTATGTAAACCTGGCTGTCCTCAAACTCAGAGAACCGCCTGCCTCTGCCTACCAACTGCTGGGATTATAGGCATGTGCCACTATACCCAACAACCAAGTAATTTTTAATAGCAAGGTTCTTTTTCCCTCCATTCAGACAGGATGCACGCTTATGGTAAGAGACCTGGATGTATAAACAAATAAAAGACCCCACCTACACATGTGACCCAGAATTGTTCCTCCTTTATTTCCTCCTTACGCATACAGAAAACCTTTCTCAAGTTGTTAAATTGTGAGCTAGGATGTCGGTGTGGAACATGTAAGAAAGTTAAGGTGCGTCCCTTCAGCCCCGGGGAATCACCTTCACAGTCTCCCCTCCTTGATCAGTGTCTGTGGTTGTACATGTCCTGGTTTTATCCTATACAGGCCACTTGCTTGTGTGTGCCTGGCCCATCATTCATTGATAAGCACTTTCACTGAAGATTTAAGACTCTCTTCTCCATTCCTACCAACATGTTTATCAATGAAATAGAATCCTGAGCCAAGGTGTGAGCACCCGGGATATGGGTGAGAGAGACCACACGGTCCTCAGTGGGGCACGCCTGCGTCCAGCCACAGGTGGCTGACGGCCTTTCCCCTACATCTCTTGCCAGCTGTAGAGAGAGTATCATCACACTTTGATTTTTGCCAATCTGATAAGGTTAAAAATAGTCCCTCTTTGTTTTGTAGTTCTCTTGTTACTTTTGAGGTTGAACATATCTTTGCAGAGTTTTCTAGTTGGCTGCCCTTACCTGTGACTGTCTCTTCAAATTTGCATTGTCCAAGTGGGTAAGCATTGTCCTGTGTATGTTGCCTTAGTCAGTGTAATGCCTTCAGAACAGGGCATTGAGCAAATGCCCTGTCTGTCCACAGCTGGCAATTTAAGTTGCTTCCAGTTTTGTTTTTATTTAATTACGAAAGCAGTGAGAAAACTTGCTCTTCATCAAAGTATAGGCATCTCTTGAGGCTCTTGGTCTATACCTATACACTTAAAATGTTTTAAAGTTGGGGCCCTCAAGATGGCTCCGTAGATACTTCCCACCAAGGTTGACTACCTAAATTTGATCCCTGGGACCTACGTGACAGAGGGAAAGAACTGACTCCCACAAGTTGTCCTCTGTTACACACAAACACAACACACACACATACACTAAATAAAATTTGTTTTTGTTTAATTGAAGTAGAGGGCTAGAGGTTTAGCCCTGTGTCTGTGTGCTTACCTAATACATATGAGGCTCTGGCTTCAGTAAAATATAATATTTTGAAAAAGACTCAAAACTCATGGGGAGCAATCCCTTCTTCGTATTAGGAAATGAGACCCAGTGAGAGATAGAGACTCCTAGAGATGCCCAGTAAGCTTAGCAGGTTTACATTCTTGTCTCTGGCTTCTGGTTCACATGAGTCCCTGAGTGGAAGCTTCTGGAGCTTAGCCGTGTCCACGGCATTGATTCCTGACAGAACAGGAATCAATCTGGAAGAGGGTATCCAGGAGCATTAGCAACAGCAGCCACAGAGTTGAAGGGCTCTGGCTGTAGCCTCAAGCCTAGTCATTGTGAGCTCCCCACCCCTAATCACCTATGGGGTATCTGGTCCAGCAGGCCATTTCCTTAGAGGCTGTCCACAGCGTAAAGCTGAGGGAGGGGGTCTAGAGAAGCCACCCACCATTACCAAAATAACTTCACTGTGGTCTGAGATTAGATGCCATCAGCATGCTTGCTTAAAAGGATTTGTTCAGCTCCTAAAGTGTTTAGATCCCTGTACTTCCTGAGGACGGAACAAAGGTCCCAAGACCTTTTCAGAAGTTCTTCCAAGCCAAGTGGTAGAAAAGACCAGAGGCCAGAGAGTCTTGCCATTTGTCCTAGCAGAAAAGACCAGGTGCAAGTGGAGTTGGGACAGAGAGTAGTAGATGCTGTCAGATGGGCCAAGCATCCCAGTTTAAAAGCCAGTCAAGCACTGTGAAGGGGGAAGGGTGTGGCTCCCTGTGAGGATGGAAAGCACTCCAGAGCCAGGCTGGAGGTGGCTTTCTGTGGATATGTTAAAGCCAGCTTGAGCCTCTGCGGTCGCCTAGGCTTCCCAGCTGCTCAGTGTCCTGAGTGATGGTTAGCTGGCTTTTTTACCATTTCTGGGCCTCTCTGGCACAGTGCTTCCTGACGATCTTGGACCCAGACACCCCGAGTTTCGACTTAATTACACAGTGGATGCCACTGCCAGGCAAGTGGCCTGGCCCCCACTGCCTTAGATCAAGTTGCTTCATCTGCTGCTGGGTTTGGTCCCCTTCTGTTACCTCTGTCCAAAGGGACGCCAGCTTAGGCAAACAGACTCTTGTATAAGACTGTTTTGCACTTGTGCAGCAAAACTGTGGCTCCCACTCCTCCCCATACAGTGCCTGCCAGCAAAGGAGGCTCCACAAGAGGGTCACAGGTGCCAGCTGCAGAGGGAAAGGCCATCGGGAGGCCAAGGAACAGATGTAGCCCACTGTAGGCCATGCCCATGCTAGGTGTGCCCTGTGTTATGTGTTTAACCTACACAGTCATTCCAGTCAGCAGTGTCTCCATCTTGCCATATAGCAAGTGAGACAAACAGGCTAAAGGATCAACCTTTGGCTTGTACATGGGAAGAGCAGACTGGCATATAGAACAGTATAGTGTGCACAATATGGTCTTAGTTTTGACTTTTTTCTTTTTGACAAAGAGAGCGCTAAAGTCCTGATATATATTATTGTTCACATTCATAGCAAACAGGGTTAGGGAGTAGCCTGCACCAGTTCACACAACTAGAGTATGGCTAGGCAATATTTGGCCCAGGCTCTCAGGGCTAGAAGCTGCTCTCTTCCCAAGAGAACCTGCCTAGAATTCAGTTCAGAGGAGTGGGGGCTGAGGTCTGAGCAGTTAGGTCCTCTTGGCACCGAGCAGATCAAGGCCTGGCCCTCTGAGGGCTGTAAGGCAGCAGTTGAGTGTGCCATTTAGGCATTAGAGGATGCAGAGCCTGCAGTCAGGACATTGACCACCTAGGACATTCCCTCCAGAAGAGGGGAAATATGGGGAAAGTGCCACGCCCAGAGGGCTGGTGGCAGGCTGAGAAACAGCAGGGAAGTGCCATGGCTGGCTAGAGCTCTGGCAGTGGATTGCAGTAAGGGCGATCCACACTGGCTCAGGCAGGGCAGCAGGGAGCTAACCTGTGCAGAGCCCTGAATTCTCACTGACACCATGAACATTGACTCTGTTCTAATCAGGACATGAACCATTCACACACACACCCAATACTGCCAGAGCTAGCTGCATAGCCCTGTGCACGGCACTGAGGTTCACTGAGTATCACTCTCTGCGGGAGAGTGCCTGCTGTACCCAACCCGCCTGGCTTTGAAGACTTTCCAAGGCCACAATTGACATGTCAGAGCTTTGCAAAGGCCAAGCATATCAGACAGCGGGCTGGATCGCTGTTGCTCCCTGGTGGCTCCCCGGTGGCTCCTCTGTGGCCTGATCACAATGCCCTCTTGTCATTTCAGCTGAATAGCATTGGCAATTACTACAAGCCGTGGTTCTTCAAGCATGTGGAGAACTACCTGAAGACAAACGGAGAGGGCCTTGAATACATTCCCCTGAGGCACTACTACCACCGACACACGCGCAGCATCTTCTGGGAGCTCCAGGTAAGGCTCGGATCTCTCAAAGCCCTGGCCCTTGGGACAGCAGGCCATTCACATTGTGGACACAGTCCTCTGTCTCTCTGGTGAAGGAAATGGTCTCGTCTTTGTGGTCCAGCAGAGCAGTTGTTGTGTTTTAGGCTGGGGACAGCCAGCTACAGGGAGAAGCTTGCTTTCACCATTAACACTGAGGGTGGGCCTTACTTTGGGAAAGGTAGACCTTTATTTTCTTGGAAGCGTTACCATTGCTGAACAGAGGGACTCTAGCTCTGTGTGGAGCCAGAGCAACAGGGGGAAAGGCTGTGCAAAAGGCAGAGGGAAGAGTCAAGTTGAGACTTGAGGTGACCATAAGTCTGTCATGTTGTAGGGATGAGTGGACAGGTCAGAACCTCAGGAAATGGTGCATGAGGTGGCACCTGGACTTGAGGAGGACAGGTCACACAGAACCTTCAGGAAAGGCTCCGGGCCAAGGAACAGCCAGTCCCAGAGAATTAACTAGTGTCTGGGGCATAGTTCAGGGAGCTCAGTACACACGTGAAGCTGTGTAGCTTCACCTTCATAGGGCCCCAGATGTTTTCTTTGTACCATAAGGAAACACCCCCCCCCCCCCCATGCCCACTGAGCAAGTAAGCATTTTGCACATTCTTTAGAGGACACACACATGTGCTTGTGTATGTGTGTGCTTGTGCACGTGTGCGCGCACACATACACACACATGAAGTGGAGTTGCTGGAGAATGTTAAATGTGTGCCTAACTGGTGGAGGTCCTGCCACAGTGCCCCTCCCACGGTCATTATAATGCTTGCATTTTGCCTGGCAGTGTCCCAGTCTTCCTGTCCTGGCCAATACTTACTTTCTGATTTGTAAGCTATCGTTACTACAGTCATCCTCAGTGCACTGGTGTGTCAATGGTGTTTGACTGTAGCTCCGATTGTGTCAAGTGCTTGTGGGCCATTTGTGGGATCTTTGGTTGGTTTTTATTTTTAGTCCATTCATTTTGGTGTGAGTGTAGACCATGATGTACATGTGGAGGTCAGAGGACAACTTATAAAAATCAGTTCTCTCATCGGGCTTGGTGGCAAGTGCCTTTATCCACCAAGCCATCTCACGAGCACCCTTATCCACCGAGCCATCTCACGAGCACCCTTATCCACTGAGCCATCTCACAAGAGCCTTTGTCCATTTTCCCTGGGCTGTTTGTGTTTTGTTGTTGACATGTATGTGTTTCTCACATACTTACACATCTTCACACAAGATACTAAACCATCAGCAGATTCATGATTTGCAAATATTTCTCCCACCCTGCACGTTGCTTTTCATCGTTTTGGCAATGTGTGATGACGTACGTGCTTTTCATGTCAACGAACCCCAACTCAGCCATTGTATCAGTGTCATCTTAGGAACGTATTAGCAAGTGCAAGATCACGAAGATCCTTCTCTCCATCCTCCAATCTGTGTCTGCCTCTGGGAGATTCAAGGTTGTAACTCTTTCTTTGGGTTGAACATTTTGCACCTACTGTGCGAGGCAAGAGTCAGCTGCAATCTCCTACACCTCTGTCCAGCTGTCCCTGCAAGCTGCATATGTCTGAAACACAGCAAGGTTGCTGAACTAGAGCCGAGGTACAGAATGGGGTCACAGCAGCCAGAGGCTGGATCCCATGGCTCCTTGTAGGTCAAGTGGGAACCTAATGCTTTATTGTGAGTGCAACAGGAAGTCTGTGGGGGCTTGGAGCTGGAAGGCAATGTGTCCTAGTTTTTATTTTTAAAGATTATCTTTGGTAGCTGGATGGAGCATTGGGTAGGTTGGGGGCTGAGTGATCATGGAAGAGGAAATGAAAGATTTCTGTGTCTGGAAGGCAGCGGAGAAAAGTAGCCTGAGGCCCAGGGAGGACTGGCAGTTGAACCGACCGACCTACAGGATTGCCAGACAGATTGGCATGAGATCAAGAACTAGGTGAAAGAGGTCCCCTAACTAGGACATGACGTTGTATGTGAGTAAAGGTGGTGCACGGTGAAGGACACTGGAAATTATGCCTGGAGCACATCTGTTGAAGGTAGTTGAAGGCCCTGAATTGGTAGCCAGTCAACTGTGTGTTTGAAGACCAGAGGGTCTCAGAAGTAAAGGCCATGTGTTTAAATATGGGCCAGTGGCAGAGAAATGTTTTTGAGTTTGTAGGGGGAAACATTTGGGTTTGGTTGTTTTGTGTTTGAGATAAGGTCTCTTGTAGCCCACGATGGCCCTTATGTAACTGAGACTAACCTTGATCTTCCTGCATTTACCCCCTCCCCCCAAACCCCTGATGCTGAGCATATAGGCCTGCTCAACCAGACCCGGCCTTTTCTTCTTTCTGGGAAATGATATTTAAAGCCAAGATAGTAGGTCCATAAAACGCCTAGCCCTGGGTGCCCTATAGCCCTGGAGAGGAGGAACCAGCGGAAGAGAAGGTGCCCTTAGCCATAGCCCAGGGGAAACCTTCGGGAAAGTGTTGAGTGCTAAGTGAGACGAAGGAATAGAATCAGCGTTGAATGGTAGGTGGAAGATTGGGCTTTGAAAACCAATTTCAGAGGCTGCCTCTAATGGGACAGACAGACTCGGGACAGGAGCCAGAGCCAAGGATGGAGCTAAGAAAGACTCTTGTTTCTGTGATTGTTTTCAGGAGAGATGCCATCATGGTTATGTGTCCCGGGGCTGATGGGGAGAATGACAGTGTGGGTGTGGAGGCTGTTTATAGAGTGGGATGGCGCCTTGGCTCAGCCGAGAAGGTGGTCTCTTGGTGGCATGCATAGGAGGGAACAGGCAGGCGCTTCAAGTTGGGGACAGCTGGGCGGTGGGAAGTTGAGAGTGTTCCCTTCTGGATGCCTATAATTTCACAATGAAATTAGAAGTAGGAATTTCAGCCAGGGCATGGCCACAGCTTGAGAGGGGTGACATGCAAATTGTCCCTTAGACAATAGGAAGTTCATGTCTGGGAATGACCATGGGATTCAGCCTTCTGAGACTGGTGACCACGAGTTCATGGCAAGGCCAGTGTGTAGCTATGGGTTTTCACGCTGTGTAAGTGACATCAGGTGGGTAGAGTGGGCCACCTCTAGGGGAGGTTGGATGGTGGGGATAGTGGAGTAGATATAGACACTGATTGTCTGAGGCTCCGGAACATTCTTAAAGGACCAACGAGCTGATATTTTAAGCTCTTTAACTCCAGCAACTGAGCTCTGCAGCCAAGATAATCCCATGTGATACCACTAGCTCTGGGAAAAGATATCCTGGGACTGGCTTGGCTCTGAGGTTGGATCACCATGGTGACAACGCTGTCTGAGATATGACCTAAGAGCAGTAGCACAGCTCAGTGAAAGATAAGACTGCTGGAAGATAAAGGGACACCCAGCTGGGGAGCTGGGGGTACCGAAGTATGGGTAGATCATATCTGTGAGAATTAAAACCACCAAGCATGAGTGCAAATGAAGGTAGTGGTGAGAGCTGCAGCGTATCAGGATGCTGTGAGGGGATACAGTGGCCCACACCTCAGTGATGAGAGCCACAAATGTGGGGTGAGGGGTGTCGTGAGTGTGGGTAAGAGGATTTGCCATGGTCCGGGCCTCACTGAGAGGTGCCATGAAGAAGGGCAAGCAGATTGCAGTGATTCAGTCTTCAGTGAGGGGTCCATGAGAGTGAGGGGGTGGGAGAGTGATGGGTGGAGGAAGCCCTTGCTGGTGACTCCATGGGCTCCTTGAGCTGCATCACAGCAAAGTGGTGACCGGTGGCCTCCCCCACGACAGATCACCCAAGAGAGACTGCAGTGTGCCTACCATGTCATGGGTTTCCAGTCATTCCTGCCACACCCTACGTGTTAGCACCATGTTAGACCACGTGTCAGTTTGTTGAACCCGCTCCAGCTGAGGGGCGCTGAGCCCCCATCTCATAAGGAGATAGATTTTAAACCGCTTCAGTCTGTGCTCCAAATGGGACTTGCCATATCTTTGTGCTATGAAGTGAACACTGTCCTAAGCCGCCTTCATTTACAGGAAGGAACTGGAAGAACAGATGTTCAAACCTGTGTGTGTTGACCTGGAGTTTACACTGGGGACTTAGGAATGCCGGACAGTAGGGAAACAGGACTGGGCAGCAGGAAAGGCTGCGCTCTTGGTCACAGCACAGGTTTCAGCTGGCCCACGGGAGCTCTCAGCGGGGTTGGCCTTCAGAATAGTGTGCCCTTTGAGATCCGTGCCCCTTGCCCACACCTCTGTCCTAGACCAGACCCTCCTCCCCTCTTCCTTGCCTGATGAAGCCACAGGTGGTTTCCTGAGAAGGGACCCAGTTCCTAGTGTCCCTGGGGAAGTGGGTGGAACACCCAGCTAGGCGGAGTTATAGACATTACGGAAGCTTTCTGATAGGGACACACACACTTTCAGAATTTAGGCTTCCCTCCAGGACACCATCCCTCCATCAGCTGCCTTCTTCACCTTCCTCTCTGTAGAAAAAGGCTTTTGAAAGAACCGGCTGAATCTGCGTTCTGGGTGATAAGCCAGCCCCTCCTCGCCTGGGCCTAGCTTGACTGGCCCAAACACCTCCCAGCTTCCCTGACTTGGGTCACCGAGCAACACTAAAGTTCAAGGCCAGCTAGGTAACCTGTGAGGCCCACACACAAAGCAGCCTAGAGCACCGCTGAACTACTAAAATAGAACACCTTTTCCTTTGTCCTGCCCTAAATGTTTGCATAGTAAGTACAAAAATAATTCTAAGTTATTAGCATGCATTTCACCATTCATCTCTTAAATATAAGTCTAGAGCACTTAGCTCTCCTACCTGTATATTTTTTTGTTCCTAAGAATGCAGCACTAGGCCAGGCGGTGGTGGCACACACCTTTAATCCCAGAACTTGGCAGGCAGCGGTAGGCGATTCTCTGAATTCAGGGCTAGCCTGGTCTCACAGTGAATTCCAGAATAGCCAGGGCTACACAGAGAAACCCTGTCTCAAACCAAAAATAAATTTAAAAGGAAGGAGGAAGAAGAATGCGGGGCTGGGGCTGGGGCTCAGTATTAGGGTGCTTGTATGAGGCCCTACATTCAGTCCCTGCCATAATGGGGTTGGCAGGACAGACCACTGTCTCGTCAGTACTTTTTGCTCTAGAGAGATGGTTCCATGGTTAAAGCATTTGCTGTTCAGGCATGAGGACCTGAGTTTGAATCCCCAGAACCCACTTAAAGCTTAGGCATGAAGGCACACGTCTATAATCCCAGAGCTTCTAATGGGAGATGAGGCAGGAGAATCTCTGGAAGCTTCCCATCTAGTTAGCCTGGTACACAACAAAAGAGACCTTACTTATCTCATACAAGGTAGAAGGCAAGGACAACACCCGGAGTTGTCCTCTGACCTTCATATGTGACCTCCACAGGCATGCATATGCATGCATACGTATATACATACATACATATATACATTTTGGTACATACATATATTTTGGTATATGAATATTTTAACTTTTTTCTTTCTGTTAGGTAAGAGAGGGCTGAGAATGTAGGCCTATCTCATCCGTCCCTTAGGGGTTGCAATTTTTATGGCAGTTGTTAGCCAGTGTGTGGGTGGGGTTAACATAGGTAAGAAAGGAGATTGTGGAATCCTTGGTCATCCCTGGAGCTCGGCAGCCAGCCCATCAGAACAGAGGTGGCCAATAGCAGGCCAGATGCAAGCCACAGTTGAGGCGGTAAGAGCCGAGAGGAAAGTAACTAACTGTAGGGAGATTACTGGAATGAGTGACTTCAGCATATTGGCAGGACAGGACAGGAGTGAAACCAGGGCCGGGGGCCCCAGGTCAGTAAGGGGCCAAAGGATGTGTAAGGGGGTGGCAGAAAGAAGAGCGGTGTTAAAGCACTGGCTTTCTGTTGCTGACAGTTTCATCTGATACAGACCAGTGGATCTGAGAACCAGGAACAGGCATCAGTGGTGTCTCACTGTTCACCTTGGAAACATCAGAGGCCCAGTGCAAAGAGCTCGCTACCCGCCATGTCCTGGAGAGCTCTTCCAGGATAGGCTAGCGACTAGGTTCGAAGTTCCCGCCAGCGGGAGCTCCGTGCTGTAGAGAGAAACCGTCGGTTGGGGAAAGAAGCAGGAAACAAAGAATGCGTTTGGAGCAAGACGAAATTCTGTTCAAGCTCCGTTTAATTTTTAATGTTACGTATTTTTAAACACTTTTGGGCGGGAAATGGCAGAGGGAGGGGAAATTCCATAATGCAGATCAGACATAATCTCTGAGTAGAAGGCCGGACGGCTACTCCCTATCTGGGGGCAGTAACACTGGGGAGGAAACAAAGGGAGGCCTGCTGGAACACCTTGATTTGCTAATCCAGCCAAGCCTAAAGGTCAATGCCCTAGATAATCTGATATCAGGCGGAAAGGAATCAAAGGGATGCCTGCTACGAGATAGCTAGCAAGATTAAGTCAAACCTGGGATCAAGCAAATAATGCCAAGGTCAAAAGCCTTTGTCTCCTACAGCCCAGGACAGCACATTGCTGTCCAGTGTGTGGGGAGCAGTGTTCACCTCTAGTTTCAGAGTACAGGAAGGTGCAAGGATCTAAAGTAGGGTTCCTTAAAGATACCCGCAACGTTTAATCTAGAGTTGTCCGTGTCCAGGAGCTTAACATCAAATGTACGTGGGCAAAGGCATGTGCCGAGGACCTTCACTGATAATTCATGGATGATCTTTGCATGATCTAAGTGTTCATAAAGGTAGAGCTACCTAAAGAAGTGGTTCTACGTCTGTGCGGGCTGTGGAATGAATGGAGAGGTGGCTTGTGGGATATTCAGTCCCTTCAGGTACTCTTCGGTCCTCCTAGCCAGACAGAAGCCATAGACACAAAGATGAGCAGACAAGGCCACAGTGGCCAGCTCTGTGGCCTCACTGGTTGCATTGCTATGTTCTGATGCACAGCACACAACAATAGGAGCCGGGCTGCTGGTTAAACTATTTGCTGTGTGGATCAAGCAGATGGACAGTGGATAGGTGTTCTCATAAGAGAGCCTTGACTCCAGGGATGCATTAGTGGTGCTACTGAGCTTTTAGCAGTTGGCACATATTGCTGCTTTGGGCTCCCATTCTGGGGGAACCTTCGGGAGCTCCCTCTGACTCTCTGTTCCAACTCCACTGCAGTCTAGAGTTTGTACCCTACACTCTGGAGAGAGTGAGTGTCTTAGTTAGGGTTTTCATCTCTATGAAGACATACTGTGATCAAGGCAACTCTTATTTAATTTATTAAATTTATTTAATAAATTTATTTATTTAATAAATTATTTAATTGGGGCTGGCTTACAAGTTCATTATCATCAAGGTGGAAGCATGGCAGCTTCCAGGCAGGCACGGTGCTAGAGAAGAAGCTGAGAGTTGTACATCTTCATCCAAAGGAAGCCAGGAGCAGACTAGACTATCTCCCACATGGCTAGGAGGAGGGTTTCAAAGCTTCCCCTCCCCCCAGTGACACACTTTCCTCCAACAAGGCCACACCTCCTCATAGAGCCACTCTCTGGGCCAAGCATATTCAAACCACCACAGTAAGTGTCTCAGGACAGGAACCACGTCTTGAATGTCTTGTTTCTGACACCCACCCTTGGTGTCAAGGCTCTGGAGGCTGTGGTACCCTCTGCACGTTGGTGACTTAGGAAGGTAGCCAGGCCTAGAGCTGGGAGAACTGTGAGCTAGGGAGCTGAGGGTGTGGTGAGGAAGCTGCAGCAAGGCCCAGGCATTAGAAGCTTCTGCCCTTCTGGAATTCCGGGAAGACCAAGGGAAGCAGATGAAGGAGTGATTAGCTGTATGCAAACTATCTGGTAGACTCTGTGGAGCTAGACTCCCGTGAGCCGTCCTTGCCTCAGACCTTAGAAAAATTGCTCAAGCTCTCTTAAGAATTCCTCTTCTCAGCCGGGCGTGGTGGTGCACACCTTTAATCCCAGCACTCAGGAGGCAAAGGCGGGTGGATTTCTGAGTTCGAGGACAGCCTGGTCTACAGAGTGAGTTCCAGGACAGCCAGGGCTACACAGAGAAAAAACCCTGTCTCGAAAAAAAAAAAAACAACAACAGCAAAAAGAATTCCTCTTCTCACTGGACAACATTCACTTGGCAAATATTTATGGGATGCCAACCACTTTGACTCACTCTTGAGAGCAGGAGTGGTAGTCACTTTATTGTGTTCCTGACACTGGTCACAGTGTCTGTTTATCTAACATGACACTTCTCACAGATAAAGAAGCTGAGCTCAGAGAAGCTATGTAACTAGCCCAAGGCCATTATAGTTGGTAAGTGTGTGAGATGGGAATCAAACCCAGATCCATCTGGTAAAGTCCTAGGTCTCCTCCTCCTGTAAGAGGGGCTTGCACCCTGGAGTTGGTTGTCCCTGGTGTATTGAGGGCCTGGCCCCGCCTCCTCCTCCCATCCCCCACCTCTGTCTTTTAGGACATCATCCCTTTCGGTAACAACCCCATCTTCCGCTACCTCTTTGGCTGGATGGTGCCTCCCAAGATCTCCCTCCTGAAGCTGACCCAGGGCGAGACTCTGCGCAAGCTGTATGAACAGCACCACGTGGTGCAGGACATGCTGGTGCCCATGAAATGCCTGTCTCAGGCCCTGCATACCTTCCAAAATGACATCCATGTAAGCTGAGTGACCAAGCGGGCGTGGTCCCGGGGAACCCAGGCCTTCTCCCCAGAGCTGTGTCACCCACCCGTCCTTGTTTATCTGCCAACTGTACAGTTAGGGTCTTGGCCCACTCAGGGGCCGTAGTGCCCCGATACACTGCTTTAGAGTGGCCCCAGAATATCTGGATTATCTGGAGGGGCAGCTGAAGCTGGGAGCCTCTGGGAGCCTCTTGTGGGTTGCAAAGTCAAAGTTCCCTTTTGCGGGATGTGGGTGAGCTAGTCCTATCTGCTACCTGCTGGGAAAAGACAAACCAACCTGTTTCTCTGACCTCTCAGGTCTACCCCATCTGGCTGTGCCCATTCATCCTGCCCAGCCAGCCAGGACTTGTGCATCCCAAGGGAGATGAGGCCGAGCTCTACGTGGACATTGGGGCGTACGGGGAGCCGCGTGTGAAGCACTTCGAGGCCAGGTCGTGCATGAGGCAGCTGGAGAAGTTTGTGCGGAGTGTGCACGGGTGAGTGGCCCAGGGTTTGGGGACACGGGGGCCTCTCATCCACCTTCTCCATCCTCACGGCCGCATTTCTTCCCTCCCATGCAGGTTCCAGATGTTATACGCTGATTGCTATATGAACCGCGAGGAATTCTGGGAGATGTTCGATGGCTCCTTGTACCACAAGTTGCGCAAGCAGCTTGGCTGCCAGGATGCCTTCCCTGAGGTGTATGACAAGATCTGCAAGGCTGCGAGGCACTGAGTAGGGCACCAGCAGAGCCAATGCATGGGGATGGACTTGCTTGCCCTTGCTCCAGCTTCTCTGCTTTCCCCCTCCAAATCCCCGAGGCAGCCCAGTGGCCTCCAGGGCAGCTCAGGCAAGTGGAAGCACATGGGATTTGGAGTCAGACAGACCTAAGTCCCAGACCCAGATTAGCCACTCATTAGATATGTGACTGACTCTGGGCTAGTCACCTGGCCCCTGTGTTCCTCTGAAAGGAGGTAAAAATACCCACCTGCCGGATGTCACCCACACAAAGGTGTGGGAGGGGCTTCACAAGTGGTAGCCTGCACCACTGCTTCCATGCAGCCTCACACCTGGCTCGTGCTTTGGATTCAACAGCTGAGTCCAGACAGGCTCCCCCGCAGGTTACCTGTGCACGGGGTTGGCTGACACCATGAAGGGGATGTCTTGGAGTTTCACCTGCATAGCCTGCATCAGCCCCAAGAGGGCAAAGGAGGGTCCGCCTTCCCCTTGGCCTCCGGGGCAGGGGGGCATCTGATTGGCAGGCAGGCCCAGGATGTGCTGTGCCAAAGCCAGGTCTACTCCAAAGTACTCTCTGCCATCTTTGGACCGTCCTGCCCCTACTTCTGTGTGCTCAGGCTACCCCAGTCATCACTGAGCCCACTCAGGACTGCTCCCGAAAGACATCTCAAGACGGGAAGCCTAGCCTTCCTGGGCTTTTCTTTCTTGACTCCCACCATCTAGGCCTCCTAGAGTCCACTGAGTCACAATGGACGCACATGCTCATGACTGTGTCACATGGGGAGGCTCCCACGCTGAGGGAGAAAGGGGCATCCGCCCTGTTGCTACTGCGAGGCCCCTCCCTGGAGTTGGAAAGAAAGCATCCAGGGTCACTCATCCCTCCTCTCCCTATTTTGTTCCTAGTTAATTTCAGTGCCTTACAAATCCTAAGCTCAGAGAAAGTTAGCTCCATTTCCGTTCCCGTGGGAGGGCCTCCGAGGTTCTTCTGCCTTGTTTTGGTTTTTGTTTGTTTGTTTGTTTGTTTTTCCGAGACAGGGTTTCTCTGTGTAGCCCTGGCTGTCCTGGAACTCACTCTGTAGACCAGGCTGGCCTCGAACTCAGAAATCCTCTGCCTCTGCCTCCCAAGTGCTGGGATTAAAGGCGTGTGCCACCACTGCCCGGCAAGACTTTTTTTTTTTTTTAAATGGGGCACTTCCAGTCTAGGTTGAAGCCTATGGTAGCTGGGCTCAGAGCTCCTCGGTTCGTTGGACCAGGACTCTAGGGAGTCATTCTGGCCAGGGCTGCCTCTTCCCATCTCCCAGTTCTAGTTCTGGGCTTGGAGCCAAGGACCATGCACGGGACCCAGGAGAGGCAGCCTAGTGAAGGGAGCAAAGAGTTGTAACTTACTGTCAACTGGGTCATGTGCAGGAGTCTGTAGAGCGTAGGAGTAAGACATTCAGGCCAGCAGCTGCTCACTGTAGCACCTCATGGAAGCCGAGAGTGAAACACCTCCTGTACGTGACCTTGGAACCCCACAAATCATTCTGTCTCTTCTGAGGGAGGAATGTGAACAGTGGCAAGAGAGGGGACAGTGGCAAACTGGGACAATGCAAAATCTATTGTCACATCTCCTTCCACTGGACGTCATTAGCTCAGTGGCATGGGTAGCCTAGTCACTCATTCCACCGTGGAATCCAGCAGGCTCTGCAAATCAAGCTTGCCTTATGCTAGGTGGCAGGGAAGGGAGAGGGGAAGAGGGAGGGGGCTGGCTTATTCCAAGGGGCTGGCTTGGGAGAGCTAGTAAGGTGGCTTGTTTTGAACTCTGCCCTCCAGCTGGGACATGACCTTTGCAGTCTTGATATCTGTGTTCACCTGTGGGGCTTATTAGCATTCCCTCGAAGAAAGAGGCAGAGCTTTCCCTGTAATTCGGGGAGCCAGTCCGCACCATCTCCCCTGAGCTTCCCAAGGCCTTGGGAGGTACTAGAGTTTATATAAGAGGTGGAAATTAACAGCAGATTCCAGTGATTCAGCTTTTCAGAGTTCCCATGCTGACTTTTCTGTAATGTTGCCTTTGAGTCATCCTTTCGGAAGCAACCTATGCGCCCAGTAGGAGCCCTAAGCTCATTAGTTTACAAGCTGGACTTGAATGGAATAGTTCCTTTGGTCTGTTGATGTCCTACCTGTAGCAAACTGGTGTTTCTTCTTCCTTGAGTACAACACCACAAAGAAAGTGGGAAGTGACATGGCTGGGGGTGAATACTCGGCAGCTTGCCCCGAGGCAACAAGAGTCACATACACCAGGAAAACAAGTCTGTAAAACACACTTCAGTTCCGAGAGGCTGAGTGTATCAGCTTCCACCCAGGAGGGCAGCTCCTGCAAGGTGTGGTGCCATCCCTGGGACTTCTGCCCTCCCTGGGCATGTAAAGCCTGCAGTGGCAGTCAGACAAGCCTATCATCCCACCAGAGGTGAAAATCCTACAGCACACGTGACTTTCAGTGCACACACAAGCTCACTGGTTATCTCCCAGGCAAAGTATTTAAATGACCCTCACTGCTTTCTACAAAGGCAAGGATTCCAAATCTGTCCACTTTTTCTATGTTGACGGTAACTTGTAAAGTTTTGTTGTTTTGTTTGTTTGGTTTTTTTTTTTGGTTTGGGGTTTTTTTTGTTGTTGGTTTTTTGGTTTTTTTTTTTTTTTTTTTTTTTTTGGTTTTTTTTTGTTTTTTGAGACAGGATTTCTCTGTGTAGCCCTAGCTGTCCTGGAACTCACTCTGTAGACCAGGCTGGCCTCGAACTCAGAAATCCGCCTGCCTCTGTCTCCCAAGTGCTGGGATTAAAGGCGTGAGCCACCACTGCCTGGCTCTTTGTAAAGTTTTATTGCAGTTTTTTTTTTTTTTTAACTTTTTAAAAAAATTTTTATTTTATATGAACCCCAGGGTCCACATAAAAGCTAAATGATTTGATATGTGGCTCTAACCCCAAGAGGCTAGCTATATTAATAACCCTTAGCTGTTTCAGATGGTATTTTTGATTTCCCGTTTGCAATGGTGTGTTTCTAGTCTATGGAGAGCTCCTTGGGTAGCCTGATCTCATTTCCTTTACTTTGCTAAGGCCAGGCCACTTTGAAGAGTCTGTAGGTCAGTTTTTACATAGAGAATTTTGTTATCTCTGTGACTAGAGATGGTTTCATTTCTTCCACAACCACAACTTGGACCCAAATGAGGAAGCAACTGGTAAAACCCGCTCTGAAAACGTGTCTGAAATTGCTTTATTACGTAAGTTCTGTAGCTTGAATCTGTCAGGTCTCCGAATCCTCTTCTCTGGGGACAACCGGCACTCCCCCACCACACTCAACTGTCATTGATGTAAACAGTGAGGGGAATGTCACAGGATGTCGTCACTAGCCCCCAGGGACCCACCTCTGACTATACTGGTGGCCCACAATGCTAACTGTGGGGTGCAGAGGCTGTTTCAATGGCTGGACACTGTCTGGAAGTCAGCAGACTCCTCTCAGTGTGAGGCTCTGTTGAGCTTCCAGAAGCATCCTATGTGGAGATGGGGTTTTCCTATGGGCCCAGACTGCCGCATAACAAATGTTCTTCTCCCCGCCTCATTCTGCGACAACAATGACTTAGGTACCCACACTCTGGCTATACAGTGCAGGGAGTCACCCACTGTCCCCTCTTCCATCCGTCTGCTGTCTGGCTCCCAAATTCATGTCATCAGCTGATTGGACACTTAGGACAATGGATCTCTTGTAACAAAAGATACCTGCCCCCATGATGTCCCAGCAGACACTGACTTTTGAGCACAGGGCTACAGCAAAGATGACCCTCCCTCCTTCCCTCTCCCAGGCATTCTCCAAGACCCCTGCTTCCTTTCCTGGCCTCCCATCCCAAGATTTCTTGGGTTCTCTGGTTGCATCAGGCTGTTCTTCCCATGTAGCTTTAAGGAGTAGGATCTGAATTGTAGTCCACAGTTGGAGGGCACTTGCCCTTCGTAAAAGGTGTAATCCGTTCCCTGTAAAAAGAAAGAAAAGATGGTCACAATCTCTTGCACGGAAGTGAGTTCCCCAGCCATGACCTACAGACCTTTTACAAGAAAGGTCCTTTCTGAGGGAGAGTTCTCTATTTTATACCCATTTTATCATAGCCAGACTGTCTTAGAAGAGCTCAGAAAAAACCACAAGAAGGCTAGCTAGATTGGCCAGAATCAGTGAGGTCCAGCTTCAGCAAGAGACCCTGCCTCAATAAATAAAGCAGAAAGTGGTCGAGAACATTACCCTACATAAACTTGAGGCTTCTACACATATACACGTACCAGGCATCCACATGAGCACATGCACACACAACTACATTTTATATTCATGAAAAACAGACACATGGGAAAAAACGAGCAAGCTGGTATGCCTTCAGTTACTCCCTGCTTTCTCCAACTGTGGCAGGGTCTCCATGAAGACAGGGCTGTTACTGTTTTCATGCTTTTGGCCACAGATACTAGTCCAAGGATAGAAAGTGGGAGAGAAAGCTCAGCAGAGTGAAGGGGCCTCTCCTGCCATCCAGTAGATCTGAGTCTTCTGTCTCTGCTCTTCCCCTCGAGCCTCATCTTTCTTCTAGACTGAGACAGAATTTTTTGTCTGTCCTTCCCAACTCCATCTACCCACCTAAAACGCCATAGTGTAGCTTCTAAAACACCAGGGTTACTTCCTGGAAACCCTTCTGAGAACCTTGGAATAAATTTACTTGTATTTGTAAATACAACGTCTAAGAAATGACTTATGCTAATAATATTGAAAGCATTCTCAAAGAATGTGGGCTGGAGACATGGCTAAGCAGCCGTGTGCAGAGGATCCACACAGCAGTCACTGGGAGGCTCAGAACCACCTATATATAGCCCGAGCATCAGAGAGATCTAGTTTCTGCAGGCATCTGCACTCATGGGCACACACCCACAAACAGACACAGACACACATAAGTAAAAATTAAATATAAAAGACAAAGGTAATGGAAGAATGTAAGCAACCTGCTCTTTAAGATGAATAAAAAGCTTTGAAAATTCTTCAGCAAAGAAGTGGAAAAGAATGTTCAACACGGGGCGGTGCAAATTCAAACCTTAGCAAAACACAATTAGAACAAAAATTCAAACACAAAGCTCTCGCAGAACAA
>CM052702.1:99494218-99509544 GCA_028551405.1 Uromys caudimaculatus
GCGGTGCAAATTCAAACCTTAGCAAAACACAATTAGAACAAAAATTCAAACACAAAGCTCTCGCAGAACAATGACCTGGTGGGGCTGGGATGTAGCGCGGGGGCAGAGTGCTTGTCCAGCCTATACAAGACACGGGTTCTATCCCCAGCACTACCAACACAGTATGGAAACAAACCCAGGATGTGGAGCAAGTAAAACCCCTGAAGGTCAGGGAGGGGTTTCCTAGAGTCCCTCTTTCTGACCCCAATACCCCAATCTTTGAGCAAACAGTGTATACAAAAGTCCAGGAAGTGCAGGAAAGTGAGTAGAGGGGTGGGGTGGAAGTGAGCAGGGTGAGATCAAGAAGATGCTGGTTCTTTCTCAGCCTTCCTAAGTCTAAAGAACCGTCCATCCTGGTCTCTCTTTCGGGAACTCTGGGAAGAGGGGGGACAGATTCCATCCAGAGAGTTCTAAGTGCTACCTGCCTCCTCCAGATCTCATGCTTTCTTGCAGTTGTAGGGAGTAGGGTATATCCCCCAAAAGCTAAAGGCTCTGACCTGCTGTCTTCTCTGCTACACTGTCCCAGGAGCCAGGCCAGTGCCTGCACAGAGTAGGTGCTCAGTGAATTTCTGAGGAAGGCAGGCATCAACACCGGACACTAACAGTTACTTTAGGAATTCATGCTCCCTTAAAACTTCTATAGTCTCAACTTAGAAAGACTGAAATTAATGCCCAGTTATCTCACAGGGTATGTACTGTGGTGGTTAATTTTGTCAACTTGGCATGCTTTAGAATCAAATAGGAAGTACACTTCTGGACATGCCTGTAAAGGTATCCCCAGAGATTTCTAACCCATCTTCTGACCCATCCTGAATGTGGGCAGTAGTATCTCATTAGCTGGGGTGCAAGACTGAACACAACAGAGAAAGCAAACTGAGCACTAGTGTCTTAGGGTCTCCTTGCTGTGAAGAGACACCATGACCCAGGCAACTCTTACAAAGGAGAACATTTCATTGGGGCTGGCTTACAGTTTCAGAGGTTCAGTCCATTATCACCATGGTGGGAACCATGACAGTGTGACAGTGTACAGGCAGATATGGTGCTGGAGGAGCCAAGACCTTTACATCTGGATCCATAGGCAACAGAAAGAGACTTGACTTCACACCGGGCATAGCTTGAGCATAGAAGGTCTCAAAGCCACCTCCACAGTGACACACTTCCTCCAACAAGGACACATCCATTCCAACAAGGCCATACCTTCTAATAGTGCCACTCCCTGTGGGCCAAGCATTCGAACACGAGTCTATGGGGTCCTATTCAAACCATTACGACTAGAATTTTTCTCTCTGCTTCCTGATTGGGGACACAATATGACCAGGTGCTTCACAGTCCTGCTGCCACAGAAGAGCTGTTTCCACTGCCATCTTCTCTACCTTGATGGAATATGCCCACCAATACAGAGCCACAATAAACCCTTTCTCCTCAAGTTAGTTTGACCAGATATTTTCTTACAGCAATGAGAAAAGTAACCATATAAAAACATACAAATTTTAAAACTCTGTGTATACTGTAAAGATACTTCAAGAATATAAGAATAAATTCTTATAATAAATACCATTACTTTGAACACTGAACATTTATGGTCCCAATGTGAGATTTTTTTTTTTTTTTTAGGTAAAGAATATGCATTTTAACTAAAATGCTGAAAGGACAGTGTGTGTGGAAGTGTTTCGGCAGAAGTGTATTAATGCCTGCTGTTTCCTTTGAGATTTATCAAAAATAAAAGATGATTAAGAGGAGCAGAAGAGAAGGCTCAGCTGCTAAAAACATATACTGTTTTTGCAGAGGACTTGAGTTTAGCCCCCAGCACTCACATCCAGTAGCTCACAACCACTTGTAACTCCAGCTCCAGGATATCTGCCGCCCTCCTCTGGCCTCTCTGGGCACTGCACCCACATGTACATACATACCCATACAAATACACAAACACTCCAGGCAGTGGTGGCGCACGCCTTTAATCCTAGCACTTGGGAGGCAGAGGCAGGTGGATTTCTGAGTTTGAGGCCAGCCTGGTCTACAGAGTGAGTTCCAGGACACCCAGGGCTACACAGAGAAACCCAGTCACGAAAAACCAACCAACCAAACAAACAAAAAACACAGAAAAAAACCCCAAATAAATACACAAACACACATAATTTAAATCTTTTATAAAGATGTCTAATAGAAGTTCAAGGCTAGCCTGGTC
The DNA here is from genome assembly GCA_028551405.1 of Uromys caudimaculatus. Classification (NCBI taxonomy): domain Eukaryota; kingdom Metazoa; phylum Chordata; class Mammalia; order Rodentia; family Muridae; genus Uromys; species Uromys caudimaculatus. Next base: position 99,496,443 of record CM052702.1, read on the forward strand.
TACAGAATGAGTTCCAGGACAGCCAGAGCTACACAGAAAAACCCTGTCTCAAAAAAAAAAAAAGAAAAGAAAAAGAAAAAAAAAAAAAGATGTCTAATGTAGTGGCAGATAGAGGATATAGTTAAGCATATAAACACTAGTAATGTGATAATTATGTATAATAATACTTTTGTATATAAAAGAGAGTACAGACACATGAATGTCATCTTGTATGTCAAAGGGCAACTTTCTAAAGTTGGTTGTCTAATTCCACCATGTGAGCTCTAGGGTTGAACTCAGGTCATCAGGATTGGCAACAAGTGCTTTTATCCCATGAGCCATCTAGCTAGACCATAGTAACAAAGTCTAAATGATGCATGGCTGTAGAGCTGTGCGGTATAAAATTCTGTCACTTTTTCTACATGTTCAGTTTTTCTCATAATAAAACATTATGCAAAAAAATACAATTAAAAAGTGTAAATATCTGCCAAGTAACCCCCGAAGCTTCTCAGGTGTTCCTTTCATGGCGCTCTTTAGTCTCTGGCCCATTTCATTAGTGAACACGTAGGCTCCTCATTTGACAAGTGTTCCTGAGGTCCTCCTCTACGTATCAGCAAACACTGGAGCAGGGGAACAGACACACTCTGTCTAGCTTCACTGTGGGCATGTGAGGAAGCCACAGTACCACGGGGAAGCATGTGCCACCCTGGGGTGTGCAAGAGGCTGAGAATAAAGAGACACTGTCCAGAAAATCAGGGACGCTTTTGTATTTAAGCAGAGCTGTAGCTGATGACACATAGGAGTTTCCCAGATAAACACTGGAACAACCATGTATGTACAGTCTGTGTCCCTAGGACGAGGCCAGTAAGGGAGCTGCCAGGCTGGCACAGGTCCACATGGCCAGGGAGTAGGCCAGCTAGAGTTTCTGCTTTATTTTTGTCTTTGAGTCAGTATCTTACTATGCACTATGGACTTAGGTCTTATTTGGAGGGCCTGGAGCTTGGTACACAGACCAGGTTGGTCTCAAGTTTAGAGATACACCTTCCCAAGTGCTGGGGGTGAAGATGCACACCATCTCACCCAAACAGAATTTTAAAAATCCCAGTTAGTGCTGGGCGTGACAACACATGCCTTTAATCCCAGCACTGGAGGCAGAGGTGGGTATATCTGTGAGTTTCAGGTCAGCCCTAGTCTACACTGTTAGTTCCAAGCCAGTTAGGGCTAAATAGGAAGATTCTGTCTCGAAAACAGAAATGTTGGGCTGGAGAGATGGCTCAGCGGTTATAAGCACTGACTGCTCTTCCGAAGGTCCTGAGTTCAAATTCCAGCAATCACATGGTAGCTCACAACCATCCTTAATAAGATCTGACACCCTCTTCTCGGGTGTCTGAAGACAGCTACAGCGAGCGGTCCCGGAGAGAGAAGAAAAAGTGTCTGAAGACAGCTACGGTGTACTAACAAATAAATATTTTTTAAAAAGAGAGTTTAAAATTTCAAATTCAATTATTCTCTTAGATTTAAGAGCTTAGGGGTATTTGCTTGCTTGCTTGCTTGTTTCTTTGTTTTTGAACAGGGTCTAACTATGGCTGACCTAAAAACTTGCTATGTAATGCAAGCTGGCCTGGAATTTACAGAGATCTACCTGCCTCTTGTGGGATTAGAGACGTGTCACCACACCCAGCCAGAAGAGGCCTTTCCTGAGAGCAGAAGTCGAGGGAGAGAGGGGGCGGGGGGAGGACAGCGGGATGGATAATACCTGTATGTGTGAGCTCACATACCTAAGACCACTGTTTGTTGCCTAACTGAAAATTTAATTTTAAAAAAGTGTGCTTTCTAATTACCAGGTTCCTGGTTTGGGGAATCGTTCTTTTGGCATTAATTTCTTGCTTTATTATATTGTGTTTAGAAAAATGGACATAAATTTTTCTATGATGACATTTTAGCTTATTGAGAGTTTCCTAGACAATCAGTTTTTATAAATGTCTCCTTTTTTAAAAATTATGTATTTATTTTACATATATGAATACACTGTAACTGTCTTCACACCAGAAGAGGGCATCAGATCCCATTATAGATGGTTATAAGCCACCATGTGGCTGCTGAGAATTGAACTCAGGGCCCCTGGAAGAGCAGTCAGTGCTCTTAATCGCTGAGCCATCTCTCCAGCCACCTTATAAATGTTTAAGTGTCTAAAATGGCAGGGTAAATTTTATCTATCCAAAGTCTCCAAATAATTACTACACGCCCTCATCTGACCTATTTCTAGACAGATCTACTGAGAATTCCTGTTATTATATGGGATTTTATCATTTATTTGAGTATAGGAAAGATCATGGTTATTGTGATTTCTTCATGGATTTTGTTTATCAGAATGAAGTATTCATCTTGTAGTGGAGTATGGTGGTGCACTCAAAGAATCTCAGCCCATGGGAGCTTAGAGCAGGACTGGGAGTTCTAGACCACCCTGGGCTACATAGGCCACCCTGGGCTACATAGGCTACATAGCAAGAACTTGCCAAACAAAACAAAAATATCAACCTTCGTTCTGTTTAATACTTTGTCTTCAGTTCCTCTTTGTTTGATGTTGGGATAAACTTCTTGTGCACCTTGTAAATGTTGACTTCTGCACCTACAGAGAGCTGAGTACTGTCGGGGTTTTGGTATTGTTATTTTTGTAAAGCATCACCAGTCTCATTGTTTTGTAAAAATAACAATACCAAAGTCCAGACATGACTCAGCTCTCTGCTGGTACAGAGACATTCGAATAATACAAAGACAAGCTTTACTGGGTGCACAAGAAGATCACGCCGGCAGCTTGATGCTTGCGTTATTATTTGTCTTTTACTGCTGGTTACATGAGTCTGGTATATTGTAGCCAGGAATATTTTTATGCCCCTCTCATTCCTGGGCTCTTTGCCTCGGTTCGCTCTGCATCTGATGGAGAAGATCCCCAGTAATATTTTCAGAAGGGCTGTGTTTGGGATGAATCTTCAATCTTCACATGGCTCTCATTGGTCTTGTGTGAAAACAAATGATATTTTGACTACAAAAAAAGATTTACAATCCAATTCTTTTTCTTGAGAATTGTATAAATCATGTAATATATACTATGTATGTTTCAGAAAGGAAAACTAGAATATGCCTGACTGTTTTGATTCGATTGAAGATTAGCTGTTTCGAGTCAGTGAGATAGCTCAGAGAGTAAAGACACTGTTAAGCCCAAGAATCTGAGTTCCATCCTGGGACCCACATGGTTGAAGAGGCCTGACTGCTGTTAATTGTAATAATTACTGAACTATTGTCCTTGACAATCTATGTGCACTTGTACACATGGATGTCTATGCATGCGCTCATACACACACATAAATTAATTAATTAAAAATTAAAGGAAGAAAAGTTAAAAGGTCAACAATAAAGGTAAATGCAAAAAAATTATATTGCCTTTTGCTGGGCAGTGGTGGTGCATGTCTTTAAGCCCAGCACTAAGGAGGCAGGGACAAGCAGATCTCTGGGAATTCGAGGTCAGCCTGGTCTACAGAATGAGTTCCAGGACAGCCAAGGCTACACAGGAAAACCTTGTCTTGAGAAAACAAAAAACTAAACAAACAAACAAATAAACAAATATAAACCTGTCTTTTTAGATAAATACTAGAGAGATTTTTATTTTACCTTTGAAACTCAGAAATTTCACTATACTTCACTGATTGGGTACATGTAGTGGTTTGAATGAGAACCCCCCCCCCATAGGCTCACATATTTGAATATTTGGTCCTCAGTTGGTGGAACTATTTGGGAAGGATTAAGAGGTGTGACCCAGCTGGAGAAGGTGTGTCTCTAGGCCCTGGCTTTGAATTTTCAAAACCCCACACCATCCTCAGTTAGCTCTCTGTCTCATGCTTTTTATGCTTGTGAATAAGAAGTGAGCTCTCAACTTCTGCTGCTGGGCCTTGCCTACCTACTTGCTGCCATGTTCCCCATCATTCAGGTAATGGACTCTAACCCCTGGAACTGTGAGCCCCCCAAACTAGATTCTTTCTTTTATAAGTTGCCCTGGTCCTGATGCTTTGTCATGGCAGTAGGAAAGTAACTTAAGACAATGCATTAGTCTCCTGTTCTCCTGTAAATGCACTGAGATAAAAGTAAAGGCATAAAAGTCTTAAAGCAAATGCTGGCCAGAGCTGAAGTTTGCTTTTTCTTGTACATTGACCTTAGTTTTTCTTTAAAGCTTCCCTTCCAGCAGGTGGCGGACCTGCATGCCAACTTAACTCAAACGGCATGGCGTTTTCTCCCCCACTGAAGCTCCAACCTATGAGTCTATAATAAACGTTTCTCTAAAAAGAAAACAAAACTCTTCGAGCACAGACCCACGCAAACAAATGGAAGAATCCATGTGCAAAAAAGTCCTTTGTAAGTGGAAACGCGGGTGGGAGACTGGTAACATAGCAGATCCAAGTGTCTACGACCCAAGTCGGTAGAGCAGAAAGCCAAGGAATCTCCTACTGGGAACGACTATAGAGCTGGCGGCATCAGGTGCCACTGAAAATGGGACTGAGGTTGAAAATGCAAACAGGAATATGGATAGAGAGACTGCATAGTGTCGCTTCCCTCTCCACTCTCAGCAGGCGGAGAGGGGCCTTGGAGATGCTTGTGCATATATTTTTATATAGTCACTTGTCTCAGGGCTGTAAGAAAGAGTCTGGCAAGAGCAACAGGAGGAAGGAAGGATTTATGGTGACCCAGAGTCTGTGGGTATAGTCCGTCATGGGGAGAAGTGGTGGTAAGAACAGCTCTTCCGTGGCAGCAGGAGTGTGAAGCACCTGGTCACATTGTGTCCCCACTCAGGACACAGAGAGATAAATGCTGGTGCTCAGCTTGCTGAAGATTGGAGATTTATTCTTGGAAATCGGGATTCTCTGTTCACAGTGACACCAGCTGAGTACTCTATCTAGATACCTAGATCTCTCTCTCTTCATTCGTTCATCCATTCATTCAGTGGCAAGGTCTTGACGTACAATTAGGTTGTAATTAGCTCATTATGTAGCCCAAGGTGACTTTGACCTTGGGGTCCTCCTGCCTCAGCCTCCTCACTGTTGGGATTATAGGCAGGCACAACCGTGTACACCATATTGGTTTTGTTGTTCTTTTAAATTTTTGTTTTTATTTTATGTGTATGAGAGTTTTGCCTGCATGTATGTGTCCTATGTGTGTGCCTGGTGCCCACGAAGTCCAGAAGAGAGTACTGGATCCCCCAGGTGTAGGAATCAAAACTAGGTCCTCTGCAAGAACAGCAAGTGCTCTTACTGGCTGAGCCCTCTCTGCAGCCCAGTGAGCACCATGGTGTAAAGTTTGAATTCAATGGAAATTGAATGGTTGACTATTGTTCTAGCTTCTTCCCTTCTCCTACAGGGAAGCATTTGGGCACCCAGGCTTGGATGGCTTTCTGGAGCTGAGGCCAAGCGCAAAGATCTAAGCAACAGTGGCACCAGAGGACACCCCACAACAACACTAATATTTGCTCTTCTGGGCCACCATCAATTATCAGAAAGTACAGAGGGACCTCTGGAGGGGTCTTTAGGGGGACAGACATGCCAAGGTAGGGTTAAGCAGACACTGTGGGAAATTACCAACAGAGAACAGAGACCAACACACAGAGAACAAAAGAGATTGGGCAAAAAAGAGAGACTGTATCAAACAAATGCACCGTCACACTTGTCCAGGATAAGAAAACACTGCTTCCATGAAATAAGAGTGTGCTGCTGCTAACAGAAACATCCAGAAGGCAAAAGCATGGAGGTTAAGGTAGGAAGGCAAAAATGACATTTGCAGTGGGCAAGGGACCGTTTCTACCCACCGGAAAGCCGAGAAGCAGGCTTGGAAAACAACCACATGAAGGAGGTGCATACGGGGACTTGGAGTCTCTCACACCTCCTGGCCTCCCTCCTGCTGGGGCACAGCCCTCCTGTCCCAGGAGCGCAGATGGAGCCAGGGCTTCCTAAACGACACCATCAGCTTCCCAGGGAGAAACTTCCCAGAAGATCTGACACCCACCGGGACCCTTTAGGTAGCATTCAGAAGCACTAACTGAGCTTCACATCATGTCCCTGTAGGGTAAAAATCATTCTCCTTTTACAGACTGGAAAACTGAGGATTGGAAGCAAAGCCGGGGAGTCCTGGTTAGAGATGGCCCTGAAAAAAAGAACTCTGTGCTCTATCTCAAGAATCCTTGCCCTGCTCTATTTATAGGGGTTTAGGGCTTGTTTGTTTGTTTGTTTGTTTGTTTTGTTGCTATAAAAATAATCTATATCCCAGCACTTGAGAGACAGATGCAGAAGAACCAGGTGTTCAAAATCACCCTCAGCCACATACGGAGTTTGAGACTAACTCAGCTTCGTGAAACCTTATCTCAAAACAACAAAAACAAGTAAAAAGCACATACAAAAAAGCTTTGATAAAATCAAACAATTCAGAAACAAACTAAGTATGTGGTGAAAGAACACATAGCCCGCCGGGCGGCGGTGGTGCACGCCTTTAATCCCAGCACTCGGGAGGTAGAGGCAGGCGGATTTCTGAGTTCGAGGCCAGCCTGGTCTACAGAGTGAGTTCCAGGACAGCCAGGGCTACACAGAGAAACCCTGTCTCGAAAAACCAAAAAAAAAGAACACATAACCTTTCTTCCTAGACATAACTACAGTCAGAAGTTTAACGCTGTAACCGGAGAGAGGCTTTGCAGGAGAAGGTACTTGCTGCATACAGATATGCACTCACACCCACTTCCCCACATGCATGTACACACACACACACACACACTCACACACACACACACACACACTCACACACACAGCCCTTTGAGCATGCAGGCATGACTTCCTATGCTCCTAAATCCTCCCAAGGACCTGACATGGGAGAATAGTCGCTGACCTAGAAGAGGAAGGACTGGCTTCTAGTCCTTGCTGTGCTGCTCACCAGCTGTGTGACTTCAGGCAACATATCTCTTTGCTTCCTTCTCTGGTCTTGGTTCAATTTGTGTAAAATAAGGCTGAGCGCCTTGGCCAGAAACGGGAGAAGTGCTTTTACACACTAAAAGTGTTAGTGTACCTTAAAGACAGGTGACGGGCTGGAGAGATGGATTAGCTGGTAAGAGCACTTGCTGCTCTTACAGAGAACCTGGGTTCAGTTCCTAGCATCCACTTGGTGGCTCACAACCACCTCAACTCTAGTTCCAAGCAATCTGACGTCCTCTTCTGACATCTGCAGGCACTAGGCACACACTCGGAACACATACATATATTCTTACACATAAAATAAATCTTTTATTTATATATATATATATATATATATATATATATATTTTTTTTTTTTTTAATTTTAAAAATTAGTTGGGCAGTGGTGGCACACGACTTTCATCCCAGCACTCGGGAGGCAGAGGCAGGTGGATATTTGAGTTCGAGGCCAGCCTGGTCTACAGAGCGAGTTCTAGGGCATCTAGAGCTACATAGAGAAACCCAGGCTTGAAAAAGTGCAGGTGATATGTACACGTGTCTCTGCTTCCACCTGAGATCCACCAGAAGATGTTTAAAGGAGTCCTTAAAGGATAGGCAAACAAGAGAGAGAGAGAGGAGGTGTGGGGGTTAACGTGTCTGAGAAAAAGGACAGTACAGGGAGGGCCAGCATAGCTATGATGGCAAAATGAGAAATCTGAGCCAGGAGGGAATCCAGCCTCTGCCACAGACCCTAGGGAGGCCCAGGAACTGCAGGCCCCGGGATCTCAGGCAGCAGGTCCAAGACCAACACTAAAAACGGAGATGGAAGTCTGTACCAAATCTGTCCACACTGGCTCCTCGCCTCCTTCTCCCTGAACTGGAGACAGCAGCTTAGCTTGTGGAAAGGTTTCAGGCAGGGGCTGAGCCAGTGAGTCAAGGCAGACAGACATCAGAGGGCCAGGGAGTAGGGCACAGACTGAAGGGGGTCCCTAGCCTCCAGCCCCAGGGCTCAGCACCTGCTCTGCACCCACCACACCCAGAACATGCCCAGGAAGTATGACAGGTAAAGGATGGATCCAGTCAGCCCCTCCCCTATTAGACTCACAGGGCATCTGTGATGTTTGTGTCTTGAATGTGAGTGAATATGGGAAGAAAAGGAAGAGCTAAGAAGAGCTGGAGACAATACACTTAGGATAAAATGTAATTCAGATCCTTAGCAAAGAGAACATCCTACGTCAACGACACAGAACTGACCCTTTGAAAGAAAAAAGGAGCAATCGATAACACAGAAGGGCTGTGAGGATTAAAATTATGATAGAATCGGGGCTAGAAAACCAGGACAAGGAGATTTTACCAGAAAGAACAGAAAAGACAGACATAAGAAAAAAAGAAAACAAGAAACTAGGGTCTGGGGAGATGGCTCAGTGTGTGCAGTGCTTCCATACAAGTGTTTGGATCCTCGGAATTCAAGCCAGGTAGTTCTGGCAGAAATGGGAGGTGGAAGGGGTAGTCTTTGTACTAACCTGGCTAGTTAGACTAGCTTCTCAGACAGCTCTGGGTTCCACTGAGAGACTTTCAGTAGGGCAAAGGATGACACTAATGTCTTTTTTTGAGACAAGGTTTCTCTGTGTAGCCTTTCTCTGTAGATCAGGCTGGCCTCAAACTCAGAGATCCACCTGCCTCTGACACTAATGTCAGCTTTAGTCCTGACACACATCTGCAAATGTATGCACACTTGTACCCATAAACATTCTCTCTCACACACACACACTACACACAGGTATGCATGTCAGAACAACAACAACAAAAACCCCAAGAAACTAGAATGTCAAACAAGGACATCTGACATATGTCTAAGGGAGAGAAGAAAGGGGTGGGGGGAAATTATCACAGACAAAAACCCCAAATCAAACTTCCCCAGAGGAGAAGGACTGGAGCTTCCAGATGACAGAAGCACTCCAAGTCCCCGGCACAATGCTTGAAAATAGACAAGGGTGTGGTACATCACCATGAAGATCCTGGATACCAGGGACAGAGAAAGTCCGGGAAGCTTCCAGAAAGAACCATGCAGGTCACATGCACAAGTCAGAGTGATATCAGGCTTTAGAACCAAGCATGGAGTTAGGAAGTGTGGAACCAGCCTTCTGAATCTTCAAGGAAAATGAATTCTAATTTGGTTATTTCCAACCAGACTGGACCAGCTGAGAAGGCAGGGGAAGGAAACGGCATTTTCCCATGTGCCTATTCAAATCCTTATTTCCCACTGCCCTATTGCAAGAACTCCCAATAAAGGATTAAGAAAGAGGCTACAAGACTATTTTAATATAAATAAATAAAATAAATATAAATATATATAAATATAAATAAAATCATCTTAAAATTACATTCAAAAACTAGAGACGTCTCAGCAATTAAAGGACTTGCTTGCCAGAAAGCATGAGGACCAGAGTTTGGAACCCCACAATCCCATGTAAACATTGAGTGGGCGTGGCAGCCTGCCTCTAATTCTTACCTAGGGAGATGGAGACCAGGAATCCCCCAGAGCAAGGTCACCAGCTAGAACATCCATGGTAGTGAGCTCTGGGTTTGACTGTGAGATCCTCCCTCAATGAATAAGGAGGAAGACTCTCATAAATGGATCTCAAGGTCAACCTTAGGTCTCCACTTTTGTGGTCAGACACATGCAAAACCATGCATTCATGAGCAAACCATCTGGTCCCCAGCACTGGGTCCTCAACAATGCTTACTCCATAATTTCCCAGAGAGAAAATACTCAATTCTAAAGTGCATGTTCCAACAAATATAAGCAGAATCAAAATCCTACTTTAGCCAACAGCTTCTTAGGTCAATAAAATATGGCGGCAACTGATATCTGTGACCTCTTCATGTTTGTGATGGGGCTTTCACGCTTGGGTTTCACAGTGTTCTGAAATGACTTTTGCCAACCCTTGAGCAACACCAAGAACCTGGGGTCCTGTGAGATGCAGGTACCTAGAGCCTGAGTGGTACTGGGTTGAAGAGTCACCTTTGCCTTATCCTCACTTTTAGACTGATCACCCCATTTGCACCTCCTCAGCCATCCACTCACTTAACAGCCGACAGACACACGGGAAGCTCAGAGGAAAGCAGCACACCCCTCTTCACACAGCCAGTAAGAGGCCAAACCAAGATCTAAACTGAGTATCTCCAGGGTCTCTGTGGAGTGGCTATCATGAGAATCAAGCAAGCCTCTTCTCCAGGCCACCAAAGAGTCATCCCTCAACCCCCTCCAAGAGCTCCAGCTATACTCACTGCATGAGTCTGTCTCGGGTTATGTCCTGCAGGTAGCGCTTGGGTTCACTCATGTACAGAGAGCGGTATCGCTGCCTTCGGTCTATGGTCTCCATCAGCGTGGTGTTGAGATAGCGGCCTACCCCAACTGGGTTCTGTGGCAGGGAGAAGAAAGACATCGGGGTGGTTAGGGAGTTCCGAGTGAAGACTTGTCCCCACGCTTTCTATCTCCCTCTTTTGGGTCCCTGACACCACCACTCCAGCTGTTAGGAATCAAATTGTGTGGGAGGCAGAGGCAGGTGTATTTCTGAGTTCGAGGCCAACCTAGTCTACAGATTTATAGGACAGCCAGGACTACACAGAGAAACCCTGTCTTGGGAAAAAAAAACGAAAACAAAAACAAAAAAAAGGAATCCAATTGTGTCACCCACTGCACCCAAACATGTACTGAAGCGCTAACACAGTGCTTCTTACTGTGCCCTGACTGGAGAACGGAGAAGGATATAGTGGGATGAGATGAGGCCATGGTAGAGCAGGTGAAACCCTGGTCTAATACGACTGCTGTGCTTGGAAGAAAAGGCACTCAGTGGCCGAGATGGTCTCTGCAGAGGCAGAGATCAGAGCGGAACAGTCATAAGCCGGCAAAGCCAAGGGTCTCTGGCCATCACCAAAAGCTGTAAAGCGGCAAGAAAGGATTCTCTACCATCAGTTTCATAGGGAGCATGGACTCCAGTCTTCTGGCATCCAGAACTCTACAGCTCCATCCACTAAGCCATCTGGTTTGTGGTCCTTTGTAGGATGCCCTGGCCACCCTGCCCATGTGTCTGACATAAGAGAGGCTCAGGGACAAGATGTATCTCTTCAAGATGACAAAGCAAAGTCACAACAGAGCACAGGCAAGGAGATCATAAGATCAGAGTCTGGGTTATTGTCCAGTAGCCATGTCCAGGGGGCCTTCCTGCCCTGCCTCAGGAACTGGCCCTACCAGAGCCTCTGCCTTTCTTGGCTAGCTGTGAGAGCTAGTTTTCATTGTCAACTTGACCCAGCCTAGAGTCGTCTAGAAAGAGTCTCAACAAGAGATTTTTTTGGATCAGGTTGGCCTCTGGGTGTGCCCATGGTGGGGTGATCTTAATTTTATTAATTGATGTGGGACAATCCAACCTACGAGTAGCATTCTGGGTTTGAGTCCTGGGTTGCGTAAGAGCAGAGGGAACACACTGCCCATGCATGCGATGGACCAGCTGTTTTTTTTTTTTTTTTTTTGGTTTTTTGAGACAGGGTTTCTCTGTGTAGCCCTGGCTGTCCTGGAACTCATTCTGTAGACCAGGTTGGCCTCGAACTCAGAAATCTGCCTGTCTCTGCCTCCCAAGTGCTGGGATTAAAGGCGTGTGCCACCACTGCCCGGCGGACCAGCTGTTTTAAACGTCTGCCATCTTGGCTTCCCTGAGATGGTGGACTGCAATCTGGAACCATGAGCTAAACCGAACTTTTTCCTCTAAATTGCTTTGTGTCAGGACTTTTTTTTTTTTTTTTTTTTTTTTTATCACAGTGACAGAAATGAACCTCAGGCACTGGCCCTGTGACAGCAACATGTCCATCTGGCTCCAGTCTAAGCATTTTACTTGAGATGTCTGAGAGTCCACATGTTGGGGTGCAGGCTGAGGCAGAGAGCAGGATAACAATGCAAAGGCAGGTAACTTACAAGCAAAGTGTGTCTCAGAGAGACTATTATGGATATGAAGTGTTTGATTAAATATGGTTTGGATATGAAAAGCCTCGGTACCCAACTGGTGGTTCAGTTTAACTGTGGATTGAAACCTCTGAGAACCAGAATCAAAATAAATTGCTCCTCCTCTCAGCTGACTTTTCTCAAGGATTTTTTTTCCACAATGGCGCAAAAAAAAAAAAAAAAAAAAAAAAAAAGCCTGTGTGATTGTCACAGACCAGAAAAAACTTCTAAAAACAGCTGCTAGAGGCAAAAAAACACCTGTGGCACCTGTGACTACAGGGGGTGCAGGTGAGGGGGTAGAGGAGTTGTAAGCTGATTGTGTGACTCACGGAGTTGTTGGCTTAGGATCTGTGTACAGTAGGGGTGGATCTTTGTCTTGTAGACAAGGCCAGCCTGGTCTACAGAATGAGTTCCAGGACAGCCAGGGCTACACAGAGAAATCCTATCTTGAAAATCAAACACAACAACAACAACAAAGTGTTCCCAAATTCTAGGACTAGCCTGTTCTGGTAGAACATTACCAAGGATGTCACCACACACCCGAGGATAATAAGAAAGAGCCAGGGCGGGAAAGGGACAGAAGACTTGTCCATTCAGGCAGAAGAAAATGGGCTAACATCTCTGCCCTCGAAGCCCCAATACTTGAGAGAAGGGAGAAGCACTTTCCAGGGAAGATAAGATGAGAGAGCTGTGGGTGGGGTCTCTTAGCTCCCTGATTCTCAAAGTGTCGTCTCTGTGATAGTCAGTTTCAACAGCCTAGAGCCACACTGGAGGAGAAGCTCAAGGAGGAACTGTCTAAATTGGGTCAGCATGTGGGCGTGTCTGTGGGCTATGTTGTTTTGTTTACATTGAGGTGGACAGGCTCACCCATCATAGGTGTCCCCTTGCCATGTTTGGGTCGTAGACTGTGTAAGTATAGAGAAGGGTCTGGACACAAGGGAGCACACATGTGCTACTTAATTAATTCCTCTCTGCTCTTGACTGCAGCTGCAGTGTGACTAGCTCCTTCAGGTTCCTGCCTTGACTTCCCTGCAATGATCGACTGTCACCTGGGATTCTAAGCCAAAAAACTCTTCCTCAAGACAGACTGAATCAGAAGCCCTGGTATGGGGTCCATTGACCTAGCTAGTCTTTAAGAAGCCCT
>CM052702.1:99509644-99603190 GCA_028551405.1 Uromys caudimaculatus
GGGAAGGGAAGGGAAGGGAAGGGAAGGGAAGGGAAGGGAAGGGAAGGGAAGGGAAGGGAAGGGAAGGGAAGGGAAGGGAAGGGAAGGGAGGAGGGAGGGAGGGAGGGAGGGAGAGAGAGAGAGAGAGAGAGAGAGAGAGAGAGAGAGAGAGAGAGCGAGCGCTTGGGCCCAAGGAACATCCGAGGAGTCAGGGCCCCAAGGGATTGGGGCTGTCTGTAGAGGCAGGAGAAAATCCCCTGCCTACCATCATGCTTCCCCAACCTAGACCCACTCACCCAGGTTCCCAAAATCATCTGGTAGGCCTTTAGGCCAGACCGTTTGGAGGCCAGAAGGAACGGTGGCTGGTTGACATGTTTCTCTTCTGTCTCATGAGGAAGCCAAGAACCAGGGCCAGCTATATCCTAGGAATAAAGAGAGAAGACTGAGGAAGCCCTAGCAATCTCAGCCCAGGCTGGACAACTAAAGACTACTGGCAACTGACCTCCCCTGTCCAGCACTGCTGTGCCTTTCATCAAAGGATGAGTGAAGGGACATGTCTTCGAGTTCTACTTGTCCCATGCCACCCATTCCATGTCCCCCAACCAGACACCTCTTTACCGGTTCCCTAGAGATAAGCAGATTAGTGCAGCCTGGGGCTAAGGCATACTGGCCTTGGAGCCAGAAAACTGAGCCCTATATAGAGTCTCTTGGCCCCTTCTGGGGGACCCAGTGAACCCTTTTTACTCTGTGTGGTCTAGCTTCCCTTTAAATGCAAGGTATGATCCTCCCAAGCTCCTTTGGGAGAGGGATGGCAGTGGTTGGCAGGTGACAGACTGTCCAAACCCTTTGACTCTCCTACTTCATTTCTTCCTAGGACCTTTGAGGCAGGCCCTGCCGTTGGGTGAGGGGAAGGGGTGGTGGTGACAAAAGCCAAGGGCCATTCAAAGAACTGGTCACTGTCCCCCAGAGGATTGCCTTGAGGCAGGCAGAGCCTGGCCCCTCCCTGGGTAGTTAAGGTAGGACAAACTTGAGGAGAAATTTTCTATCACACTCCCGCCTGGCCAGCCCTCTTGGCCCATTCTCCAGATCTGTGGCCCGAGGAGGGAGGTTAGGTAGGAAAGCCTTGATGGTTGGGATTTTCTGGTGGCCTGGCTCAGCTATGGGTTCTACAAGGATAATCCTGGTCATGGTTGCAAATGCTGGCTACGATAGCAGGCCAGGTGTGTGAAGTGAGCTCAGCTCAGAAAGTGACTAACCAGTACAAGGCCAGACTGGCCACCAACTGGTCCCTAAGACACAACTTCCTCACACGACCACTGTACCCCACCTCCCTCAACCTCCCTAGTCTACTGGAAGGCTGCCTTCCAGAAGAGAAAACAAGCTATGAGTACACTGACCCTATTTTTGGGACACTGACTAAGGGTTGTCCAGTAAATTCTTTCTGTGGGGTGTTTCGGATTCCGGGGATATTTGGAAAAAGCTCCTTGTTTCTTCTTGTGTTGTGAGTTCAGTTCGTCCACAAAGCTCTTGTAATTTGTCAATTCCTTGGGCTTCTTTTTCTGAGGAACAGGAAGAGAGAAAGAAATACTGTACCAGGAGGCTCACAGGGTCACTAGTTCTCACAGAAAACCAAGTAGTAGCGATGGGACACCATGACTAACAGAGGCACTGCTCTGACCTGGGACTTTGACAGTGGGGGAGGAGCAGGCAAAGAACCCTGAACACCTGAGTGTTAGCCCTGGGCCCTGCCTGGTGGAAGGAGAGGCTGACTCCTGCAAGCTGTCCTCTGTCCTCCACAAACACACCATGAAACAATCCCACGCACCCAAATAAGGAAACGAATGTACATTTTAAAAGATTTATAGTGGGGAGAGTCTGTATGTAGGGTCGGATGCAGAAACTCCGTACTTGTCTCTCAACTTTTCTGTGAACCTAAAATCGCTCTAATAAATAAATAAATAATACATACATACATACATACATACATACATACATACATACATACATACATACATAAAATCTCTAACAAAAAAGTTCAAGCAAAGAGTTTCAGCCCTGGTTGTAGTATCAACATGGGGGGGGGGGAGTCCCAAGGCCCCTGATGTGCTGGGCAATGGTCTTAGTGGCAGGTAGGAGAGCCTAGGATCAGTTATGCCACAGGACACAGGGACACAGGGACACAGGACAGTGACTACCAAGTAGCTCCCATCTCAACCACCTCCTCCCTAGGGCTCACCACACCGGTCCCTACTAAAGCTGCAGAATTTTTATCCTACTGATTGCACTCTTCTTTCCCTGAGACTGGAACTCCCACACAGTCTATTTCCCTGCACCTAGACTGTGAACTGCTCATGTGGTGACTCCATGTTGGGGACAATACAAACAAGGCTGGACACATACTTGATCCCCACAGCCACAGGCATGAAATGAACAAAGCAGAGAAAATCACAAAATCCTGTAGGTGATTTTGATGGGGATAGGAAAGACGTCTGGCATGCTAAATTTCTAGCCCAGTCTCCTCTCCCACCTTCCAGTTTAGGGCTCCATTACCCAGGGCATGGCCTTAACCCCTCAGAGTCCATGAAGCCTGAGAAATGTTAACAGCCAGACACTGTGCCTGTGCCCTTGGGGTCCCCGCAGGCCTGGCGGGACCACATGTTTATCAGTACTGTTCATATTATTGCTGAGAGAACTAGCCACAGGGTCAGATGTCCAAACTGAGGCTCTGACCCATCACCATGTGTGTGGCTGACCTCAGATTCTTCACCCACCACAGGTAGCCATATCCCACCCTGGCGGGGGCACAGAGTAGACTCCCTCTCCAGCAGCACTTGACCCACACGGCCACATTCCTGTGGCTAATCAATGATTAGCCTGCCAGGGCTTAGACCTCACAACCACCCACCCAGGCACATACCTGTGTAGAGTAATGTCCATAGGGCACAGGACTGCTTCGTTCGCCAGAGAAAATGTCATAGGGACCACGAGTACCAGTGGATTTTTTCACAAAGGTCTCAAGATCGCTTTTGATGGTATAGGTACCTGGTCCTAGGCCACTGCCCTAGAGACAAAAGTGGTGAGGGTGCTGAGGGGAGTGGCCAAGGTGGGGCTTCAGCCTCCCTATCCTGAGGTCACCCTGTAGGACCATGCAAGATGAGGCTACAGAGGGAGGTACCTGATGAGACAAGAGTAGTGGCTTGTTGGACACTCTACACATAAGGCCATCGGAATGTGAGCGGTTCCAGGCCTTCTCCTCCAGCTCTGTGTATGGGTTCCCTTTCTGCCCATAATTACCAGGGCCAGGATAATAATTCTGCAGGGCAGGAGACAAAAACGTAAAAACTGTCAGTCCCAGTCTTTGTGCTAGTTCATCTGAGGAGAGACGTCTGGGGTCTCAGATCTCAAGACGCAAACAAGGTTTTTGGATTGAGCACCTGCTGCCCACCCCACCACACAGCATCACCCATGAGCCTCCTCCACTGTTCCAACTCCAAGTCCAGCTACACTTCTGACTCAGCACCTCTGACTCAGCATCTCTGACTCAGCACTTCTGACTCAGCACCTCTGACTCAGCACCTCATATTCAGCCTGGTCTCCCTGATCAAGCTTGCTTAAAATGCTTTCTTCCATCCCTCAGAATGCCTTTCCTACCCTCTGGTTTGTCAATCACACCAACCCCACTAAGACCCCCAGACACCATTTCCCATGAGACCCATCTTCCTCCCTGGCTGTTCCACAGCCTCTGTAGATCTGCCCTTTACAACTACAACCCTCACCAACTTCCTCACTATGCTGTGAACAGACTGGGAAGAATGAGCACCAGAATCCTAGGTTGGGACCCTGACTCTGTTACTTCCTAGCTGGGCGAACTTGGGCTTCTGAGCTTCATGGTCCATGGGACTAACACAGAGATGGTAATATCGTCCTTCAAAAAATAGTGATAGAGTTGAATGTCTGCAAAGCCCTCTGCCCGGGGCCCGGCACATAGTAGGTCCCATCACACAAGTCAGGGTGAGGTGACAGGAAGTCTTGAGGTCAGAACAACTGTGGCTAGGAGCCTGAACACAAAGATGGTCTTTGAAGTACAGTGAGCAGAGCTAACCTGGGTTGTGGGAGGTGGGTAGTGTCTTGGTGAGACCAGAATGGATTTCCGAGGCTGATATGCCCCTTTTAGCCACATGGGGGCACTGCTGTCCCATAGGTGATGCAATCCACCTCCTCTCTGGGCCCTGCAACCAGATCCTTGGGGAGTCAGACCTGGCAGAGGGGGGTGGGGCCAGTGCTAGGAAAATCAGGCCACTGTGAGGATCAAATCTGTCTGCTCCCCCAAAGAATGAGACTGGGTCTTGCTTCCTTCCATGGCTCAGAAAGCCAGTGTATAATAAGGTATCCTGCAGATTTTGTTCCAGTGAGGCCTTCCCAGACTGCTGTCTGTAAATTACCCCCAAAGCACTCGCCTTCCCTGTGCCATTTCCCCTCAAAACTCCATAAAGAAGAATATGTATTTCCTTCTCCATGCTGTGGTGTGTGTCACTAAGATGCTTGCTCTTATGTTTGTCACTGCCAGACTCCCCACTCTCCCAAAGCCTAGTTCAGTACACAGATTTCTGTTGCTGCTTGATCATTATTTCCTGGTTGGCTAGCTAAATGGATACATTTGTTGGTTTTCTAATATACTCTAGGTTTCTTCTGAGACATAGAGACACTCATCCCTTCTCAGTCAGTGGGCTCGAGGCTGAGACACAGAAGAGCAGAAGAGCCAACAAGAAAGCCAGGAAGGCCTGGCCAAGCCTAGGGAGAAGACAGGTTCAGAAAAGGGTGCTTCTCAAACAACGACCTTCACACAAAGGATGGAGCATGGATGAGACGATCACATACCCCGATGAAACCCCGGAAGCGTGCCTCCCCAGAGCTGAGCAGCCCCCGTTTGCTCTGTGGTTTCTTCTGCAGCTCAGTTATGAAGTCTTTGATGTTGTAGGAGCCAGGTCCCCGCTTGCTCACCTGCCCCAAAAGAAAAGAACACAGGATGAAAAGGGAGCCTGGGAAGGTCCAGCCAGGAAGGAGCCCAAAGAGTGATGTGTTCTCCAAGAAGAAGCTATATCCACTAGGACTCTGAAGGGTCAGCCACGTGGACAGGAAGCCTCACTCCTGGAGGAAGGGAAGTGTGTGCCCCGAAGCTCACCTGCTGTTCCCTTTCCTTCTTGATGGCCTGGTACTGGAAGTGGGGTAGTTGGGTCAGCCGGGTGGCTTCTTGGGCGCGGGCCCATCCTGAGTCCAATTTCTGTTCTAGGAACTTCTTGCTGAAGCAGGTATCCTTGGAGTTGTAGGTCCCAGGTCCTATGTGGGACTAAGAGCAGGCTCTGAGCTGAGTCAGTCATAACCATTCACCCCACCTCTCTGCATCTGCAAGTCACCCCTAGCCTAGGAATGGTACTAGACAGTCCCCAGCCTGATAACCCAGGGGCTCAGCACTCAAGATGGAGTCCTGATCACCTCTGTATCTGGCCTTATTCCACGTCAGGGAAATAGAGAATCGAGCCAGGCTGATGCATGAGGTGTGGAAGAGGAAGCCTGCAGCCCTTAAACTCCTAGGTTTTTACCATAGTCCTGAGTTTATCAAACATATCTGAAGCCAAGTATGAGCCAAGGTTGGGTTGGAGCATGCGCAGGTGTAGGGGAGGGACACAGACCACTTGAGAGGAAGCAGGCTCACCAGTTCTACAGAATGATGCCTGGAGTATGGGGCCTCTGTGAAGGTGCTGAATTTCTTCTGGTTGGGATAGACAGCGGAGACATCAAACCTAAGAGAGGTATAAGTGAGGACCCATCTGGTCCTGACTGGGGCAGCCCTGGTGACAGGTGGTTGGTTTCCCAGGACAGATGACTTTGGAGCGGACCCATGAAAGTCACTTTGGATTTGCTTCATTGTTATGAGAGTTCCTGAGATGCTCTGCCACCACAACCTATGCTCTGCTTCTCCTCACAGTTTCATTCTTCTTCAAAGTTCTTACCATTATCCTTCCCACCTCTAAGTAGATAGATAGATGTTATACTACATGGTGGATACTTCATATCATCTTTCACATACATTTAATTATATATAAGGCTAGTATCCAGACCACCTCACGACTTCAGATCTTAGAACCATATGTGGCACAGAGTATAGGTCATTTATATGCAACTATATTACATAATAGAACATAAAAAGAAATATGACAGTTGGGCATAATGGTGCACACTTTTAATCCCAGCACTTGGGAGGCAGAGACAGGGGGATCTCTATGACTTTGAGGTCAGCCTGGTCTACATAGTGAATTCCAAGACAGCCAGAGTTATGTAGAGAGACTATCTCAAAAAAAAAAAGAAAGAAAGAAAGAAAGAAAGAAAGAAAGAAAGAAAGAAAGAAAGAAAGAAAGAAAGAAAGGAAAAGAAAAAAGAAGAAAGAAATAAGACGGGCTGCAAACCTACTCAGAACTTTTTAGCTAAATTTCATGGGATGGGCAGGCCATGTGGCCTCTATGAACACTTTACATTGGATGGCTTGGAAATAGTTTGCAAGAACTTACTATAGAAATGGGACAGAAAACAAAGGCTTAGAGAATGTAGAGGTTTTAATCCCAGCACATAGAGGGCAACAGGTAGACAGATCTCTGTGAGTTCAATGACAGCCAGGGCTACATAGGAAGAGGGGAGAGGGAGGAGGAAGAGGAAGAGGAGAAGAAAAAGAGGAAAGAGGAGGAAGAGGAGAAGAAAAAGAGAAGGAGGAGGAGGAGGAGGAGGAGGAGGAGGAGGAGGAGGAGGAGGAGGAGGAGGAGGAAGTGAATGGGGGGAGGGGTGAACCAGCCCTCTTCCCTTCCTCCCCCGGCTCCAGCCCTCTGGGTTAGCCTTTCTCCCGGAGGCAGAGGCACTGGTGGGGCCCACAGGAATTCCCTTGGATCCTGGGTGCCAGGCCAGGAAGCAGTTGGGCCCCACCTGTGGCTCTGCACCCCAAAGGGCGCCCCTTTGAACCACTTGGGGATGGTGGACATGATGTTGTGCGGGGGGGCGCCGTGGGTTCGAGGTCTCATTGAGCCTAATCTCCAGTCTGCCGCCACCCCCGCACAACACCCCCTTGACACCGCGCGCTGCCAAGGCAACCCGCAACCTGGGCGTTATGATTCAGCAAGTACAGACTTGCTTCGTGCCACGTGGGAGCTTTCCAGCGTGCTGGCTGCCCCCTGACGTTTTTCATTCATTTTATAGTCCCAATGCTGCCTTGCCTGAGACCCTTCCCGGGCTCCTGCAGACCTTAGAATCCCCCTGGGGTTTAATGAGAGCGCTCTTGTCACTTGATGAGAATCTGTTTATTTCTCCTTATACCAGGGAGAGCCCAGGCTCAGAAATTGCTTTCATGTTCACCTTGTGTTGAGGGAAACGGAGGGGAGAGCAGACTTGGGAACTCTGGTTCTTCTCTACTGGACGGAACTCGGGGGAGGGCAAGGAAGATGGATCGTGGAAGACAAGTGGAGAGATAGGTGAAGAAACTTAGGGACATCAGAGGGGATGTAGTGGCATCAGAACCTCAGACATCCACGCTGAGCAGACCCTAAAGAACGGCTGCAACCCAGCTGTGGTCCCTGTCCTCTGACAACCACTTCCACAGCTTGGCTAGGCTAGCAGGTGGGGGATGGGGTGGGACTCAGCCTGTGGACAGGTACTTCAGGGAAGAATCCCAAATGAGGACACGCTTGCTAGAGAGGAGGGTGTGCCACCAACCTGGCATGACCAGCTCTCCTTTCCTCCTCCCTTCCCCTACAGATAGCATCCTCTGGCTGTGCTGATGTCTCTCCTTTGTTACCTCAGAGCCCTCCAAGGGCTTTCAGCAGAGATGGAACAGACATCTGTCTACACCCCACTCCTGTGACAAGATAACTGGAGGTCGATGGAAGATATGTTCAGTCCCACATCCAACCAGTGGCAAAGCACACTGGAGGCACAGCAGCCTCTTACAGGCTACCCACACCACGGTTGGTATTTAAATGGAGAGCTGGGTCCATAAATCTGAAGCTTGGTTCCGCTGTGTCCTAGCTGGTGACTCCGGACATGGTATGCTCATGAGGCCTCCATTTTCCCACCTGGGACAGGGCATGTGGCTGGAGTTTCCTTGGAGAGCTATACTGATGTGTCATGTGACTGTCCTCGCCCTAAGCAGGAGGCCCTTCTACCAGTCTGGGCCTCCTTAGGCACTCTTGGGGAAGTGGCACAGACCTGCCTGTAGCTGCCTGTGTCTTCTCTTTTACAGTGATCCCCTTGGCTGTGGGACAGCTGAAGGAGTGGTGGAAGACACAAGCCAAAGTCCATAGGCCAAGAGAAGCCATAGCAGGCCAGGGTGAGTCAGCTCTGTACTGAGGCCACCTGCCATGAACAGTCCAGCTTCTTCCCTTCTGACCAACTAACTCATTCTCTTCCATAGGTGCTACCACAACCCCACCATCCCCACTCTAATTATTACCGGAAAGAAATCTAAGGCTCAGAATAAATGGTCCTAGTCACATCTAGTAAAGCATGGGCTCACACAACCCATCCAGGCCTCAACACTTGAGAGACCTGTAGCTGCAAGAGTTCAACCTACCCAGACTCCATTGGCGATGAAATTACGTCAAGCTTCTCAGCCAGGATGGAGACTGCGAGGGGGCTTTTGCTGCTACCTTTAGGCCTTAGCTCTTTCCCACGCTCTGTGAGCTCCAGCTATGGGCAGCTCTGGCCCTGAGGGCTACCCTGAGTTGCACTGAGAAACCACTGGCCTTTTCAATTTTCCCAGCTTCTGCAGTACACATGCCTACTGGCTCACTCCCTTCCCTCCAGCACCTACTCGTCTTCCTAGAGTCAGATCAAAAGCTTAGCCCACCCACCGGGGTGGGAAATATGAACAAAATTAGAGAAAAGGACATGTCTTGGCAAGGATGTAGAGAAATTGGAAACTTTGAGCTTTGGTGATGGGAAAATATAATGGTTCTGCTGCTATGGAGCTGCACAGTGGTTCCTCAAAGAATTAAACGTAGAATTACAACATGACCCAGCAGTCCCACTTAGTGTGTGCCACAGGATTAAAGGCAGGGAACCCAAACACAGATGTGTGTAATACAGCCCTGCTTGTAGCAACATCATTCACGGTAACCATGACCCATGTATTTACCATGGGAAATAATGGGTGAACAAAGACTGGGAGATACGGACAATACAGACAGGAAATGCTGTATTGTCCAACAATGGTTGTGTGCATTGTAATTCCAACACTTGGGCACCTGAGGCAGTAGGAGAAGTCTAGACCAGTCAGGGCTACATAGTAACTATGAAGCCGACTGGACTACCTAGAGACCCTGTCTGAAGAGAAAATACAAAATTAAAAAGGGAAGTTCTTACTCAGGCCACATCATGGATGAAGCTTGAAGTCATTATGTCAAATGATAAGCCAGACATAAAAAAAGCAAACAATATTATTTCACTTACATGAAGTGTTATGGCATTCGAATGTGGAAAGAGGAAGTGGGGCGTCAGGTTCCAGGCACTTGAGGGTGTTTTTGGAGGGATGAGTGGGAACTGGTTAGTTCCCTGTCTACTTCCACTCAGAGCTACATTCCCAGCCCTTGTAAACATTATTTTCGAGTCTCACATGTTGCCATTGCCAGGCCAATCTGATGGGCCTTGTACTAGCCATCCTCCTGTCTCGGCCTCCTGAGGAACTGATAGTAAAACATGAGCCGCCACATCTGGTGGGAGTTATTATTTGAGTGGACATGGAGTTTCAGTTTTGGAAGATGAAGAGGTTTCAGAAGTGGGAGGTGGTGATGTTTCCACAGTAATGTGAGTGAGCTTAATGCAGTAGACTGTATACTTCAAAACAGTTTAACTGTACGGTTAAAAACCAGTTAAGACGGGCAGCAGCAGACAGATCTATAGTGAGTTCCAGGCCAGCCGGAGCCACATCGAAAGACCCTGTCTCAAAAAGCAGCAAACAGAAGCAGTAAAAATGTGGCTGGAGAGATGCTCAGTGGGTAAAGGCACTTGCTACCTAGCCGGAAAACCAAGTCACTCCCTAGAACCCAAGCAACAGAAGAAAACTGACTCCCAAAAGTTGTCCTCTGATCTCCATAGGGGTGCCAAGACGCACATGTCTCCCACCACCACACAAGCACAGAGCAAAAAGGGTTTTTCAGTCAAAATGGAAATTTTTGTATTAACTATATGCTGTCACAACCTGAAAAAAAAAATTAGAAAGCAACACTCTCTGAAATTCCCTTTCTGATACTCCAAAGCAATGAGAGGTTGCTTCATCTCATGGACAACAAATTATGGTAAGTTTTGCATTAAAAATTATTAAATGGGGGCTGGAGCAATGGCTCAGAGGTTAAGAGCACTGGCTATTCTTCCAGGGGACCTTGGTTCATTTCCCAGCACACACATGGCAGCTCACAATTGTCTGTAATTCCAGTTCCAGGACATCTGACACACCCGCATATAAACATATATGCAGGCAAAATGCCAATGCAAACAAAAAATAAAAAGGAACCATCAAAACAAACTCTAAAAGGCTAAAAGAATTGTTAAATGTATTACATTCAAATCTAAAATCAGTACAAAGAGCATCCACATGTTTTGACTTGAAAATATTGCTAAAGTCATAGTTTCTTCAAATTCACTAACTGGCTCTATTTTCTCTAGTGAAAATGCTGGTCTCCTTCCGACGGAGTTGTGGGGGGGGAGAGCCCAGCCTCAGGATGAGTGAGGAAGAATCCAAGGTTTAGACGTACCGGAAAGCCTAGTCTACAGGGCACCCCACCCAGTTCAACCTGCAGGCTGGAAGCCAGGCGACCCCTGAGAGAGAGAGAGCATAAAGCAAGAAGACAGCAGTCTCAGAGCAGGGAGCAGGACCAGGTGGGCACTGATCCGGAGGAGCGAAACCCACGCATATCCACGGCAGGCAGCCATCAGTTTTACCTATGTATCTCCCGGTCCCTCACAGGGAACTGCGTCATGTCACAGAAGAGGAAAGCTGAAGTATAAAGGACTGTGCTTTATTAGGGATGGAGAAACAAAAGTAGACCTAGCGCTTGGGCGCCTCAGTTTTGCTGTCTGGGCCCACTGCTGAGCAGAGGAGAGCCAAGATACTCAGTTGAGAGGCCAAATGCACAGACTGGAGAAAAACCAGAGGGCGGTGGCCTGCTGTGTTCAGCGGAAGGGCTCCAGAACACACACATCGCTGGAGTGAGCAAGGCTTGCTCAGCTGGAAGGGCCTGTCCTGACAGCTCTGTGTGGAGGGTGGAACATTGCCAATGGAGGAAGGACTTGGCTGATCTGGGCAACCTGAGGTTCCAGGTCTCCTTGAGTATGACCTGGCTCTGTGACCTTGGCACCTTTCTCTTCTGAACTTCTCTCTTCATCTGCTGAGTAGTTGAAATATTCCTTTGCCACTCACTGGGTTGGTGAGCCTCCCATCTGGAAATGCACCACACCTGTTTTTCAGACACACCTGCTTGTGCAATGCTGATGTCTAACAGCGAAAGCGGAAACACCTACAGGGCGAGCCCTTGGCCGGCTCTGGGAGCCACCCACTTTCAAGAGGTGCCCAGGACCGCCTTACGGAGCTTCCTCCGGGGCTGCCCCATCCACTATCCTTGGGAGCTAGGGGAGGCCAGGGCAGCCAGGGGCAGCCATGACGGAGCCCGAGGCCGGGGCCGAGGACTTGGCCACCCTCCTCGCCGAACTGGACTATCTGCCCGGCCACTTCCACTTGGAGATGCAGCTCAACTTCGAGCCACGCTCAGCCGCCCAGCTGCGCGCCCGGGACCTGAAGCTCCAGCGAGAGGGTCTGCGGCAGGAGCTGGAGCTGGTGCCCACCCCGCAGCTGCCTGCCGTGCGTCACCTCCTGGGAACCTTTTCCTTCTACCTGGAGGAGCTGGGTGATGCCCGCGAGCATTTCCTGGAAGTGGCCCGCAAAGAGCCTGGCAACCTCAACGCCTGGGCCAATCTGGCACACGTCTACGGGCAGCTGGGCCAGGAGGAAGAAGAGGAGGCGTCCGCCGCGCGACTAGCCAGTCTCATGGGCCTGGCAGGAGACCCGGAGGATGCCGGGGACCCCCGGCTCCGCGCCGCCCGCTGCCTGGCGGAGC
This sequence comes from Uromys caudimaculatus, assembly GCA_028551405.1. NCBI lineage: Eukaryota > Metazoa > Chordata > Mammalia > Rodentia > Muridae > Uromys > Uromys caudimaculatus. Next base: position 99,521,773 of record CM052702.1, read on the forward strand.
AGGGGTATGCACATGGCTTCGACGTGGGCTGTGCCAGTCCAGAGGAACGCGCGCAGGTGCTGGAGGCGGGCATCGCACTCTACGACAAAGCGCTGAACTATGGTCAGCAGGTGGGTGCTGGAAAGACTGTAGTCATTCATTTCCTTTGCTGGGATGTCCGTCACTATTCTCGGCCCAGGTCACCCGGTAGCTTTGCGTTCCTGGGTGCTGCCTACCTAGCTTTCTGTTTCAGCACCAAGACAAATCCTCCAAGCAGGCTAATGCATCCCTTCTCCCTCCTCTGACAGCAGGTAGGAGTTCCTCTCTCCTCCCCAGCCTTCCTCTAGCAGCCCAGCCTCTGAAACGTTCTGCCTGGACTTTGTGGTCACTCTCCAGCTCTGCTCTCCTGTCCCATGTTTCACTCAATCGCTGATATAGTTGCTGCATCTCACTGGCTACATCCTCAACTCAGCCCCTCCCCACTGGCAGGCAGAATGACTCTTAGGCTTGTGACACCCTAGGCCCTCAGTCCTCCATCCAGGCTTTCACTACACCCCACATCCACTCTGTCCACAGTGGGCGGACTCCATAAAGCTCTCTTCCTTCCTGTGTCTTATCTGTCTCTTCCTGGGGTTACCTCCTGCTCCTATGGCCTGCACAGCCCCCTGTAGCTCTCAGATTTGCTTCAAAATTTCCCTTCCAGGGAAGCCTCCATGGTTCCAGGCGGGTCACAGCTTCCTTTTAGCTTCCCGGGCAGCTTCCAATTGTCCCTCGAGCATGTCCCTCCAGCTCTGTCTCAACAATTTTGAGAGGGCGCACAGTGGTAATCTGATTTCTCACTGTAAGCCAGTGTCACTGTGTACAGATCAAGGGTCCTATGCTCAAGCAGCCTATACAATAAGCACTTATGACTGAGCAGCCCTGTGGGTCTGGGATCTAGGTGTGGCTCTACTCAGTACTTGGGGCTATAGCGTCCTATGTTTGCCTATCTGGGGACCATCTACAGCCACATCAGTTCATAATCAACAGGGTATGGTTCCTAGCTGGTTGTCGATACTTCGGTTCTGTTTCTTAGAAACATGTCACTGGGTCTGGCCTACACTGCAGGGGAGGGGGTTATACAGGTCAGAAGTACCAGCAGGTGGGCTCACTGGGGGCATCCTGGAGGCTGCCTGTCACTGAGGCTGATGGAAGAGTGATGTGGGAATGCTATTCTCTTGAGCACAATGTTCTGCACGACACCATTTGCAAAGCCTCTGCACACATCTCGAGCGTCTTTTCCACCAAAACATGCAAGTTCTTTAAAGAGAAATGTTGGAATGGTGACTTTAGCAAGGCCACATTGGAGGGCATGGACTTGACCACAGGACAACAGTGCAGGGTCCAAGTCAAGAGGGCACTTAGGCCAGGAGTCCAGGTTTAGGGCTCTCTGAGTTCTCCAGCTCCGCTCAACCGATACCGGGCTCTCCAAGCGCCCTTTCCCTCTCAGTGAAATGAGGTAGTGACGTGATGTGTGCCGTAGGTGTGATCATTAGTATAATGGTGATACCATTTGGTTGATGACATAATTTAGAGCTAATGCTTGTAAGGTTCCTAGAAAGGGCCTGCACAGAGACAGACATAGATGAACCTCCATTTTCTCACCTACGAAGCCTCCTCCACCCACAAGCTAGGTGTAGCTGTGAGCACGGCTGTCTGTGAGCTGGGACTCCAGCTTTGAAGCCTAAACTTGAAGTCAAATGTTTGCCAGGCCATTGAGCATGGATGGTACAGCCAGTGCTGGGTGTGTTGAGTATGGTTGTGGTCACAGGTCTCAGCAACAAGGTGGTGCTTAAAAAGTCCTGGGTAGGAAGCTTGCGGCTCAGAGACTCAGTGTCAGGGCCACCCACAGGGGAGCTCTCTCTCCACAATGCTGCTTCCCATCTGTGGAATAACACAGGGAGGGAGACTTATAGCTACCAAGGTCTTTTTCAGGAGGTGTTTGGGGGAAGGAAGTCTTCCTAGAAGAGATGATCAGGAGGCAAAGGTTTGGAGTGGCAGGCAGAAGCCAGCTCTTCCTGTCTGTATAGTCACCACAAGCCACAGTGGGCACTGTGATCAGGCAGAGGATGGAATGCTAAGAGGCTGTTGCTTAGGAGCAGTTGTGGCCAGGTGAGAGGTAGGGTTTGCCCCCTGCCCCACCTGTCAAAGAATAGATGAGCCCACGCTCATGAAGTACCTGGTACTACATAGGTGCTCAACACACAGGGCAACAGTGAGGACTGCAGCAATCAGAGTCAGGCAGGGCCTTGGGCTTGAGAGCTCGGTTCTGTTTCTGTTTTTGCTGTGTAGCTTTACCAAGCTGCTTGTCTCTGGCCTCCACACAGACTTCACAGATGCCAGTACTGAGCTCTGGATCTCTGCCTGAGATATTCTGTAGTTATCCTGTCAAATAATAGAGAGACCCTGGGGATGCCTAACAGGTGGTTACTGGATTTCTCTACATTTATCCAGTTCTTGCTGCGCACCAGGCCTTGTGTTAAGAAGCCCTCACATTAAGAAGACCCTGAACAACAGAGAGCAAACATTAGGTCCTCTATTAATCCCCTTACCCAAGCCCTTCCTCTAGGAGCAGAAGCCAAAGGAATAAATTAGAGATGTCTCCACAGTTGCCCGGGGTCACAGTCCCATGGCACAGGACAGTCTGTAAATACCGAGCACTAGAGAGCACACATTCTAAAACAGAATCAGTTCCCCAGGGCCTGACAATGGAAGTGGACTTCAGTGGAGACCCAATGTTGGCATCAGCAGTGACCTGGAAAACCCAGGTCCTCTGGAATAGAGAAGCGGTGAGCAAGTTCCGGAGAAGTATTACTTTCCAGCAGAAGTAACTGGTGGAAGCTTCTGGACAGGCAGCAATCTGCTGACAGGAGTAAGCTGAGGGCACTGGCAGCATGGCGTCAACAAAGGCCCTACAGCAGGAGCCTACAGAGCAGGAGGATTTCCAAGACAGTCAGCCTGGGGCAGAAGAAGAGGGCCAGAAACGTAGTGATCACATGATAATTCATGAGCTACTTTCATGGGCTCTGAAACTGGCTCCCACCTTCCGCTTTAGGCATGTTTTTCCTGACTTTGTCAGCCCCCTTTCACAGAAATTCTAACATAATTCTCCAGATATCCCATGCAGCTTTATCCCTCGAAGAGTATGACTGCCCTCGGCCTAGAAAGCAAATTCATCCATCAGAGCCTAGCCCGCATGCCACCTGCTCCTGAGAACCTCCTCACATAGCTGGCCACTTTGGGCACCTTCCAACTGCATCTTAGAGCAGAGTCCTGTGGTTCACCTGAGGGACTTGGAGCTGAGGCTTGCATGGCTAGCAGTTTGCCTCAGGGTACTGAACTAGCGAGTGGGAGTTGAATAGTCCCATTCTAAAGGCCTTTGCCTTTCTCAAAAAGCAGAAGAGGGATCAGAAAAGAAGGGCAGTGGGCGACCCTTCATGGGCACTCTCACAAAGCTGGGACAGGGAGCACTGAGAGATCTCAGTTAACCAGTACCATTTGTTGGGGGGATCATTGAAGGTAGAGGTGGAGGCACTCAGGGTGGTAAGAGTCACCACCACTTGCTGGAGCAGTGGAGGTGGGCCGTGGCTACCAAAGCTTGTGCAATGCAGGAGGTTTACTAGCTGACAGGAGGGGCTGCAGCAGACAGGCAGGGTGAGCCTGGAGCTCCTTGAGGCCAGAGGACAAATGACTGCTGGAAAGCAGTGGCTGCTCATCTACTGACCCTTACTTCAAAGGGAAACAGGGAGACTGGTCAGTCAACTTATAACCAAGTGTGAGAGGGGGGCGGGTCTTTGGGATGTCTGTGCTCTGCTCTTCATTCCCTGTTGGGAGGTTTGGGGTTGTGGTACTGGGGATGGAACCGGGCCTTGCTACACTAGACAAAGCATTCTACTGCTGAGCCATCCCTCTAAGGCTGGCTCCTCTTGACAAAATTATGAAGAGATAGGTTGCTTTTATCACTCCTCCCTTCCTCTAAAGATCACCTTCACACAGGGGATGGTGGGGGGGGGCGGAGAGACAGAGACACACACACAGAGAAAGAGAGAGAGAGAGAGAGAGAGAGAGAGAGAGAGAGAGAGAGAGAGAGAGAGAGAGATTGGTTTTTAGTGGTTCCTGGTCACAGATCTCAAGGTTCCATGGACATTAAGAGCGCAGAATTTGCCAGGCAGTGGTGGCGCACGCCTTTAATCCTAGCACTCAGGAGGCAGAGGCAGGCAGATTTCTGAATTCAGGGTCAGCCTGGTCTACGGAGTGGGTTCCAGGACAGCCAGGGCTGCATAAAGAGACTCTGTCTCAACCCCCCTTTCCCCCCAGAAAGTTAAGTGTTACAGCAATAGGAAGGTTTTGTGCTGAGAATCACTGCTTTAGACAGATCAGCTGAAGATTCTACCCCGCCCCCAGGAGGCTGCAGACAGGACTTCAGTTTCCTTGTCTGCCACATGAGGGTTCCTGGGAAGTCAACTGAGACATGAAAGCACTAGCTGGGGTGTGGATTGGGATCCTGTGTAGTTCTCCCCCCCCCCCTTCTGCCTCCTGCATACACTGAGCATGGCTCTGTGCCAGACAGCATCTGTGGTTCTTCTCAGAGGGTATTCTGCCTTGTCCTGTGAGGGGTGAGCTCCATGTCTTGTCTTCAATGTGTTACTGACCCCATCAGAGGTTGGCAGAGGCCTGAACACCTGGAGCAGGGGTCCTTGTGACTGTTGTTAATTTGTTCTGTTTTTTGTTTTTTTGATCCAGGGTTTTCTCTGTGTAGCCCTGGCTGTCCTACTCTGTAGCTCAGGCTGGCCTGGAACTGAGAGATCTGCCTGCCTCTGTCTCCCAAGTGCTGTGATTAAAGGTGTGTGTCACCACTGCCTGGCTATAACTTTAAATGAGGTGAATAATTTAATTTTAAGCCTTTAAAAAAAAAAATCCCTGTTTTTTTTTTACAAGTAAACGTTAAAAAACTTAACTCAGAACTTTTCTGTTTCTCCAGAAAAAGAATATCCCTGCCCTGTAAAATGAAATTTTTTTCATTTTTATTGAATGAATTGAAAGTTATTTCATTTTTATTCCCTTTACTCAAAATAGCTGGGGCTGAATGCATGCATAAACACATACATAAATATTCACACAGGTACTCATATACATACATACATGCACAGACATGCACTCACATGTCTACACAGACATCTACACATGCACTCACATGGCCACATACATGAATGCTCACACATGCTGTTGCTCTAATTCTTTCTTTAGGGGAGACATAAACAATGTCTACCCCTCCTTCTAAGGTTCCAATGACAAAGCAAGAACAGTCCTACCAAAGTTTGCCCTGAGTTTATTAGGCTTCTTTGCCATACAATGGATCAGGGGTTACAGGAAGGAGCATAGGTGACCCCGGAGCAGCCACACTGGGAGGTGTGAACTCAGTATGAATGTTGGCTCCCCCATGGCTGTGTGGAGGGAACCTCCTCCCTAAATCCTTTCCCACCTAAATTATCTAGCTTCCCACCCCAGGAATCCACAGCCATGTGCAATTAAGGAATTGCTTGCAACTTGTTGGGAGGGGTAGCCGGATACTCAGGTTGAGGGGCCTATGACTCTCTCTCCCCATCCTTCTAAAATGGAAGGTCAATAGGACCAGCTGTGCTGAGCTTTTATGAGCAGGCCAGCAGAACTCCCGAAGATGGTGACAGTTGTGCTTGGTGGGTGGTTCTGTACAACACATGCCTGCTAATATAAGTGCAGATTCGTGTGTGAACACACATGAACACTCATTTGCACACATGCATGACCACACAAGTGAGCGCTCACTAATATGCATGCTTATACACTCACACACAAGCTCCTTCCCACCCCTCACAGCAGGCCGGGTAACGGTAAGACCCACTGCAAAACTGGAGCCTGTGGGCTCTGTGAGCTTAGAAGTTCACTTTCATAAATGTTTGTGTCTAACTCAGGCCTCACAGACCCATTGCCAGTCAGATACTGTGTTTCTCTCACATGCAGGGCACAGCAGGCTCCAGAGGAAAGCAAGCTTCAGTGCACTTATGCCATTTAGATTTCACTATCGGTGACGCTGGAGGCCAAGGGAGTGATGCCTCGGGCCTGTTAACAGAGTCGGCATTCCATCTTTCATGCCCAGCAGGGTTGGAGGGGACCCTCAGTCAGCAACCCCAGAATCCCTGGGTACACATGGCCACGGTTGGGAACACACAGACCTCCACAGTTCTGAGTGCTCTGACCCAGTTCAGAAATAGAGGAGGAGAAGCCAGGCCAGGGGCTGAGGAGTAGGGCACCGAGCATGCCTCTGATTTTCCACATCATCTCGCTTGATCTCATAGAAATGCTGGCAATGCCACGTTATTAGCACCATTCCACACATGAGGGAACAGAGGCTCAGAGAGGCACAGGCTTGTCCAAGGGCACACAGCCATGAGTGACAGGGAGGGACCAAAGTCAGGAGCATGGGCTCAGGGTACAGCATTCCTGCCTCAGTGACAGCAAAAGTTACTCACCTTTGCTGCTCATTGATTCTGGGGCTGTTGCCGCCTTCTCTTTCCATCTATCTGGTAACCTTGACGGCTGAGTCTCCATAGTCTCATAGACACAGGACCCTAGAGGTCAGTTTTTAACATCATCTGACTCAATTATATCTGACAGAAGAAATAATACACATAGGGTGCTGCACAGTGGAGCCCTGGGGAGCTGAGGAGAGTCAGGCGTACTGCTCTTCTTTGAGAGGGCACAGGACTCTCTCAGGCCCATAGCCACTACAGACCCTGGAGTCTACCTTAGATCCCCAACAATGAAATAGAGATATGGTTCCTCACAGTTCAGTCAGTGTGGGGACCACATGAAGCAAAGATGACCCACAGGTCCTAAAGATATGACAGACCAAGGGACAGCAGGGAGCTTGAAGTCCTCCGGTTGGAATTCTCTAAGGAACCCTGGCTGCTAACAGACACTCACTTCCAAGGCATCACACCCAATTCCTGAACTTCCCCCACCAGCCCATTTGCTCCCCCTGCCACAAGCTTCGTAGATGCTCACAGATACAAAGGCTGGCTCAGTAACCTTCTGGGACCCCTGGTTGGAGCAGGGGACTTCAAGTTTCTGTTACTCCACACACCTGCTGAGGCAGGGAAGCAAGAACACTAGCACCCCCACTAGGGCTGGAAGAACCTCTTCTGTCCTGTCCTGTCCTGTGTGCTCTGTCCCTGTCTGTCACCACGGGAAACATTCCAGTTGCGATGGAAGGACACATTCCTCGGCAGGTCTGACACCTTGCCACTATTTCTGGCAGTTGAAAGACCAGTTTTTGGAGGGAGGCAGATCAGAACCTGAATCCTGGCCCTTCTGCCTGGGCTGTGGCATTGAACTGTGGCTCACAGGCTGTTTTCTAATGCCTACGAGAAAGACACTAACTATACCTTCCGAGGCTGCTGTGAGAAGCAGGTACCACTGTACCCAGTGACCCAGAAGAAGCCTTCCTCCTTTCCATCAGTCCCCTCCCACCCAGGAGATCGTTAGTCAGATCTCAGGGGCCTCTCTGGAATGTACAAAGCAGCTGACAGGACAAAGTTCACCCTGCCAGGCAAATACCATCTGAGAACCTGGCTGACCTTCCAGTCTAATCAGAAGCCTATAGTTATGTAAACCGTGGGTGTAGTGAGAGAAAAAAAATCAAAATCCTTTTTTGTCTCTGGACCCCTGAGGCATCACCCCTGGACATGCCTGAGTTAACACAAACCTGCCCTGTGACAGTGAGTCCTATCTCACTACTGCCAGGTCACCTGCCTATGTCCCTTACCCCATGAGCCACAGAAGCAGGATCTTCAGGCTTCCTGGAGGAGAATGGGTCTGATCCTTTGGCCCATTAAAAGGGACACCTGTCAGTCCACTTTCACTCCACCCCCTGTCAGTCCAGCCAAGGCTTTCAAACTCAGCACAGTAGAGAGGGCTGTAAGCACAGGCTGCCCTGAGCCACACCTCCAGAGCCACAGAGGAGTGACTCAAGAGTTTGCATTTCTCAGTTAGACCTGGTGGCTCACATAGTAATCCTAGTACACCCAGACTGAGGCAAGAGGATTGACACAAATTTGAAGCCAACCTAGACTACAGTATGAAACCCTGTCTCAAAAACAAAAAACAAACAAAAGAAACCAAATGTCTTAGAGTTTCTATCGCTGCCATGAAACACCTTGACCAAAACGCAAGTTGGGGAGGAAGGGGCTTATTCCGCTTACATTTCCACAGCACTGTTTATCATCAAGGAAGTCAGGACAGAAACTCAAACAGAGCAGGAACCTGGAGGCAGGAGCTGATGCAGAGGCCATGGGTCGGGGGAGGAGCTACTTATTGGTTTGACTATCAATATAACAATAAGCCTGGGTGTGGTGCTGTACCCCTATAGTCCTAGCTGGAGGTGGAGGCAGGATAATTTCAAGCTTTAGGCTAGTCCAGGATGTGCAGTAAGACCCTTTCTCATTAAACAGGGTAGAGGGCGGGGCTGGGGCTAAAGATTACCAGGAGTAAGTTCTAGTCCAGGCTTTGAGGATACTACCTTGCCTCAGTTTTCCCATCTGATGGTAATGAGTCTCACTTTCCCTTCTACACAGGACATCCTGAAGCCCTAACTAAGTTGAATGTGTTTTGCAAATGTCAGCCACTGTTTAAATCCTAGCTCTTTGCAGTTTGACATTGTGGGGAAAACGTGAACTTGGACATCAGGCAGCTTGAAAGAGCAGGTGGAGCCTGTAGCCTCCATGGCTTTCTGCCTGCTTCCCCCATCTCAGGAGGAACAAAATGACAAGAGACTCAGAGGAGCGTGAGGCTGATGGTCAGGGAAGCCCTAGAGTCTCTGTCACCCTCACCTATACCTCGTTAGTCCCAGGGTGACTGTCCACTCAGACTGGGTCTCATGCTGGTCCTTCCTGAGAATCTGCTCCAGGATGGAGGCCAGCCTGTAGCCAAGGCTCTGATGCTGGCTGTCTGCTGTCAGAGCTTCAGGGCACTGATGATGATTGACCACAGGGTGTCCCACAAAGATCTCATACCAGGCAGTCCCAGAAACTCCTTCCAGAGTCCTCTCAGCCTTTGCCTCCTCCCAGGCTGCCTAAACCCACAGCCTCTGGGAGCTGGGAACCCTGGAGCTATGCGCCTTGCCTGCATACTGAGGTTCCACAGCAAGAGAGTGGCAAGCAGCCCCTCCTTTCAGGAGCAGTCACAGGCCTGTTTAATTTAATGCATTGTGGCTTGCCAGGTTGCCCGTGGTAACAGCTTCAGCCGCTGCTTCCAAAACATCCAGGATTTTTAAAGGAACAAGGCTATTTTCAGGCTGGCACTGTACTTCGGAGGGAACAGCATCCAGGAGTTTCTTGTGGATGCTGAAAACTCAGCGGCACTCTGAGGCCTCCACTCCATGGCCGCTAACCCCATCATAACCCTTCAGGCCCTCAGCCTGAAGCCCACTCACAAGTATGGTCTGCTTAGGGCTACATTTGAGATTTGTCACATTCAGATAGCTACGTTGTTGAAAATCAGTTTAGTCTCCAAATGTGGAGGGTGGGGAGAGAGAAGCACCTAGGAGCTGCTCCTGTAATTCATGGATAGTACCACCAGGTGGTGATATTGCTTCCATCGTGAAAACCGAAATGGGGTTGGCAGAGCGGTGGGGGGCCGGGGGCGGGGGAGTGCTGACTTGTAAACCTTGATATTAACTCATGTGGAGTCACTTCACCTCTCTGGCCTCAGTGTCCCTGGAGATTGATAATGGTGTTGTGGAAAAGACTGGAGGCTAGGACCATGGAGGAAGGAGTTTAACTCCCAGCTCTCATTCACAGACCATATGGGTTGAGGGAATAATTTAACGTCTTTGAACCTGAATGCCAACGAAAGGAGTGTCTACAAAACAAAAAGAGCCCTGCCCAAAGGCAGCAGCGAATGGGATTACACATCTGAAGCTACCCTGGGCTACCCTACAAGTCCTGGACTAGGCTACATACTAAGACATGTCTCAAAGCAAAACAAAACAAAGCAGACAACATACCCAACCCTGGGGGCCTGTGGAAGTAAGAAGGCTCCTCTTGTGGCCCTAGAGAAGGGGGAATGGGGTGAGGTGAGGACCTTCAGGCACTAGGGCCTGAAATCCTATGGCCCTTTGGGGTGTTGAAACAGATTACACTAGACACCCCCAGGCCAACCCACACGTGAGAGATGGAATGGGTGTTTGCCCTAGGAGGGACCTGCCCACACAGGCCCCAGAGGGATGTAGCACTATTCTCCATTGCAGTTAAGGGTGCAGCCCCTCCCTAAGTATTCATCCCTACGGTCACCCAGTCGGACCACTCAGGTGTGTGAGCCACCATTCCAAGCCAGAATCCATTCCATCAGCTCTTGTGTTGGCCTTATCTCTTATCATGGGGTCATGGGAGGAAGTGTGGGGCCTCCTTCCTGCATGTGGGAGGTTGGCACTACCCAGATCTAACCCCTGCTATGGCTCCCCACTGCCTCACAGATGAGGCCTAGTATTTTGGGCCTTCCTGACATTCCCTGCTGATTCCCTAACTCCTTGGGCTATGGTTCCAGCCCTGGTCACATGTGAGCGTCACACACCACTCCCTACGTCTCTGAACTTCTGCCCACAGTGACCAGTCATCCTGGAATAGTTTTTTAAACTATATCCCTCTGGGTCACTCCCTCTCTTCTTGAGGACCCTGCTCTAGTGCCTCTTCTCCAGAAAGGCTTGGAGAAACTTCTGGGTTAGAGATGACATCTCTTACCGGCTCCTATGGCTCCTGCATCCCTTCCGTTCTAACTGTGTATTTACACCTGGCTTTCCTGCCAGGCTAAACAAAGCCCTTCAAGATGAGACCTATCTTCCCTCTCCTGTCTTCACTGCTCAGCCTTGGACCATGCAGAAGATCAGAGGGAACACAAGCTAAGAAACACAGCAGATCTCTCTAAGGCTCAGGTTTCCTGGCCTATCCCAATAAGTTAGCATACGACTCTGGAGCTCAGATGCATGATGTCTCCTTCACACACACACACACACACACACACACAGAGAGAGAGAGAGAGAGAGAGAGAGAGAGAGAGAGAGAGAGAGAGAGACACAGAGAGAGACAGAGAGAGATTTACCCAGGGTCCCACTGGCTATGGCTCCCTCTACCTCACTCACACACACAACGTTCTTTGCCCTCCAGATTTACTCATTCCATACACCCCAAGCATCCACTCAAGCCAACCTGCTTCCCGCCAGATACCCTGGTCCTGTCCCACCCTCTGAAGTGTCACAACCTACTCAAGACCCAGCTTGAAAATATATCCTCTAGGCAGACAGTAATGCCATACACCTTTAATCCCAGCATTAGGGAGGCAGAGGCAGGAGGATCTCTGAGTTCAAGGCCAGCCTGGTCTATAGAGCAAATTCCAGGACAGCCAGAGCTACACAGAGAAACCTTATCAAAAAAAAAAAAAAGCCAGACTCTGCTCTTCCTCCAGGGTCTGACAGTCTAGCTTGGTGACCAGAGCCTGGGCTATGGAGCTAAACAAACATTGCTCTGCCATCTCCATCTGTGCTACCCTGGGCAAGTCATGTTGCCTCCGTGCACCTCACTGTATTCACCTGTAAAGTGGGGCTAACACCTGGGTCCTAGGTTGGCTGTGAGATCCAGGGAAGGGCATGAGAACCCTGGCACACACCCCAGGTCTCTCTATCCCAGGTCTGTCTCCCCAGCCAGCTTGTGAACCTGGTATTGTCAAGGTTTAACTGTCACTCGAGGACACATCCGTACAGCACCTCAGAGGTACTCAGAAAAGCTGGCTGATTTGAATGTTGCTGGAGTAAGGGAGGTGGGGGGGGGGAGCGAGCTTCTGAGCTGGGAAGGCAGAAGAGGGGATGGGGAGATGAATGTGGAGGGAGGGTCAAGAGCCAGAGGCAGAGTTGCCGACATGCACTGGGGATTTTATTGGTTTTCATTAAAATTCCTTCCCAAGGCAGGAGGAGCTACTGCCTTAAATAGCAGCATAAATATTTTATCTAGTGCCCAAGTCAGTCTAAATGCACAGTGAGGTTGGCAAGAATAATAATGAGAAAATATTCAGGGGGGCCGGGCGCGGGGGCTGAGCTGAAAAGACTCACTCAACATCCCCGGGAAGGCTTTCTCGGGAAGATGGAAGAGAGACTGTGCAGGGTAGGGGGTGGGGGATGGGGGAATAGGAGGGTGGGGGGTCGAAGTGGGGGTGGGGGGTGGGGGAGGAAGGGCAGTAGAGTTAGCTGGGGAAGGGAAAAAGGTGTTCCACACCCGCTCTGTAAGGGCTACTTCACTGAGGGCTCATGTGACTAGTCTCCAATGCCCTTTGATCAGAGAAGTAGAGCAGTTTGCTTAAGGCTGCCCAGCAAGGCACTGTCATCAGGGCTGTTGAAGGTCAAAGGCCTCCCCACTGTACCTGTTGACTCTGCAAGCTCACAAGCATGGGGACTTGTAAACAACGACCTGGGTATCTCAATAACCACCATACAGCATGCCTATTCTTTGCTTCCTAGATCCCAATAGAAGAGAAAAGGAGCTGGTACTTCACCATGGCAACGCTCTTCATCAGGTCAGGCCTGCCACTGGAGATGAGTTGGGGATGGTGGAAGGGGTGTGGCCTGGAAGCCAGGCAGAAGATGGAGCAGAAGTGGGTGGGCCTTCCCATGACAAGGAGCCTGTGGGTACCATGGCAACATTCTGGGGATGGCTGGGAGGGGCAGATGGGGGACACAACCCTTTCCTGCCCATAGGCTGGATGGCATCTTTCTGGAGATGGGCAGTGAGGAGCAGAAGAGGCTGCCAGCCTTCAACCGTACTCTGGCCTTGCTCGGGGAAGTCCTCAAGTCCTCAGACTCCCGACACCAAGGTGAGAACTCCAGGCAGGGCTGAAGAGAAGCCTCTGTCCTGCTGTCCTGCACCTGTCAATAGTTCTGTCTGCCTCTAGCCCTGGCTCTCATTTTGCCTCATCCCGGCTCATCTCACGGTCATATTGTTTACCCAAGGAAGCCCAGGCTCCTTACCCCAATAAATAAAGCACCTTTGGTATAGCAGTCCCAGGGGTGACATCAGACTCTGGTCCCAGCGCTGAGTGGCACGTGAAGCAGCTTACAGAAGGCTTGGATGACAGCGGTAAAACAACTCACCAACACAGAGACGGGCAAAGAGAGAATGGATTGAAATATACTTCAAGGAAGTAGCAGGGAGCCAGGCAGTGGTGGCACACGCCTTTAATCCCAGCCCTTGGGAGGCAGAGGCAGGTGGATTTCTGAGTTCAAGGCCAGCCTGGTCTACAGAGTGAGTTCCAGGACAGCTAGGGCTACACAGAGAAACCCTGTCTCGAAAAAACAAACAAAACAAAAATAAATCTTTTTTTAAAAAAAGGAAGTAGCAGGGAAGCTTCCAGAGAGTTTCTTTTATAGCAGTAGAGGGGGTGTTACTTGGCGTGTTTCATGAGCCATTTGTGTGGGTACCCCGTGCAGGTGGAGCAGTTGCACCTTGTGTCATCTGGTTTAGAACACACAAAGACACACAGACAGACATACACATACACACACACACAAACACAGATACACAACCACAGACACACAAACACAGACACACACAGATACACACAAATATACACACAGCCATACACACAAACACACACACAGAGACATACACACACATTCACACAGACACACACACATACACACAGACATGCACACAGACACACCGATACACACACAGACACAAATGTACACACACAGACACACATGTACACACACAGACACATACACAGAGACACACAGACACACACACAGACATATGCACACAGACACACATACACACAGACATACACAAACACAGACATATTTTCACACATAGACACACAGACATATGCACACACACAGACACACAGACACACAGACATATACAGACACACAGATACACACACACATGCACACACACAGACACACATACATACACACATACACACACACAGACACACACAGACACTCAGACATACGCACACACACACCGACATACGCGCATATACAGACACACACACAGACATACACAGACACGCGCACACACACACACACACACACACACAGTCACACAGATACACAGACACACGTACACACAGACATATACACACAGACACAGACACACACACAGAGACATACACACCCAGACACACAGACACACACACACACGCACACACCGGTGGCCAGGAGAGCTATAATCCTGAAGTGACATCTCCTGTGTGACATCTGGGACACAAAGAGTTCGCACTAGAACAAATCATGTCACACCCTCGGCATCCTATATCCGCCCTCCACATTTTTCTCCCCTGTCTCTGGCTCATGCTATTGTCCCTCTATCTTCACGGGGGCTAATGCTTACAGAGGAGGAGCTGGCCCCCATCCATGCTGGGGCTCTCCCTGCCCCAACTGCTCCCTAAAAATCCTCTCTTGCCCTCACCCAGCTCTGGCCTGGTGCTATGTTGGCATGCTTCTAGAGAGGAGAGACACCTTCTCTACTACCCCCATGGGTGTCCATGAATGTGGGTACTCGGGAACGGAGCCTCTGGACTGCTTTGGCAAGGTATGTATGCAGCCTGCACACACCTACTTTGCAAACAGTGTCTCCCACATCTCCCCCAGAGCCCTCTGCTTCTCTGGGCTGACCCCACTGTGTGACCCACACAGGAAGGAATCCACTCCATCTCCATCCCCATCTCCATCTTTCCCACCCAAAGAAAAAGTGTTCCCCACACCTGCTCTATTCTGCCCAAGACCAATACCCTCCCCACCTAAACCGGCCCATGCCCATCCAGACTTGAAATGGGCCTGGGACAGTTCCTCTGGGGGTCTGTATCCACCTTTCCCTCGGCTGTGTTTCCTCTCTCTCACCCCCAGCGGCTTAGTAGAGATGCTAGGTTTCCTGGGGTCTCCTTACTGGCTCTGCTCTCAGGCCATGCAACCCTGAGACAAGTCACTTAGAACAGGTAACAGTCAATGCCAACATTGCCAGGAAGAGCTTGGCTCAGCTGGAAATCCCATATGTATGAGGAGAGAGAAAGCTGCTGACCCTGATCCTACCCCTTAGCAGCCCCAGGACAATGGAGGAAAGGCTTGAAGATGTGCCAGTGAGCTAGACTCCAGGGGGTTGGGGGCTGGTAGCCTTGCCCGAAAGTGAAGGATCCTCGATGATTGCTGGATGACTGAGCCAGGTGGATGCTGGCCATGCATAGGTGGGAACTGTGGCCGTGGTGGCACAGCTTTGTGCCGTATTCTTCCTCCCTCCCTCCCTTCTTAGGCCATGGAGATCGCCAAGAACCAACCTCCCATCCTGAATCGCCTGGCCAAAATCTTCCACTTCCTGGGGAAGCAGGATATGGCCATAGGAACCTGCAACATGGCCCTCACTGTGCTGACAGATCCACAGCTCAACTGGCAGGCGTACTGCACCAGGGCTGAGGTGAGTCAGCCTGCAGCCCCAGCTCATCCTGCCACCAGGAATAAGAGGCCAAAGGTCAGGGGCAACGATCCTGGTGCCAGTGCCCTGGAGTCATCATGGTGGAGGCCTTGGGAGCCATCTAGACACCTGACAATGCTTTGAGCCAAGTTTGGTGCTATGTGTAAACATGGAAGCCAGCACATCTGAACGGTTCACTCATGACTGACCAATTGCTATTATTAGGTCCGTTTTAGCAGCTTCACTGTCTCTTGAGAGAATGGGCTACACCAGGTCCTCAATGCTCCCAGTCACACCCTGAGGTGACAGCCGCCTCCCTCAGGTCTCCTTGCTGGACCCAGCTCTGCCTCTGGCACCCACACAGAATCCACATGCTTGAGGCCATATCTGCACCTCTGAAATCATTTTTCTACAAGCCAATAAGGACTCCTACCTCCACCCCCTCATCTTCTTCTCCACTACCTTTCAACTGACCTGGTAGCCAATGTGCTGCTGGTCTGGTCTCCATGGCTGCAGGAAAAACCAGAAAACGTCTTCCCTGCAGTTGATATATTGTTACTGATAATCAGGGTGCTCACTGTAAAACCAGAAGGTAGCACTGCAGAAACCTTTCACGCTGGGCTCTGGTTTAATCCTCCCGAGATCCCCCGGGAGGATATATATATATATGTGTGTGTGTGTGTGTGTGTGTGTATATGTGTGTGTGTGTATATGTGTGTGTGTGTGTATATGTGTGTGTGTGTGTGTGTGTGTATATATATAATCAGTCTGTGGGTGGGGCATGGCCGCCTCCCTGGGATCCTGCATTCACTTTGTGAGAATGGCAGCCATATCCCCTCCCTTTGCTCCTCGTGGCTACCAAGGTCACACTTGCTACTGAGATGACCAGAGCAAGCAGGGATACAACAGAAGGGATGGGTGGGTCAAGGGAGGAGCTTCAGCCTGATGTGTGGCCCAGGAGCCCAGATCTGGCTGGGATAGCTTTGCTCAACCCTCTCTAGCTTTCTTCCAGCTCACTGGCCTGGGTCTTCACCTGGAGCACTCTCCTCACAGATATCCAATTGGCTTTCTCACTCCCTTCCTGCAGGCCTGACAAAACCTCAGCCCCCTTCTAGTGATCTCTTATTGAAACTGGCAAAGGACTTGCCAGGGTTTTCTGTTCCCTCCTATTTTATCTTTCCTTCCTAACACATAACACACTGTTCACTATTTGCTGTGTTTATTATTCTCCCTCCTAACAAGCAGCCAGGAGCAGAGGCTTTGTCCTTTTGTTCTCAGTGTCTCCTCAGCACCTGACACATAGTAGGTTTTGTGAATTGCTAAGTTTTCAGCTTAGAAAATGAAGTTAGATAATATGAACCTTCTTCCAGCTGATTGTGGGGGGCACTGAATGAATGGATGGATGGATGGATGGATGGATGGATGGATGGATGGATGGATGGATGGATGGACGGACGGACGGATGGATGGATGGATGGATGGATGGACAGATGGATGGATAAATGTTCTTCATTCATCCAGCTCCTCACTATATAAGCGGAGAGACAGGTCCAAAATGGGGAGTGGTCACCCTAGCTTGCACAGAACTAAGACTCCTGGGTCCCAGCCTGGGATGGCAGGCTTTCTGCAGCCACACAGGATGTCCCTGGTTGCTGCTGAGAAGCAACCTCACTTTTTCATTGGGAAAAAAAAAAAGCAGATGTCTTGTGTGGAGCACCTCCTAAGTTACCCTTCTCCTGCAGGTCCGAATCAGAGCCTATGTCCATGACCTAGAACGTGCCAAGGTGGGGCTCGGGGGTATGCCTGACAGGAACCAACTGGCCTGTGCCAAAGCTGACCTTGAGGAAGTGGTCAAGGTGTGTCCAGGCCTCAGGACCTACCTAGATATGGGTCAGGTAAGAAAGACAAGGACTGGCCAGACCCCCTGGAGCTCCTGGGAACTGGACCACCAACCAAAGAATACACATGGAGGGACCCAGAGCTCTGGCCGTATATGTGGCAGAGGATGGTCTTGTTGGACATCAGTGGGAGGAGAGGCCCTTGGGCCTGAGGGGGTTCGATGCCCCAATGTAGGAGAATGCCAGGGTGGGAAGGCAGGAGTGGGTAGGTGGGTGGGGAAGCATCCTCAGAGAGGCAGGGGGAAGGGGGATGGGATGGAGGTTTCCAGAGGGGAGACCTGGAAAGGGGAAAACATTTGAAATGTAAATAAAGAAACTATCCAATAAAAGAAAAAGAAAGACAGACAGACAGACAGACAGACAAGGGCTGCCTGGGCACTGAGGATAGAATGGAGTAAATGGCGTTCACCCTGCCCCCCTCCTCCAGTGCCCTGTGGAATGGATGTAATAATGTGTGTATGGTGTTCAGAAGCCTCCCTCTCCAACCCTCTCCACCCCTCTTAGCAGTTAGTCCATGATGTGCTCAGGGAAGGGCTATCAAAGGTGACCACATCTAATTGTACATGGAAAGGCTTGTTCAAGGTGGTAAGGCTAGGTGTTCAAGGACTGAGACTAGAACCCCAGTACAGCCTCTCATTTTCAGGCCCCTCCCCCCTGTCCCCAGGTTTACTACTACATGGGCGTGGATGCCATGCGGGAGCTGCTGGCAGTGGATGAGGCTGCACTCAACCAGGCTCTGGTCTTCCTGGCGAAGGCTGGAGAGTTGGAGCTAGGCGACACGCTACCTGAGCTGCAGCTGCTGCGCGGCAAATGCCTACGTGTCCAAGGTGAGGATGCCAACGCTGCGGCCTGCTTCAAGCGTGCAGTGGAGCTGGATGATGAGGGATCCAGCCACACGGAGGGCTTCGGCTGCCTGCTCGAGGCCCTGCTGGCCCAGTGGAGCCAGGAGCAGCTGAGCGATGGCGAGGTGGGGTATGAGGTGGACGTCTGGCTGCGCCATGCCCAGAGCAAATATCCAGCAGCACGCCTGCGCCAGGAGCTGCAGCGTGTGTGGCGTGGCCATACGGAGGAGGTCCTGGGCCTGGCCCGGGCCTTAGTGGGCCAGGGACGGTCAGCACTGGTGTGGCTGCTCTTTGAAACCATGGAGCAAGAGGGTGAGGATGCTGGAGGGCCATGCAAAAGTCGAGCATCCTCCTGAGTCAGGTGCTGATACCCTGTGGAGGGACCATCCCGAAGAGGCCTTACCGCAAAGAGGTCTAACCGGATGACTGGATCTAGTCACAACACCCAAGACAAGCCACCTGGCAGGGTGAGCAGAGCCAGAATGTTTTCTGCACTGGGGCTGTAGTTTAATAGAAGGCTTTCATAGCAAGCATGAGGCCCTGGGTTCATTTCCACACGGGATTTGGGTGTGGGAGAATCAAAGCAGACCCCCCTGCCCTGGAAATTGTGAATGGGTATTCTGAAACGTTTTTATCAATTTGAAATACCCATATGGCAGAAAGTGAGCACTTGTAGGAAGTTCTGCTGAGCAAAGGAGTCTGGGGGCAGGCATGAGAGGCCCCTGGAAAATTGACGCTTGAGGGAAAGAATTTTACAAACACAGAGAGAAAACAGAATTGCTCGAGTCTCCTGACAGAAAAGACAGCTGTCTCAGAAGTAACTTTCTATCTCGATGCCTGAGTGACTACCTCTGGATTCCCAAGGGCCACACTGAAAGTTCAGCTAAGTGGTTTTCAAGTCCTACAGCCAGAAAAGCCCAGCTAAAACAGGCCAAGGTGGCCCTGTGCCTGGGTGCAGGCAGGATCCTGACTTAAACTGCTCAGAGCAGTTTCTACCTCTCTACCAGCTTCCAGCAGGCCTTCTTGGAAGGCTTCCCAAAGTCATCGAAATAAAAGTCATCAAAAACACCTTTACTTGATGCCTTTGCTCTTGAGAGGACTTACAGATGTACCCTTTGGAGCCTCCACCTGTCTCTATCTTAAACCTTCCAGGAATGGGGGGAAATCTAGGAATCTTACACCCTTACAATCACCATTGCAAATGTAGAACTTTACCCCCCAACCTCTCTAAAACCCTCTAAGTCAATGGTTCTCAACCTTCCTAATGCTGTGACCCTTTAATACAGTTCCTCTTGTTGTGGTGACCCCCAACCATAAAATTATTTCATTGCCACTCCATAACTGTAATGTTGCTGCAAATGTTGTTATAAATTGTAGTGTAAATATCTGATATGCAGGATATCTGAATTTCGAGCCCTGTGGGGGTCAAATTGAGACCCACTTCTTTAAATTATAGAGCGGCTGGGGCCACACAAGAGCTGATTTAGCCCAAAATTCTACAGTAAGTTCTTGTCAGACTCCAGGAGTGCAAGTCACACCTAATCGCAACACTACTTTCCACCTCATGGTTCCTGGTGGCTCACATTTTAGATGGTGACACTCCCCGCTTCACTCTTCTCCTCACGGCTGCAGAAGCCAGGATGTGACTCATCAATAAATAGCACAAATGACTAGAGCCTCTCTCTTCCACCCGCCCACCCTTCCCTTCTCCACCCAGGACCATGACTACAGGCTCCCTTAGAGTGGGAGTCCCTGTCCCTCTGCTTCACTAAGTAGACACATGGGATTTGACGGGACTTGGAAATCTGTGACATTTGTTTTCTGCCTTTCCTGTCCTCCCTACCGCCTGCTCCTGTCATGTTTAGGTTTTTTGTTTATCTTTTTATGATACCTCATTGTGTTAGTTAGGGCTTTACTGCTGTGAACAGATATCATGACCAACTCTTATGAAGATAACATTTAATTACAGGTTCAGAGGTTCAGTCCATTATCCTCAAGGCAGGAACATGGCAGCATCCAGGCAGGCATGGTGCAGGAGGAGCTGAGAGTTCCACCTCTTGTTCTGAAGGCAGCTAGAAGAAGACTGTCTCCCACGGTTAGAAGGGTCTCATTGCCCACCCCGACAGTGACACTCTTCCTCCAACAAGGCCACACCTCCAAATAGTGCCACTCCCTGGGACAAGCATATTCAAACCACCATACTCATTGTGTCATAGCTTTTTCAAGGACTTTTCTGGCAACTTCATCCACACATTGTGTAAGTGGTCAGAAGACACCCATTCCAATTTCCCTCAGGGTTCTCTGCACATTAACCCCAAGTTAATGAACTGAAGGATCTATTTCTTGGGCTGCCCATGATGTGCTATGCATAGATCAGGTGGCATTACAATCCTCACGTCATGGATGACACAGACATGGACAAGGTCCCAGACAGACGAAGGGTCAGGACTGAGCCAGACTACCCCACCCCCAGCCTTAGGCTTACAGATATGTCGTCTTTGGTCCGAGTTAGGCTTCCCTGGTGTCCTTGGAGCCTATCTACTCCATCTCTGCTCCCAAGCTGTCTAACTCCTGCCTTTCCACATATGGTTTCATCTCTGGCTTCTCCAATCATTTCTATCCCAAGTGCTCAACTCAGAGGCACCCCCACCCCAGGAAGTCCTTTGCCTTCTTCCATCTCTCATGGACCCTATCTTTTTCAACATGGAGAGTTGATTGGAACTGTGCCCCACCGAGAGATATTCATGGATGTTGTGGCCAGGACTGTGGTCCAGGGATCCTTGAGGTCTAAAGTTCAGCCAGAACCATGGCCTTTGTACCTCATGCCCGACATCATGCCAACTCCCCAATTCCATAAGTGGAAAACTGAGGCCGAAAGACTTTTCTAAGGTCAAGCTCAAAACTACCTTCCTATTCATGGTCCTTTCAGGGATGTTGCCTTCTGAGGTTTATTCCTGTCAAAGCCCTCTTCTTCTTCTTCTTCTTCTTCTTCTTCTTCTTCTTCTTCTTCTTCTTCTTCTTCTTCTTCTTCTTTTCTCTCTTATCAAATACTTAGCAACCACAGGCCAAATGGCAGACAAATTACCAAACTCCAGAACAATTTTGGAACTTGAACCCTGTCTTTGCCTCGCCTTTAGAAAGGTAGCAATCTAGACCAGATACAGCAGTTAGGAAAAGACCTCGTGGACCACCTTCAGGATTTAAGATCTACAAAGCTACTGGAGACCCCAGGAAGTTATTGAGAGACTCCCCAAGCCAGCCTTGGCTAGCCTGAGCAGCCCCTCTGCAATGCGACTGCTCTTCAACCTCTGCCCACTGGGTGGCTGGGAGGACAACTGTCATACAGATGAAACCACAGGGACCTACAGGTCTTGCACTGCCCGCCCTCTCCTGGGTCTCACAGTCACTAAGCATCTGAGAACATCTGTTTTAAGAGGCATGAGCGAATGCCATTAAAAGTTATAAAGATGGGCTTTCTGTTTCAAAGCTCTTAGTTCTCATCCACCCTAGCCTCCCATCTAAAGCAAGACTTCCAAGCACTGCAAATTCTTTGAAGGAGTGTCTATAAAGAGTTGCATACAGCAGATAGGCAGATTACCACATCACAGAAGAATTAATTGATAGACATGTACAGTGGCTCATACTTAGGGTATGCAACAGGGCTGCTTGAGATCAAGACTAGCCTGGGCCACATAGTAAGCTTCAGGTCTACAGAGTGATAGCCTGCCTGGAAAGCTAAACAAAGGAAAGAAGAAATACATTTTAAGGAAAGAAAGGAAAAATAAAGCAAGAAATCCACATTAAAAATCAGTTCATTTTTCAACAGGTATGGTCTTTTATTGAGTTTAACTCTTTTTTAAAAAAGATTTATTTATTTATTTTATGAATGTGAGTACACTGTCATTGTCTTCAGACACACCAGAAGAGGGCATCGGATCCCATTACAGATGGTTGTGAGCCACCATGTGGTTGCTGGGAATTGAACTGCTCTGGAAGAGCAGTCAGTGCTCTTAATCGCTGAGCCATCTCTCCAGCCCTGAACTCTTTTCTGAAACTCCCCCCCCCCCATTTGAGTTTGTTTTTTGGGGTCACAGGAGCATAATAAGCCAAGTAGTCTTGAGCAGACTCTTTCCTCTTCGCTTCATATTATGGCGCCTGTTCCAGTGCTGTGGCGCAGCATTACCGCCAGGTTGCGCTCTGACATGGTTTCCAGTCTCCAGCCCTAGCCTGGATGCTCACAGTGAAGGTTCAAGCAGCTAAAAGCTGTGCGGAGCAGGGTTTCTCTCTATCCCTAATCAGCCCCCAAGGGAGCACCCTGCGTGGATGGTGGTGGCTGGATGCCAAATGAAGTGAAATATCTCCTCAGGTTGTTAACTTTTTTTTTCTTGTTTAGAGAAGGGGAGGATAATGACATTTAGCACTTTACAGCTCACCAGTAAAATGAGCAGATGAAAACAGATCCCCAGAACTGGACGGACAAGCTTCCGGCAAGAGACTCCCACTTCCCCCGGTTCTTGGGAGCCAAAGTCACTGGCAGGCTTGCTGATGAGGACAGAAACAGGGCCCCCATTCCTCTTTCACCTTTTGTCACACCCAGATGCTCACATCAGGTTTCACACCTGTTCTAAATCTGCCCTCAACCCCTGACAGCTACTCCCACTCCCACCCACAGCTATCACCTCCCTGCCTCTCAGTTCCACCCAGCTAGAGCCAGCCCCCTCCCAGGTCTGCCTGGAATGCATGTGTCTGTTAGGTGGAGAATCGTGGAGGAGGTGGAGGCTGTGTTTGGAGAGAGCAGTTTGTCACATTCCTGGCAGAAAGCCTGGTAGTTTTGGGAGCATTCATGGTCTACACAGAGTGCAAAGATTAAGCTGGATACAGCTGAATCCTGACCCAAGACCAGGCTCGTTTTATTTTAACACTAGGTCTCCAGTCTGTGGTGCTATTTTGAAGGATCTTTTAGGTGAGACCAGGATGGTGGAAGTAGATCATGAAGGGTGAATGTGAGAGTTATGCCCGGTTCCCATTTGGCCTGTGATCTTTGCTGCCCATCTGCCAAGGGAAGCCTGAGCCACTGACACTGCGTGCTCACACAGACTGAACTACCCAGCTGTCTTCACCTACCCTGAAGGACCAAAGTAATAAGTGGCATGGGTTGGGCCATAGAAGGAGACATTTGCAGGGCACCTAGGAAATAGAGACTTGAGCTGGCGTGCAGACTATACTAACGTCTTGTTTAAATTGTGTCTGTCAGGCATTTGGTCACAGTGATAAGAAAAATATCGAATATACTTCCCCAGAATCAAATTCCAGCACTTTGACATTGGACGTCCTACCCCTGGGATGTAAGGCATACATCTCTGCTTTTTAGAAATTGTGCAGTCTATGGGGGGTGCAGAGATGACTCGGCAGTTAAGAGTAAGTGATCTCTCAGAGGACTGAGTCTGGTTCCCAGCACCCACCTGGGGCGGCTCAGAATAACGGCAACTCCAGCACCAGGTGCTCTGATGTCCTCCTCTAACCTCCATGGAGACTCACACACGCATGCTCTAAGTGCAACGTGTATACACACATGTAAATAAATAATCCCAGAAACAGAAATGGCTTGGCAGTTAAAAGCACATACTGCTCTTGCAGAGGGCCTGAGTTTCATTCCCAGTGCCCACATCGGACAACTCAGAACTGCCTGTAACAGCTCCTGGGAGTCTGAAGCCTCTGCCTCTGCGTCCACCTTCACATAATGACATACAGACACATAGGCACACAATCAAAAATAACCCCCCTCCAAAAATCTTTAAAACTACAATTAGAAATTACCCAGTCTCAAGTATTTTGTGATATTAGCACATATGGACTTTGAGAGCCAGAGAGCCAAGATATTTGGTCAAACACTATTCTGGGTGTTTCTGTGAGCCTATATTTAGATCAGAATAGTATTTATACCTGTTGGCTCTGAGTAAAGTGGACAGCCTTCCTAATGTATGTAGCCTTATTCAATTGAAGTAGAACAAAGACTGACTTTACTTCAGCAAGGCCTTTGGACTCCAACTGCGACACCAGCTACTCTTGCTGGCCCAGTCCACAGGTTTTGAGCATACAGGCTTCTATAATCATCTGAGATAACCACACTCCTCTCTCTCTCTCTTTCTCTCTCTCTCTCTCTCTCTCTCTCTCTCTCTCACACACACACACACACACACACACACTCTTGAGCGCACACGCAGCCTATAATTTCTGTTTCTCTGGAGAACCCTCATGCAGATGCCCTGCAAATCCTCTCTTCTCAGGAGGACCCCACCATCTCATTCCTCACATTGCTCTTTCTTAGCACCTCTCCCTCTATCATAACCTATCTTGTTAAATCTCCCAAGTGCCAAGCAGGAAGGCGGGAGTATTGGAGTATTTATTGAATACCAGCTGCGCGTGAGGCACTGTAGCACTTGCTTCCTGTTCATTCTTTTATTCACTATTTAATTCATTCAGCAAAGTTTTATCGAGCATTTATAATGTGCCAGGCAATGATCTAGTCCAGTGGATGGGTAAGCTATGGCCTACAGGCTGAATTTGGCTTGCCACCAGATTTTTTTTTTTAAATAAAGTTTTATTGAAACACAGCCATGCTTATTTGTTTGCATTCTCCTATGGCAACTTCTCTTAAATAGTGATCTAATTGAATAGTTATGAAAAAGGCCATCTGGCCTGCAGAGCCTGAAGTTCTTAGTGAACTGTTTAGCTATTGAAGGAGAATGTTTGGTGCCTCCTGGGGTAGGCATTACTATATCCCCTGTTCTAGGAGGTAGGGGAAGGATGGGGGGAAAATGAACCACCAAATTGCAAAGGCTTCTACTATGTTAAATGGTGACAAGTCCTAGAAAAAAAACTGAGGAGGAAGGGGAAGGCTTTGGGTGATGCCGTGGGTGGGCATGGACTGCAGGGGGGAAGAGGATGCCCTGGCTGACAAGGGGACAGTAGGCAAAGGCCTGAGGAAGTGGAGAGGTGAATCCTGTGAGTGGGAGTAGAACTGTCAGCTAGGAGAACAACAGGTGCAGAGCCATACTGGAGTGTTAGCTATAAGTAAGATTCCATTAAACACTGGGTACAGGTCCCTTCAACTACTCTCCGTACATAATCACACTTAATTACTTACAAGTCATCACCTAAGTTCACAGATGAGCATACAAAAGAATGATCTGAATGTATTTCTGCCACTACTCACACAGCACTTTCAGTTTAAAGTTTTGTCTAATGCTTGACCATCAAATCCAAGGACATTACAAGGTACTGTGCCCTCCTCTTTGAAAAGCAATCTCCTGGGAAGCCCTAGGCTCTTGTGGCTAGGGAGTCTATCGTGAACTTGCAAGTTCCACCCATGTTTAGAGTCCCTCTTGGTTTGAGGTCATGGACTTTGGATGCAGGGATGTCTCTTGTGTCAGAGGAGCTTGCAATCGAGGGGTAGACAAGCTATCCCTTCCTCTATTGGATGATATGTTAAGTCACAAACCAAGAACACCTGTGGCCCTTTTCAGTCCTGAGGATGCAGAAAAGAGCAACACCAGGGCCACCCTCAAGAGGATCCAAGCATGTCCAAGGAAAGCCACCGAGGCACGGAGGCTCCCAGGCATGTGGGGCAAGGCAAGTTGCTCATTTCTTTCATTTTTTCTTTCTGATAACTAGCAAGAAAACAAACAAAAAAGTGAACTTTTCTAACTTGTGAGGCTAAACTAGCAATGTGTGCTATAAATCAAGGCATCCAGTAAGTTACTATTGGTTGATTGGAATGTCTCCCAGGAGGCGTGCTAGCATGACAGATCAGACACTGGGTCTCTGACTGTGGCTGTCTGGCCAGGTCCCCATTCTGGGCTACAGAAGCTCATGTACACTCACAGATCACTACAGCATGCTGGTCTGCCTCCCAAGGGGCTCATGAGCTTTAATTAGTTACTGTTGGTAAGTGCCGTGAAGGTGTGGGATGCACAAACACTGCATGTCATTAGGCCTCTCCAGACCCCTGGGCTCTACAGCCTGGGAACTGCTAATTGAGAAGTAATTAATACCTCAGGGTACAAAGAACACTACCTGAATTTTCCAGATTGGAGGGGTCATAGCCATGAGCGTGGGCAGAGGAAGAATAAAAGACCCCTGTGGGCACATGGATCTCAAGAAATTCTGAGCATGATTTCTCTCCTAGTAGGAAGAATAGTGCCCCAGTAAAACCTGTGGGACCCCAGTCCCCAAGGAAAATCCCTCATATAGAGCTGGGCTGCAGAGACCCAGAGTGTCTCTTAGAGACAGAAGAATTCAGGACTACTAAGCTCAGCCTGGCTATTCTAGGCTGACAGAGATTACAGTCATGGGCTCTCTCATGTGCAAATCATGTCTTCCTCCACTCAAGGCTGTGATGACCCCGTCAATCTACCAACCGCCCTCGCAGGTTGTCTAGTATCTTTCTTGTAGGCCAGTTCCTCTAACTCAGAATGGGCTTAGAATCATCCTATGGGAGACTTTGGGGTACCGATGCTTGGGCTCACCCCACTTCAGCAACCTTGCTTGCTTCAGGAATAGTGTACATGATGATTGCAGCCCTGGTCAAGCACTGCCCGGAAGGAATGAATACACATATACACATACGTATACATCATGTACACATATACATACATATATTTAATTGTTTTTAAATTAAATTAATTTTTTTTTACTTATTCACTTTACATTCTGCTCACAGCCCTCCTCCCAGTCACCCTTGCCACAATCTTTCCCCTCTCCACCCTCCCCTTCTCCTTTGAGCACCTTGGCTCCCCCTGGATATCCCCCCACCCTGGCACTTCAAGTCTCTGTGAGGCTAGGTGCTTCCTCTCCCATTGAAGTCAGACAAGGCAGCCCAGCTAGAAGAACATATCCCACGTACAGGCAACAGCTTTTGGGATAGCCCTGGCACATTCCAGTTGTTCCAGACCCACATGAAGATCAAGCTGCACATCTGCTACATATGTGTGGGGAGGCCTAGGTCCAGCCTGTGTATGTTCTTTTGGTTGGTGGTCAGACTCTGAGAGCCCCCGAGGGTCCAGGTTAGTTGACTGTTGTTCTTCCTGTGACATTCTGATCCCCTTCAGGCCCTGCAATCCTTCCTCCTATTGTTCCATAATGTCCCCAAGCTCCATCCACTTTTTGGTTGTGGGTGTCTGTATCTGTCTGAGTCAGCTGCTGGGTGGAGATCTCAGTGGACATCTTGCTCCTGTCTGCAAGCATAACAGAGTATCATTACTAGTGTTAGGGACTGATGCTTGCCCATGGGATGGGTCTCAAGCTGGGCCAATTTTTGGTTAGCCTTAGTCTCTGCTCCATCCCCTGTGCCTGCATTTCTTGTAGACAGGATAAATTTTGGGTTGAAAGTTTTGCGGTGGTTTGGTGTCTCTATCACTCCACTGGGTTCCTGCCTGGATGCTCCCCACCCCCTAAGCCCCTATCAGTTGCAGATTTCCATTCATTTTCATGGCCATTTGGCATGTCTGCTGTCCTTCCCCACACCTGATCATGAATCCCACATTCCCTCCTCTTCCCCCATCCCTCCTCCCTCCCTCTGCCTCCTATGACTATTTTATCCCCCCTTCTAAGTGAGATTCAAGCATCCTCGCTTGGGCCTTCCTTCTTGTTTAGCTTCTTTGGGTCTGTGGAGTGTAACATGGTACCGGTATTTTATGGTTAATATCCACTTATAAGTGAGTACACACCATGCATGGCCTTTGGGCCTTTGGGGCCTGGGTGCCAAGCACTATGTCTGTGGAGCTTGCATGCCTGGAAGGGATGAAGATATTCTTAAAGAAGCGCTTGTGTCCCTCTCTTTGGCTATGGAAACAATGCACCCTAAGAAATTAGAA
The DNA here is from genome assembly GCA_028551405.1 of Uromys caudimaculatus. Classification (NCBI taxonomy): domain Eukaryota; kingdom Metazoa; phylum Chordata; class Mammalia; order Rodentia; family Muridae; genus Uromys; species Uromys caudimaculatus. The sequence continues at coordinate 99,549,894 of CM052702.1, forward strand.
TTCCTTAAGGGGAAAGAAAAGACTAAAAGCTGAGCTGCCCAGAAGGTAATCTGTCTCCTGGAAGTGGATTGAAATTTGTCAGATCACCTTTCAGGTCAGGCTAGAACAGAGACAGGGATAACTTTGATGCAGTCTAGGGGTCTTGAATTGATACAGTCTAGAGGTCCTGATTGGATTTCTTTTCTCTGCCAGTTACAGAATTAAAAGGCAGGAAAAATTTGAAGCTTGACAAGGGCATCTGAGAAACCTCAAGGACCTCAGATAGAATCTGAGTTAGAGAACAACGTTTACTGCTCAGGCAACGGATGGTGTGCAGCAGATACACAGAGAAAAAGACCCTCAGCAAAGCAGAAGGTAGACTCAGGAAGCCTAAAAGTCAGACTCTTGTCCTTGGTTAGGCTTTTAAAGCCTCGAAAGAGTTTTCTCCCCCAATTTAGGGTTGGTCCGTTCGAAGAAAGCAAGGATGGTTGATTAGCCAAGTGTTGTGTGACTTGTACTGAGCAGGCCTGGAACTTGTTGAGCCAATTTAGCAGGATGTAGCCTGCTTGTGGGAGACAAAAGTCTACAAGGCCCTTATTTCTTTTAAGCTACCAGGCTTTTGCCTCAAGTCCGGAGGGTGAAGACTAATGAAGCTAGCCGTCTGGGAAGTTCACCTAGCCATGGCCCCTCTCCCATCTGTCTGCAGTCTAGCTCCTAGTCCCAGCTTGTTGAGGATGGATGGTGGACTCTGCTCCAGGCCTCTGTGTGTCCTGGTCCCTCTGTCAGACCCATTCTTCTCCATGGTAAAGACAATTTCCTAAGTAAAGGTCCCCCTTTCCTGGATTCCTACAGGGCTTTGCTGAGCCCCAGTGTTGCTGCTGATCACAGGTTATTCATGAAACTCCTGGGGAGCTGGGAGCTGTTTATGTCATTATCAGTGGCATCTGGTCTTGCCATGGGTGCAGCACACTTGAGGCAGTTTATAAAGTGTAGTTGTTGTAAAACAGACTGCCTGACATCTAGCTCCCACTCAGGGACCTCTATACTCTGTTTCAAGCCTGCACCATTCTCCCCCACATAGCTACAAAGTCCCTTTCTTCAGGTCTTTGCTAAAATGTCACTTTATCAGTGGCTTTCCATGGGCACCCTATGAACCATCCAGCTCTCCACCCCATTTTTTTTTCAAGTTAACTTGTCTTCAGAACATTTAATAACCTCTGAGTAGCAACTTACTTTTTATTTCTACAGATTTTTGTGGTAATGTTTTAAAATTAATTTTATCAAAATCCTGTTTTGTTTTGGTTTCTGAGTTCTTTACTACCCTGCTTCCCTACGGCCTGCTATTATTTATTTATTTATTCATATATTTATTTTTGTCAACTTGACACAGCTAGAGTCATCTGGGAAGAGGAACCTCAATTGGGAAAATGCCCCCATCAGGTTCCACTGCAGGCCAATCTGTGGGGCAGCTTCTTGATTAATGATTGACACGGGAGGGCCCAGTGTATTATGGGTGGTGCCACCGCTGCACAGGTGTTCCTGGGTTGTACAAGAAGGCCATTTGAGCAAGCCATGAGGAACAAGCCAGTAAGTGGTATTCCTCCACAGTGTTTGCTTCAGTTCCTGTCTCCAGGTTCCTGTCTCCAGTTCCTGCCTTGACTCCTCATCTCCCACCCCCACCCCATAAGCTAAAACAAACCCTTTCCTCCCCAAGTTGCTTTTGGTCTAGGTCTTTATCACAGCCAGTGAAAGCAGACTAAGACACTTGCTCTGCAGAAGTTTCAGTATATTGGCTTACAGGCTGTCACTTCTAAAATGAATGTTGGGAGTTGTTTTCCTCATTCTCTGCTTCCCCACAGCTGCAACAGTAGCTTGTACAATGTAATTATTCAGAAAATATTTTATGAGAACTGGGGAGACAGCTCATCAGGTAAAGTGGGTGCCATGAAAACATGAAGAGGGGGTTCAGAGCCTCAATATATAAGGTGGAGGTGGACGAAAGACAACTCCGTCAGCCTTGGGCCTCCACACACTAGTTCACACGTGTGTATGTGTGCCACACACATACAAACAAGCAAATGCTCACACCACACAACACATTTATGTAAGCCATGTACATCTTGTGAGTGGAGAAAAGATCCAGTTTCATTTATGTGTGTGTGGGAGTGGAGGTGGGTATCCTCAGTGGTCAGAAGGTTTTGGATTTCCCTGGAGCTGGAGTTACAGTAATTGTGAGCTATCCGAAGTGAGTGCTGAGGACTGAACACTGGTTCTCTGGAGCACAGCAGTGATTCTTAACCAGCACAGTAACGGAAGCTTCAATTCGCATCTTCAAGACTCAGGGAGACTCTCCTTTGAGAAGCCCACATCCGTGCTCTCCAGTTTCTGGGCTCCTCTCTTTTAAGCCTGGAGCTTAAGCCTATATTAAAATGTATTTTATGAATCTCTGCTTCATAAAAACTTTAAAAAGACTTCCTTGGCTATTGTAATATAGGTGACTTTATGCAACTGTTTTACAATCCTAAGCTCATTTAAATTGAAGCTTGTTTAATCATAGGGTAGATTTAAAACATAGTGTGTTGTCAATGAACCTCTTGTCCTCTTAAAATAAGACAGGGCCTAGCAGTGGTAAAAACAGACTCAAATCTTTTTTTTTTTTTTTTTGTTTTTTGTTTTTTGTTTTTTGTTTTTCGAGACAGGGTTTCTCTGTGTAGCCCTGGCTGTCCTGGAATTCTCTGTAGACCAGGCTGGCCTCGAACTCAGAAATTCACCTGCCTCTACCTCCGAGTACTGGGATTAAAGGCGTGCGCCACCACTGTCCGGCGACTTAAATTCTTAAAAGCAAGATTTGATCATAGAGTTGAACCTTGCTAATTCCTAGAAGGCACTTCCGGAACCGTGATCTACGGGTGGTTACTCAGGCCAATCTACGATCTTGGCGGGAGAGCGAGTCTCTTTAGCTTACTTTCCGGAAAACCTCTCTTGCCTCTCTCCAGAGGGTGTGGCCAGAGCATCCCGCCCCCTCCCGTGAGTGCGGCTTTTCGATTGGTGGGAAACACAGGGGGCGAGGCTCGGGCCAAACCGGCGCAGGCGCACTTGGCTTCGCGTGACTGAAGAGCACCCGGCTCTGGTATTGAGTGCTGCTGGTGAGCGTGGGTGACCGCTGGACTTGAAGGGTGGCCAGGGAGGGCCCAGCGAATCTAGGGAGTTTCTGGGCGCGCGCATTCACGATCTGGTGTCTGCTCTCTCGTGTGCATCCTGCCAGTCACAACCACAGGCTATTAGATAGTCGTGTGCTCGGTCGCTGCTCACCTTTCCCCATCCCCACACCCCCTGTTTGAGGGCAACACTTCCGCCCTAGTCATTCTTGCGTGGCCCTTAAGAGTCACAGAGTTCCTAGAAGGGCCCATTTTGGAACGGTCTCGGAGATGACCTGGTGGCTCAGCCGCCTTAGGGTTTTAAAGAGGAATGAAGTGACCGCAGTACCTCACACCTCGTAAAGGGCAAGACAATTTAGAGCGGGGTTTGAAGTTTCATTGTTGTTTTATGCTGCGCTGACGTTGGTGGTATATGGAGGCAAATTCCCGCATTCCAGAACGGCCCTGCGCCTTTTGCTGTCACCTTACACAAACTGACTTACTCATCTCAGAGCCTGTGGATTGGGCATCATGATACTCAAACCTTTATGGCACCGGGCATTGTAAGCGCTTTGTGTGCAGCTTTCCTGACTGGATCATGTGTTGCCATGTACTGTGTACCTGGAACGAGAAGACAGGGGAAAGGGCATCTCACAGGTGGGATCTGCGGTACACTCCCAAGGCAGCAGGAAACTGTCACTACTGCTGTGTTTTGAAAAGTTCAAAGTAGAAGGAATGCAAGGAGATCAGTAGAGGGCTGTTTTAACAGGCCGAGTCAAAGATGATGGTAGCTCGGACTGAGGTACAGGCTGGTCAGGAGGAGCAGGCAGATGGGCAGGGCCAGAGGACTAAAGAATGTGACAGTACTGTGGGCCAGAGTAGGTGAGGGCAGGTTTCTGGTTTGGCCAGAGGGTGCTTTGCAGGGTGATACTCAGATGTACATGGGTACCATTGTCTGAAGAGATTCTAGCTCAAAAAGTTTCAAATAGCTGTGTACTTTGTTCTCCAAAGACGGGGGAATATGTAGGTCAGAAGTTTGACAGTTTGGACAGTGAAGATGCAGACTGACCAGAAATGTGGTGAGAAGGGCAGTTAAAACAATACTGACTTTTTTGTTGGAGCAGATTTTCATTTCCTGTCCTGGAACTCAGATGTGCAAACCTAACTGGCCTTGAATTTGTGCTGATCCTACCTCTGGCTCCCAGGTGTTGGGATTACAGATGTGCCACAGTGCCTAGCAATATTGACTTAGTGGGGTTAGAGACAAGGAATTGCAAGAAAACTGGCCTCAGCTGTTGCCTGTGAGATTACAATTGATTTGTTTCAGGGTCTCTCCACAGTGTCCTAAAATAGTAGCAATATCAAACATACACCAAGCACGTAGCATGTGCAAAAAACTGTTGTAAGAAGTTTTCCTACTTTTAAAATTTTCTCACAGTAAATGTACAAAGCAAATCTGGTGGTTATATCATTTCACAGTGAAACTTTAGCACACAGGGGTAGACACAGATGTGCCAGGCTGCAGGAAGTGGCCAGTGGGAAGTTGGTTTAGAACCCAGGCTGCCTTATCTAGAGCCTGTGCATGCACAACTGGATGTTATCTCCAAAACAGGCTGTTAACAGTTTCATAATCAGAATAATAATTTCTGTTGTTGCTGCTGCTATTGGTTGTGTGTGTGTGTGTGTGTGTGTTTTAAAAGGTCTCTCTACAAAGCCCTTACTGTCCTGGTACTTACTATGTACCAGACTGGCCTCAAACTCAAAGAGCTCTGCCTGTCTGCTTCCCGAGTGCTGGAGTGCTGGGATTAAAGGTATATGCCACTATACCCAGATGAATTTCTTTAAGTGGTACTGTGATCTGCTGGGCTATTAGACATGGAAAGACCCACATCTTGGATCCCATGCTGAGAACCCAGTTAACCATCATCCCCACATCACTCATTTTTCTCCAGGTACCAGGGTGTCATGGAAGGTCTGCTGACAAGATGCAAAACACTGTCTGCCTTGGCCACCTGCAGCCTCCATCACTCCAGGTACATCATCAACAAGTGTGTGCCAGGAAGAGGGCAGCGCTTGGTATTATCCCGCATGTTCCAGCCTCAGAACCTTCGGGAAGACCAGGTGCTTTCTGCGGAGGGCAAAGTTAGCGACCTGACCTGTAAGAGTCAGCGGCTGATGCTGCAAGTGGGCCTGATCCTTCCGGCCAGCCCTGGCTGTTACCACCTCATGCCCTATACAGTTCGTGCTGTGGAGAAGCTTGTGCGGGTGATAGACCAGGAGATGCAGGCCATCGGTGGGCAGAAAATCAACATGCCCAGCCTCAGCCCAGCTGAGCTGTGGCGGGCCACCAGCCGCTGGGACCTGATGGGCAGGGAGCTGCTGAGACTGAGAGACAGGCACGGCAAGGAGTACTGCTTGGGACCAACTCATGAGGAAGCAGTTACAGCCCTGGTTGCCTCCCAGAAGAAACTGTCCTATAAGCAGCTTCCCTTGCTGTTGTACCAGGTTACAAGGAAGTTTCGGGATGAGCCTAGGCCCCGTTTTGGTCTTCTCCGTGGCCGGGAGTTTTATATGAAGGACATGTATACCTTTGACTCCTCCTCTGAGGCTGCCCAGGAGACCTATGGCCTCGTGTGTGATGCTTATTGTAGGCTGTTCGACAGGCTGGAGTTGCGATGGATTAAGGCCAGGGCAGATGTGGGTAGCATCGGGGGCACAATGTCCCATGAATTCCATCTACCAGTGGACATTGGAGAGGACCGGCTTGTGGTATGTCCCAGCTGCCACTTCTCAGCCAACACAGAGATACTAGACTTGTCACAAAAAATCTGCCCCAACTGCCAGGGTCCACTGACAGAAACCAAAGGCATTGAGGTGGGGCACACATTCTACCTCGGTACCAAGTACTCTTCCATTTTCAATGCCCACTTTACCAATGCCCACGGGGAATCTTTGCTGGCTGAAATGGGGTGCTATGGCTTGGGAGTTACTCGGATCCTGGCTGCGGCCATCGAAGTTCTCTCTACAGAAGACTGCATCCGCTGGCCCAGCCTCCTGGCTCCTTACCAAGTCTGCGTCATCCCCCCTAAGAAGGGCAGTAAGGAGGCGGCAGCCACAGAGATTGTGGAGCAATTATATGATGACGTCACAGAGGCCGTGCCTCAGCTCCGAGGGGAGGTCCTGCTGGATGACAGGACCCACCTGACCATTGGAAACAGATTGAAAGATGCCAACAAGCTTGGCTACCCCTTCGTGATCATTGCAGGCAAGAGGGCCTTGGAGGACCCTGCGCACTTTGAGGTTTGGTCCCAGAACACTGGTGAGGTGGTCTTCCTCACCAAAGAGGGAGTCATGGAACTACTGACTGGAGTGCATGTTGTCTGAATGCCCAACCACACCTGCCCCAGGCTTGGTGTTCACTGTAACACTGCAGTTCCCTCCACTTCTCTCCTGGGTGGTTGGTTTCTCCAGAAATGGCTTCTCATGGAAGGTGAGAGAGAGCATATTAGGAAAAACTGTACTTCTTGCTTGTGATGGTTTGTATTTAGTCATTAACTTGGTCCTCCGCTGGGCTGGTTGTGCTACCATGTGCCATTCCTTTCACATGTAGACACTTCTGTGAGGAGGCTGAAATGTGATAGAGAGACCCAGGTTACTTTCCCTTGAGCTGAGTTCTGGGTGTAAGACGAGAATGGTTGAAAACTGGGGTCATGCTTCCCCAACCCCACCCACAGTCTGAGCATGCCTTGCATCTCATTCAATCCAGAGAGCAGGGCTCGCGGCCCTTCTCCATTGAGCAGCCCCGATTTGCAGTCAGGAACCTGGTTGGTGCTAATTCACTGGTGACTTGACACACCCACACTCCTGCAGGGGCCTGGGATTCCCATCTGGACATGGAGGTGAAGTTAGGTCTATAAGGTCCTAGGGCTCAATGAGAGGCTCCATGAGACACATGGGTCTGGTTGCTCATGCCTCTAAGCTTCCCCAGAAGTTGTCATAACTGCTGGATGGCCCAAAGCTAACTCCAGATACTTGACTCTACTGGGTCACTTCGGCACCAAGATCATGCTCTGTTGATTGAATAAAGTCAAGCCTTTGGGGTGAACTCTGTGTGTGTGTGTGTGTGTGTGTGTGTGTGTGTGTGTGTGTGTGTGTGTGTGTGTGTGTGTGTGTGTGTTAATTTGAACCAAAGACAACACCAGTTTCAGCAGTACACCCAGTAGACTGCTCTCCCCCTCTGCCTCACTGTGGAGGGGCAGGGACTGGGAAATACTTTAAACAGTTTCTTCCAGACTTCAGGAGCAGCATGCTCTAGCCCCACAGTGACCTTGTAGTGGGTTCAGAGTTGAATTCCTGTCGCTCCAACAACTGACTAGATTTTGTGGGAAACAGTAGGGGCTGGATTCCATAGCAGTGCGCCTCCATTCATTGCTCCAGCGTCCGATGAGGAAAGTGGCAGGCTTTCCATCCTCGGCCCTGGGATCTCCACCTGTGCAGCTCCCTAGTCCATGGGACAGTGTGTTTTCCCACCTTGGTTAACACTCTGGACAGGCTCTCACAGACACATCCAGAGGTGAGCCTCATAAATCTAGGCGGTCCTAAATCCAAACAACTTGCCAATGAAGGTAAATCATCACAAAAAGGTCTCTGGGCTCCAAAGCTGGTCCTGGGAGCCATTAGGGCTTGACAGAAACTCAACAGTGTGTTTGAGGGCAGAGTTACTATAGAATTGCAGCAGCTGGACAGAGGAGAAAGAGGGGCAAGCACCTGCATCCCCCATCATGCTTCTGGCTAGACATCAAGTGAACAGCCACCGCAGCCAGTTGCTCCTGCAACCAGGCTGTTGCACCCAAGCACAAGGGTCCATGTGACTGTGAACTGAATGCTCTGAAACCCAAATGCTGCCTCTCGGGTCATTTCTTTGGGGTATTTTGGTCTCAGTGACATGAGAAGTGATCTGCTTTTGTAATACTTGGAGTTCTGAGAGCAAGCTCAGGTCAGGCTGTATGACAGAGACTGTTTACTGCAGTTGGGTCCCTGAGTCCCTTACAGAGCTGGTTCCAGTGGGGCTGTTGCCTAGTACCACATAGATTAAAGCCTCCAGAAGATGCTGGAGTAAGATCATCTCCCCCACCCCCAATCCCACATTGTAGTTGGTTATTTGAGTGATTCCAGTAGGGCAACAGGCCCATGTCAGCCCTGTGCTTTTAATGGTCTAGTTTTCTGAGGGCCTCTCTTATGCCACTGGTGTGTGGCACCTTCGAATGCTGCTTCCAGACCTTAACACTGTGCAAGGCCAGTGCTGTTACATTTTACAGATGAGGAGCCTGCCATTTAACCAAATGTCTATGGACACTGCTATTGAGGATCACAGCTAAAATTCAGATGCTGGCCATAAGCTGTGCCTTTCTTACTACATTGCTTGACTTCTGCCTAAGTGGTTTCAATAAGCAAAATTAAATCTTTGTCTATCTAATTAGTTAGCATTGTGAGGAATTAAAATTCATGCACATAGGGGCTGAGATATAGCTCGGTTGGTAGAGTACCTGCATGGAGTCCTGGGATTGGTCCTCAGCACTGCATAAACCAGGCATGGGGGTGTAATGTCTAATCCCAGCATAGGGAAGCAGAAAAATAAGAAGTTCAAGGTTATCCCTTCCTACACAGCAAACCTAAGAGCCTGGGACCCTTGTCACAAATAATACACACAAGTGTTTTATTTATTCATTTTGGTGCAGGAGTTGAACCAAGGGCTTGCACACATGCCTTACAGTTTACTACTGAGCTGCAGTCCCACACATCCCCACATGCTGGGACGGGGACTTCTCTAGCACTTGGTTTACAAATGGGAAACAGCCTGGAATGGGGACACAATATCTCATGCCAGCTGACTGGTAAGTAGCAGGTCATCCCTTGTGTTCCAAAGCCTCATAGGCTGCTGAAACTGGTACCCATTCTGTCTCAGAGCAAGGAGTTAAACACAAAGCACAGTGCCACCCTGTGCTTGAGTGTTAGGCATTGGGAGGGTCACTAAGCTAGTGTTCTGGTGGCCAGGGCCAGTGTGATTTGGTGAGCAGACCAGAGATCTGAAGAGGCATAATCCTAGATTGAGCACTTCTAGGAGTTGTGACTAAGACAATGAGTCCTTTTACATCTCCTTGGTAAGATGCTCAGAGGAATGGTAGCCTCCTTGTAGGGCAAAATGGGGTTGACAGAGCCACTTGTGTGAAACACTAACTTTTAGTGTGCAGTCAAGAAACCCTTCTCTTTCCCCCTAAGGATGCATTCCCATAACTTAGGAAATCCCCCAGCTTGGCTCTGCCACAACATTATCCTAAGATCTGGACCTTGTTTGGGAAGGTGAAGCTTTACAGCGTTCCTGGGAGAGTCAAACAAACGGGACACCAACAGAATGCTTCATCTCGGAACATTCAGACACACAGCTTACTCATCTCTGAACCCAAGGATTTTACCTTTTGCCATAAACTAATGAACTGGAGATGGTGGCTGGAGAATTCAGTGCAGGCTGAAATATCACTGCTCATTCTTTGGGGAGGTCTAAAGGCAACTGACTGGGAAATAGCTGAATTAATACTTAGGGACAAAGCCTGATACAGAACAAACCCATCATGTAAATCAGCCTAGAATGTAAATCAGGGGCTCCATTAATATTCTGTGTTTTAATGGAAGAAACTCCTGCTGAGCCACCAGTGAAGGAACTCTGCAGAAATACATTGAAATTGGCCCCGTCCTTAACTGCGTGGATACCAAGCCTCTTCAGAGTTCCTGCAGCCCCTTTCTATGTTAAGGTGCCAGTATGGTTTAGTGGATTGTTTGGTTCCAAGGGCTTTGTTTTACTGGGAAAATAATTTTAGGTATTATTGCAAACATAAGTAATTTTTTAAAAAAGTACTTCATTTAAAACAATGGTTTACATTGTAGTGTGAGAGCCAGATGGACTAAGAATGTACAGGTCACTTACTAGCTGGATGATTCTGAGGGGACTTTCTTAGAGCCTCAGTACCTCAATCCTTGGGGGTAGAATGGGGACAGTGCCTGGGCCATTGCAGGTGCATGGTAAGTGGCAACTGCGCTTATATTAGGTGATACTTTGCATACAGGTTATAGCGGATACACAGTGGGCCTGCAGAAAGGGGTGGCATATTTTTGCTTCCCATGTTTGAGGCAGAACTCCAACACAGGGACCGCATCCAGGGTGGTCAAACCAGCAGCTTGCCAGGCTGCTAACGAGCTCCCTGGTTGAGTTTAATTGGCCTTGGCTAATGAAACTCCAGGGCCAGCAAAGTGCAGAGGGGGCACAAATGGTGACAGTGCTTCCCATTTGCGAGGCAGGTGCTTCTGCTGCGGCTCTCCTCAGAAACAGGCTGTGAGCTGCGGTGTGTTTTTCAGAAACATAAAGAACAGGATAGTGGTTACCAGAATCTGGAAATGGTGCCAAAGGAGGGAGGGCAGAGAGGATGGCTGACAAATAAAGATGCAGCTAAGCAGGGGAATCACTTTAAAGTTCTGTAGTGTAGTAGGACCACTCTGGTTGACTATTTTAAAATGGCCAGTGGAGAGGATTTTCAGTATTTGCAAGATAAAAAGATATATGTGTGATCTATCATTACACAGTAAATACATGTACAGAAATGTCACACTACATTCTCTAAGAATGTCTATTTAAATTTTAAAAATATTTTTAGACAATACTATATGCATTAGAACAGGAGGATTATCTGGATGTTTGGTCTAATCACACAAATCCTTAAAAGCAGAGAATTTTCATTGGCTGGAGTCAGATATGGTAAGGGAATCTCAGGACTTAGAACATGATATGCCATTGAGCTCTTACTTACAGAGAGAGTCCCCAGGAGCTAAAGACAGCTCCACTGAGGACCAGTAAGGCAAGGGGTAGGTACCTCAGTTCTACCACCTCAGGGAACTGTATTCTCCCAACACCTGAACAAGACTGGAAGCAGTCTCTTAGAATCCCCAGGAAGAGCCCAAAAGGCCAACATTCTTACTTCAGCCTTGAAAATCCTGGAGCAGAGGTAACAGCTGAGCCAAGGCACTGTAAGAACTGTAAGGTAACAAGTCTACTGCTAGAGGAGGAGACAGAATGGAAGAAAAAAAATGAAAGGAAAAACTCAACAGGAGCCCCGCTGACAGAAGTCTGGTTGCAGGCTCTGGCTGGGGGTTCTGAAGAGAGCACGTTCTCTAACCAAGCAGACTGGGGATGCTGGAGGGAACAGTAACTGCCTGCATATACCATAAGCTTAGAGTGAGCAATGCAAAGGCCTCTGAGCCTAAGAGGCCAGCCTAGTCTTGGCAGTCCTGCTGCCTCTACAGGGGCCAGGGGGGTCCTGAGTTCAAGTCCTGTTCCACTTTTTATTGGCTAGTTGCTTAAGCTCTCCATGCCATCTTTATACACTGCTTGCTGCTTAGATGTGTGGGAGGTTTGGGGAGCCAGTCAGCACCAAGACCTAGAATGCTGCTGGCCTGGCCTAGGCACTTAGTAGGTGGCTGCTTTCTCCAGTCAGGCCAGCAGTTGCTGTCCCAGCATACTTCCTCAAGGGTCTGTGGTTTGCTCGGACTGTCCACCTCACTCCTTCAACTTTATAGGCCAAGTCCCCCTTGGTGCTGGCTTCAACCTCTGACCTATTCACAGTGAGTCACCCCTTTCCTGAAGTTCCCAGCCCATGCCTGCTTGTGGATCATTGAGATGCTGAGCAGGGGCAGTGCCAGGCCTGACACATACAAAAGTACAGCTTGGGTCCTAGACACAGTCCACAAAGCAGGATGAACCATCAGGTAAATTAGCGCTGTGCCATGTGCTAAGGGCAGGGATGGTGATGGTGCACAGCCACAGAGTACAGGCCTAAGCAGCCAGGGAGGCCTGCCTGGAGGAGGCAGAAGGACAGCAGGAGGCTAGGCAGTAAAGAGGAACAATAGTCCAGGGAAAAGGAACAGTGTGTGTAAATGTCAGGCTGAGAGTGGGAAGGTTGGGGGATCAACAGTCACAGATCAAATACGTGCTATAAGTTGTGTTCCATGGGCTTCACTAGGTTAACGTGTTCAATCCTCAGAGTACCTGCCGGTGTAGCAATGAGGAAACTGAAGAGCAGACAAGTCAGGCCAAGCACTACAAGGCCTACCAATGGGGAGCGTGGGACTGGAACTAGGAGAAGGCAGCTTAGCTAGAGGAGCAGAGACTCCTGGCTACTGCACCACCTGCTGTATAACTAAACTATGACCAGGACAGACAGGCTTTGGAGACTATAGGAAAGAAGGCAAGTTGCCCAGTGGTGAGCCAGAGATCCCGGAGGGCCTTGACTGCCACAGCAGGAGTGCTGAGGGACACAGAGGCCTCAGGGCTCTGGCAAGGATGAGGACAGGCTTACTTGTTGTGTCTGTTTCTCTTCCTTGGAGCAGCTGCCAGCCCAGGGTCAGATTTACTACATCCACCGGGCAGCATGGCCCTAAGTCAGAGGCTGCGTGTGGCTCTTCAGCCCCAATGTCGCACCAGTGTGGGCACAGGACAGATGCTTGTAATGCATGGAAACACGAGGGTGCAAGAAAGGGCGGCACCGGGGAGGGTGTGGTCCAGATCCGGCTCCGACACTGCTGCTTCTCCATCCAGAGGCCACTGGCTCTGGGAGTGACTATTTGGATTAAGTAAGAGAACTCGTTTTAGTTGGCAGTGCTTTGTGTGTCTGACGGTGTTTAGGCACGTCATCCCTCTCATCTCTCTGTCACCTACATCCTCAGAGACAACCAGACAGCCGTCAGGCATCCTTCCTCCGCCCTGGTTCTGAGAAGGCAGCACTCTGAGGGCTCTGCCAGGAGAGTCCCAGGTACAAGGTGGGAAAGGTTCTCCCTTGAAGTCAGGGACAGATGTGGGAGCATGTGCCTCAGCCTTACCTGCATCCCACCCTCCTCTGGGGGTATCCATCCCCATAGCTCTCCCCCTCCACATACATAACAAGGAAAGAAACACACCAGGCAGGTAAGGCATGAGTCTCCTATTTCCTTGGATGGGTATGGAGACCAAAGGGGCACCAGGTAAGGATCTGCTCCACATCTTGCCCAAGAACTGTTAGTAGAACTGTTTGGGAAGGATTAGGAGGTGGTGGCCTTGTTGGAGGAAATATGTCACTGGGGTTTTGAAGTTTCCAAAGTCCAGCCATTCACAGTTAGCTCTTTTTCTGCCTGTGGTTGTCTCAAGACATGAGTTTTCAGCTACTGTTCCAGTGCCATGCCTGCCTGCCTGCCACCATGCTCTCTGCCAGGATGGTCTTGGACTCTACCTAAGCCAATGGAAATGAGGGCCCCAATAAACTCTTCTATAAATTGGTTATAGTGTCTCAACAGCATTAAAAAAGTAATTAAGATATCTCCCCCACCCCCACCCAGGCATCTAAACTGACGACTCCAGAGGGTCAAAGACTAGAAGTACAGCAGAAGCTGTCTGATGAGAAGGGCAGGATCTGAGGATGAAACACCACAGCACTTGTCAGGTGCATTTCAATTTGTACCTTGTTCTTGCCTACTGCCTCACCTCAGCCTCACCAAGTGAGGGGCTGGGTCATATCTCTAACTAGACAGTAGGAAGGCACAGTAGAACATGATTTGCCCATGACAATGAGGTGGCAACAGATGTCTGCTTCTGGGGTCCTGCAGTGTCTACTGGACTGTTGCCAACTCTTAGGCCCCTCACACAGACTTTGAGTTCTTTCAAAGGATGTTAGGGGAAAGTCCCTAGCTGAGGAGAGAATGTCTGCAGTGTTTCCAAAATCAGTGTTTGGTGGATTTATAGGGACCTGCCTTGGGAAAGAAAGCTGCACTTGTCTCCCTAAATATTCCAATTTCTCTTCCAGAAACAAGGATACACAACACAAGACCCCAAATCAGCCCATCTGAAGGCCACCAGCTGGTTTCAGTTTAATGATGTATTAGTCACTTTTCCTATAGTGACAAACAATGCCCCAAATATCAGTGTTTACTACAAAAACATTTGCCACTCATGTTATAAACAGTGGCTTTAGGCCAGCTGCTGTGAGCTTCGCTCAGACACCTAGGTGAAGGGAATGCTACTTGAGAAATGGAGCCTCATGGTAAAGGGAAAAGAACACAAGCTTACTTGTGAACCACTGCCCATTGGCTCCTCAAGCTTCTGTCAGATGTGGCACAAGCCCCATCTCATAGCCCTTGCATGGGTGTTGAGAAGTATGCTCCCCTGGGGAGATGGTGTGGGCACTGTAGGAGTCACTCAGCTGCAGGTAAGAGAAACACACAATCTCTAGGATGCAGAGAACAGCTCAAGACAAAACCAGCCTGTGACAGGCAAAGACTAGATCAAAAGGCATGAAACCCTAGCCAGGCACAGTGGTGCACACCTCAATTCAGCATTCTTCTGCTGAGGCAGGAGCATAACTCGAGCTGAGGAATGGGGAAAGCACTCGGGCTATGCCGGGTCTGTTGCAGTTCTCACACTGCAACTCTACTGGTCAGAGAATCCAGTAGGGCACCGAGGAGTCCTGAGATCCCAGTTTATACAGTCGCCACAGAAACAGGATGTGGATTCATGGCTCCAGTCACTTCGTGGCAGCCACAGCAACCCTTAGCTTTCCTTCCTCCATGCTGGTGAAGCAACTGAGCCAGTCTTTGAACCCTTAAGGCCTTCGAGTATTGTGCAGAGCTGGGTTACTGCCTTGGAGCTGTCCTTCTGTATGTGCTCGATGCCACAAAGGTTGATTGCCACTGCATCCAGGGAGTTACCAAGGCCAGCTATTCTGGTAACTGCAGTAGGTGCTTTCTTCAGAGAGGGACTCCAGAGATGTACTGGCCAGGGCAGAGCTATGAATCTGAGGAGGGTGAGGCCCAGCTGGAGCTCAGCACTCAGCCAGACAGGCTTAGGTTCAGAGTCCAGCAGCTTCTTCCCCAGCAAAAGGCTAGGAACCACTGTCCCTAGGGATAGAGTGCTGGGCTCTAGGCCAGATGATCCAAGTGTGTAGAGTCCAGGCAGAGGAAGTCGAGGGAAGAGACCCCAGGGTCTGGCTCCCATGTTACCTGTGCACCCTTTTCCCCTGGAGATAATTCTTACAGAAAGGAGAGGATCCTACACAGACCAGGAACGCTGGAGTAAGGGCCTTCACGGAGCACCTGAAGGGAGCACAGCAGAGTTAACTGCATTATAACTGCCATTATCCCTGAAGCTTCCCGGCCACACTCAAGGTGAACCTTTGGATGCACACAAACATTAAAATACAACTTAGTACATTTCTTTGTTTGGATATTCATAAGTCTGGAGACAGCATGACAGTCTTCCCTTAAAACTGAGCCACAACCTTTAGATGTGCACTCTGGCATCAGGTACACATAGGGCTAAACGTGAAAGACCACAAAACAAGCTATCAGTTCATTCCATATTCTGTGAGTGATTGGCGTAAGCCAGGTTCTTACTAACTTGAGGTTACAGTCTGTATCCCAACAAGCCAGGTTTGGCCACCTGCTCCCATTGTGGTCACACTGAATAAATCTCTTGCCGTTAAAAAACAACAAACCCTATTAATTTTGCTCTTTTAGTTGGTTTCCTGAGAGTGGCGAGCCAAGCCTGGCATCTTGAGGTATAGACTGTGACTCCAACTTTAGAAACGAGATTAAAATATAATCATGTGGACTGGTAAGATGGCTTATTAGATAATGGCTCTTGCTGCTGTACCTGAGACTCAAAGAGTGGAAGAGAACCAACTTCCTAAGTTGTCTTCCGACATATGCCATGGCATGGGTGCTGCCCAACCCCAGATAAATGTTAAAAGACGTGCTTTAAAACAACAACAAAAGCGGGGCATAATGATGCATGCCTTTAATCCCAGCACTCAAAAGGCTGAGCTGAGGAATCTCTGTGCATTCAAGGCCAACATGCTCTACATAGGAAGTTTTAAATCAGTCAGGGCTGTGTAGAGAGATCCCATCTCAAAACAAACAAACAAACACACACCAACTGGGTGTGGTAGTCCATGCCTAGAATCCCAGCACTTGGAAGGCAGAGGTAGGAGAATACAGAGCTCCAGGTCATCTGAAACTACTTAGCAAATGGACAGCCAGCCGGGGCTACATGCAGCCCTGTTTAAGAACACCCCTCAAAACCAAACCAAAGCCCATAACCATGTTCTGGCTCCAAGTCTATCCCTGAGGGAGGCTATAAAGCACATGTGAAGTATACACCCTTAGCCCAGTAAGACACAGCCCTAGCTACAGGGGGACAGGAAGGGCTGGCTTCCTGGAAGACGCCATGCCTGAACTTGGCTTTAATTTGGGAATGTTTCTGGTGCACAGTGTAAGTAGCCAGATTGTCTGCTATTGCTAGAATATGAAACTCACGGAGTAAGGCAGGCTGGAGAGGTGGGTAAGGCCCTGTCCTCCCAGGCCTAGTGTGTTGGCATTACACAGTGGCCAGTCCTCGACAGAGAGGCCTAGTTCCTATCTTCAAGTTCTGAACAGTCTCTTGTCTATGTCAAAAGCCGAAAAATAATCACTCACAGTAGCCCCTGAGTTTCTGAGCTATGGAATTGGTGTTCCTCTGAGGATCACCTCTTTTTGTTGATACTTCTTAGAAATGGGAAACAGTGAGCCTCAGGCCTTGAGAAATGTCCCTCCACATCCTCCAAGCCAAAGCAGGCACACTGGGGACTTCTGGACACCTTTCCAGGTCAACTGCCTTCTCATCTGTTCAGACCCTCCCTCCAATTCAGCCTCTCCCACCATGGGCCTCACCACCTAACAGGACAGTGCAAATCTGTACATTCCTCTGTGCTCCTTCCTTGAGCTCCCCTCCGCAGCTCCATTCACCACCTTGGATAAAGTCCATGTTCCTTAGCAGGGCAGTCCATGCTCCATGAACCGTGCTAACTCGGCTCTCCAGCCTCCTTGCTTGCCACACCCTAAGACCCCCTTTCTCCAGTACAACTGGCTTTTATTCTGAATGCAGAAATCTTTGCCTTACTCTTTTTCACTTTGCTGCAAGTTGGAGAAAAACAGACCCAAGAGTGAACTTATTAATTCCCTCAGAGCATTCTACAGAAGCTGTTAAGAGGCAGCGGTGGAATCCTGCTTGCTACCACTGCCGATAACAAAGACTCCTCCCTCAGCAGGCTGCATCATGTCTACAAAGGCACTCTGGCTTCTGCTTGCATCCTTACTCAAGAGTAACCTAGAAACATGTACCTGGTGTATGATAACTGTGTGTCAGTGAGCAGAAGAGCTGACTAGACTCTGGAAGGGGCCTGTGAATTTTCCCATCATCCCACAGAGGTGCTCACCTGGGGTGCTGCAGCACCTGGAGCAGGGTGCTATCGGGGGACACCTGGTATAGTTCCGCCTTGTCCTCATCCTCGAAGTAGATCTGCAGATTCGCCAGAAGAGAATGAGAGACAAACACAGGCTTAGACAGCCCTACACATGCTGCAACAATTCAGAGAGGTTGGGATGGCAACTGCGGCTAGTGGAATGCCTGCCTCCACACGGCTGCAGGCTCCGGTGCTCAGGTGCCCTGGCCATGCGGCCCAGAAGGCTCATGACCAGCTGCATTCTCCATGGCTCAGTGAAGAGGCACCAAAGCTCAAGCCCAGGCCTGTGCAGCCTTCAGTTTAGTCCCAGTGCCACAGAGGTGGGGGGTAGAAAGCCACAGTGACCCAAAAGGAAGGAAGAAGCAGAGCAGGTAAGAAGGGCATGTGTGCAAGGCACCAAAGCCGGAGCAGGATAAGGACATTTCACAGGATACATCAGCGCTCAACCAGGACAGGGAGATACTCACACCAGAAGCCAGCCAGCCTGAGCAGGGGGACAAGGGCTTCCTTAAAGGCAAGTAATAAGAGGGTAGCAAGTTGGAGCCCAACAGGAGTAAAAACAATGTCCACACGTGTGGAGCAGAACAAAGGATGGGGATTATCAGGCCTCCAGCAGAAGAAAGATGACCACCAGCTATGGCAGAGAATGACCTAGTGTTTTTGTTTTCTTGTTGTTATTTGCAGTACCAAGGAATACCCAGGGGTTCACACATGCTAGGCAAGTGCTCAACACTGAGCACTTTTTTATTTTTAAAAATAAAAGAGTTAATTTACTAAGTTACCCAGGCTAGCCTTGAACTACTTGCTGGCCCAGGTTAGAGTCCTGCTTTAGCTTCCTAAATGGTTGGGATTATAGGCCAGTGCCACTAAGCCCAGCTAGGATGGCCTGTGTGGGTTAAAGCTGGAACAGGATGAAGGGTGCATGAGTCGTGCAGGATGTGAGAGTCTGCAGAAGAGGAGGAAGGCTGCCATCCTGGGGCAGTAGCCAACATAGGGCTAAGGGTTCCACATAGGAAGGTGCTAGTGCTGGTGACAGAAGGGGGGCTGATCAAAGAACACAGCTGGGCACAGTAGTGCACAGCTGTAAACCTAGCACACACAGGCTGCGGTCGAGGGACTGACAACTTGCACTACACAATAAAAACCTGCCTCAAAACACCACCAATGTCTTCATTACAAATATAGAAATAATGCAAATCTCATAGTGCCAGAGTAGAACTGGAGACACACACTGTTGCAAACAAATCCTTCCCCAGCCATGAGTCCCCTTCTCCAATATTAACAGTATGCCTACTGCACAGAGATCTTGGCTTCTAAATACCATTCTCCATAGAAACAACCAAGATTCCTTGGGAAAAAATGGTTGCTATCAAAGCTGGGGTGGATCAAACATAGCTCAAAGCTGGAGTACCTTGGGCCAGAAACAAGAATGTAAAGAAGGGAGGTGAGTTAGCCTATAAAAACAGAGCTGAATAAAGTTCCACAAACCGCCGGGCAGTGGTGGCGCACGCCTTTAATCCCAGCACTTGGGAAGCAGAGGCAGGTGGATTTCTGAGTTCGAGGCCAGCCTGGTCTACAGAGTGAGTTCCAGGACAGCCAGGACTACATAGAGAAACCCTGTCTCGAAAAACCAAAAAATAAAAAAAATAAAAAGTCCCACAAACCAAGTCTACATCAATGTGGACATAAACACCACAGTAATAAATTAAACTCATTAAATAAAAGAGGAAACCGTAAATCCACTGAGGAAATAAACATTGGGCTAGTGAGATGCTCAGTGGGAAAGGTACATGCTGCCAAGCCTGACGACCCGAGTTCAGAACCAACATCCACATGCACACAGCGACTGTGCAGTAGAAACCTGGTGACACCTCCTTGGTCAGGTAAGCAGAGTGATCATCATCAGGAACAGAACATGACAGGACACAGGCAGAACATAGCATCACTCCTGTGATAGCTCAGCCAAACATACAAAATCCAAATCCAGTCACAGGAAACATGGGCAGGGAAGACAGGAAGTACAGTATCTTGCAGGGGTTGGGGGGACGATAAAGGACATAATCAATAACCATGTGCTCCTGGGACAATCTGTGGCACCTGAGTGGAGCCTGAGGATGAGGCTGAAGTCACCAACCAGTGCTAGCTTCCTGACCTTGATGGCTCTTTTGAGATTATGAAGAATGCCTCTGAGTATAGAAAACATGTATGAAAGTAATTCAAGGTTGGTGGAAATCATTTGGTGTCTGACTCTCAATTACTCAGGAAGCAATTCATTACCCAGGAAACTCTGGTTGTGTTCTATTTTAAAAGTCTAACAATGGACTATTATCCCCCTTACAAAGGCAGGCTCACATACGCTACAATATGACTCATTCTAAATCACGGTTGAGCCTTAAAGACACTCTGCTAAGCGAAATAAGCCTAACATTGTATAATTTCTTCTCAGAGTGGTCACATTCATAGAGACAGGAAGTAGAGCAGCCGAGGGCAAGGGTGGAAGCCATTTCTGTTCGGTGAGTGCAGAGTTTCAGTTGGGAAGATGAAAGTGATGAAGAGGGACTGTGGTAATTAGCGGAGAACAGCGTGAATGAGCCAGTGAGCTTGATGATGTCACTTTGGGCATACCATGAGAAAATGGTAAATTTTAGTGTATTTTACAAAAAAAAAAAAAAAAAAAAATGTAATCAGGGGTCAGTGAGACGATTCAGCGTGTAAAAGCTCTTTGTGGACAAGCCACATGGCCTAAGTTAAATCCCCAGAACCTACAGAGGAGAAAACCAATTGCCCAAAGTGGTTCATTAACCTCCACATGTGCTCTGGCAAATCGCACACACTTCACACACATACACAATTTTTTAAAACACTCAATTTCTGTATATATCCTCCCAATATCTCTTATAGGAATTAAATAAAACATTTCTTACCTCCAAATTATCTGGGTGGTACTTGTGCTCTGAGTCCCAGGAGGGTGCTTCACTAAACATCGCCATTAGATGGTCAATAAACCTAAGGGAGGAGGATGTGCTTTCTGGGTGTCAATGTTCCATCTACATTCCCACAGAAAAGTGACTTATAAAGCATGACATCCAGGCTTAACCTACTTTGACAACAGTGCCAAAGCATAAAGGCTTATCACTTGTGCAGGACATAGTCTTTCTAAAAATTAACCCTTTGAAATCACAAGGTAAATGGTACAATCTATATTTTTTGTAATAAACACACAGTTAAAGTATATGCATGTACTACCTAAGATGAACCACCCAGACAGTGATGAAGCAAGACCTGTCTTGCCAGCAAGTAGACAGATTCGTGATAGAGAACCCTGTCGACATGCTGGGGATAGCCTCTAAACTATTCTTTCCTTCTCAGCCAAAAGCCTGTTTGTCTCTCCTGACAAGTCAGCAGGAGGAGCACACAAGCAGGAGCAGAGGGCTCTGGGTAAATGCGTACCTGGTGTCCTCATGAAAAGCAGAGATGAAGTCAGACTGCGCATACTCCGGGTACAGGAACAACACAGGCCAGCTCAGCCTGCCCTGGTCATCTATACTTAGCCTGGCTCCACAGGGGTTCTCAGAGCTGAGCCCATCCAGGAGCATCTCAGCTGGACCATTGGAGGCTGAATCTTCATCCTCACCCACTGATTCAGAGACAAGCCTGATGTTCCTAGCCTGGATTAAGACAAAAACACACACTCGCACAAATCTTATCATGAGGAAGACGCAAACACACACCACAGAAGTAAACCCTAGCCACGTGAGCTTCCTAAAGGCCCCTCCACATGTGACCATCTCAACTGTCCTGGCAGTCTGGCACAGTGGGCACCAGTTATTTAACTTATGTTCACTGGACATCGGTTGTGCACTTGACTCTGCATCAACAGAGGAGCTAGACACCATTCCTTGCCTCAGGGCTGTTTCTGGTATCATGGGAGCAGCTATGGAGCAGTTACAGCAGAAGGTAAGAGGTGGAGAGGAGGAACTGCACACAGTAGCTGAGGTATCTGAGAAGGCCTCACCTTGAGCAGCAGCTTTGAAAGGCAGAGAATGGATGGGGCAGCCTACGCCAAGGACAAGCACATGCAGAGACATAGAACAGGTCAGGAGTGCTATGGGTACAGGAATGCAAGTGCTTCCCTCTAGTGAGAACCAGGATGCTAGAGAGAAAGCCTGCCTTCATCCTGACTGCCTTACTAAATCGCATATCCACCGAGGGTCTCTAGAGTGGGGCCACCTCTTATGTGTGGCATGGTTTCTTAAGGTTAGCACATTTAAGGAAATCAAAATTAGTTCTGATGATATCCCCTAAAGTAGAAGTTGGCAAACCTTTTATTTTCTTTTTGAGACAGTCTCATGTTACCCAAGCTGGCCTTGGATTTCTGATCCCCCTGTCACCTACTCCCAGGTGCTAGGATCACAGGCATGAGCCACACCTGGTGGGCAAACTTTTTCTTAAAGGATCAGCTACTGAGGGCCAAGCAGTCTGTTGACAGTAATGCCCTGTACCACTGCCTATGGGAAAGCCTTGGATGATACACAGATAAGGAGAGCTGATTCAATGTTGCCATCTATGGCCTCTACCTTAAACCATCAATAAAACATGGCATTTGTGCTGGCTAGTTTTATGTCAACTTGACACAAGCTAGAGCCATCTGAAAGAAGGGAACCCCACAGGCTGGAGAGATGGCTCAGGGGCTAAGAGCACTGACTGCTCTTCTGAAGGTCCTGAGTTCAAATCCCAGAAACCACAGGGTGGCTCACAACCATCTGTAATGAGATCTGATGCCCTCTTCTGGGGTGTCTGAAGACAGCGACATTGAGTGGGGCCGGAGTGAGCAGAGCCAGAGAGAGAAGAAAAAGTGTCTGAAGACAGCTACAGTGTACTTACATATAATAATAAATAAATAAATCTTTAAGAAGAAAAAGAAAAAAAGGAATCCCAATTGAGAAAAATGCCTCCATGAGATCAGCTGTAAGGCATTTTCGTAATTAGTGATTGATGGGAGAAAGCCCAGGCCCTTGTGGGTGGTGCCATCCCTGAGCTGGTGGTCCTGGGTTCTATAGGCTGAGCAAGCCATGAGGAGCAAACTAGTGTACTCCCCCCTGGCCTGTGCATCAGCTCCTGCCTCCAAGTTCCTGCCCTGTTTGAGTTCCTGTCCGGACTTCCTTCAATGATGGACAATTACATGGAAATGTAAGCCAAATAAACCCTTTCCTCCCCAACTTGCTTTTGGTCATGGTGCTTCATTATAGTAAGAGAAACCTTAACTAAGGCAGCATTGTGTACTGTTGATAATGATTTTTTTTAGATATATTTATTTTATTTATATGAGTACACTGTAGCTATTTTCAGACACACCAGAAGAGGACATCAGATCCCACTACAGATGCTTGTGAGCCATCATGTGGTTGCTGGGAATTGAACTCAGGACCTCTAGAAGAGCAGTCAGTGCTCTTAACCACTGAGCCATCTCTCCAGCCCAGTTGATAATGATTTTAATGTGTACTATAGTCCAAAATACAGGATTTAACTAAAGGAAATAACTAAAAATTTTCTAAAACATCTATATGTGGGGTTAGAAAGGTGGCTCAGTTAGTGCAGGGGCTGCTCTTCCAGATGACCCAGGTTCAATTCCTAACACTCCAACCCCTCATGTGGCGCACATATACAATACATTCAAGCAAAAAAAAAAAAAAAAAAGTCTGTATACAAATATCTGGGTATCTTATTCAAGAAAATGGCCAAATCCTCTCTGAATGAGTATCAAATTTTAAAACCTGGAGTACACTGTTCTGTTTTATTGGGTTGAGTTTTGTTTTGTTTTATCTTTTGAGACAAGAGTTTCACTATTATTTGAAACTGGCTTCAAACTCAGCATCTTCCACCTCTGCATCTCTGTACTGGAATTGCAGACATGGGCCACTGCATCTGTCTGCCATCCTACTTCATATATATGTGTGTGTCTATGTATATGTGTGTGTGTGTGTATTTAAGAGTTATAATTATGTGCTGTTTTGCCTACAGGTATGTCTGTGTGAGGGTGCCAGATTCCCTACAACTAGAGTTACACATAGTTGTTAGCTACCATGTGGGTGCTGGGAACTGAACCCAGGTCCTCTGCAGCCAGTGGACCTAACCACTGAGCACCTCTTCCACCCCATATTTAATTTGTTAATATATGTTAACAGATTGCTTGTTGGGAGAGATGAGTGAGTACACTTTAACAGTGTTAAGTTCTCCAAGTTGGTAACTGAAATGGGTGTGTAACTTAAATGAACACAGAATGAACTAAAACCTCAGCCCAGGAGGCATCATCTGTCGCATGGGAGACCAGCCGGGCATCAAGGATTAAAGATGCAGGTCAGACACATTCACTTCAGGGAAGTACCAAGCACTAACCAACTGGCTTGGCCACTGGGTCCACTAGACACACACGCTTCAGAATGCAGACGGGGAGGGTTTTACTATCATTAATTAAAGCAACATCCTAAAAACGTGGCTTTCTCAGGTCGTAATATAAGTTACAGTCATGAGCAAGACCCTGGCTCAGACACCATTACTATGGGAGGTTTTCTTCAATCTAAGATTAGTAAACCAGGAACAGAAGGCCTCCTCAGAGGGCTGCTGTGAGAAGGAGTGAGAGGATGACTAGCCAGAGCACACACTCGGCATGTCGCTGAGACCAGTACAGGCAGGGGCAGAGTTAACTGAGCGTGGTGCTCTGACTCCAGAGCCCGAGGTAAGCACTGCTGTGAAGGCAAACCACCCCAAGAAAGGTCCCAGCAGGCTTCACACAGCCAGGGGATTTCACAGTCTGAGGCCTTTGCTTTGAGAACTCACCTTGATGGCCTGGAGCAGAGCCTCATTCTGACTGTGTTCCTTCTTTTCTTTCAACTTTGCTTTCCTCAGATCCCTCTCCTCCATCCTCTGGAAATATAATTCAGATGCCATCAGCTCCAGGGAACTCTTTCTTGCTTTTATCCCAGCCTGCAGGATATCTGGTCTCTATGTAAACCATGTTCCTGCTCAGAGACTGCCAGTGACTGGTTCAGTGACCATCCACAAAGCATGACCCCAGGGGTCAGGCCCACTGTCAGCAGAAATTTAAAACCTAGTTCTTTAAAAAAAAACAAAACAAACCCAAAACTTTAATTCTTGTACCCCAAGAACTCACAATTCACTGAGGGATGCTGCTAAGAGCCAAGTGTACCACTCTGTCACCCTGATGGTGCCCCCAAAGTAGACTTAGGCAGATGAGGAAGATACCACCAATAAAGAAGAAAGGGAATCTCCACTCAAGGACCCCAGTGGAGCAGACAAGCACCATACGGGGACCCCAACTTCTCTGGTATGGCTGCTGAAAACCTGCAGGTTCTGCCTTCTACACAGTTAAAATCAGTGAGAGAAAACCACCACTGGTCCACTCAGTCTGGCAGAGACAGGTGACCAACCTTCTCTCCCAGTTTGCCCACCAGCAGCAGCAGCCCTCCCCCCTGGGCTTGCAGTTAATAGGAATCTGCCAACATCTGCTACAAAGGGAACAGAGCAAATGTGTTAGGCTCTGCAGATCACAGGGTCTCTGTTGTGTATTATTTCTTGATAATGTGAAAACCTGCTTAGCTCATTTCATCTTCATAAAAAAAAAAAAAAAAACATTCGAGGTATACATTATTCTCATTTTCAAAGCAGGGTCCAAGAAATATCAGGAACGTGTCCTGATTCATTTCAGCTTTTCAGCAGTGGCAAAAGTAGTATTCAAACTCAGATTTGTTGAAGCATCCCTCTAGGGCTTCTTGTCTGGAACGTTCTTCTCCCTCAGCGTCATTCAGCTGCTCAGTAAACTCCCACTCCGTCATTCAGAGATTGGGCTCAGGCATTGACTCTGTGAGCAAACTACCTGTCAGAATCCCATTCACACTCTGCTGTTGGCAGTGCAAAGCCAGCCACCACTATTCTAGACTGTCAGCACGCACGCTGCGTATTCCCACAGTGATGTGAGACAATCTGAGGAATGCTAACTAGAAAATGCAAACCGTCTGCACAGTTACTAACCTTTAGCTTGTCTGCTTTTGCCCTCATTTCTAGAAGTTTCTTCTCTTTGGCATCAATTTGTAGTCCCTCATCACACCAGTTCACAGCCTCTGCAAAGTGTTTCAGTTCAAGATGGCACAGAGCACCTGCAGAAACCAGAGTCCTGAGGATCATGGAACAACCTCAGAAAGTACCACCTTGAAAAAGCCTTCCTTCCCTCACCAGCAACCAGGCAGCCCCAAAAGGGGAGATAGGACACAGCTCTTTGCAGTTCAGTTCCTAGACAAGGAAAGGATTTGTGTACTGTAGATCAGAAATCCCTCTCAAGCCCATTACTTCAGAACTTCCAAGTCTTCCTGATGTAAAGGACCCTAAAATACAGCAGCTCATCAACAACACAGACAGACAGGGCTGGGCTAGAAAATGGCTGGTGTTTACCTGCTGGACCTTGGACAAAGGCCATGTCTGAGCTCCAAGTTCCTTGTCTGCAAATGGGAGAATAAAGGCCATCTCAGATGGTGTGTGTATGTGTGTTTTAAGATTTGTTTGAGAGAGAGAGAGAGAGAGAGAGAGAGAGATTGCCTGAAGAAGCCAGAAATGTTGGATAGCCTTTGAGCTGAAGTCTTAGGCAGCTGTGAGCCACTGGGAACTGAACTGGAGTCCTGTGCAAGAGCAGGATATCCTGTTAACTGCTGAGCCTCCTCTCAAACCCTCAGATGATTTTTACTATAAAGGAGAATTTCCTCAGCCATCAATCAATACCAAAGCCCAAACATATATTTCTTTTTCACATTGCCATCTGTTTAAATTGTCTCCCTTTTACTTTTTGTTTGACTGGTGTCTTAGTCACAGTTTCTATTCCTGCACAAACATCATGACCAAGAAGCAAGTTGGGGAGGAAAGGGTTTATTCGGCTTACGCTTCCATGCTGCTTTTCATCACAAAAGAAGTCAGGACTGGAACTCAAGCAGGTCAAAGAGCAGGAGATGATGCAGAGGCCATGGAGGAATGCTGCTTAGTGGCTTGCTTGCTTGCTTGCTTTGCTGGCTTTCTTATAGAGTCCAAGACTACCAGCCCACAGATGGTACCACTCACAAGGGGCCCTCCCCCCTTGATAACTAATTGAGAAAATGCCTTACCACTGAATCTCATGGAGGCATTTTCTCAACTGAAACTCCTTTCTGTGATAACTCCAGCTTGTGTCAAGTTGACACAAAACCAGCCAGTACAACTGGTTTGGGGGATTCTTTGCTTACACTCTGGGATGGAATCTGCAGCACCTTGTGCCTGCTAGGCAAGTGCTTTACCATTAAGTTAGATACCTTGATTCTATTTCTAAAACGTTTCACTGCAATCATGTTCGGTTTTCTCTGGATAGCCTCTTAGACTTTCATAGAAATTTAAAACATCAGAACTTTATTATAAGGCTTATGTGATGGTTTGAGTATGCTTGGCCCAGGAAGTGGCACGATAAGAAGGTGTGGCCCTGTCGGAGTAGGCGTGGCCTTGTTGGAGTAGGTGTGTCACTGTGGGTGTGGGCTTTAAGGCCCTCACCCTAGCTGCCTGGAAGCCAGTATTCTGCTAGCAGCCTTCTGGTGAAGAGGTAGAACTCTCAGATCTTCCTGAATCATGCCTGCCTGGATGCTGCCATGTTCCCACCTTGGTGCCTGATAATGGACTGACCCTCTGAACCTGTAAGCCAGCCCTAGTTAAATGTTGTCCTTGTAAGAGTTGCTTTGGTCATGGTGTGTCTTCACAGCAGTAAAACCCTAACTAGGACAGCTTGAGTATCAGAGACTCTAACCCCAGATAGGTGAGATGGCTCAGGAAGTAAAGGCCCTTGCTGCTAAGCCTGGCGACCTAAACTCTCTCCCCGGAGAGCACACGGTGGAGGAAGAGGGTCTACCCCTGGAGGATGTCCTGACCCCCACACGGATCCCAGCACGTGTGCCTACTCACATGCACATTACACACACAAAACAAACGCATACTTTTTTTTTTTTTAAGACTCTAACCTCATCACACAGAATGAGCAGATGGCCTGCCAAGGAAGTCCTACCATAAGGTGAAGCGACGATGACAGAGGCTGACTCTACAGGACTGTAGCCTCCCAACCAACCCTTACTTAGTGCCTCTGTCTTGTGGCTGAGGGACACAGACCTACTTCCCACCCCCAGCCACAGACATCTAAAGAGGCATAGCTTGGATAAGTAGTTTAAACTGACTCATGGCAGTGTAGGGAAGCTCAATACATGATGAATAAATTAATGATTGCAAAGCACCCTAAGCTCAGAGAAAGGTGAAGTATAAAGTAGTAAAAGCTCTGTATTACGAGGTCAGACTACAACAGGAAAAAAGTGGGAACAGCCCAGCAGCAGAGTTCTTGGCAAAGGCCCCACACTTATCTTTTAATTAATTTCAACATGGCATTTAATTATCTTGCCTTTCGATCAGCCAAACTAGGGAGAAAATCAGAATGTGCTATGTCTTAATTAATTTTATTCTTTACTAATTTAAAATGAGGAGTTTAAATTTTATACACATCCAGCATAACAGGTAGAGCTTTCTGGGGAGTGCTGAGAGGTAGCAGTCGCTGAGAGGAAGCAGGACCTTCACATGGAGACTGCAGGACTAAGGTGACTTCCCCAGTTCCCAGCACGTCAGGAGCCAAGCTTTCAATGACAGCTTTTGGTACATAGTACCAGATTTCCAAATGATGGCCACCCCACAGTTCATGGAGACTCACCTCTTATGATGGCTTTCAGGTGACCGGGCTTTAGCTTCTTGGCAGCCAGCACATCGTTGAGGGCAGAACGAAAATTGCCTAATGAAATGCCATTAAGTAAAAGAAAGAATAAGCTTTTCCATCAAAATGCTTCCAAAATGTCACAGCATTGACAGAGACAATTTCCGGACAAGGTTCAGGAAGTCAGAACAATTGAACATACTTCTGGACAAGCACAGCTATGCTCACTGAATCCTAAAGAGTGCACAGCATCAGGCACTCCAGAGGAACAATGGCTAGCTAGCAAGCCTGTGAAAAGATGTCTCGTGTCACCAGCGGAAACTAAAGTCAACCTGAAACTGGTGAGGACGTGGGAAAGAAGAGTGTCACCTGACACTGGTTAAGTTAGCTCGCTGTGAGCCAATTGTGATCCTCTAGAAAGTATCCTCAACAATACTTGACCAATGTGTGAAGAAGCAAGCTAGCCAAGTTACCTCCCGCTGGTATGGAGGTTTGAGAGACGGTTCCACTAAATTGTCTAGGCTGACCTAAAACTTGGGATCCCCCTGCCTCTTTCTCCAGGTAGCTGAGATTTTACAGGATCCCAGACACTCACAAAGATGCTCAGAACACAGAGTACATTGTGAAAACTGGAAAGCAAAGGGACAGACTTGAAAATAGAAAGCAGAGGAAAAGCCCTGCACTACCAAGCCACACTACAGAAGGAGAACACACTCAGGCCTGTGTCACAGGCACCAAGGGCCTCTGCAATGGGAGCAGACAGAGGCAGACTGAAAGGCCATCAGATTTCCAGACACCTTACCCTCCACTACTCCTGGTGAGAGACTGGAGATTTATTCTAGGCAGACACAAAACCACAGTGTCTGGACTGGAACCCCTGAGCACAGTGGTGAGTCAGTAAAGAACTAAGCATACAAACCCCAGCCCCATTCTCCCACTTGGTTCTGAGAGCACCAGCAGTCACAATTTCCAAAAACAGAAAACAGTAATCAGAATTAAGTATTAATTTAAGAAATTTCCTAGATCTACCTGCCTCTGCCTCCCAAGTTGCAAGATTAAAAGCATGAGCTGGTGTAAATTCTTCCCTTCTTTTTTTAAAGATTTGGGGTATATGTGTGCGTGCATGTGCGTGTGTGCGTGTGTGGATGCTCGTGAACATAGAAGACAGCATCAGCCCTCTGGAGCTGGGGTTGTACCTGTGTACAGGCAGTTGTGAGCAGCCTGATGTGTCTGCTGGGACCTGAACTTGAAGATCTCTGGAAGAGCAGCAGATGCTCCCAACTTTTGAGCATATATCTCTTCAGCCCTACAAGTAAATTCTTCAGAAGTAATAAAGTCATGCTGGGGAGATGGTTCAGTCAATAAAGTGCTTGCTATACAAGCATGAGGACCCGAGTCAATCCTTAGTCCCCTCATAAAAATGCTAGTTATAACAGCATATGCTTGGGAGAAGTAGAGGCAAATGGATTCACAGGGCTTGTTGGCCAGCCAGCTTAACTTTCTCAGAAAGCTCCAGGCCAATGAGACTGCCTCCAAAAACAAGGTAGAAGGCTCCTGAGAATGACAGGCTAACACACACACACACACACACACACACACACACACATGAGAGCTAACTGAATTGTCACAATTACGTACCAAGATAGTATTGTGCTGCTGCCCGGTTGGTATACAGGACAGCATTCAAATCGGGGTCTACACACTTCTTCTTCAGCCCTTCACTGTATGAAACCACAGCTTTCTTATAGTCTTTTTCTTTAAAGTAGTCGTTGCCCTCATCTTTATAGGTCTTGGCTTGCTCTGCAAAGAGGAAGTAAGCAGTATGGCATACCTTTTAGAAAGCTCACTAAAACCTGCTATCATGCAGTAATATAATATTGCACCGGTTAGGTTTTTGGTTTTTTTTTTTTTTTTTTGGTTTTTTTTTTTTTGGTTTTTTCGAGACAGGGTTTCTCCGTGTAGCCCTGGCTGTCCTGGAACTCACTCTATAGACCAGGCTGGCCTTGAACTCAGAAATCCACCTGCCTCTGCCTCCCAAGTGCTGGGATTAAAGGCATGCGCCACCACTGCCCAGCATCCGGTTAGGTTTCTGTCAGCTTGACACAAGCTGAAGTTATCTGGGAAGAGAGAGCCTCAAACAAAAAATGCCTCCATCTTGATGAATGATTACTATGGGAGGCCCATCACACCATGAGCAGTACAACCCCTGGGCAGGTGCTCTTGGGTTGTCTACAAAGCAAGCTGAGCAGTGCCAGGGGCAACCCCAGTATGCAGCACTCCACGGCCTCTGTCTCAGGCCCTGCCTCTCAGTTCCCACTTGAGTTCACGTCCTTCAGTGAGGGACTGACTATAACCTAAATCTAAAATAAACCCTCTCTTCCCGACATTCATTTTAGTCAGTCTTTTAGCACAGCAAAAGGAAGACTAACACATATATGATAAATCAAAGAGATAGAACCAACAGAGAAAGAAAAATCCAAATTAATGGTATGATAAAATTGGCATTAATATAGAACACAAGGTCATGAAAACTTAATGCTATAACCACTTCCAAAAGATTTATGAAGCATGTTACTAAGTGCTTTTTTATTTCTGGGTTTGTTTGTTTGTTTGTTTGTTTTGAGACAGGGTTTCTCTGTAGCCCTGGCTGTCTTGGAAATCACTCTGTACACCAGGCTGGCCTCAAACTCAAGCGATCTGCCTGCCTGCCTGGGGTCAAAGGCATGCATCGCCACCACTCAGCTGTAAGTGCTATTTTCTAAAGGGGAATCAAAGATGGTCTAGAGAGATGGCTAAGCAGGTAAAGGCACTTGCCTCTAAGCCTGACAACCTGTGCTTGATTTGAGGAACGTGTGTAATGGTAAAAGAGCATTCACCTCACAAGGCTATCTTCTGATCTCCGCATGTATGCACACACATATACACACATACAAGAGGTTTAAAAGGGGGGATAAAGCTCACTTACCTAGCATGTGTGAGGTTCTGGGTTCGATTTCCAGACACACATACACACACATGCACACACGCATACATTTATCCCAGTTTTTGAAGGACTTTCATTTTTATTGAGAAAATTACACTACTCCTTTTCTTACATTGTTTCATTCACTGAAATGCAAATTCCCCTCCTCTCTCTAGTAAGAACCTACAGAACTATTTAAGATTCAGTTCAGACTCAGCCCCACGTGAGCCCACACCTGCCCCTGCAGTGCAGTGCTCCAACAGTGCCCACTACAGTGGTGGTGTACATACTGGCACTTAGCACACACCCTTGCTGATTCGTTAGGACAATCTGGCTTTTCATCGGAGTCAGTCCTTCAGGGCCTGGCACTTCGTACATTTATTTATTCACCAGGTATCCAAAGGAGAATGTGAGGAGTGAACACTGACACCGTTAGCCATAAAACTTTAGCTCAATTCAACAAAGACACAAAAGAAGTGCTAGTCGCATAAGATACCTTCTGGAGATCGCTCATCATCAAAAATAATCGACTGGAGGCAAGCCAAGTCAGGAAACTCCTTGGGGTCAATTTCTGATGGCGCTTTTTTCATAAATAGGGGGATCTTGTCAAATTCCTAGAATTTTAAAGAATAAATGACATAATTAGTGTTGTCCACTGATTGGATCCAATCCCAGGACACAACATCAAAGTTTTTTTTTTCCTCATTGATCATGATATGCAAATCCTCAAGATTGGCTGGATCTTTACAAGTCCCAGTTTCTCTGGTGTTAAAGTGGAGTGCGGGATCCTGATTTCCAACACTCTCCACGAGTAGTAGCAATCACCTTCAACAGGGCGCTTTCACGTTCCTGACCACCTTCACCATCTCCTTTCATCTTTACCCTAACCTTATGTAACCTGGGTGCTGCAGGTAAAACAACTTTACAAGTAAGGAACCATCCGGGAGCAGAACCAGGCGGTGGTATATAACAGGGCTGCCAGCCAAAACCTGTGGTCTTAAACGCACTGATAACTTAGACTCTCAAAACCTCGAGCCCGATGGTTTCTGGCACTCAACTAGGAGCCACATGTTCGTTGGCAGTGACCAAGCCGCGAAGACCAAGCTCCTACCCCAGAAGCCCCCGGGGCTGCTCACCTCCTCCCACTGGTCCTCGCGGAAGCCTCCGCGGTAAGGTTGGCTTTGGAACTTTTCCAGGAACGCGTCCATGGAAGCGTCATCAGCAGAATCAGGCTCAGAACTCTCCATAGCAGCTCTCAACTTCGGCGCTTCAGTCCGCGTGCCAAGAAACGCACAGCTCCTTCCGGCAGCAGGAGTGCCCTTCTTTTTCCTGCTCGGGTTGCGTGTGGCTATGCCTCTCGGGTTCCGTTGGTCTGGGGGCGTGGCCTGCCTGGAGGTGTGGCCTGACCCGGAGCCTTCCCTCACCCTCAGCCCCACCGATCTAGGGGCAGAGTTTGCCTGGCCTTTAGTCTCCTTTTGGGATTGGTTAGGTAAACTTCGTTTTGTATCTGAACTCTTCATATCCTCTCTCCAACCCTGATGTTTTTATATATGTCTTTTCTATAAATGTTCTCAAAAGGTGACTTCTTAGCCAGGTCACATGACATCTGTCTGTAATCCTAGCACTTAGGTTTAGTAGGAGAACCGTAAGTTCAAGACTAGTCTAGACTGCATAGCAAGACCCTGTTTCAAACGAAACAAACCGTTTGTGCATACAAATACTTTTTTTTCCCTCAGCACAAGGTTTGAGGTTCCCATACACCCCACCACCGCCTATAATTGCACATGAAACTCCATGGGGCTTACCCTACAAGGATGGGTACCCAGCCTGCCTGCTTACCCCACCTCATAGATAATACTACAACAGAGGTCTTCATTGATAGCCCCGTAGGCCTGTGGGAAGATTACTCAGAGATGTATGCCCACAAGTAGAATCCTTGGGTCGTGATTATTGGTAAGTTCATCACTACTGACTAGTAACAGGTTCTTGTTCAGAATAGCTGCATCGATCTATTGGCCCACCAGCCCTGCCAGGAGTCCCTACATCCCATGAAGAGTTTTCTGAAGTTGGCATCTGCTCATATACCCTCTTCTCAGCACCCCATCATGCCCCCCCACTGCCCCCTGGATGACGTCTACCACCTTTACAGTCTCCATGGCCTTGGGGCCTGGCCCTTGCACCTCTCCTTTTTGTCCAGGTTCCTTCTCCCTGGGACTTTGAAGATGGTCTTAGATCCCATGTACCCACAAATGACCAAATGTGCTCCTCTTTCCAAACCTCCTTGAGAAGTCTCTTCTCTGGCAAGTCACTCCAATTGACACACACAACCTCTGGATGCCACAGTCCCCTTGCCTTCCTGCTGAGCTCATCTCTGAAAACTTTCAACCTTAGAACCATTTGGATTTGGGGGCTGTCCTGCACACTGTAAGGCATTTAACAGTGTGCCTGACACCTGGTCTTTACCCAGCAGGTGTTAGTAACATTGTTACCTTCAAGTGGCAACACCAAAATGTCTCCAGATATTTTTGCATTAGTGTTAAGTAAACTGGATGAAGAGTCAAGGGTGAGACTAGGAGACCAGGGTTCCCCGAATATGCATGATGTCATAGGTGGGAAGAGTCTCACCACTCTTTCCCTTTCCACAAGAACCACCCAAATCATCACCCTTCTGCTCTTATCACCAGGGAAGGGGAAACTGAGATGTCCAGGAGACTCCCTGAGTGGCTTTGGTCAACACACTTCACTATTCTGAGCTTCAGTCTCCTGTTATACAAAGTGAACAAAACAGCCTGCACACATCTGTAAATGTCAAGTGAATCAGCACATGAAGGCCAAGCTCTTTTCCCAGACTTGTCAGAGTGAGGGCTACACAGGGGTTCAACAGGGGCTCAACAGGGGCTCTGGAGATCTCTC
Organism: Uromys caudimaculatus; assembly: GCA_028551405.1. Classification (NCBI taxonomy): domain Eukaryota; kingdom Metazoa; phylum Chordata; class Mammalia; order Rodentia; family Muridae; genus Uromys; species Uromys caudimaculatus. The sequence goes on from CM052702.1 coordinate 99,584,010, forward strand.
CTGAGGAAGCCATCTGGATGGAGACGTTGACCACATAGTGTTTACAGTGATCCGGTTGGGGCTTTTATCACTGCTTCAGAGACATCTTCCAGGAGGCCAATGCCTGCATAATCCAGGAGCGTCGCTGGTGGGAAGTGGGCAGGTTCTCACAGCTGGGGCTCCAGCGATGCGTACTGGATGGGTCACACACCCATGAATCCCCATACGGCAGTGGCCAGGAGTTCCGCCAGCAACTGGCCATGATTTGATCCTGAGCCTGGGCTGCGAAGATACACACAGATGCTTCTGGATCATGTCTCAAGATCTCCAGAACTGGGTTGGAGGAAGAGAAAGAGATTGTTTAGACAAAGGTCCTCCCTAGGAAGAGTTTAGAACTCACCCTTTCTTCCCACCTCCTGGCCTTGGCTTAAAAACCCTTCTGAAGCACCTTCCCAGCCCTTCAAAGTCACATCTTTCAAAGCCTCTGTGAAAATTCCACCTCATGTAGGAAGCCTTCCTAGATTTCCCCCAGTCTACCTCCCATCAGCTGTCTCGGTTACAAAATGAATGTGTGCCCTCTTAAGCATTTAAACTACACATTCTGCACTAAATGGTTTTGGCCCTTGTTTTTGAGCCTCATTTGTTTAATGAAATTACAAGCTCCCCAGGAAACTGTGCATTCTGCCTCTGGGTGACCCCCACAGTAGTGAACGTTACACTCAGTATAGATAAGCCTTAGCACAGCAGAACCGAGCTGAAGACTTGCCCTGGCAGGCAGCAATTCTCTTTTCCTGTTACCCACTGTGATTCTGCTCCTGCTCCCACTACCTCTGCATCTCACTGACCCAGGTTGTGACTTACTAGCTTTCACTTCATTCAGCCGTTCTTCAGTCATCATGTTCTCCATGCAGGGGACCAGGGACCCTGGATAATCCAAGAGGTGAAGGCATCCACCTTGATACTTGCTCCTCCCACCCTTGGACCAGATGACCTCAGAGAATCTGCCTGCCCTCTTCCAGTCCCATAAATGAGGGCCTGAAAGGCAAGCTTCATTATGACTCTCAACAGGAGTCCCAGAAAGGTGCTGGTCCAGTGGGCAGGAGCAATCAAGGACAGCACAGATTCTGGATGCAGCTGATTATCAGTGCCACCCTGGGCTGGGTCTTAGCCTCCTTGGAAAAGTCGTATCTCCCTGCCCAACCTCCCCAGGGTATCTGAGCCGCCAGCCTTGTACACATGACAGGTACAGCTGCTAGGGGTCTCTGAGGTGCCGAGACTCCAAGCATGCTGCTGCATCAAGGAGCTGTCCTGATGGCTCCTCAGCCACAGGACATCCTCAGCTCCTGCTGTCCTCCCTGCCGCCCATGGTGTCCAGGTCCTGGCTATACCCTGCCCCTCCCGCTGAGCTTTCACTCGTGTGTTTTCCTGGAGAATTCCTGTTTGTCTTTGTATGTTCCCTTCAGAAAATGGCTTTACACAAAGTCCTTTCTGACCCAGGCTGAGCCTAGTGCCTGCCTAGAGTGTCTCAGAGTCTCAGTGAGTCTCCTGTCTATATACACTGGGTCTGTGCACACTGGGTCTGTGCACACTGGGTCTGTGCACACTGGTTTTTACTCTACTTTAATTTATGAATCATATATTTACATATGTTCAGGGTCTGAGGACTGAACTCCGGGTTTAATGCATGCCAAGTGTGTGTTCTATCACCAAGCACCATCTCCAGGTCCTGATTATGCATCTTTTTCTCCCACAAGATGATAAATTTCTTAATTTGGTATCCATTTTAGAGGATGGAAGGGGAGGGAAAGTTTCTGAGGATCCTAAATTTATATGCAAAATTTATGTATATATGCATTTTCTAGACAAAACGTTTACAATTTTCTCCTGAGCCTCACAAGAGGTCTGTGACCTAAAGGAGGTAAGAAGTTCTACATTGTTCCAGAAGCTGACTGAAGGCAGAAGTGGGCACAGGCCTTGGCATTTGGTGTTAAACATTAATGTTTTTAGAAGTAGTTGGCTTGGAGCAAAATGGAAAGAAATCAGCATGTGAGGAGTTCTTCTGCCTAGCCCATTAGTTCAGAGATATGCCATGTGTCCTAGGCCTTGCTCCTCTGTCCCAGCACTGGTCATGTTAGCAGTCCCTCCCCCACCCCTCTACATCCCACTCCCACCCGCTCCATCAGCTCAACCAACCAATGACGGGATGGTGGGAGCTGGATGGATGAGGGGTGTACAAACAGGTGGGTCGGTAAGTGGATGGATTGGTGGATGGGTAGAAGGATAGATAGATGGGTAGATGATGGACAGAGGGGTGGACAGGTAGATAAAAGGATAGGAAAGTGAATTTTGTGGGAGGGTAAATGGGAGATAGATGGATGGATGGATGGATGGATGGATGGATGGATGGATGGATGGATAAGTAGATGGACAGATAAGTGGATGGGTAGATAAGTGGATGGATGGATATGTGGATGGATGGATGGATGGATGGATAAGTAGATGGACAGATAAGTGGATGGGTGGATAAGTGGATGGATGGATATGTGGATGGATGGATGGATGGGTGGATGGATGGATAGATAGGTGGAATTTGAAAGAGCAAATGAATTTAAAACATATACTAACAGAATTATTGTATTACAGAAGTCATCACCTCCAGGTCTCTGTGACTCTAGTTAAGTGACAGTGGTGAATGAAATTATAACACAATGAGTATAGTCTTGTGGGGTGGGAGAGGCAACCCCAGGTGGCATCAGAAGGGTCTTATGACAAATACTGAGCAAAGAGAATCTGTAATTGATCTTTCCCTCAGATATTAGAATTATGGGAAAGTCAGACAGGAGCACAGGCAGAGGCTTAGAGACAGGACTTGTTATGCCAAAACAGATTACCTATGAAGATGACAGAGGACTTCCGGAGGGAGGCCCGTGAATTCTTGGCATACTCCAGGCTCTGGCTGAGGAAAGTGAAGACACTGTCGCCATGAGAGCTCACCTAGAGCAAAGAGCAAAGAGAAACCCCCAATGTGCTGGACCCACTACCTCAGAGCTTGGGGCAACTCATCTACCTGTAAGCACTGTACAGACCCCAACCTCAAAACATCCCCACTGCCCAGATCTTTGCCAGAAGGCCCACAGGGGCCAGACTATCTTTTTATCTAACCACAATCACCACTTCTAATGGCATCCCGGGTCTCCTATCAATCCATCTCCGTAGCGTAATGGAGGAAAAGTTCCACAGTACAGATCCCTACCAGAGATGACATGGGGAATTGCAGGCAAAGGGAAACTTGGCTGGCCAGGATGAAAGAGTGGGGCTGCAGAACCATGGGGGATAAGCTGGAGGAATGAGAAGTCTTAAAAGCCAAGTGAGGCGTCCTCTTACAGTGGGAGCTAGGGTGCCAGTATTCATTCCTGACTGGCCTGACAAAGCTTGCCTTGTGCAAGAGAACCTGGCAGATCTCCAGGGGGCTCTGGTGCATAGAACCAGGAGCAGTCATTCAGCTAAGAGGATGCTGGGAGCAAAAGAAAACTAAGCTGCTTACTTCCCTGTTGACAACCTCTGCAGGCTAAGGCCAAGGTCTGAACTCCCAGGTGTGGCAGGCTAAGCCATCACAATCTTACTGAGTCTGACATCTCCCCTTCACTGCCTCGACTGTCACACTCACGATGCTCTACAGCAAGGATATGGCCTGCCACAGCCTGCTCTACGCCCTGTACAGGGATGGCTGCTGTTTAGAGTCCTCCGCTCTCCGCCTGATAAACCGCCTCCCATCCTGCAAGCCTCAGTTCAGATGCCGGCCTCCCACTGGAGCGTTCCTGATGCTCGGAGAAAACTCATCTATCAGGCTTCTGCAGTGCCTTGCCCATCCTCAGCCCATGGTACCTGGAACCTTAGCTCGTAAGTGTTTACACCCTTTCCCCATAGTATACGGAGCTCTTCCAAGATAAGGGAAACGTTCACTCAGCTCAGAGTCCTCAGAGCTTGTATTGGGGCTGGTAGCCAGAAACTGCTAGGTCAACTGCTCTCAACCTGTAGGTCATTGACCCTTTGGGGATCGAATGACCCTTTCCCAAGGGTCATCTAAGGCCATTGGAAAACACGTATATTTAATTTTGATTCATAACAGTAGCATAATTACAGTAATAAAGTAGCAATGAAAATAATTTTATGGTTGAGGGTCACCACAACATGAGGAACTGTATTAAAGGGTCACAGCTTTATGGAGGTTGAGAACCATTGTGTTAGATAAGTAAATGAAGGAACTATAGTTGACTACTTAATTGATTAACTGTAAGTCATTGGTTCCTTTTTTTTTTCCTTCTCGCTCTGGCCCCACTCGCTCCGGCACAAAGATTTATTTATTTATTATATGTAAGTACACTGTAGCTGTCTTCAGACACACCAGAAGAGGGTGTCAGATCTCATTACAGGTGGTTATGAGCCACCATGTGGTTGCTGGGATTTGAACTTGGGACCTCCGGAAGAGCAATCAGTGCTCTTAACCGCTGAGCCGTCTTCCAGCCCCACCAGTCCCTTCTTAAAGCTACAACTTAACTTCCTCATATTAATTTTTTTTGAGACAGGGTTTCATGTAGACCAAGCTGGCTTACTGTATGCACCTCCATACACACACCACCAAGCTGGGTTTATAAGGTGCTAAGAGTTGAGCAGAAGGTCTCATACCTAGTAGGCTGATACACTAATTGAGCAGCCGTATTCAGCCTGAGAAGTTAACTTTCTTGTGAGCAGAGCTGTTAATGGCCAGAAAAGCAAAGAAGGAAGTGAGATTCCATAGGGACTGGCCATGGATGTCACAAACTGACAGTCACAACCCAAAGAGTCTACAGAGCAGTGCCTAGCACGATGATTTTTTTATATAAATTTTTTCTGACAGAGTCTCACTCTATAACACAAGGTAGCCTCAAACTCATAGCAGTCCTCTGCCTCAGCCTCTCAAGTGCAAGGGTTACACCCAGCTTAACCCAGTGCTTTATTTTGTGTTCGTGTGTAAGGGTGAGTTATGTAGGAGGGCTGTGCACAGACATGTACAGGGATACTCCTGTCATCAGGAATACTGCCTGGGAAATTCTATTGCAGAAAAGAGAGCAAAAAAAGCCAGGTATGGCAGTGCATGCACAAGGAGACCCGAGGATGAGCTCTGCTGCTGTCCTTTGGGTGCTATTCACATAGGTTCTTTGAGACAAAGTCTCTCGTTGGCTCAGAGCTTGCCAAATAAGCTAGACTGCTTTTCCAGTGAGTCCCAGTGATCTTCCTGACTGCCTCCCCGGTGCTGAGAATACAAGTGTGTATCACCACTGGATAACTGGAGTGATAACGGGGGTCTCTGGTCTGAGCTCCAGGTCAGAAAAAAGCAGTATAGGATTGTCTGAGAACTCCCTGCAACCCTATCATAGCTCATTATCCTTTGCAGCCTACACCTTCCCCTCCTCTCCCCTCCCTTCCCCTCCTCTCCCCTCCCTTCCCTGCCTCCCCTCCTCTTTCCTCCATAGGGGCCGATGCCATCAGGACTTCCAGTAATCTCCCATGTCCCATGACAACATGGAGAGGAGAGTGGGAATAGATGCTACACCTCCCCCAGACGTTCTATGACCCACAATGACACCTTCACAGTGTATGTGGCTTACTTCCTGCTTAGCTATTCACAGAGATCACTGAGCAATAGAGTTCAATGACCACAAATGCCTTCCCTCAGCACAGAGCACCTCCCAAGCCTTTCTGAGGCCACTGCAAATCTGCAGGGTCAGGGTGAGCATTCAGTATTGCCAGCACCCCCAAGCCCCTCCCCCAGCATCCCCACCCTGTGGACATCCTGATAAGACTCCTGTCACTAAGACACTGCGTGAGACTTTCTATTGTAGAAAAGGGAGTCAGAAGTCAGGCATGGTGGCACAAACCTATAATCTGAGCACTCAGGACGCTAAAGAGGATCACTGTGAACTTTACATAGTGAGTTCCAGGCCAGGTTCAGATACATAGTAAGACCATATCTCAAAAAGTTTTTTAAAAGGCCAGTCGTTGGTGGTGCACACCTTTAATCCCAGCACTTGGGAGTCAGAAGCAGATGGATCTCTGAGTTCGAGATTAGCCTGGTCTACAGAGGGAGTTCCAGGACAGCCAGGGCTACACAGAGAAACCTTGTCTCAAAATAAAATAAGTTTTAAAAAAGGAAAAAGAAAGGGAGACACTTTGGGCAGAAGATACAGTATGGATAGGTTGGAGCTTTATTTAACTCAGTGATAGAGCACTTGCCTTGCATACATGAGGTCATGGGTTTAGTCCCAACCTACCCCCCCCCACACACACACACAGGGGTAGGGAGAGTACAGAGAGAGTGAAAATAGATGATAGGTGATAGATAGATGGGATGGATGGATAGATAGATAGATAGATAGATAGATAGATAGATAGATAGATAGATAGATAGATAGATAGACAGACAGATAGATCTTCAGCAGCTTGGTAGCCATTGGAGGTATCTAGTGATTCAGAGAAGGGGAACTTAGATGAGGAGAAGTCAGAGATGGAGACAGATGCTCAAGACCCAATGGCTTGTAGGCAGTTACTTCATTTTGGGGGGGATGTGTCTTTTTGTTATTTTGTCTTTTTTTTTTTTTTCTGGAGCTGAGGATCGAACCCAGGGCCTTGCACTTGCTACACAAGCACTATACCACTGAGCTAAATCCCCAACCCCACTTGTAGGCAGTAATGTGAACCACCAGTCAGAGTGTGGAGCAAAGGACTCCAACTCCCTTATAGAGTCAGTGAACATACAGGAAGCACTCACAAGATACTTGCAAATTTTGGTCACTGTCTGTTGCTGGTTGTCCCAGGGCTTCTTGCTGTAAGCTCTTTTTGGCAACTCCCAGTTCATGAAGGAAGAGCAGCGGAACAGGGTCTTCACACATTTCTGCAGATCAATAGGAAGAAAATACTAGCAGAGTCCAGGACTGTGGATGTCTGGGGGGAAATGCCTTAAAAACTGGAATTGGGGGCTGAGATGGCTCAGTGGGTAAAGGTGCTTACCCCTCACACCTGGCAACCTGAGTTCAGGACCTAGAACCCTGTCACTCTAGAAAGAGAAAACCACCACCACCACTACCACCACCACCACCACTACACACACACACACACACACACACACAATTTCTTTAATTGGATTTTGGAAAACCAATTCCTGTTTGAAAAGTGCAAATAGAAGCATCGTAGCTCAGTGGTAGCTCTGGCCTTACATACACGAAGCCTAGCTAAGGTTCGGTTCCCCAGTATTGCAAATAAATAAATAAATAAATAAATAAATAAATAAATAAATAAATAAATAATTCCCCAGTATTGCAAATAAATAAATAAATAAATAAATAAATAAATAAATAGTAAATGACGAAAAGAAAGGTACAAGTGAAGCTGTCTATTTGAAGGGGGTTCTGTTCAAGATGCCTCTAGAAAGCACACCTGGCCAGACATAATGGCTGCCCCAAATCCTGGCTTGGTTCTATAAAGGAGGTGCCCCTTCAAGGCCTGACAGCTGTACCACTCTCACCTGGCCCACTTTGGCATTGCCCTCCTGTATGATGAATAGCAGGGGCATCAGCGTGCTGGTCAGCTGCTCCTCTATGGCTTGGGTGCGGGGCGTCCGGAGCCTCTTAACCACTTTCCCGTATACATTGATGCAGGAAGCCTGCACTGTTTCTCTCGCCTGGGACAAACAGGAGGCTCAGGGTGGGATGGGGCCCTCTCATCCAGGAGGAGGCACCGTGACCTTCCTTTCCCTCATTCATAGGACCTTCTTGACACAAAGACAAGAGAAGAGCCCAGGCCATCTGGTGGGGCTGACATGGGCCAGCTCCCTCCTCACTGAGCCTAAGCTAGGTGCTCACCATTCTGCCTAGCCAGGTCTCAGTATTCTAAAGATGCCTTTGTGGCAACTGGGGAAATGTTCCCCTCGGTGGGACTGCCAAAAAATGTTCCATTGGGCTACCCAGTGGCTGTAAGTCCACCTTCTCTGGGAAAGCATCACTAAGGAGACCTCTCCTGAAGAAGCAGCTGGGTTGAGGTGTCTCTTCCTCTAGTCTGGACCAGCTCTGCTCAGGCCCATTTGTGGTGGGGTAGACAGGGCGATGACTGACCCTCCCTTAGCCACTCCAGATGCCTTACATCAATGAAGTGAGGCAGCAGAATCTGCAGCATCTCAACGTAGACCAAGTTGTCCGTTAGCTTCTTGCCCTGCCCCTTGAAGATGCTCTTGAGGTCATGGACAGCCTCCACCACCAGCACCCCATCCATGTTCTTCAGGCTCTTCACCATGGAAGGCAGCAGGCCCTGCACCTTGGCCATCTATGGGACAGAAGCACGGAAGAGTGTGTTCTGCCTGGACCAGCAGGAGGAAGAGCCAGTCCCCCATTCACCAAGAAGACCCGAGCAGCCCAACTCTATTTTCACCTCCAGGCCCTGCCTGTACCTTGCTATCTGTTCTGAACTCCCTCCCCCCGACCTCTGTTGTTCCCTGAAGCCTTCTTTGGTCTCCCCGATTCCCTCCAGCTGGATTGCTGGATGCTTAGCCCCTCCACTGGCCCCAGGTGGATGATATCCTATGTTACAAGTTAGCCATCTGAGTCCCTGTTACTCCTTCATCCCAGCTATGTCAAAAGCTGCATGGGTACCTAGTATAGAAAAATGGGCAGTTTCTACAATGCTAAACCACACCTCCAGACTTCAGTCTCCTGACGTGTAAGGGAAGAATAATTATTGCCATTCTACACATTGCCTATAGGGAGACTGTGCAAAATCTAGATCAGGAAATGTTGAAAAGCAATACAATATATAGGATTGTGATGGCAAATTTATTTTATAGATGGGACCACTGAGGGTAGGCCGAGATAGGCCTGGATTCCAGAACAGCCGAACAGCCCAGGGACTGGCAGAGCTTGGCTTCCCTCAATTCTCCACTCACCTTCTCAGACTTGTGTGCCAGGATGACCAGGCCCCGGATGGACAGCACCTTCATAATGGGGTCACGGTGGCTCAGGCCTTCCACCATCCGCCCCAGAGAGTATTCCTCAGGGATGCGACGCACCTGCTCCATGCGGAACAGCTGAGAGAGCACAGTATTGACTCCTGAGCTGAGGGGCGCATGGCCCACTGTCTCCATGGGACTCTGACGCTCAACCTCTCTCTCTCTCTCTCTCTCTCTCTCTCTCTCTCTCTCTCTCTCTCTCTCTCTCTCTCTCATACCTCCCCATCGCCTGGCTCCTCCCTGTACACCCTGCTGCCCACACACCTACACTAGCCCACCATCTTCCACCATTCCTCAATGACCAGGCCAGTTCAGGCCAGTTCATCCCTTCTGTGCTAGCAGGACCCTCTTACGCTAGGGCAGGGCTAGCAGGACCCTCTTACGCTAGGGCAGGGCTAGCAGGACCCTCTTATGCTAGGGCAGCCATGTCTACTCTCACTCCCACATCCTTCATGGCTCCTTTCAAAACTCAGCCCCAGGTTCAACACGCTTCCCTGAGTCCCAGGAACTCTGAGCATATTCCTGAGGTAGCAACTAGGGACCTCAGTGCTCAATCTGCCCTCCCGTCCCCGTAGACATCCACAGACTTCCTATTGGACAGAAACTCAATCAATTCTCTTTGAGCCGTCACTCAACCTAAGCCTTGGGGTGGAACATGTGTTTGTTAGATGAATCAAGTCCAACACAGAGTTTGGCTCCTCCCCTTCTGAGGACTGCTCCTCTTCTCTGTCCCCATTGCAGGGCAGCGCCATCATCAGCATCCATTTTCTGCCTCATACCCTCCCTTCCTTCCGCAGCCAAAAGGATTTGGTTCTCGCTACCTCTCTATCTCTGTCTCTCTATACAGACAATGCCACCATGGAGAGCCCTGTCTGGGAGATGGGAGTCCTGGTGAAGCTGGTGAAGAGAGCAAATCACCAGCTACCCAGAGGAGAAGGAAGGGAGGGAAGGGCCACACCGGTGCTGGCTTCCGCCAGTGCTGGCTTTTGCATGTCCACACAAGCTACTCAGGCCAAGCTGTGAACCAGGCCTGAGACACAGAAAAATAACTTCTCTCTTTTACTTATAATGTTGGAAATCAGACCCAGGGCCTCACATGTGCCAAGCAAGCCCCTCTACCAGGGAGCATGTCTCCCACGTAGTGTTGATAATTAAGTTAGTTTTTGAGACAAGGTCTCACTCTGTATGTAGCTCATGCTGGACTGGATTTTACCACAACAGACAAAGGAAGAGAGAGAAGCCTGGAAGAGTTAGAGCCAAAGGTGTGGATTTGAACCCTGCATCTGCCATTTGGGCCTTTGGAAGAGACTGGCCTCAGTTGCCTCCTCTGAATCAAGCCATGGACTAGTATCTAAGTTATGAACTTTGAGCAGGGATAAAATGGAGAGAGGATGTAATGAGTCAGTTAATGGAAAGCTCTAAGAGCAAGCAGGGAGGACAGTAAGTGCTCAATAAACATCAGCCATAGTGTGCGTGTGCACCACCCTTCTGCAGTAGCCTTCCCAACTCCTGGCTGGCCTCCTGGACCTGCCCAGCACTTCCTGCCAAACTAACTCTGATTATGTCACTTCCTTCCTGAAACTTTCCCTGAGGCCCCTCCTTCCAGACTCCTTCCTATTCTCCAGTGACTTGTCCCCAGCTTACCGCAAGTCATGCTATGGCACTTCTCATTATAACTGGATGTTCTGTCTCCCCTGCCATATTGAGAACACCTCTAGGCTAGGGTGGAGTTGAGCTCACATTTGCATCTCTGGGGCCTGACACGTGGTGGTGCCCAGCAGAGGTTAATGGGTGCCTGGGGTTTTTGAGGAGTCTTGAAGAGTGGGATGCAAGAGTGGAAAGAAGGAAATGCAGGAGACAGACCAATGGAGCCTTCATATTGAAGAGAAATTAAGGTTCTGGAAAGGCTTTGAAAACTTCAGAGTTTCCCAGGAGAAATGACCATGCTGTGACCCAAGGCCCTGACTAACCCTCACCAGGCTCGCAGGGCCCCAGGACGTACCTCCACAAAGAAGGCGGTGGCTGTGATCTTGTGTCTCTCATCGCCTCTCTCCAAGAGCGGGATGAGCAGATACAGGATGCGACATAGCTCCTGGCAGGAGTAGTGAACCATGGCCCTAGGGAGGAGCAGACCCTCAGGTCCCAGTCCCACACGGCCGGCTGGTGGCTGGAGGTCTGATGGTGACACTGCAAACACTGGCTGGCCAGTGTCACCTGGGTTCCTGTGCTCCAGTCTTTCCCCCAGGGGCTTAGCTCAGAGTCACTTGTGTGAGTGGGCGTGCATGTGTATGTGAGTGTGTGTGTATGTGAGTGGGTATGCATGTGTGTGAGTGTGCATGTGTACATGAGTGGGTGTGCATGTGTGTGTGTGTGAGTGAGCAGGCATGTGTGTGAGTGTGTGTGCAGGCCACAGTTCTCATGTGGAGGTCAGAGGCCACTAGTGGGAGTTAAGTTTTGCCTTCCATCATGTGGGTTCAGGGAACTAAACTTAGGTCAAGAGCCTTGACAGCAAGTGTCTTTACCCACTGAGTCATCTCACCAGGCCAAAAAAGGGAGCTAACTACATCATTCCAGGGATCTATGAGTCGAGGAAACATTACAACCAAGTTTGCCTCCCAGAGTGGATGTCATCTTTCACACTGGTGGTGTCCCCCTACTAAGAGAACAGTATTCCCCAAGCAGCAGAGAAGTGAGAAAGGAAAAAGGCCATTGCTCAGAGATGCAAGCCTGGGTCTGTTTGGGTCCATCCTGCCAGGCTGCCCCAGGCTACCCCACCCTACCCCACTGAGGTACCGCACCTCACCTTGCTAGCAAGGACACTCCCCGGTAGTGGCTCTCTGCCTGGGTCATGAGCTCCCAGCCACCCTGCTCCTCCAGAAACGCAGACTCGTAAGAACAGCCCATTTTCAGTAGCAGGGTTTTCACCACCTTCACCATCCAGCTGCCAAGGCAAGGGGGTAAAGTCTCCTGTCCACGGCGTGCCTTCTACTCGGCCCCTCTTGCCAATGCTACCATCGATCCCCGTGAGCTCCTCTCTACTACACTGTTAGCGGTGGGCACTGGGTCCACAGAGGATGATTCCTTACAAGGAACACATCGTTCTCAGAACATGAAAAGAAACAAAAGCAAAATCCCCTTCCACGGTCCCTTTTTGGGACTTGCTTACTGGAGGAGGTAGCTGGCTGGCTAAGCTTCCTTGGCATCCTATGTCTTGCCTCTCCCCTTCTATACTCCCCATTAAACCATGACTGTCATGGCAGTCTATGGGACAGTCCTCTCTGCTCTCCTGGGCACTCAGTCTCCTGCCGGTGCCTGAGTCCCTTTGCCTCAGGACCTTTCATGTATGCCTCCCGTCTGGATGCCTAAAGACAGTGGGGAGTTGTCACACCCAGGCAACTGAGCAGAGCTCAGAGGTTCCAAGTGAGCTCGGGGAGCCTCGAGATGGCTGCTACCTGTTAAAAACCTACTGGATGCCTAACCCAGCCTATTGTCACTTTAGGTGGGAAGTCACGGGCCATAAACTGATGGCAGACATCTGCAATCCCAGCATGCAGGAAGGAGAGGTAGAAGGACCAAAGTCAAGGACAGCCGGAGCAACAAAGTGAGACCCTGTCTCAAAATGTCAAAGGTAGGGCATGTGATAGAGTACTTTCAAGTATGCAAGGCCTGTGCTCCCTTGACGAGATGAAGAGAAAGAAGGCCCTTTGCTTCATGCACCAGCTTCCTTGCTTGGAGAAGCACCACACCTTCTCTCTCCTCCACAGCTGCCTCCTGTCTATATCTGAACATCTCTCCTCACAAGGACCTTGGCATGGAATTCGGGACCCACCCAGTTAATGCAAGTTCATCTCCTTAGAGTAACTCCAACCTTAAAGACTGCTCTTCCAAATCAGAGCAGTCACAGGTTCCAGGTGGATGCATCTTTGGGACCACTATTCTACACCCAGGCGCCATCTTGGGGATCTTTGGTCCCATCAGTCACTTGACTCCTCTGCTTTTGCTACCTCCCAGGCTGTGGTGGTGTTGAAAGTAGGGTGAGCTGTTACCATGCTATGGTAAGATGGGTTGTAACTGGATCATGGGTGAGTTGATACCATGGTGTAGGTTGGGTGGGCTACCCAGTGCTGTAGAAAGGGTGTCAATGGACTGTGGATAGGAGAGCTGTCCCTGGTCTGCGGGGAGGGTGTGCTGTCCTGTGCTCTGGGTAGGGTGGGCTGTCACCATGGCTATGGGTCGGGTAGGTAGGCACTCTGGCTTCCTTCCAGTGGCCCTGTGTCTTGGCTGAGCTAAAACCTCTCTCCTGGAGGTCATGACCTTCCTCCAAGGAAAGGAGGCCTCCCTCTGTGTTCTTCCTCCTCCTGTGACTACAGCACCTCTTTCACTCTTGTTCATTTTCCCAGGAACCTAACAGCCCCAGTGAGCACAGGGGGAGCTGAAAGCAGGCACATACATGGCAGGCGTCTCTCTAGTGGGGGTCAGGCTTTAGGCGGAAGTCAGCCACCCAGCTCTTACCGGGTAGGAAGAGATCAGCCAAGAAGTTAGTTACCAAAATCAGAGCATAAATGATAGATAGACAGACAGACAGATACATAAATACATACATACACATATACATACACACATACATGCATACATGCATACATAGAGACATAGACAATCTCCATCTAAGGCCTCCAGCTGCACACAGCTTGTCCTTTGCCCTTCTAAATTCGCCTCTGTAAGTACAACACACAGAGAGACACTGAAGGAAATTGATGAGCCCACCATGCAAAACTTTTAACTTTTTGAATGACAAAAAAATAAGAAAGAAGCCGGTCAGTGGTGGTGCACATCTTTAATCCCAGCACTTGGGAGGCAGAGGCAGGCGGATTTCTGAGTTCAAGGCCAGCCTGGTCTACAGAGTGAGTTCCAGGATAGCTAGGGCTACACAGAGAAACCCTGTCTCGAAAAACCAAAAAAAAGAAAAGAAAAGAAAAAAAGAAAAATCATAGGTTAAGTGACCAAATTTAATATAAACAGCAGAGCTAATTTTCTTAATACAATGGGTTCTCACAAATTAATAAGAGAAATGAAAAAATTAATTTAAAAAATTACTAAAAAAAAATCCCCAGCAGTCCTATATGAATGGGCAAAGGGCAAGGGCAACTTGCTCACATAAATGAGAATACAAACACCATTTAAATCTCTGCTCATTCAAATGAGAAAAATGAAAACTAAACCCCCAGCACACACGTACACACACACCCACGTACGAGTACACACATGCACACATCCACAACCATGTACGAGTGCGCACACACACATGCACATACTCACACCCATGCACAGGTGCACACACATGCATGCACCCACATCCACACACACACACCTGCATACAGCACATCAGGTGTGGTGCTAGAACCCTGCCATCCGAGCACTCAGGATATGAGGCAGGAGAATCATGACTCCTTTTAGACTTTGTCTCAAAAAACAAATCCATCTTTTGCAACACAGATTAGCAAAGATAGAAAAGTCCTGCAATGCACTGCTCTAGGACAGATGTAGGGATGTAAGCACTGGCACAGGCCGTGAGCACGGGTGACAGTTTCCTCTGTGCACACTGGCAAATGGGACAAGATTACTACATTTTATCTAATCTCTCTCTCTCTCTCTCTCTCTCTCTCTCTCTCTCTCTCTCTCTCTCTCTCTGTGTGTGTGTGTGTGTGTGTGCACGTGCATTCCATAGCATGCATTCAGAGGTCAGAGAACCTGTAAGAACCAGTTCTGTTCTCCCACCATGTGGGTCACGAGGCTGGAACTCTGGCTTGGCAGCAGCATCGTTATCTGCAGAGCAGCTCACTAGCCCTTCATTTACATTTTCATCACTCACTGGTCACAAACATTTCCCATCATGCACTTCTGTACCGTTTTAGTATTGCCATGCAGAAGCCCACTGATGCTCCCCCCCCCAGGAGTCCATCCTACACAATTACATGCATCTACACAAGCAAGCACATGCCAGCGCCGTCTGCAATTGCAAAGAGCAAGAGAGGTGCCCGACTCAGGAGGAGGGCTGCACACACTACAGTCACTGGATTTCTGTATGCAAGGATGCTCTCTCTGCAGCTGGATGTATGGAGGTCTCCAAGACTTGATACGTGTTAGGAGCAAATGTACACCTGTCACAGGCTAGCATTTGTGTAAAAAAAAAAAAAAAAAAATAGAATATAAACCTGTGTGGCTCATCTACACTAACTACCCCTGAAAGGGCATTAAAAAACAAAAACCTGCTTGTCTTCTGGGAAGATATCTGGGGTAAAGACAGGAAAAGAGAGTTAGTTGATTCTAATGCCCCTGTCCTCCCTGTTGTGCAAACATTATATTCTGGTGAGTAACTGAGAACATTGGTGAGCCTGGGGCACACATCCAATACAGCAGCACATCTTCTGGGGGCTGCAGGGGTAGAGATCCTCGGACAACTGATTCCTTCACACCATTTGAGCAGAGTGGTGGAATACAGAAAAGGGGTTGAGAACCAGCCGTGGAAACATAGCCCTCAGCTTCATAGTAAGCTTGGGGCCAGCCTGGACTACATGAGAGCCTATTTAAAAGGGGGGGGGGGTTATGTTTACTTCCTCTTCTGCTTCTGGAATTAATGTCTATACATAAGATGTTTGAGGACCCTTTGCTGGGGAGCCCTCCCTACTGCAAGGACAGCAGGGTTTAGAGATGAGGGAGCCTACCGTACAGGTATGAAGACAGGAGGCTGTGTGTCATCCTTGGAATCCTTTCGAGAAGCCACACGGCTGGGTAGGTTGAGGCCAATGTGATAATGGACCTGAATGAGCAGAGCCAGGAGCAGCTGAGGGTAGATGCGCCTCACACGGCCCACACAGCTGTTGACGGACAGGAGCTCACACAGGCCACTGGCTGCCTAAGAGTGGAGGGGAGGCCAGTGGCTTGACCCGGTCCATATTCCGAGCGCTGCTGGCTGAAGCCTAGCTTATTGTTCTAAGAGACTGAGACTGGTTCTCTAATCCAGCCTAGAAAAGCATGGCTCCTACCCCTTCTGGCAGACGGGGCCCTACAAGCAAGCAGTTGGGCTGAGTGGGGTGGAAGGGGAGGAAGGCAGGGTGTCTGGTCCTCACCGCCAGGGGCACAATGGAGGCCCGCCCCTTCTTGGTTACAGGCTTCTCCTTCAGGCTAGTCAGGAGCAGATCCAGCAGATCTCGGACGTCACAGCTGGGCTTCCGAAGAATCAGCTGTCTCCACATCTCTGCCCCATTGCTAAGGAGAAAGGAGGGTAGAACTACCTAGGGCAGGGCCCCTGACACCAAACGGTTTGGGGACTGGGGTGCAGTGCCAATGATGTGCTAACTCCTGAGCATGCCCACAAGGACTGATCCCGGAAACACTCTCCATGAGGCAGGAACTTGACAGTGATCGAAAACCTTATTTCCAGGTCTCAGACCAGGTGCTTTGTTCTTGTGTCTTACTGCAGCAAACACTCAATAGAGCGGACATCATGCACCAGGCAGGCACTAAGCAAATCACTGCGGATATAGACGCAGACACTTAGAAATGCTCAAAGTCACCACCTTCTCTAGAGAGTGTTATTCCCATTTTACAGAGACAGAATGGGGGCTCGGGGAGGTAAAATCATCCAAGATGCTGCTATTACTAATTAGCTGCAAGATGTGACTGCATCCGATGTCTCTAAAGCTGCCTCCTAGGAGCCACAGTTGAAGCCACAGAGCCCTTTGGGGCCTGAGTCTTGCCCTTATCACAGACTCCCAGGAAGCGCAACCCCTGGCCCTTTGCAGGAAGCTACCCACACAGGAGAAGCAAGCAGCACCAGGAGAGATTCCTGCTGTGGGCAGCTGACAATGAGCTAAAGGGTTAATGAAACCTTCTGCCTGAATACAGGAGCATCTGAACCTTCCACTCACTTCCCAGCTCTGTTCCCCTGGAAACCCAATAAAGATAGTATTTCAACTATGTTGCTAGGCAACATTGCTTATGGTAAAAATGGTCATGTCTATGGCTGCTTGGTATATCACATCTGGATTAGGAAAAACTATCAATTAACTGTAAGAACCAATGGGACAGCTACAGCATGGAGCTTCCCAGGGACTGTGACCCTTGTAGCTGGGTTAGTCTCTGAAGTGATACAGAAAACAAGGCTTGTGTAGGAGATTCTGGTCCCTGTGACTCCCCTGGGTCTCCTCCTCTCCTGGGAAGCTAGCTTCCCGACATGGGACTGAGACCCGAAGAGGAAAATGAGACATGTAGGGAATAAAAGGGAATGGGGCCCTGGCTCTCAGACCTGCAAAGGGGGCATCAAGTCAAATCAAACCAGAGTGTCAAGCCCTGGGACTCTAGTGACTGTTAGTGAAGCACAAAAGAAGCTCCCTGGGGCTGTGGCTCAGTGGGTAGGGCACTTGGATGGCATGTCCTGGGTTCAATGCCCAGCACAGAGAAAGAAAAAGGAAAGGAGGAGGGGAAGGAGAGGGAGGAGGAGGAAGAAGGGGAGAGAAACACCCTAATGTAATTCAAGTACTTGAAAGTAGGAGGCAGGAGGATTGCTATGAGTTTGTGGCCAACCTGAACTACATAATGAGCACACCCCACCCTCTCTCCCTTTTTCTCACCCTCTCCCTCTACACACACACACACACACACACACACACACACACACACACACACACACACAGGGAGAGTGGGAGAGGAGGGGGGGAACAGACTCCCCTGGTGGGCAGTGCAGCTAACTTCTTAGGCTCTGTAGCGGGCCCTCAGGGTCCCCACTGATCTTGGCTCTGACTGACATGTCTGTCCCTATTAGCTCACACGTCATCTGGCCAGCCTCCTCTCCATCCCAGACACAGACCTCCACAGAGGCAGTGAGCCGGGAGCCGCCTGCTCACACTGTGGAATGGCTTTTCCTACAGGAAAACTGAAGCCCAGAGAGGGTATATGAGCTACCCAACACCAGCAGCTACCGTTAAAGAACTCCAGGCATTGGAGTCAGTTGGACCTGAGCCTAGATCCTCTCTCTAACAATGCCTCAGAGGGCACGAGGCCAAGAAACATCTCCTGAGCCTCATTTCCACATCTGTAGAACAGGGCTGAGTCGGGAATGGGAGACTGGATATTCAGTACAGGTCCAGCGGTGCTGAGAACGTGCTTATTGGCTGCCGTAAGTACCACAGACTGTGTGTGTGTGGGGGGGTGTCTCAGTCGGGGACAAGGCTACCTCAGTCTTGGAGGTGTATAGGATGGGAGTCTCCTGGCTTGGTACCTGTCCAGGGGGAGGGGGCACATGAGCAGAGCCACCACAACCTCAGTCATGAAGGAACTGGCCAGGAAGGAGATGGGCAGTAGAGCCACCTCGCGCGCCCGAGGCTCCTGGATGTGACTCAGTTGCATGTAGATGCCCTGCATGATTTCCGGGATCTGGAGATAGCCATGAGCAGGTTGCAGGAAGGCCCATTGGAAAAGCAGAGAGAGAGGCATGAGGCGCATGGGTAGATGGGAGGAGGACTTAGGGTGGAGTGACAAGAGGGGATCAACAAGACAGGGGAGATGAGGCTCAATGCTGGAGGGGAGTGGGAAAAGAGACGTGCCGGGGGCTGCTGCTCCCCTGAGAGTGACCTCCCCACTCCTACCAACCGTCTGGGTTCTCTCAGGGGTGGTACATACCCCTTCCTAGCCCACTGCTCAGCTCCAGCCCTGTCCATGGGCAGGATGGCTATCCCAGGATAAGCAGGCTCCTGGGGATGAGGCTCTCTCCCAGGCCTGGTGATATCCCAGCCTCTGCCTCCAAGAAACCTTACCACCTCCAACGCTCTGTGGCGGTACCACTCCAGCACGGAGCTGAGCATGACCTCGGAAGCCAGCTGCATCATCTCGCCGGAGTCCTTGCCCTGGGTCTCAGAGATGTCCTTCAGGCCTTCTAAGGCTGCTAGCAGCAGGTCCCTTACCTGCTGAGGCCCCAGGAAGTCTCCAAACTCCTGAAACATAGATGCAGAGGTATTGATGCTGCCAAGTAGGACAGCTCCTCCGAGACACAGATCCCACCTAACTCGCAGAGAAGGTCAATGCTGAGCCCCACACACATTCTCTAAGGTGAGAATGTTAGAACCACTGGAGAGGAGCTTAGAGGGACAGCCAGGCACCAAGGAGCTCCTGT
>CM052702.1:99603290-99735722 GCA_028551405.1 Uromys caudimaculatus
GAAGAGGAGGGGGTGAAGGAGATGGAGGAGGAGGAAGAGGGAGGGGGAGGGGGAGGAGGAAGAGGAAGGGGTGGACAAGGGGGAAGAGGAGGAGGAAGAGGAGGGGAGGAGGAGGAAGAGGAAGGGGAGGAGGATGGGGAGGAGGAGGAAGAAGAGGGGGAGGAGGGGGAGGAGGAGGAAGAAGAAGAAGAAGAAGAAGAAGAGGAAGGAGAAGAGGAAGAGGAGGAGGAAGGAGAAGAGAAAGAGGAGGAGGAAGGAGAAGAGAAAGAGGAGGAGGAAGAAGAGGAAGAGGAGGAGGAGGAAGAAAGAGAAGAGAAGGAAGAGGAGGAGGAAGAGGAAAAGGAAAGCAAGCGGGAGATTTGTGGTCCCTGCATCCAGAACTGGCTGGCATGTGCCTGGGAGAACAATATCAAGGGCTAGACCAGTGGTTCCCAACCTTTCTAATGCTGTGACCTTTAATACAGTTCCCCATGTTGTGGTGACCCCCAACCATAAAACTATTTCTTTGCTACTTCATAACTGCAATTTTGCTACTGTTATGAGTTGTAATATAAATATCTGATAAGCAGGATAGATGATATGTAACCCCCAAAGGGGTCACGACCCACAGGTTGAGAAGCACTGGGCTAGAACATAGAGGAGAGAAGAGGGTACCCGTGCACCCAGGAAGGCTGTGCAGCTGGAGAAGGTGTCCTTCCTAGGATGCTTCCTAGTGGCCTTCCTAGTATCAACCCCAGTTCCCTCCCCTCCTGGCCTGGGAGCGGGGACCGCTGGTAGTCACCGCGATGACACGCAGAATGTTCTGGCATGGGCTGACAGGGTTGTAGGGCCCCAGGTAGCGCTTGTTGTTCTCATACAGATCCTTCTTGTTGGTCTCTTCCTTGTTCTTGAACCCTGAAGGAGAAGGAACCTTCTGAGGAACCCTCACCGACCTTTGCTTTGAGCTGTGCATTAAGCCCACTTCATCAGCCCAGTCCGTTTTCACACAGTGAACATATGCAGATAGCTAGTTCCCAAGTCAAGACACAACACAAACAGTGCTCCGGAAGCCCCTCCTCTGGCCCATCTCGGCACCCAGGGCAACCACTATCCTGGTTTCTGACCTCCTAGGTAGAGGTCTTGGCTTGTGAACTTTCGTTCATGGACTCCCATAACATTACCCTGGTGTCTGGTTCCACCCTGCAGCACTGGCTCTAGCTCTCATCCATTCTCCGTGTGCAGCAGTTTTCCATGCTGGGAGGGCCTGCAGTGTATATGCCTGTCTTACTTGGCACGCGCCTCTGGCTGCTTCCAGGCCCCTGAACAGTGCTGCTGTGAACACATAGCATGTCTCCTGGTGAATCTATCGATGCTTCTGCCAGGGATGTGCCAAGAGAGAACTCACTGGCTCACAGTAGGTGCAGGCTCGCCCTCCCAAGATATATGAGACAGCCCTGTCTCCACCAGCAGTGTGAGAGAGTTCCTGCTGCTTCAGCCCAAGGCATTATCTGTTTCATTTTGTTATTGCTATTTGGGTCTGCAGGAGCTCCCCTCCCCCCCGTTTTTTTTGTTTAAAGACAGGTTCTCACTATGTAGCCCTGACTGGTCTGAAATTCATTCTGTAGACCAGGTTGGCATTGAACTCACAGAGAACTACCTGCCTCTGCCTCCAGAGTGCTGGGATTAAAGGTGAACCTCCTCGTGCCTCCTCCACTTCCAGTCCTAGGATGGAACCCAGGTCCTGGCACACACTGGGCAAGCACTGTAACCACTGAATGTCCATAGCTTTACAATACGATTTTTGGGTTGAGATGTTATTGTGTTGGTGTCTGTATTTTTATTGTTGCTTTTGTTTTGTTCACATAATCCAGGCTGGCTTCAAACTCCCTGTGCAGCTGAGGATGGCTTGAACTCCTGGGCCTTCTGCCTCCACCCTCTCACCCTCTGCATGCTGAGGGTGCACACTACCGTATCTAGTCTGTATTATTTGTTTGTAGAGGCAGGGTCTCTAGTCTAGCACGGCCTCACACTTCCAGTCCACTGCTGGGATTGCCGGCATGTGCCATCAGGCCTGGCACTGGCAAGAGCATTTGAAAATGTCTGCCTGTCCCCTCAGAGCTTATCATCTAACTTCCTCAGCGCTTTCCTTGTTTGTTTTCGCCTATTGTCTGTCTCTTGGCAACAAGAAGGTAAGCCAAAGGGAGGGGTGCTTAATGAATCTCTTTTCAAAGCTGTGGCCCCAGATCTAAAGCAGGGCCTGGTACAGAGGAGGGCCTCCGGGTCGTCCTGTGGAAGGAAATACATTTAGGGAATATGCCCTCATCAGAGTCAGGCCTGGGTCCCGCCTGGGCCTACACAAAGCCTGGACCTGAGAAAGACTCGCAGAGGCAGTGCGAGCGAGCACAGATCATGCTCTGTCGCCAGGAAGGGAACTGGTGCTCTGTGAGCAGGCACAGAGCTCCAGTCACAGCCCTTTGCTTTCCACAGATGGCTAACCCAAGCTAATGCCCTCCTCCTCCAGCACCACTGTGGCCTGGGGCTCTCCCAAAGAATACAAGGCACTCAGCTCAACCTGAATAGCAGCAGGACAGATCATACTCAAAACATTAAAAATGACTCAGTGTCCACTGAATGTGGAATAAATTAATCTGGGTGTCCCACATTTCCAGCCACCTTTGGCAGCCTCACTTTGGACTATACTCTTCCTATCCTAGGGATGACCAACATTGTAGCCTATCTTTTACCCACCGTTTAAGAACCATGAATGGCTGGGCAGTGGTGGCGCACACCTTTAATCCCAGCACTTGGGAGGCAGAGGCAGGTGGATTTCTGAGTTCGAGGCCAGCCTGGTCTACAGAGTGAGTTCCAGGACAGCCAGGGTCACACAGAGAAACCCTGTCTCAAAAAACCAAACAAACAAAAAAGAGCCATGAATGTTTCCAGACCAGTGGAGGAATCTCCTAGGAAATATTGCCCCAAATACTAGAAATGAGAAAGAGCAGGGACCCCAGACATATCCCAGAAAGTGGGAGACACGAAGAGAAGAGAGTTGACAAGTGCCTATGACATGGGACCCTGAGCTGGTCTCGTCCCATGAACTCGTATGAAGAATACCATTTAATATTTCAAAGAGTTATGAATTACACACTGCCATAATCCTGTACAGATGAGGAAATTGACAGAGAAATGTACAGAAGAGGTCACCCAACTAGGAAAGTTGAGAGCCAAAGCCAGGTCTGATATGCAGGCCACTCTGCCTCCAGAGTCAGGAGAAACTAAGAAACCAGCCAAGGTTTCCTGGTTGAGATACAATCAGGACCAAGGAGAAAGAAAGGCAGGAGGTTAGAGGCAGCTGGACTGTGTAGCCCTGGGAACTGTAGGCTCATACCATCTCATAAGCTCCCTGAAACCTAATCTCAGGACATTCTTTCACTTACAGTTTCCAGATTCTAATGTAGGTCCTGGCCTTCATTATCTCCTATGCATATTCACTGAATAAGACCAGATGCCATCCCATGGCTAGACTCAGAAAGAACAGAGAATTCTGCCCTACCTTCGTGGCACTACAGTCTAGTAAGAAAGACAGACAAGAGAAGAAGGCATCAGGGCCATCATGCCTAGGTACACATTAGAAGGAGAAATTAAGGTTGAAACAATATGGATTTGTTGTCTACTTAGAGTAGACATGCTGGTAGTCCCAGTACCTGAGAAGCTGCGTCAGGAGGATTAAAAGTCGGGAGCAAGCCAGAGCTATACAGTAAGACCATAGCTTAAAAACAAACAAACATTAAAAACTATGGCTAATTTGTATCTCTGCCCCTGGTTCCATGAAGACGGGAGTTTCCCATCAGCTCCCAGTCCCCATCTGACCCTTGCTGCCTGCCTCCAATCCCCCAACTGTACCACCACACTTGCATCCCTAGCTGTCAGCGGCTAGGGACATGACTTGGGCATACGTTTCTGGAGATCCAGGATGGTGTAGAGGATGGTGATGCCTTCCAGAGCCTCCCGGCCGATCTCTTCATCAGGATCCCCGATTCGAAGAAGGAGCCTCCCCAGAAGAAGACCCAGCGTTGGGAACCCCGAGGATATCTGTGAGTGCCACAATCACAGGGAGGGAGTCTGTAGCTACATAGTGCAGGGCAAGAAGCCCTGCCCAGCCGCAGCAGGTCAACAGAGAAGTCACGGGAGTGCCCACCCCTCCAGGATCACTCACAAAGAAGGGTAGGGTCACAAGCGTATGGTTCAACACTGAAACGTTGCTGTTCACGGCCCGAGCTCGCTCATGGACCTTCCCAGAGTTCATCCAGGGCCCTAGGGGCTGTGGGGACAAGGGAGAGACTGCTACCATTGTCTGCCAGTCCCTGCTGTCCGTGGGTAAGTCAGCAATCTGCAAGAAGCTTCCAGAAGAAGTAAGAAGGCAGTTTGCCACAGTCCTCTTTCTCCTCCTGAGGATCAATGACAGATGGGGTTATAGCTGAGAAGAAGACTCAGAGCAAAAGAAATGACAGGGTCAATGGAGAGAGAAGAGACAGGGATAGCGATGGAGAAAGGGGCGGGGCAAGAGCAGAAGCTGCAAAGGGAGTGGCTGTAGGGGAATAGCAGACAGCAACTCAGGAAGCTGAGATAAGAGGATCAAAAGTTCAAGGCAGTCCTGGGCAATTCAGTGTGACAATGTGTACAGATAGAGGGAAAGAAGAAACAGGCCTCTGCTGTTGCTCAGAGGTAGAGTGCTTGCCTAGCAGGTACAAACAAGGGTTTAGGTCCAATCCTCAGTGTCACCAAAAACTAAATAAAACAGCATAAAATACAACCTGGAAGCAGGGCACTGGCTCAAGATGCCATCACTCCTCCAGGGTTCACCTCCCACTTGTGTGACACCATTTTCCTGTTTCCCTCTCCCTTCCTTCCCCTCCCTGGCTCTCATGCCCTGCACCTCCAGGATGCTCTTCAGTCCAGCAGGAGTGGGGTCTTCAATAAAGAGGGCGTTCAGAAGTTTCTGCAAGGAATCCAAGGTCTGGTGGTAAAGCGTCTGTGGACAGGAGGAGGGACAGTGCTGCTGGGAGGGGTCCTGGGGGGTCCCAGCACAGCCTCCAGCCCCAGACACCCCCGGGGGAGCGGGAGTCTAGGAGGAGAGCACACTTGGACACACAAAGTCTGTTTTCTGGGCCCACCTCTGTGCCTCACCTAATTTCTTTAGCAACAAATTGGGGATTAGTGTCCCCGGACTTCCTACCAGAAGGGAGGAGAAAGAGAGGCCGGGCGCTTACTGCCTGGCACGGGCCAGACAAGTGCCTGTAAAGTGAGCGTCCTCCCACACTTTGTCTTTGAATTGCTTTTTCCTTCACCAATCCAGGAAAGCTGGTCCAAGGTCGCAGGACAAGAAACAAAGAGTCCTAAAAGGCCAACTCTCCAAAGGCTGCTAGGGCTGGAGAGCTGCCAGACCAATCGGGCTCTTCTCTCAAAGGTGTTCTGCCTCTTGGCTGAGCAGCTCCGTATAGGCCCATGTAGACCCCAGGTTACCCTTAAGGAAGCCATGTCCCCTCTGCCCAGGTTCCTCCCATCTGGCCATATCACAGTCCTGAAATTGCCTCATGAGCACGGGCAAGGCTGAGTGGTGCTTTCTATCTGCTCTGGGAAGACCTTCCCTTAGGCGGGCTTCCCAAGTCTATCCCCTTTCTGATTCTACACTGGAATCTTCTTGATTCCAGTGGCCCTTAGTGTCACACCACAACCACCAAGCAAGCCCTACAGCCAACTACCTCCCCCTTCCTTCCTACTGCAGCAGCTTGTTAGACACCACTGCCCTCTGCTGGCGATATGTGTAACTACATGAGGGCTGCCCCTTCCTTCCACAGCAAGCAAGAATTCTGGCCATTACTTTGGGTCCTCTCAGGGCACCAGCTTGAGAATCCAGAACCCAGAGGCTGTCTGTCTGTGTAGCCTCACCCCTACCCATTCTACAGCTCGCTTCTCAGGTCCTGTCTCACCCTCCAGACTGCAGTCACATCGCTTCTTGTCATCCCGGCAAGTTGGCACGGGTTCTGTACAGGTTCTCTATGCCACCCTCTTCCAGGAAATCACGTGTTCCATCCTCCCTAGGTAATGTTCCTCATCCCATACTCTTTTTGATACCCCATAATTTATGCTTGTAGCACTGACTACTCGGGAGATTTTTGATTTGACTGGTTCTTTGATGGCATCCATCTCTTCCACCCTCACACTACTGCAAGACTGCCGTAGTGATTTGGAGAGGAACATGGCTAATGCCTTCTGAGAGAAAAGGTAGCTGAACAGATGGATCCCCTCTCATTCAACCTCTTGCTTGACCCTAGATCTCCTTGCATTTTATACCTAAGGATCCCCTGCTCTGGTACCTCCAGAAATAACTCTGCAAAGGCTTAAAGACGCTTGCCAAATCCCCTTTGAGGTTTCATTCTCCAGGCTCTTCCCAGTTTCCCCCAGTCTTCTTCCATATAGCACAGTCCTCAGTATGGCCCTCCAATCTTATCCACTTCCTATGGCCTTACAGCATCTGTCTATATTCCTGACACAGGACAGGGCCCTCCTAAGGTAGCCATTACTGCACAAGTGAGGTGAATTGCTCCAGGCCACTCAGCCAAGGAGTAGAGGAGACTACCTATAGAAAGCCCCCACTCATCCCTGTGACTTGTCCCTTCTAAGGATGTCCGCAAACCTAAAGACCCACCAGGAGGGTCCAGCTCACCTGGATGATGTCTGCCTTGGACTCATCCTTCTCCTGCATGGCCTGCACTGAGGGCAGGGAGAACACGCTCCGCACACAGGTGTTCACCAGCTCCACCCTCTCCCGCACACTCAGGATAGGCTTGGTGTGGCTGAGAGAGACAGGATACCAGGTGTGGAGTGAGGAAGAGCCCCAAGGATGCAGGGTGGGGAAGAGGACACATGACTTAGGTAAGCCACCCGAGATGAGATCCACAGGGGAAGCCGGGGTATGGGCACTGGGCAGAGGGAGAGGGAAAGGCTCGGAGTAGAGGCATGTGAGAAGGGCAAAGCTTGGGTGAGAGAGAAAGAACAGGGGTACCTCAGCTGTGCCAGGATCTCCATGGCCTGCCGTCGAGCAGGACTCAAAAGGGAATCCAGCGGCTCCTCCTGAATCTGTCTCTGGATGGGGACCACAGAGCCAGTGAGGGACAGCTGTGGTTGACTTCCAGGCTCTAACAGCAGGCCATGTAGGCCCTTGGCCTGGGCACACTCTCCCACTGGACAGGTAGGAGGGCCAGCTTTCTGCCCAGATCAATGTCAAGCCCTCAGTTCAAGATGCCCTGACCTGTGCATTCCATATGGAGAGCACAATGAGAATAATTCCCATGGTGCCCTTCTGGTGACTGACAGCTAAACCATGGAACTGACCCAAGTAAGAAGCACCAGGCATGACCTTTGAAAGCTGTCCAATCAAATTTCTCAAATATCCTACTTTTCCACTTCATATCTAATATCTTCACACAGTAGGGGTTCAACTAATGTTAGTTAAAGTTAAATATATCAATGGGCAGAACTTTCTCCTTTTTTATGTAGCATGTATGGATGGGCAGATATGTATGCAAGCTCTGTGTGTGTGTGTGTGTGTGTGTGTGTGTGTGTGTGTGTGTGTGTGTGTGTGTTTTCATGTGCACATATATGCAGAGGCCCGAGGGTATCATTATCCAGGAGCTATGAACCTTGGTTTCTGAAGCAAGGGCTCTCACTAGGATTCAAAGCTGATCAGTTGGGCTAGTCTGATTGGCCAGAGAGCCTGTTCCTGTGTCCTCAGCCCTGGGACTATGAATGTGTTTCACCGTGACTGTTTTTCATGTGTATTCTGGGGTTCACTCTTTCTTGTGAGGTAAACGCTGCTGTTTGATCCACCTCCCCTAACTCCTTTCTCTATCTTTAAGGATCATAAAACTGAATACAACTGTGTAAGCCTCCGTGATTATTAGTACCCCGTTCCTCTTAATGAGTAACTAAGAGGAGACTCCTTTAGGGAATCCTCTGAAGTTGCCCTGGGGGTTTCTGGGGGGAGAGGTGAGGGAACGGTTAATGATAACTGTCCTTGGCTGCACAGACTTCACAATGGACAAGCCACTGGTTTGTGCCCTCCCACAAGCAAAGATGCAGGCATAAGTACATCCATTCATAAGATGGGAAGAGTGGGGCTCAGAGAAGGGAAATAACTTGTCCATACTCCCTCTTGTGGGGTGTGGGCAGTGTGAAGTGGGTAGAACTGAGCCTCGAGTCGGAAGCACCTGCCTCCTGTCCCTGCCCTCTTCCCAGCTCACCCTAGTCGTCACCCTTGGAGCTCCACCCCAGTCCCACAGTCCCACCTACGGCTCTCCTACCATCATCATCCTCACGGTTGTCTCCTTTTCTCCTTTCATTTCCTCCATGTCCTGATTCTTCTGGTAAGCGATGATGTTCTCCACCTTCAGGCCAGTGAGAAGCAGAATCACTCAGTGAGACTGTCACTGAGTCCTGCCCTCCCCACAGGCAGCATATGCAGCGCCCTCTAGCCACCTGACACCTACAGCCCACTGAGGTAGCTCCTCCCTCCCTCCCCAACCCTGGCATTGGACCATGTCTAGGTTTGATTTCCTGCTGCTGATATAAAGCACCCCAACAAAACCTAGCAGAGTGGGGCACGCCTTTAATCCCAGCACTTCAGAGGCAAAGGCAGGTGGATCTCTGTGAGTTGAGTTCAGCTTGGTCTACAGAGTGAGTTTCAGGACAGCCAGAGCTACATAAGGAGACCCTACATAGTGGTGGAGAAGTCATAGGATAGAAGTTTTGGACTAGTGGTCATGTGACATCCATAGTCCAGGAGCAGGGAGCAAAGAACGTATGTAGTCAGGTGCTCGGCTCACTTTTTCCATTCTTGGGACAGTTTGGGATCTCTGGCCTAGGGAATGACACTACCCACAGTGGGTGGGTATTTATGACTCAACTGACAGTCCCTCACAGACATATACACGTGATCTAGGCAACCTCTCTTTGAAACGCTCTTCCCATGTGATTCTTGATTATATCAAACTGACAATCAAAACTATCACAGCCCAAGAAGAGGGACATGTTTCTGCAGGGGGTGTCTGGGTGATGACAACTGGTGGAAACTCTTGTTGGTGAGGTGGGAAGGATGGCTCCTGCAGTCTGCATTTGGAGGAGCAGATGTGAAGGGCAATAAAGTGCTTCTCCCTCACTAATCAACCCAAGAAGGACAGAAAGGGCCCATACACCTCAGCCTGAAATTCTACCATTAGTAACACTTCTTCTAAGCCTTTTAGTAAAGCCTAGTCGATGAAGGTATTCTGCTACTTGAGCGAGGGAGCACATAAGCCTGTGTCAATCCATTGGTTCCCATCATCTTGAGGAGGAAGACAAGAGCCCACAAAAGTGAATCACTTAACATTACCAAGTCTCTGTCTGAAAAGAGGAGAGGGGGAGGGGAGGAGGAGGAAGGGGAGGGGAGGGGCCGGGAGTTGAGCATACCAGAGCTGTTTTGTTGTCATGGTCTCTCTTCTCTGGCTCGCAGACTCTTCCATCTTCTGAGGTTCCTACACACACGTCACAGGTTCAGTGAAAGAGTAGAGCATGGTCTCCTCAGGTGCCATATTCCCATCGCTCCTCCCCACTGGGTCCCTCCGGTCCTTACTCCTCAACAGGCCAACAAAGCTTGGGAAAACGTAAATCAGCTTGTGTCACCCCCTCCCTCCCAAAGCCTTCAATGAAACTCCACATCGTTAATCTTTCTTGCTATTGTGGCCCTGCCTGGTCAGGCTCCCTGTCCTTTATCTCCCCTGCTCGTTCCTCCATCCTTGGTTCTGTCTACACCGGTCTCTGTCCAACTCCAAGCAAGCTTCCGGTCGGGTGCTTTTCTCTACTCCGGCTATTGTTCCTTGCCCCTGTTCCCTAGGGATCCCATTTTCAGACCTCACCTTGCCTACTGTTCCTCACAGAGTAAGTAAGAGAAAGCATGTATCCACCCAGAACAGCTTGTGCCTGCTTATCCCGTCCACAGACACTCGATACAGGCTGACGGCTATTTTGTCATCCCTGGTCCCTTGCCTGCTTTGAGTGAAAGAGCTCCTGTCTCTCCTGTAGGTCCCAGTTCCAAGCATTTAGGTAAAACCTCACCCATCCTCCTTCACAGAGAGGGTGGGTCTGCAACCAAAGCTCGGCAATGAGAGTGAGCAGCTCCTCTAACCGTGACAGGACCAGGGATGGGTTCTTAGCTGAGGAGGGCCAATAAAAGACTCCTGTCTAAAGGGACACTGAAGGAAAACAGATCTCTATACATCTGAGGTCAAAACCACCAGGATCTGAAAAGCTGGGGCTCAAAGAGGATCTTGCCTGGACTTCCAAAGGCTGCTGGAGGGCTGAGCCAAGGGGAAAGAGAACACAACTAGTACAGGACATTGGCTTCTAAACACTATCCTCTACTGAAACCAACAAGGCTCCGAGGAATGGAGGGTTCCAGGGAAGTCTGGGATGAGCCTGGGCCACCTGGCCCCAGAGAACAAGGAAGAGAGCTCAGGTGAATGGGGTGTGTTGGAGGAAGATGCCTGCTTACCTGCAGGAAGCTCTGCTGGTCAAACTAAGCAAATCTTATCCACGAAACTAATGATAGCAACTGGTTTGCAGCCCTTACACTAGCAGACGATACAAATAAACTCATGCATATGTTGAAAGTTTGAAGGATCAGGATAATTATGTTTTCAAAGCCCCTCACCACATGATATTTCAAGGGAAAAGCAATGGCTATAGAGGAGAGCCGGAGGAAGCCTGCTTATCAGACGGAGGTGAGCATCCGTCAAGAATCAAAACCGTGAGCCGCCAGAGGGGGCAGTGAGAAAAGCCAGGATGCTGCCCTGTACTTCTTCCAATAGGACGACCTGAATGTCATTTGAGGAACAGCATCCTAGGAAGAGCTAGCCACAACCTTACATGCATCAAAGAAATGAAAGGCAGGGAAGACCAGGGAGGCAGGATAGGTCAGACATGATGACGAGACTCTGAACTGGCACCTGGGCTAAGAGTACAGTGCTAGGAGAGTGGGCCACACTTCAGTAAGGTGGGAGCATTCGGCGGAGCGCCATATAAATATTAACACCTTGTTTATGGTGATTGCATTTTGTGCTCTTTGGTAAGAAACGTGCTGACCATTTAGGGGTGATGGGGCATCATTTGGCAGCTTACTAACACGTGATTCAGGAAAAGAAAGATGCCTAATGATGTACCTTCGACTATTCTGTAAGCTTTTAAAAACCATTTAAAACGCATTAAGGGCCTGGAGATGACTTCATGGATAGAGCGCTTGCTGGGTTCAGACCCCTGGCACTCACATTCATGCAGGAGGAATATGGTGGCCTGACAGTAATCTCAGTCTCAGGTGGTGGAGAGGGGATTCCTGATTAAGCTGGATATCTAGATTGGCCATACAGACAACCTCTATGTTCAACTTAGAGACACTTATTTAATCAATAAGATAAAGAGCAATCAAGAAAGATTCCTGATGCCAACTTCAGCCATCAAAATGTATGTCTACCCACACACGTGTGAACGGGCACACACTTACACATTTGTCACATATACACACATATACAAAACCTGAAAACCAGCCAGGCAGTGGTGGCGCACGCCTTTAATCCCAGCACTCGGAAGGCAGAAGCAGGTGGATTTCTGAGTTCGAGGTCAGCCTAGACTACAGAGTGAGTTCCAGGACAGCCAGGGCTACACAGAGAAACCCTGTCTCGAAAAACCAAAAAAAAACAACAACAACAAAAACAAAACCTAAAAACCAAAAATAATATTTAAAGAGCTGGGGAGACTGTTCATTTAGTAAAGAGCCTGCTATACAAACATGAGGATCAGAGTTCAGATCACCCCTAACACACACACACACACACAAATACATACATACAACACACATGCACATACCCACATGAATACATACACACTAAAACATACATACATACATACATACATACATACATACATACATACATACAACACACATTTAATTTGTGCCCAATCTATGACCACACTGTTGAAGATGTACCTAATAAAAGTGAACAGAGAGTCAGAGTCAGGCACAGTAGCACACAACTGGAATCCCAGAACTCAAGAAGCTAAGACAGAAGAGTCATGAGTTCCAAGCAAACCTGGGCTACATAGCAAGATCCTATATAAAATCTCTCTCTCTCTCTCTCTCTCTCTCTCTCTCTCTCTCTCTCTCTCTCTCTCTCTCTCCACTCTCCCTCTCTCCCCTCTGAGTAAAGAACCCCAGGTCTTGTGCACACTATTCAAGTGTTCTATCACCTTTAAATTAAAAAAAAAAATTAAACCAGGCATAGTGGCCCATGCTGTGACCCCAGTAGTTGGTGGCCTGAAGCAGGAGGCTGCTGCAAGTCAAAGATCAGTCAAGACCACCTAGTGAATTTCAAGTTAGCCTGGGCTACAAAGTGAGAGCCTGTCTCAGAGAACAAGGGGAGGAGGAGGACAGAGGGAAGGAGGAGAAAACAAAAAGTGGACAAAGGTTCTGGAATAGACAGAAGGCATACAAATGGCCAGCCAACATGTCAAAAGACCCTTATCCCACATCCTGGAAATTAGCTGTTATTGTGAGTGTACTGGCTGGTTTTGTGCCAACTTGACACAAGCAAGAGTCATCAGAGAGGAAGGAGCCTCAGCTGAGGAAATGCTGCTGTGAGATCTGGCTGCAAGACATTTTCTCAATCAGTGATCAACAGGGGAGGGCCCAGCCCACTGTGGCTGGTGCCATCCCTGGGCTGGTGGTCCTGGGTTCATAAGAAAGCAAGCTGAGCAAGCCAGCATCAGCTCCTGCCCTGCTTGAGTTCCTGTCGTGACTTCCTTTAATGATGAACAGCAATGTGGAAGTGTAAGCTAAATAAACCCTTTCCTCCCCAACTTGATTTGGGGGGGGGGAGGGAGAAAATGAAAGCCAGACACACCTCACATAGCCACGGACTCTGCTACCTACTCACTGACCTCAGGAGCTCATATTGTTTTCCTCCTGGGCTCTTCTTGGCTTCTCTTCCCTATGGTTACCTTAGTCCCCAGGAACTGGGGACGATCTGAAGATAAGGGACCCAAACAACCCCACACACCAAGGGAGTTTCTGAGCACCAGCAAATCCTCTGCGTGGTCACTGAGAAGTAACCACCAACCGGACAACAGCCAACCCCAGCAGACCTGGATCACCGCCATGGAAAGCCCTAGCTCTCTTAACCTAAGCTTTGTTCCCCTGTGTGACGCAGAGACCACTGGACCACTGAGAGTGGCCGTAAGACGATTATCAGGACATGAGTCCTCCACAATCCCCCGTAGGGCTTCTTGGAGAGAAAGCTCCTTTTGCGTCCATCTCTTCTCTCCTTGGACTATCTAGGGAACGTGGCATAACGCTGCATTGGGACTTCCTGGAGGCAGGCTTTTGCCCTACCTAACTCTGGCAATGACAGCATTACTTAAAACAACCAGAAGAGAACCTGTGGACGACTCCTCTGGTAAAGGTGCTTGCCTCCAAACCTGATGGTCTGAGTTAGATCCTGGGACCCACATGATAGAACTGACTCCTCCCAGTTATCCTCTGACCTGCACACACGCACTGTGGGACAAACACACACACACACACACACACACACACACACACACAATCAAGCCAACAGAGGCATGAGGGTGTGTCTCCACTGGAACAATGCTTCCCTCGCATGTGCAAAGCCCTGAGTATTATCCCCATTGTATAAAGCCAGACATGCCGGTCCATGTATGTAATCCCCAAATTCCAGAGAAGGGAACAGAAGGGTCAGAAGTTCAAGGAAGCTCAAAGCCAGTCTGGGGTGCAAACACCCTGTCTGTAAGGAGAAAGAGAGAGAGAAGTGGAGAAAGAGGAGGGAGAGAGAGAGAGAGAGAGAGAGAGCCCAATATGTAGAAAACTCATGGCTGTCAGGATGTCACCTTTCCTAGGTGACTCAGCTGAGCTTCTATCTTGCCCTGAACTTGCTTATCTTTGGCTGATGTCTGCGGGCCAATGGTCTCTCCAGACAGACCAGCCAAATTGGGTTGAAATACAACTTACATATAACTACTAACTCTGTAACAATCCCACCTTCATGCTAAATCTTGAGGTCATGAGCACACACACACACCCCCCCATCATTACCAAGACAGTTTACAACTGCCACGAGAAATAATAATAAAAAGAAGGAAAAGAAATTTCCAGCCATCGATTCTCAGAAAAGATGTATTTCTCCCTTCGTCAGCCCATGTCTCCTCTCATCTCTCTGACTCCGCATCTATGACTTTGCCGCTGTCAACAAGTCAAGAAGCTGATATGTAAGCCTCCTCCCTGCTTCTCTTATATTCAGCCAAGAACAAAGTTTCTTATGGGCATAGTGGCAGTAAGGAAACTGAGGCAGGAAGACTGAGAATTGGAGTCTAATCTGAGCTACATAGCAAGGTTAAACCCTACTTTTACTGGTCAATCAAGGATCAGTTTCATTGGTTCTGTGATTCCAAAAAAGTAAAAATGACAATATGAGGTAAACATCATCATCATCATCATCATCACCATCATCATCATCATCATCACTGGTAACAAATAGATATAAGCAGAATGTAGGTATCCATACAAGATAATACTTTCCAGACACAAGAATGAAGTGCTGGTCCATGCTGCAGTGCGAATGCAAAGTGAAAATGCTTTGCTGTATGAAGTGAACCAATCACAAAAGGCCACGCGTTATATAACTCCACTTGTCTAAAACCTACAGACTGGGGATGTATCTCAACATGCCCAAGGCCCTGGGTTCCCACATCTGGACGACAGAAGCTTGCAAGCTGAGGCCAGCACGAACTACACAGCAAGACCTTGTCTCAACGTAACAATAGTAATAATGGAAGTGCATGGAAGAGTGAAGGCTTACTGACGGCTAGTGAATCTGAGTGGGAGTTTAAGACGGGTTTCTCACCCTAGTAGGTACGCATGCATAGCTTCAAAGCCATGGGTTGGCTTGCTTGCTTGCTTGCTTGCTTGTTTGCTTGCCTTTTACTCTGTTGAGACAGTCTCATAATGCAGGCTGGTCCTAAACTTGCAATTTAGCCCAGGCAGGCCACATACTATTGCTCTCTCCACCTTCACCTCTTAAGTGCCAGGATCACAGACTTGTACCACCATGCCTAGAAGTCATAATCTTCTCAAATCACGATATGGGGTTTGGGGAGATAGCTTAGTCAGCAAAGTACTTATTTTACAACCTTGAGGACCTGGGTTCAATCCTCAGGACCATGTAAAAAGTTGATATGGTAATCTGTGTTTATAATCTCAGTGCTAGGGAGTCAGAGACAGGTCTATCCCTGGGTCTATCCCAGTCAGCCTCTAGCCTACTCAGTGAGCTCCAGGCCAAGGGATCCTGGTGGTCTCAAAGCACAGGTGAACGGCTCATAAGGAGTGACACCTGAGGTTGACCTCTGTACACACACAACACACACACACGCACACGCACACGCACACACGCACACCATATCACATCACATTACAATATGGCATTGGTGCAGAAACAAAAAAGAAATATTGATTGATCCAGATGTGGTGGCACACACCTGTAATCTCTCCTCTTGAGTGTGGAGATGGAAGAATCTGGGAGCTCAGGTTTATCCCCCAGGATGTAGCAAGTTTAAGATCAAGGTGGGCTACATGAGACCCTGTCTCCATAAAATATGAGAGAAATACCAACTGAGAGATTATACAGCACAGACCTCCTGCATATCAGCAGGGAGATGTAGGTTCTGAGGTCAGGGCCTGAGTGGACTCCTCAAATCTCTACAGAGGTGATAGAGCTGAGCCCAGAGTTTCCCTGCTCCTCTGGTCAAACTTCAGCCTAGGGAGTAAGGGATGACATTTATACATAAAATGGAAGCCATTTTAAGTGGGGCATGTGACTAGTGGGTGGGCTCAGGATTTGGATCGAATGGAAGGGTCATTGCCCGGTGGCACACATATTTGATCACAGCACTGAAGATACAGAAGCAGGACATCTCTGTGAGTTCGAGGTCAGCCTGGTCTACATGATGAGTTCCATGTCAGTCAGAGCTACATACTGAGACCTTGTCAAAAAAATTTTAAAAAGGAAGAATTATCATATTACAGTTAAAAAAAAATTGACATCCGAGAAGGCTGAGTAACTCCCAAGTCATACAGTTGGCCAAGATGCTGGCTAGAAAGCATGGTGATTACCACTGTGCAGTACCTGCCATATGCTTCCTTCTTACTCCTCTCCACTGCCCTCCCTGCCTTATGGCTCTGAATAGTCCTTCTAGGCTAGCTTCTCTTCCTTACTCACCCTCAGGGGGGCTTCGGAAAGCTGTGACACCCTGCAGGCTGTCCCACTTCCCCAGATTCTCCTCCAGGGGCATGGTGCGGATGCTGTTGTCTTCAGAATAATCTCGATGGCTGCTCAGGGTCAGGGTGGAGGTGTCGGTCACCACGAAGCTAGAGTCCATGCTCAGGGACTCAGAGCCCATGATCAGTGTCATGCAGGAAGACGGAGAGAGAGTGGAGTTGGGTACTTGAGCACTTGAGTACTGGCTGAGACCTTCGCTAGAACCAGGGATCAGGCTGACATGTGAAGCATGGGTGACTGTCACATTTAAACCAGACCTAGGTTGGCTGTTGGAAGTCACATTGATGGACCCCTTGGAGCCCCTGTTCCAGGATGCACTCAAGGCTTCTTTAGAAACAGATGCAAAAATAGTGTGTGAAGTCAACATGATGGCCTCATTTGAGTTTGGAGCTAGGTCCAGGTTCACCTTGGAGATATTCCCAGAGTGCAGACGGTCCAAAGAAGTGTTAGAGGGGAGAAGAAGAGGCACCTGTGAGCCCTGCCTGGAGAGGTTATGACTCCGGACCAAGGCTTCTCTGGAAAGAGCCCTTATATATAGGTTTGGCTCAGGCCTGGAAGGATTAGAGTTACTCTGACCCAAACCAAAAACCTTGTTTGAGAGGGACTTGGAGGCATCCTCAGAACATGGCCTAGAAGAATTCTCTGGACTCAAAACAGTGGCCTGGGTAGAGCTGGGGCTTCGAACTGGTTGTGAGTCTGGGCAGGGAGTCCCTGCCGAGTCGGGCCTGGAGATGTGGTTCAAACTCTGGTCCACAGTGTCCACAGTGTTGATCTGGATGGAGGATGGAGTCACAGACTCACTGGCATTGGAGCTGGGGATGTCATTAGACACTGGGCCAGAGGCCCCCTCTGGGTCAGGACTCAGAGTTGGATGAAGGGCCGGAGTGAGAGGCAAGCTATGTGCTGGGGGAGCCACAAGGGCCAGATCTGGGATGGGCCTAGGTATGGTGCTGGACATTATTCCTGGAACCTCACAGGAGTTAGGACTTGGTGTCTTCTCAGGGTCTTCATGGAGAATGAGACTAGTACCCCGACTCAGGGCCATGTTCAGTCTGGAGGCCTCTCAAGGCCACTGTCCCTTTTCTCCAGCTGCTGACTGTGTGGCTCCCTGCAGCACTCCTGAGAGAAAAGATGAACACAGCCTGCTAGCACCCGTCCTATGCCTGTCATAGATGAGGGCCTCTTGCTCCCACCCCCTCCCCACCCCCTACCTCCACCCCCCACTTCATAGCTCTGTTACACACCACCCTTCTACTCTCTCCATTCCATGTCATGGGTACTGACCTCCTGACCACATCCTGCTCCCCACCACCTCATGTTCTGAATAGGTGCATGGCCTTTGGCTTGGCCAAACATGGTGGTTCCCACCTGTATCCCCAGCATTTGGGAAGCTGAGGCAGGAAGATAGTCCAAAGCCAGCCTGGGCTATTAGTAAGATCCTGCCTCCAAAAAATGTAAGTAAGAAAGAAAGGGACAGAAGGAAGGGAAAGGAAGAGGAAATGGGAAGAATGGAAAGAGAATATGAGGGGAATCCTGGATCCCCAAGTATCTCTAACTCCCAGACAGTGCCAAGCACACAAGTCATTCATAATGAATAGGCCAATAAGCAATCTCCCCCACTTAATTCTCAGCCAACCCCATGTGACCTCAGTTCACCAACATGGATCCCTGAGTCTTGGGACAAAACCCTAAGTCATTAGAACTACTCTGCACATGGTCACAGCCTGAGTCTCAAAGGCAAGAGCATCCATCCTACAGCCTGGCAAGAGAACAGACATCAGTCATGAAAATGGAACCTCCTTGCCCCACAATCGAACTGTAGGTGAATTCCCCAGTCCTCTGGCACCTGATCCCACCTCTCGGCCACCCTCCCCATAGGATCTGTAAAAGCAGCTCACCTGACAGCATGGTGTTCTTAAGCAGGAGTGGGCCCCTAGAACGACATTAAAAAGAAATCATGTCAGGGCAAGAGAGACCAAGACCATCTCTATGCCACCCACCCACGGGCTAAACTATGGCTACCTGTTGTCCTTAGAACAGAGTTTCCAGGTGTTAGCAGAACCTAAAGGGTCTTCTGTCCCTGCACGGCCATCCTTAAAGCCCCCTCCTCCCCTCCACCATTGCAGGTCTGGGTCTTCCACAGGCTGGGCTCCTCTCTTCCATTTCCTACCCCAGCTACCACGTAAATCTTCACCCTTGTAGGTTCCCTAAATAGGCGAGGCCGCCTGTAAGAAGCTCTCAGTGCTTCCTGCTGGCTTCTCCTTTCCTAGCACACACATCTGGCTTCCCTGCTAGGCAAGAAACTCGAGGCCCACAGGAGCTGCCTCTGCCTTGCTCACTGCTGGTTTCTGTAATGTCTGGCATAGCCCCTGCACACAGAAAGCTCTTGGTACCACCGCCTGAGTTCTCGGTTTGCCTTCTTCAACGTTGCTCTTCTGTTCCTTCATTAGCTCACTTTCTTTCCCATTCATTTCTTATTCACTCACATCCTGGCTCCCTGGATCACTTGTCCGCTCCACCAACCTGCATCTCTATGACTTGGCTTTGGAAGGGTCATACAGTTGATGTCATGTAGTCCCAAGATCAGCTCATCTTACTAGTGTGAGTGAACGAATCTGGACAAGACTTTTTCCCGGGGGCCTGTGCTCTTCACTAGCTCCTTGTCTTACAGAGACCTTGTCCTTATGGTGTCTGGCAGGGAGTGTGAGCCTGCAGAAGGCTTTCCTTTATTAAAAGGAATATTTCTATTCCTTTTTGCTAAAGCCTGTGACAGTCAGGACCTTGGTGCCACAGGAGCCATCCATGCTCCTAATACCTGACGCCTGCAAAGCAGGAAGAATAGCCTTGCCATTGCCCCCAAAATCTATTTCACCTGTAACCAAGGAGTAGAAAATGGTTGGGCTCCTTGATGCTGAGTCCCTTGCCAAAGCCCTGGTCTTAATTTTGTACTCATAATTTTTCCTCCTTTTACTTGATGAGAGATCGACAATGCGTACGCGCGCACCTCCATAGTTATCAAAGGGAGGCAGTTTTGACCTGGAGTAGCCTGTAAGGCAGTGAGTAGGACCTGGGCCTAGCAGACAGTCTCAAGCCTGGCTTTCCCTCCCTTTCCCAAAGGCCAGGTTGTCAGGACAGATCACCTCGCCCTGACATGTTTCTACTCCTTCAGCTCTCCTCTTCCACCCTGCCACAGGAGACAAGTCCTCAGAGAGTCCAGAAAGTGGGAAGGCAACTCGTGGCTTGCCCTCCACCACACGGGAGTTGCTCACTGAGAGGAGTGGAGGGAAGCAGGGTGTGATGGCACCTGCTTTTAAATTTAATCCTGATATTTGGGAAGCAAAGGCAGGTGGCCTCAGTGAGTTCCATGACAGCCTGGTCTGCATAGCAAGTTCCAGGCCAGTCATGAGCGACATAGAGAAATCCTGTCTCAAAAAAAAAAAAAAAAAAAAGCAAGGAGGTGGGGTGTGCTGGAGACGCGGCTCAGCAGTCAAGAGACTGGCTGTCTTCCAAAGAACCCAGGTTGATTCTCAGGGCCCACATGGTGGCTCAGAACCATCTCTAACTCCAGTTCCAGGTGAACTGACACCCTCTTCTGGCCTCCGCAGACACTGCATGCACACACGGTACAAACGTAATTCAGGCAAAACATCCATTTGCATAAAATATTTTTTAAACTAATCTTTTAACAGAAAGAGGAGCAGAGAGTGTCACACGTCTGCAATCCCAGCACTTGAGAGATGGAGAAGCAGGAAGATCAGACTTCAAAGCCAGTATGGGTTACATGAGACTTTGCTTTACAAAAAGAAACACGGGCTGGGCAGTGGTGGTGCACGCCTTTAATCCCAGCACTTGGGAAGAAGAGACAGGTGGATTTCTGAGTTCGAGGCCAGCCTGGTCTACAGAGTGAGTTCCAGGACAGCCAGGGCTATACAGAGAAGCCCTGTCTCAAAACAAAACAGAAAGAAAGAAAGAAAGAAAGAAAGAAAGAAAGAAAGAAAGAAAGAAAGAAAGAAAGAAAGAAAGAAAGAAAGAAAGAAAGAAAGAAAGATGGTGTCGTTTAATATGCGTGTTGTGCTGCATTTGGACATTTGCATGTGTGTGTAATACCATCACCACAACCAAAGTACTAAATATATATCCTGGTCCTGTTTCAGCAATCTCTATGAGTGTGCTACTGTGTGTGTATGGTGTGTGTGTGTGTGTGTGTGTGTGTGTGTGTGTGTGTGTGTGTGAACATTTAATAGCTAGGCAAGTTAGGGCACACCTGTAATCCCAGAACTAGGAAACTGAAGTAGAATGATTATCATGAGTTCAAAGCCAACCTGTAATTGAGTCCCAAGATAGACTGGGCTACATAGAGAGACCTTGTCTAAACACAAAACCTCATATAAGTTCTAGCTTCTTAGAGCTTGGTGTCGTGGTAGAGCACTGTGATTCCAGTGCACAAGAGGATGAGAACAGAAGATCACAAGTTCAAGGCCATCCTGGGCTACTAAGGCCTTGTTGCAAACAACAACAAAGTCAGGCATGGCAGTTCACACCTATACTTGAGAGGCAAAAGTAGAAGTACTGCGAGTTTGAGTCCAGCCTGAGTTAATAATGTGTTCTAGGCTAGCCTATGATAGAGAGTATGGCCCTATCTCAAACAAAGAAATAAAATAAAATACACTGCTGGGCAGTGGTGGCGCACGCCTTTAATCCCAGCACTTGGGAGGCAGAGGCAGGTGGATTTCTGAGTTCGAAGCCAGCCTGGTCTACAGAGTGAGTTCCAGGACAGCCAGGATTACACAGAGAAACCCTGTCTCAAAAAAACCAAAAAAATAAAAAAATAAAATAAAATACACTGTGTATCTCCTTAGCTTGTGCTCTTCCAGTATCACTAAAAAACATCCTGTAAGCATTGTCTCCCGCTTCTTCCTCCCCAGCAACCAAATTTTGAAAAGCTTATCTGATGAACTCAGTAGTTCATAGAGACAGAAGACAGAATCCTGAACTCAAGGACAAATCACTAAGATCTGCTTAATCCATTGAGGCATGTCGGTGCAGGCCTGTATTCCAGCACAGAAGAAAGGGAAAGAAGAGAGACCAGATTGCCACCCTCTGATACATAGCAAGTTCCTGGATTGCATACCTCAAACAAACAAACAATCAAACAAACAAAAGAGGCTGGGAACTGGGGCAATGGCCACTCTTCAGAGGACCCATATTTGCCTCCCAGCACCACATGACAGCCTACAACCATCTGTAACTCCAACCCCAGGAGCTCCAACTCCCTCATCCAGCCTCCACGGGCATCGGATATGCACATGGTAATCTTATATTCATACACACACACATAACAAATAAAAACAAAGCAGCCAGTCATGGTGGTGCACACCCAGAACTCAGGAAACAATGACAGGCAGATCTCAGTGAGTTTGGGGCCAGCCTTCTCTATCTGGAGAGTTTCAGACAAGCTAGGACTGAAATATTAAATAAAAATTCACTTAATATAAGCAGCAGAGGAGACAGCAGACTCTAGAGGTCAATAACAAAGTGTCTAGCACTCTACACTTATCGTCTCAGGAGAAAGGACGTTGAAAATCTTTCCAAGTAATAATGGCTGAAAATATTCCAAATAGAAGATACAAGCATCTAGATTCATAAAGTGGGAGCAAACGTAGGGCAAGCCCAAAGAAGTTCATGCCAAAACCACTAAAGACAGCCACCAAAAGAGTGTTGCTGGTCTGTTGTTGTTGTTGTTGTTGTTGTTGTTGTTATGTTTGTTTAGTTGGTTTGGGTTTTTTTTGTTGTTTTGTTTTGTTTTGAGACAGGGTTTCACACTGCAATCCAGGTTGCCTTTAAAAACTGCTATGTAGCCTAGATTGCCCTTAAACTGGAGACCCCCTGCCTAGGTAACTGAAGACTGAGACAGAAAGTATGCATCACCAAGCCCAGCCACCATTAACAAGGAAAACATCTGATAGCAACCAGACAGTATTACCTATGGATGAACAGCAGTTTGACGGCAGAGAGGCGTCTGCACATGGGTCTCTGGGTTTCTTTTAGCAGGGCCTTCAGGCCACAGGTAATTCCCTCCATCTTCCAGCCCCATCCAGCCCCATCCAGCCCCATCCAGCCCCATCCAGCCCCATCCAGCCCCATCCAGCCCCATCCTGGCCTTGAACCCACTTTCCAACCAGTCTCAACTTCTCTGGTGTCTCAGTGTGTTGGCTTCTCTCCTGCCACGGAACCTTTCAATGGCTTTCTCCCTCCCATGAGAGCCCTTAGCTCCCCTCTTCACCCCCAAGCCCTTCATCCGGCTCATGCCCAACACAGTCACGTTTCAGACCAGCTCGATGCCTCCCTCCCCCAGAAAATCCTCCTGAGATCCCAAATGCTGCTGAGGGATCCCCTTCCATGGTCAATCCCTCTGTGTTGGTGGGTCTCTGTTTTCCTATGTCTCCATCCTAGGAAATGAACTGGGTTTCTATCTTGTTACTCCTGTTTTTCCCTAACACAGCGCAGTGCCTGGCACAGAGCAGGTATTCAGAAAGCAACCAGGAGATAATGAGTGAGTAACAGTTCTTCAAAATAGATATCACTGTCCTCATTTACTAGCGCATTAACGGAGACTGTTCAGGAAGCTGGTGATTTGTGTACAGTCCCCAGCAAGTGGCTTCTCAACCCTCACTCCCCACCCCATAGCACCAGAGATTTCTAGGGATCTCTTAGTGGGAAAAACACCTTCAGGATTCTCACTCCATTTCCTCTGCCACTCAGGACACACCCTGCCTTCCACAATGTCCATCCACACCCCATCCTTCCCTGGGCGAGCGAAGGAGCAGCTCTGGCCCCAGGTCCTCTGCACCCTCAACCCCTGGTCTGTGGCATCCCCTCTGGCTCTTCTCACTCTCTGCCTCCTCACCTTCCCTGTTCTCCCATGGCCCACTCTCAAGACAAATAGCTTTCTGTGAGCCTTGAGCTCCTGGTGTGTTACCTCCACCTGGGGCATCCACATGGCA
The DNA here is from genome assembly GCA_028551405.1 of Uromys caudimaculatus. Taxonomy (NCBI): domain Eukaryota; kingdom Metazoa; phylum Chordata; class Mammalia; order Rodentia; family Muridae; genus Uromys; species Uromys caudimaculatus. Next base: position 99,626,710 of record CM052702.1, read on the forward strand.
ACAGAAAATTCAACTTTAATCCAAAGGTATGAAGTAAGAACTGTGGAATTAGAACCAGACAGGGAGACTTTTACCTAGCGGGGATTGGGGTCTAGGTAGTAACTGCCTTGCGGAGGCTGGTAAGGCTGACCCTACCCTTAGTACTGTCCCAAAGCCACCCTTCAGCTTACCTGGGCTCCCCCCAGCCCAGGCCGGGCTTATAGTCTTTGTGAGGTCACCATGATCCGGAAGTTCCCCAGCCAATAAGACTTCTCCTGTCCACACAATGCAGAGGAGCAAAGGAATCTTTAAAAAGAGAGATTGTGTCTTCAGACCCCAACTACACTTAGATAGGACCTGACTCAAATAAAGGCTGATTCTCAGGGGGCCTTCAAAGAACCCGAGAACATCTCCTGCGACCTTATACCTCTGTTTATCTTGGGGTGACAAATGCTTTGGAGCCAGGCAATCTGTGATGAGAAAGGTCAAAAGCCAGGACACCAATGAACCCAAGTCCTTGATCTTTTTCCTGCCCCACCTTGCTTCATCCAAGGACTGATAGATAACGTGTGGAGCGGGGTGGGGTGGAGGACAGGGCCCAGAGATCCACACTGTGTGTGACATAGATTCTGTAGTGAGGAGAGTAAGGCCCCATGGCTATCTCTTCCAAGAACATTGTTTTAAAGATGAGCAGTAAGTAAATGATTAGGAAAAGATAGAAACACTTTGAAAGCACCAGTCACAAAATGAGAGTGAAACTATGCATGAGGCTGTGTTCTTGTTTGGACTCAAGTTAGTAAATCTTGGTGTTCTTAGATGTGAGACATCCATTGTTCAGAGACACGCTGTCCAAGGACTGGTCTCATCAGACTGGCTCAGTGTCTTCAGCATCTTCAGTTCCTGTCAGTGAATGATAGGCGTGGTTTGTTTATTTTTTTTAAACATTAATTTATACTTTATGTGCAAATGTGTATATACTTCATAGCACACATGACTCTAGCATATGGAGGTCAGATGATTTGCTGTAACCATTCTCTCTTCTACCACGTGGGTCCCAGGGACCAAACTCAGGTCATCGGGCTTGCGGCGAGTGCCTTTACCAGCTGAGCATCTCACAGGCTCCTGACTGGCACTCTTGAATGCTCTCCTGTCTACCCTGGACTCACTCTTCCTGCCCTGACTCCAGCCCTGTGTCCTTCCCACTCCTAACCACACCCAGGCCCCAGCTCCTTTGTTCCCTTCTGTTGCTTCAGGAGCTGGGGTCAACTAGAATTTCTCCTCTCTCCTCTTTTCCCACAGCCTAGAAACAGAGCTATGTTTTCCCTTGCCAAGAAAAGTCCTTCCTGGGACTGGAGAGATGGTTTGCTCCACTGACTGCTCTTCCAGAGGACCCGGCTTTGATTCCCAGCACCCATACAGTGGCTCACAATGATTTGTAGCTCTAATTCCAGAGAAACCCATGTCCATTACTGGCTTCCTCGGGTAGTCATGCACATAGTGCATAGACAGAGCTGTGGACAAGACATCTTCACACATAAAATAATAAAGCCCTTCTTTAGCCATAGCACACACATACCAACACTCGAGAGGCAGAGCTAGGAAGATTACAAGTTCAAGACCAGCATGATCTATAAAGTGTATTTGTCTCTAGACACAAAGGCCTGTAATCCCAACTACTCAGGAGGCTGAGACAGGACGATTACAAATTGAATTTGCTTCAGAAAAGTCAAAGTTACCAGATGCTGTGTAAGGTCACTTTGGCACTTACGTGAGCTGATGTCTCACAAGGTAAAAGGAGCTCAGAGTTAAGTTCTATAGTAGAGCTGGGCAGTGGTGGCGCACGCCTTTAATCCCAGCACTTGGGAGGCAGAGGCAGAGACAGGCAGATTTCTGAGTTCGAGGCCAGCCTGGTCTACAGAGTGAGTTCCAGGACAGCCAGGGCTATACAGAGAAACCCTGTCTTGAAAAACACAACAAAAAACAAAACAAAACAAAAAAAAAGTTCTATGGTAGAAAACTTGCCTAGCATTTGTGAGGCCCCAGATCTAATCCAAAGAATTAAAAAAAAAAATGGGAGGTCCTTCCTGTCAGGGTACAGGGTACAGATGCTGTCACTGTGAGATCAGCCTCGTCTGCAACTTCCTTCCCCTCCCTTGCACAACAGACAGGTTCTCTGCTGTGACTATTGAATACAGAAGACCCCAGGTGGAGCCAGACAAGAGAAGCAGCTTCCTGCCACTAGGCCCAAAGCAACTGATTTATGGCTATATATCATATCTAGTACTTTCAATAAACTAGCACATAGCAGCCTCACCTCACAGACATTCACCTTCTGGGAAGGCTGAGCCTCTAGTCAGAGCCTACTCCCCTTTAAATCAATTCAAGTACGGCGTTTCCTTTATTTTGCCCTGGGCATTAGGAAATATCTATTGGAGCTGAAGAGATGGCTCAGCAGTTAAGAGCAACTTCCAGAGGTCCTGAGTTCAATTCCCAGCAACCACATGGTGGCTCACAACCATTTGTAATAGGATCTGATGCCCTCTTCTGGTGTGTCTGAAGACAACTACAGTGTACTCATATAAATAAATTTTTTTAAAAAAATTAAAAAAAAAGAAATATCCCTTATTCCTGGGTGTGGTGGAACACGACTTTAATCCCAGCACTTGAGAGAAGAGCCAGGCAGGTCTCTGTGAGTTCAAGTCCATCCTGGTCTATATGGTGAGTTCCAGAACACTATCTCAGATACACACACCAAAAGAGATGGGAGGGAGAGGAGAGGAGAGAAGCACTGACTTGGTCACGCTCCTGGTTCTGCCTCCTGGGTGCTGGGACTAAAGGCGTGTGCCACCGTACCTGGCTCTTAACTACTTTTAATAGCCACTTACTATCAACCACCAATCTGTGACCCAACATCTTCTTGACTTTTCCATGAAATCTTAGAAAATGTTACTTTGTCACAGCTAGCCTCCCAACAGCTCCAGCACTGAGAACACCATCTGAGAGCCTCTACCCTGGTCCAGCCTCACTGCACTCCATAAATACGGTGGGTGATGCCCTTTCCGCCATTCCCAAAATCCATGCAGACTGTCATTTAGGGAAACTTGAGCCCATGTTCCCAAGCCATGCTCACTCATATTTGCCATAGAAAAGTGGTTTCCTGTTTTCCGTAGTTCCCAGGATGCAGCAGGAGGGAGCTTGCATGCCAGAAGTGTGACCTCTGAGCTGCTCCCCGCCCTCCCTTTTCTTTGTATTTTGGAACAAAGTCTAAGTTGCCCAGATTGGACCTGAACTAGCTCCATAGCCCACACAGGCCATGCCTCTTAGCCTTCCTGGTAGCTACGGTTACAGGCTTACACTACCAGGCTCAGCTTTTTAAAGTCTTCCAATTTTTAATTTGTTTGCAAGCTTGCTACATGCTAGACAAGTGATCTACCACTAAACTACAGCCCCAGAAAAACTTTTTTCTTCGTATAGTAAATCATGTCTTCGTGATCATGGGAGCCCCAGCACTTAGCCAGGTTTCCAGCTGGTGTTCCTCTTCCAGTCACCCATCTACTGGATTAAGGGAACTTTTCTGACAACAAAGGCCCCAATCTCTCCCCACTGATGCAGGGCCCCCTTCACAGTCTGCCTTTACCTGCCTATCCAGCTAGTCCCTGCTCCCATTATTTACTTATTTATTTTGGGGTTTGTTTGTTTTGAAAAAGAGTCTCAGCCAGGCAGTGGTGGCCCATGCCTTTAATCCCAGCACTTGGGAGACAGAGGCAGGCGGATTTCTGAGTTGGAGGTCAGCCTGGTCTACAGAGTGAGTTCCAGGACAGCCAGGGCTACACAGAGAAACCCTGTCTCGAAAAACAAAACAAAACAAAACAAAACAAAACAAAACAAAACAAAACAAAACAAAAAAAGAGTCTCACTAGATAGCCCTGGAGAGCCTGGAGTTACTATGCAGACCAGGCTGGCTTCCAACTTACTGAGATCAGCCTACCTGCACCTCCGGAGCGTGAAGATTCAAGGCATCTACTACCAGTCACGGTTTTGTTTTGTTCTTTGAGACAGGATCTCTCTGTAGCCCAGGCTAACTCATGATCCTCCTGCCTCAGCCATGTACTACAGCATTATACATGCAGAAGACTTAGCATACTGTGTCATGTCATGTCTGATGAATTTTTTTTTTTTTTTTTTTTTTGGTTTTTTTGAGACAGGGTTTCTCTGTGTAGCTCTGGTTGTCCTGGAACTCACTCTGTAGACCAGGCTGGCCTCGAACTCAGAAATCCACCTGCCTCTGCCTCCCGAGTGCTGAGATTAAAGGTGTGCGCCACCACTGCCCGGCGTATGATGAATTCTTAATGAGGGCACAAATGACCAGCACCCAGATGTAGATTTAGCATTTTGTGGGGCTGGGGATACGGCTCACTGAACAAAGCGCTTGTTGTACAGACATGAAGACCTGAGGTTGAATCCTCAGCACCCAGGTAAGAGCTGGATGGGCAAGACGGCCTGCCTGTAACCCCAGTGCTGAGGAAGCAAAGACAGAGGAGACCCAGAACAAGATGACTAACTAGAGTAGCCAAATCAACAAGCTATAGCTTCAAGTAAGAGACCCTGCCTCAATAATGGAAGGCAGCAAAGAAGATATCAGATGTCAGTCTCCGGCCATCACACCACATACATAGACATACACACACCACATGCACATACCATATATATGCAAAAGGAAAAAAGAAATAGAACATTATGAGATCCCTACTTGTCTCTAGGTGTCTTTTGTTTTCCTAGTGCTGGAGATTAAACACACACACACACACACACACACACACACACACACACACACACACACACACACGGGAGACAAATGCTCTATGATTGAGAATCCCAGCACTTTTAGTTTTAATTTTTGAGACCAAGTCTCATGGTTTGCAGGATGGCCTCAGACTTGCTATGTAGCTAAAGATGGCCTTGAACTCCTGTCTCTACCACACAATCACACTTCTGAACATGAAGGGCTCTCCTGAAGAATTAAGTTTTAAGCCATGATGTTAAGTTAAGGCATGATGGCTCATATCTGTCATCCTAGCTCTTGAGAATCTGAAAGAGGAGGCTTACTGTAAATTCAAGCCAGTGTGGTCTGTATCAGAGTTCCAGAACAGACTGGGTTATATAATGAGATTCTGTCTCAAAAATAAAAGTAAGGGGGCTGAAGAAATAGCTCGGTGGTTAAGAGCATTGGCTGTTCTTGCAGAGGACCCAGGTTCAATTCCCAGCACCCACATAGTAGCTTATAGCCACCTATAATTCCAGTTCCTGGGGCTCTGATGCCTTCTTAGGACCTTCACTGGTACCCCATGGTCAAACAGATCTCATACAATAAACATAAGAATATCTGGAGCCGGGTAGTGGTGGCGCACACCTTTAATCCCAGCACTTGGGAGGCAGAGGCAGGCAGATCTCTGAGTTCCAGGCCAGCCTGGTCTACAGAGTGAGTTCCAGGACAGCCAGGGCTACACAGAGAAACCCTGTCTCAAAAAACCAAAAAAAAAAAAAAAAAAAAAAAAAAAAAAGAATATCTGACTGGGCGGTGGGGGTGCACACCTTTGATCTCAGCACTTGGGAGGCAGAGGGAGGTGGACCTCTGTGAGTTCAAGGCCAACCTGGTCTAAGAGCACATGCAAGACAGCCAGGGCTCTTACATGAGAAACCTTGGCCAAACCTTGGCCAGGGATGGGAAGGTGGGGCGGGGGGGGGGGATTAAAGCAAAAACTACATTTCATTTGTTGTCATTGGTAATACCAAGAGAAGACCTCATTTACCCACTCACCTGTCACCCGGTACCCTGTTGTCTCCTAACCTCTAAGCCAAACTTCCTCTGCACACTCTCACAGCTGGTTTTTGACTCCTCTAAGTTCCCTGGCCTGTGAAATAGGGGCAGTCCTTAACTTCTTTCCTCCATTGTCTCTAGAACCCTCCTCGCCTAAGTAGGTGACTTAGCCCTGCCCTTGCTTCAGAGGTGGCCTGCACGTCCACAGGTTCACAAACCAGGGCTATTAGCTCCCATTCCACCCTGTCTATCAGTCACCATCTCAGATAAAAGGAAATTCATGTCCCTAGGGCAGATCTAATCTGCTCTTGTCACCAACCCTTTCAGAACCTAGGGGTTCCCTGGAGCAGAGCAGTAAGGTCTAGATTGAGCAGTAAAGAGATGGCCAAGTTCAGCTGCTTCCTTTCACACAGGGTAAAGCAAGGCCTGGGAGGACACTTTGGCTTGCTCTAGGCCACCAGGAAACTCAGACCAGCTGGACTAGATCCCTGGCCTCCTACCCTTGCACCAGGGGTCGGGGCTGATTCCAATCGGCCACTGCTTTGTGCTCCAAGCTGATAAGATCCAGCATGGGTGGGAAGATGAGGGCTAGGAGGAGGGCAGGGTTTCTGAGTTCTCTCCACCCAGGCAGTGGGAGTGGCCAGACCTGAGTTAAATGCGGCTGCAGCTCCGGCCTCCCCTCAGATCTCAGCTGCAAGGAGCCTCTGAGACTGTGGCTGTGGGATCCTGAAGGGAACTCTTAAGTGAGGGTCACAATGTCCTGCAAGAAGTGGTGCTCCAGCAGCCAGGCCAAGTGGATTCTTGCTGGCAGTGTCAGCGTGACGCTGGTGTTGGCCATTTCATTGATCCTGGGCCTAACCCTGCATCGGGGCACCCAACCAGGTAGGACCTCCCTGCTCCCGGCGCATCCTCCCGTCTTCTCACCCCTTACCTCCCTGAGCTCTGCCCATGTACCCAGCTCTATTCTGCTTTGATACTTCAGCCCTACAAGTCATCCAGAGCAGAAGGTGCCACTGACTTTCCCTTGGTCACCGGATCTTATCCTTCAGCCAAGACATCCTGTGCTTTTGGGGGGCCATTCCCTCTTGGAGTCTTTGTGAGCACTCTGAGGAACCTTCACTCTCTTCCTACACACCTGCTGGTCTCTGCAATCTCTCCTTGATAAAGGGCCTTCCAGCCCTCCAGGAGTAGCCTCTCCCCCCAGCCTATGCCTCAGTCTTGAGTCTATCCTGATTTTCGAGTTCTGCTCCCCACCCTTCATCTCTGTCCCCCACCAGCACTGCCCTCAGAACCCCAGGGCTCTCTACTAGATCCTTGCAGGGGCTCTGTCTCCAGTGGGCTCTTACCAGCCACTGCTCTTTGTAGCCAGATAGCTTTTCTGAACAACTCCCCTGGTACATGCCCCACAGACCTAATTCCTCCACTGGAGACAGCTTTCCTTCTTCCATGAGGACCAGGCAAGGGCCATTCCTTTGTACAAACATTCTTTTTTTTTTTTTTTTTTTTTCCCCGAGACAGGGTTTCTCTGTATAACCCTGGCTGTCCTGGAACTCACTCTGTAGACCAGGCTGGCCTTGAACTCAGAAAGCCACCTGCCTCTGCCTCCCAAGTGCTGGGATTAAAGGTATGTGCCACCACTGCTCAGCAAAGATTTATTTATTTATTTTACACCATATATGACTACACTGTCAGACACACCAGAAGAGGGCATCGGATCCCATGTGGTTGCTGGAAATTGAACTCAGGACCTCTGGAAGAGCAGTCAGTGCTCTTAACTACCCAAACATTCTTTCCCATGGCTAAGCCTCACTGTTCTTTCAGTCCAGAATCATGTATACACTTCTGTCAAGTGTATACCCATCCTACCAAGTACCTCCTAAATGCCTGTTCTCTCTCTCTCTCTCTCTCTCTCTCTCTCTCTCTCTCTCTCTCTCTCTCTCTCTTTTGGTTGTTTTTTTGTTGTTGTTGTTTTTTTTTTTCGTTTTTTTCTTAGACAGGGTTTCTCTGTGTAGCCCTGGCTGTCCTGGAACTCACTCTGTAGGCCAGGCTGGTTTCGAACTCAGAAATCCGCCTGCCTCCGCCTCCCAAGTGCTGGGATTAAAGGCATGTGCCACCACTGCCTGGCTGCCCTGTTCTCTTTTAAGCACTCCCTTTCCTGACGATCCAAGGCCAAGAAGAGGGTCTGTGGCCCCAGGAGGCCACACAGCTCCCTGTCTTCTGAGGTCTCTCTCTCTCCCTCTCTCTTTCTCTTACTCTTTCCGCGTGTGTGTGTGTGTGTGTGTGTGTGTGTGTGTGTGTGTGTGTGTGAGAGAGAGAGAGAGAGAGAGAGAGAGAGAGAGAGAGAGAGAGAAGAGAATGAACAGTTTGTAGGAGTCTGTCTCCTCCCGCTATGTAGGACTCCATGATAATTAAACTCAGGCCATCAGATCAGATCAGCCTTGCAGGCAAGTGCCCTTACCTGCTGAGCCATCTCCACAGCCCTTGCTTGTCTGACTTTTGAGATAAGGACTCATGTATCACAGGCTGGTCCCCAGCTCCCAGTGTATCCCAGGACAACCCTGAACCTCCGATTGCTCTGCCTTACCCACCCTAGTGATGGAATGACAGATATGCATTTGTCACAGCAAGCATATGAAAGACCTGAAGCTTACTATGTGTGTAGTCCTGGCTGGTCTCAGACTACTGCCGATCCTCCTGCCTTGCTTGGCCTCACAACTGCTGGGATCAGAGGCATGCACCAGCAGGCCAGGCTCACTGTATCTTATTGCACCAGGGGCTGTGGGTCCTGCTGTCTGTCTACCAAACTGAACACTGCTGGGATCAGAGGCATGCACCAGCAGGCCAGGCTCACTGTATCTTATTGCACCAGGGGCTGTGGGTCCTGCTGTCTGTCTACCAGACTGAATGCTAGATTCAGGGTGGTAGGATTATGGCTGAGCATCCTGGGCTGAGCAAGAGATGACGGTAACAACCCCTTCGCATTCATTCCAGGCTGCAAGAACGATATGGTTTGCCGCCCTGATGCTGACATGCTGGACTACATGCTGAGTACAGGCCAGATCAGCCACCGGGATGGCCTGCTGGTCACCTGGTACCACGCAGCCAACAGCAAGAAAGAGATGGAGGCCGCCCTGAGCAGTAAGTCTAGCCATCTTGCTTGGGGTCAGGGGACAGAGAACAGTTGACACTATGGTCATCATGGCAGCTCTTTGGTGGCTATTTTTGTGTGCCTGCCACAGTCTCTCTGAGGGAACAGGGCTGTGGGCTAAGTTCACCCAGGTTGAACAGTCAGGGAGCTCTGAGCCCTGGATCCAGGTGCTAATTCCAGGCTCATCACTATATCCACTCCAACAAACTCTGTCAGAGTCTGTCTGTCAGAGGGGCTGATGGTCCCTGCTAAGGAGCCCTTTGACTTCCAGGACTAAGAAGCCAGAGATGTGAGCTTGACCGCCAGTGTTCTGAAACATGCTGCGAAGGACACCTGAACAGCTCCTTAGAGTCTGCATCAAAACAATCATGGTGTCCTGTCAGTGACAGGGACACGCTCCCCTCACACTGCATGGTGGTCCATTGAAACCCATGCAACCTGCCAGGGGGAATAATTCTTGGGAGAAAAACTGAAGCTCGGGGAAGTTAGGTGACCTGGGTTCTGAAGTCAGAGAGAGGTGAGGCCAACATAGGTCAGCCCCACAGCCCCAAAGTTTGTGGATCTGAGTGTCTGGGTTGGGTCATGGGGAAACATTCTCTTTGGGGGCTGTTGAGAAGTCATGGAGGACTCGGGTAATGGTCCCTGGCTCGAGTTTGCTTCAGGAAGTGCAGGTCCCCATTCAGTACTGTGGATGTGGCCTGAGAGTTCCCAGACCACTGGTGTTTAGGACCTCGTTGTGAGATCTACCACTCAAGGAAATTTTTCTTCATGACCTGTAACCCAAGACCTCAGGAAGCTGAGGCAGGAGGATGACTAGTTCCAGCTGGCATGGGCTACATATCGAGACCTTGTCAGAAAGAAATGGGAGGGAGAGAAAGGAGGGAGGCCTCCTGGTTTCAGATGAGTACCCTGGAGTATCCTCCGGGGTCACACGTAGGTCGGAAGTGGAGGCAGCCCCATCAGACTATGGATTTTGCTCTGGCAGGTCACCATGCAGTGAGACTGACATGTGGCCTGAAATAACTGGTTGAGTGAAGGCCTAAATGGCAAGCGGGGAGAGGCCAGGCTGGGAGAGCCCCAGGCCACCACTACTTCAGCTGTGTCTTCCGACAGTTGGGCCTTGGTGGCCAGGAGTGAAGGAGAGAAGGAAATAGCTAGCTCTAACATCAACCATGCTTCTGGAGCTTAACCAGGAGACACTGGGTGACACAGGAAAGAGAAATATCTCCCATCTGAAACAACAGTGCTAACACTGAGCTATCGCTTCTGTTTCTTACACCTGCTGGCCCCTTCTTTCTCTGGAAAAGAGCATAGACAGCAAATTCTGTTGGCTAAAGATGAAACTGTCTTAACTAGGAGCGTGCAAAGTTTAGCTTGTGGGAAACATGCTTAGCTCTGTGTCTTAGTCAGGGTTTCTATTCCTGCACAAACATTACGACCAAGAAGCAAGTTGGAGAGGAAAGGGTTTATTCAGCTTACACTTCCATGTTGCTGTTCATCACCAAAGGAAGTCAGGACAGGAACTCAAGCAGAATGGGAAGCAGGAGCTGATGCAGAGGCCATGGAGGGATGTTACTTACTGGCTTGCTTCCCCTGGCTTGCTCAGCTTGCTCTCTTATAGAACCCAAGACTACCAGCCCAGGGATGGTACCACTCACAAGGGGCCCTCCCCCCTTGATCACTAATTGAGAAAATGCCTTACATCTGGATCTCATGGAGGCTTTTCCTCAAGGAAGGTACCTTTCTCTGATAACTTCAGTTTGTGTCAAGTTGACACACAAAACTAGCCAGGACACTCTGAGAAAAGTATCCTTTAGGGTAGGAATGAAAAGACCACCACCCTGGGCTGGTCAATGGTCACAGGGACAATATGATAGACAGTGCCTATTGCTATACAAGCTACAAAATATTTCTAACCAGGCCTGGGCCTATCTAAGGAACAGCTAAAGGCTTCAGATACATGCTAATTAAAGACTTTTTTCCTTTTTCTCTACGTGCTGAGAATTTCTCACTGGAGAAGGGTGACCTTCTGCCCAACACACACACACACACACACACACACACACACACACACACACACACACACACACACACACACCACACCTGGAGAATAGAAAGCCCTTTACCCCACAAGGGAGCCAGGTCATAAGGCCTCAGGGAATGCCAAGAGAACCTATCACCTAGCTTCCCCCATAGCACACTGGCACAAGGAGGAGTCATCAGAATCTCACCAGGGATGGGCACTGCTGCATCAAGGAACACAAACACTCGCCCTTAGCAGAGAGGCCCAGTTTCCTTGTTGCCAGGCCTCTGGGGAAGGCCTCTGAAGGAGCTGGCAGAGTTAGGGTGGACTAGACTGGATGTCCAGAGAGAGCAGGGGCCATGGTTCGAGCCTGGAAACAACGCCAACAGTTCACATTCTCCCTTAGCATTTACTTGCCACGACACTGGCCAGGCATGGTGGGGCACACCTGTAATCCCAGCTCTGAGGGACGTCCGGGAAGGGTGATGAAGACTTCGAGGTCATCCTGGGTCATGTCGCAAGTTCCAGACTAGCCTGGGCTAAAAGAGAAGGGGAATAGGGGTAATGCCAGCATTGATTCCAAGCAAGTGGCTTCCTCTCCTGGGCTGGTGGTAAGTCATTTGTCATCCAAACTGGGGCATGCTTGATTATACAAACAAGGTCATTATTAGTAATTATGTTGAGACAGCAGAAGTACACCAGATAGTCCTGGGTTGCCCTAGGTAAGTGTAAATAATAATTAACACTTAGTGAATGCCTAACTTGGAATACGTTACTATTTAATTCTCACAGGTGAGGAAAAAAGCACAGAGAGGTCAGGTAATCTGGCTTGTGTCACACAGCTTTCAGGTGTGCAGATTTAGAGTCTACACACTCAACCACTATGCTCACCTGACTCAATGGTGGGTGAGTAGAGACCTTGGCAGCTACATGCTTCCTGCCCTCTAGAGGGCACCATCCTGAGGATCCAAGCTCCTCTCACTTCCTTGGTCAACCCCCAGGTCCAGCCTCTGGAAAGTCCACAACATTTAGTATTAAAGGAAAGGACCTTCCAGGAAGACATGGCACATAAGAAGCCACCTCAGGAAGCCAGTCAGGTTTCAAGCACAATTTCTATCCGTCTTCATCTCATTTATGAAGCAATGGCAGGGTCCCTGCTAGGACAACAGACATAAACCATGCCTTGCTTGAAATGATCTTACTTTTGGCAATGTTAGAGGTTAATTCCAAGGCCTTAATGTATGCTAGGCAAGCACCCCACCAGTGGGCTACATCCCCAGCAACCCCCATTTCTCAATAGCCTAGCATTGAACTCCTGTTTTTTTGTTTGTTTGGTTTTTTTTTTTTTTTTTTTTTTTTTTTTGAGACAAGGTTTCTCTGTGTAGCCCTGGCTATCCTGGAACTCACTGTATAGACCAGGCTGGCCTTGAACTCACATAGATCTGCCCGCTTCTGCCTCCCGAGTACTGGGATCAAAGGTGTGCGCCACCACACCCGGCTTAGCATTGAACTCTAACCTCCCTGTCCCCAGGTTCCAAGTGCCAGGATTACTGGTGTGTGCTATCACACCTAGTCTGAGCCACACCAGTATCCTCAAGGTACCCCTCTTGAGCCTAGATTCTCTGTGCCCCAAACCCATGGTCTCTACCCACTGTATGCCCAAGTAGGCAAAAGTTAAGAAGGAAATCTATAGAGGCTGGAGAGATGTCTCAGGTAAGAGCGCTTGTTGCTCTTGCAGAGGAAACCTGGGTTTGATTCCCAACACTCACAAGATGATTCGTACTTGTGTGTTACTCCAGTTCCAGGGGATCAATACCCTCTGGCCTCTGGAGGCCCCAGGCACACACATGACACACACACATAGGTGCAGGAAAAAACACTCACATACATAAAATAAAAGTAGATTAAAAATGCCTTTAAACATATCTTTTGGTCAGGGCATGCCTTTGATTACAGCACTCAGGAGGTTTGAGACCAGCCTGGTCAATAGAGTTCCAGGGCAGTTTGGTCTACACGGAGAAACCCTGTCTTAGAGAAAGAAAAAGACAACTTTGTGTTTGAGTCACAAAAATAAAGTTCATTTCATAGCATCCATGAGCCTTCGGGGCTCACAATGGGTTCTGAGGTCCCTGATGGTGTTCTGAGGCCTCTAGGACTTGTCCCCTCTCACCAATGAGGACAGTAGTTCCAACTTCAAGCCACAGCCTATAATAGTGCAGGATAGGGTCGATGACGGACCCTACACTCCTGTGACCCTGGTCTTGGGGGGCTGAGGGAAGCTCCAGGCCAGCCTGGACCACAAAACAAGGCCATCTCAAAAGCAGAAGATGCTGGGCCTCTTGGTACCTCAAACTTAGGAAGTGGAGGCCAGCCTGAACTACACAGTATGTTCCAGGCTACCCAGGGCAATAGAGTAAGACTGTCTCAAGAAACAATCAGTGCTAGCAACAGCCTATATTTGATTTCATTCTCCCTTCTAAAAGTCCTGCACCTGAATTTTAAAGAAACCTGATAAAATTCTCAGGCACAAGAGCTGGAGAGAAGGCTCAGTGCTTAAGGCACTTGCTGCTTTTGAGAGGGCCTGGGTTCAGTTCCCAGCACCTACATGGCAGCTCATAGCTGTCTATCATTCCAGTTCCAGGGGATCAGATACTCTCTGTGTCTTCCATCAGCATCAGGTACATAGATGGCTCATGCACATACATGCAGGAAGTCACTTAAGCACATAAAATGCATTTTGCTGAGCAGTGGTGGCGCACACCTTTAATCCCAGCACTGGGAAGGCAGAGGCAGGCGGATTTCTGAGTTCGAGGCCAGCCTAGTCTACAGAGTGAGTTCCAGGACAGCCAGGGCTATACAGAGAAACCCTGTCTTGAAAAACCATTAAAAAAACAAAAATTCTCAGATACTAGATGAGCTGTCTCACTTCCTTGGGCCTGAGCCTGGCTGTTGGTCTTGAGTTTGTTATGTTTATTTTTTAGACAAGATTTCAATGTTTAGCCCTGGGAGATCTTGAATTTACTATGTACCCCAGATGGACCTCAAACTTATAGTAAGATCTGCCTCGCCATCTCTAACACTTGGACATGGGTGTAAATCAGCACAAGTGCTGTCTTTCCTTTGCCCATGTTCAACTCTAAAGTACTTCAGATATTAGCCAGCTACCCCAACTGTGGAGAGCTGTGTCCCCTTATGAAGAGATGGTTCCGGCCAAGGCCCCAGGATGGAGGACTGGCCTAACTGGGGAGCACCGGAGATGAGAATCTCAGCTCTGCTCCAAACTTGAGATCAAAACCTACAATTTCACAGTTGCATTTTGGTTGTACACACTAAAGTTGGTGCCAAAGGGCGGAGCTCTATTTCAACTAAACTACGTGAAGTTAGCAGATAAAAATAATGCCTTAGTTGCTAGTGAGGACACAGCAAGTAGAATAGTGTGGGCGGGGAGCACCAGCCAAAACCACCATTCTGAACAGTAAGTAGGCAGTAGTGGCTTTCAGATGGTCCTGTCTCAAATTCTATTCAGAGGGATAAAACATAATCAATAAACTAAGTCAGGTCAGGCCTGGTGTCTCCCACTCAGAAGTCAAAGGCAGGCAAATCTCTGAATTTGAGGCCAGTCTAGGCTAAATAAGAATTCCAGACCAGCCAGAGATTTTTTTTTTTTAAGGTACTGATTGAGAGGCTTCTGTGTGGTTCACCAGGTAAAGGCAAGTGTCACCAAGCCCAGTGATTTGAGTGTGAGCCTCAGGACCCACACAGTTGATGGAGATCTGACTCCTACAAGTTGTCTTGTGAGTAAGCCTGTGTAAGCACACACAATAAGTAGATAAAATAAATATTTTTTAGAGCATTGATTGGGTTCTGCCTCTTATAAATAGGCGATGTCATGGTCTTAGAAGCCGATGTCAATGTAGAAGGGTTCAACACAGCCAATGAGACCAAGGTGCCCATTATGGCCCACCCTCCAGCCATCTACAGTGACAACACCCTGCAGGAGTGGCTGGAAGCTGTACTGGTCTCATCTCAGAAGGGTAAGTCATCCCTCCCCCAGCCTTACTGGCTCCCCAGACCTCTGCCCTTAAGTAGGGATTTCTCTGAGGTGAGGTGAAGCCAGAGCCCTCCCTGAGCTGCCCACTTCCCAGACTTCCATCACTCAGGGGGAGCTAAGTGAGGCAGATAAGAGGAAGTGCGACCCACGAGTTCTCTCCAAAACCCACAGGTGAAGCAGGGACATGAAATTGCAATTGCTAATAAACTGCAAAGAGGCAGACAGGGTCAAAGTGTCCCTCGTGGTTGGCAGAGCTGGATATAATGTACTTAGAGCCAAACCCTGTTCCCTTTCCAGTCTGGATTTAGGCCCTGCCCTAACCCATATGCTCCCTCATACTCCGCCCAGCAGCTGCCCCTCCTGGCTGTAACTCCAGACACAGACGCACCATTTCTCACACAGGTAGCCCCATCTAACCGTCAAACATCTATAACTCCTCTGTCTAACCCTCCATGGCTCCCCTTGGCCTGGCTTGGCTTTCTGGATTTCTAACGTGGAAGCCTCATCTCTCGTCTCCAGAGTTAAGATGGGCATTCATTCATACTGGGTCCCTTTTCTATCTAGTCAACCTCTCAGACATCTATCCCTTCCTGGGGGCCTACTGGACTCCTCACAGGCTGCTGTGATTCAGGGTCCCAGAGCCTGCTGTGTCCAGAAACTGAAGCCCCTTTTTATGTCTGAGTCTCCCTGCTTTTGCTTCTGCCCACCTGGGATGAAGAGGAGAGCCCTTCTTCTCAGTGTTGGCTCTCCCTGCCTCAAAGCTGTCCACCTGCCATTCCCTGCTCTTTCTACCCAGCAAGTCGATGGCCAGTTCCCAGTTCTTGCTCCTTTCCTGCAGGCATCAAACTGGACTTCAAGAGTCTCAAGGCTGTAGGCCCCTCCCTGGACCTCCTTCGGCAGCTGACTGAGGCTGGCAGGATTCGGAGACCAGTGTGGATCAATGCTGACATCGTGAGGGGCCCCAATGTGCCCATCTCTATTGAGATCAATGCTACCCAGTGAGTGTTCATCCTCTCCCCAGCTGAGTCCAGTCCTCTTCTGTCAGCACTGAGCATGAAAAGGGACCTTGGGGGACCTTTGTTGCATTTACCAGTCGTGCCATGAGACCTCACCTCTGAGCCTGTTCGTTTTGTTTTGTGTGTATTTATGCCTGTGTGCTGCAGAGATAGAAGTCAGAGATTAAGGACTTGGTTTTCTCTTTTCAGCAAGTGGGTCCTGGGGCTTGAACTCAGGTTATCAGTCTCAGTGGCAAGCATCTTTACCTGCTGAGCCTTCTTGCCAGCCAACTCTGCATTTGCACGCACTGTCCCTTATCTTGGATGCCTGTCCCCTTTATGAGTGTGTGTTTAATGATTTATTTATTTTATAGGCATTAGTGGTTTTGCCTGTAGGTATGCCTGTGTGAGGGTGTTGGATCCCTGAAAGTGGAGTTACAGAGAGCTGTGAGCAGCCTTGTGGGTGCTGAGAATTGAACCTGGGTCCTTGGGAGAACAGCCAGTGCTTGTAACCTCTGAGCTCTCTCTCCAGCCCCATCCCTTTGCTGGCTTGGAACCCATTATAAGGATCAGGCTGGCCTCACACCTGTGGGGATCCTCTTGCTATTTTGTCTCCTAGTACCAGGTTTACAGTTAGGTGCCATTATCTCTTGGTTTTGTTGTTGTTGTTGTTGTGGTGGTGGTGGTGGTGGTGGTGGTGGTGGTGGTGGTGGTGGTGGTGGTGGTGGTGGTGGTGGTTTTTGCTTTGTTTTGTTTACCTCTTTTGTGGTGGACAGGAGACAAGTTCTCATGTAGCCCTGTACAGCTTTGAACTCTGCATGCAGTTCCTGCTGGGCTTGAACTCCTGATCTTCCCGTCTCCATCTCTGCTACACCTGGTGTACACCAGCATCCTGAGTTTTCCTCCTTGCTCTATTGTGTCTTTTCCCAGTGCCTGCCACTTCCAGAAGTGTCCCTAGCACCCCAGGTTCCTGAAGACTGGGCCCCTCGGGCCTGATTCAGTTGGACCATTTCTTCTGACTTACGTGTTGGTCACCCTGCTCCATTGTGACCACATTTTCTCTGTCTCCCCAGTGACACACACAGGACTTGGCCTGCTAGACAGTTATAACGCAATGGCTCCCTCCCCAGCTCTCCAAAAGACCCAGCCCCTGGCAGGCTAGGAATTTTTTTTCTCCCCATTTTGCAGATGTGAAAATTCACAATGACAGAAACATGCTAAGTGGTTACTGTACCCCAGGCACGGATTCAAGCATTTTATTGCAGAATACAGCTGAACTCTTAAGAGAATGAGGTAGCAACTAGTCATATTCATCTTGTAAGTATAGAAACTATCTTTGAAAGGTTAAATGGCCTAAGTCACAAAGTGGCAGTGCAAAGGTTCCCACAGGCTGTTCCCTCCATCTTCCCAGCCAATATTTACTATGATTTCTCAAAATGAGATATATTTGAAAAATGTAGGCTAGGGCCCAAGACAAATAAGACTTCTTTCCTCAGGGAACTGATTTTATATATCTAGGGACTGGGCAGTAGATAACATTACTTTCCTATTGAAAATTTACATCAGAACGAAATTCAAATAATTCTTTTCGATTTTTTGCTTTGAGACAGTTTCATGTAGCCTAGGCTAGCCCTGGACTTGCTATGTAGCTGGGAATGAAGGAAGTCCTGATCCTCCTGCCTCTCACCCCCCAAGTGCTGAGATTACAGACATGTGGTACCATGCCCTTCTCCTCATGTGGAAAAAAAATTCAGGAATCTGAAGCTTGGGAGGCTCAAAGCCAGCTGGCAGCATGCAGGTTTACACACCTTACAAGTCTCACTCAAGCCCCTCTGTCGATGTGGGAACGTTTAAAAGGCCCTGCCCTGGCAGACAGTCACTGTCTTTGAGAACCAGAGGCTGAAGTGACCACCAGATGCAGAGTAGAGAGCTGAGCCCAGACCTCCCTGACTGCACAGGGTAGTGATAGCAGCAGGAGGAGGTGCAAACCACTGTTCTTTAGGGACCTTAGGCCAATCTCCAAGCAGACTCAAAGGCCTGGCTGTTTACTCTCTCTGTAGCAAGAGCCTATAAGAAGGGACCAGAGCTGTCTGGAAAGATGGATGTCTATGTTCTCTGCAGGTTTCTGGCACTTGTCCAGGAGAAGTACCCACAGGTCACCATTTCTCCAGGCTTTACCACTCTTTACGTGCCTCAGTTGCCAAACAGCACATACACCCAAGCCATGGTGCAAAGAATGCAGGAGCTGGTCGGAGCGCTGCCACAGAAGGTCACCTTCCCAGTGCGGGCTGCAATGGCCCGGGCTGCTTGGCCCCACTTCAGCTGGCTTCTGAGCCAATCTGAGAGGTGAAACCCCCTCTACTGGTCCCAAACCTATCCTGGGCTCTGACCTAAGAAGAACATGGCAAGAGGGGTCCTAAAGATCATATTGTCCCAGCCCCCTGGCCTAACAATCTCCTATGCTCTGCCCCGGCTTCTCCTCTGGTGACAGGCTGGTCACTGCTTTCATTGGTGGGTAACTCAGAGACAGACATCCTGGGGGTGCATATCCTCCTGCCCTCTGAACCCCTGCTCTCTCTCCATCATCCTCTGGGGGGAAGCTAGAGAGCAGATTTTCCACTCCTGGGCTCAGCTGGCATTCAGTTCTGAGCACACGAGTAGAGGCAAGAGTCTTTATGGGCCCAGGTGGGCCCTGAGACAGCTCTCTGGTTCCAGGTACAGCCTGACACTGTGGCAGGGTGCCTCAGACCCTGTGTCAGTAGAAGATCTCCTCTTCGTCCGGGACAACAGTGCCACTCACCAAGTCTACTATGACCTCTTTGAACCTGTCTTGTCACAGTTTAAGCAGCTGGCCTGTAAGAAGGGAGCCTGGCAGAGGAGGTGTGGGCTGTGTTCTGCTCAGGGCAGCCTTGGGTGGGCATGGAAGCAGAGAAAAGGTGGTCTAGAAGGGGAAATTCTGGGTGGAACAAGAGACAGGAACTATTCTGAGAATTTGTCTTCTGCCCCTGGGATATTATGTTATCCAAGTTTCGCCTATCCACAGAGCAGGAGTCTAGTTGATAGGGAAATGGAGGTCCGAAACTATGATTTTGTAGGAGTGCAGTCTTATCACAACCTAGCCAAGCCCCCCCCCCACACACACACACATGGCCTGGCTTCCACAGCACCATTCATCTTTGATGGCACTAGTGTCTCAGAGCACAGCCCTCTTGTGTGCCCACGAGTTCATGAGCCAGATGCCACTATGTAAACCCTTGTTCCCCTGACCCTGAGTCTAGGGGCACCTACATTTAAGGGGTCACATCTATTCCACTCCAATTGAAGGTGCCATATTCAAGAGGGGGAGGAGCCAAGCTTTGGAGCCCACCATCTCTAGCTCCATTTGGTTTCTGACCCAGTAAATTCTGTTGAATGTCAGACCATGAGACAATGACTTCAAATCTACCCAGAAGGGAACTGACAAGGCTTAGGATGCAGGAGAGGCAGTGCAGATGCAAGGTGATTTGTGGAGAGTGGTCCCTTCACTTTGGCAATTTTGGGTCCCACAGTGAACACCACCCGGAAGCGAACCTACTACACAGGTGGCAGCCTGATCCCTCTTCTCCAGCAGCCCAAGGGTGATGGTCTGGAGGTAGAGTGGCTGGTTCTGGAAGTGAATGGCACGGGGAGAAGAACAGCCATTACTGTCCCTGGTGAGTCTGCCTGCAGCTCTAAAGCTCCTGGCTACCCTAACCATGGGTCTGTCATTTGCTTGGGTGGTAACTTGGTTCTCTGTTACCATGGCAACATGATAAGCCACACACTGGATATAAAGTGGAAGGAATAATGTCAAGAGCAGGAACTCCTGGTTTTAGACCAGCAGCCTTGAGTCCTCAGCCACACTGTGACTAGAGGAGTGGGTAGTGACCCAGCTCTGAGTCACTAGGAAGGCCATGAACAGAGGCCAGCAGTTTGTCATGCCTGCCTGAGAGTCACCAGTAACAGCACTTGGAGCCTGGGATAGGGCTGGCATACTCAAGAATAGCCGGTGCTAGTTCCTCTTTGTCTGACCCCATGACATATCCCCATGTCTGTCCCCTTTAACAAGAAACACTGACATCCCATGATGACAGAATCTCCAAACACTGTTGCCTCTTCCAGATAGAGAAGGCATGATCCTGCTGAATGTTGGCCTCCAGGAACCTGAGGCTGGGAACCCTGTGCCCATCCTGCACACGCCAGGTGGTCCTGTTCTGACACTGGAGTCGTGTCTGCTGCACCTGGCTGATCACCCCAGGCTCTGGGGCGTCCATGTGAACATAGTAGAACCTGCAGCTCTCCGGCCAGCCCTGGCCACATTAGCACACCTCTCTACCCTTGGCCATCTGCCCTGGCCTGTGTGGGTGGGGGCCACAGTCTCATATGGTAGCTTTGTGGTTCCTGGCCACATAGCTGGTAGAGAACTGATCACAGCTGTGGCTGAAGTTTTCCCCCATGTGACTGTGGCACCAGGCTGGCCTGAAGAGATGCTGGGCAGTGGCTATCAGGAACAGATGGTCACAGATATGCTGGAGCTGTGTCAGGGACTCTGGCAACCTGTGTCCTTCCAGCTGCAGGCTGGGCCACTGGGCCAGAGTCCAGCCAAAACAGTGGCCAGGCTACTGGCATCCTCCCCCAGAGCCACTGTCACAGTGTACCACAGTAGTGCTGGGAACAGCTATGCGGACATGTGGGCTGGATTGTGGGTTGCCAGGGCCGTGGACAGGACCCGAGTCTATTACAGGATACCCCAGGAGTACTGGAAAGACTTGCAGGCAGATGCGAGCAGGAACCGACCATCCAGAGGACTAGACCATCTAATGTGAAAAGCTTTCCTGGCGAGTCAAGGTGAATAAATGCCTCTGCTTTGCTCCACGCACCATGTTTAAGACCTGAGGCAGCATGGGGTGGTTTCTAGAGGGTCTGGAGGCTGGGAGCTAGGTCATTCCGGTTGTCCAATAGGAAACTCTCACAAGCCTTGAAAGTGTTGTAGAATTCCGAGGACAGGCCGGCCACATTGGTAGTCACGTAGTTGAGAAAGCCAGGGGTGGCCTGGTTGTAGTAAGATACCTGCACGGCAAGAAGCCAAATTCAATCAAGGAGCCATAAAGGGGAGATGCTCGGGGACTTCTGGGCAGGTGAGGAGTCAGCCTTGCTTGCCTTCTGGGGAGGCAGCAGGTACAACCTTGTGCCTTGAAGATCAGTTAGAAAACTTTCGACAGGTCCCCCAGATACTCGGGGTACTTTAACCCTGACTGCCCTATCACAGCACGCCATAAGGTCATCATTGTGCACCTCCGTGCTGGTCAAGTGGCCCCAGGGGACAGGGATTGACTCTCCAAAGCCTGTACCTGAATCCACTTTATATCAAAGTGCTGGGGTGGGGGATGTTACTTACAGAAACGTGGTAGACATAAGCCTTGGACTATGTCCTTAGCAACGCTGGCCGAGTCAGCCCCTGGGCAAGGCTCAGAGCCAATCTAGGGCTGCAAAGGCAACTGCATGCCAGGGGAGAGCTGCAGTATCCCTGCCCCAAACTCCTCACTACCTTTTCAATTAACATTGACTACCCTGCTGAGCTTTATGGGCCCTCAGAGCCACACAAAGCCCTCCCAGACAAGAAGGGAGACCCGATAAATAAACAATGGCAGAATTTTAGATGAGAGCTGGGCTTTCTGTAGTCGGTGTCCAGAGTTTTTTCCAAGCCTCAGCAGCCGCTCTCTGACTAAATCTCAGTGATGAATTCCTTTCAGTCTCTGATGCTCAGGCTGAGAAAGCTGGGAAGTCAGAGGGGGTTCAGGTCTGGAAGGGTCCCAGCCCAACGGTATAGAGTCCGGTTCACCCATAGGTGGAAGGGTAGAGAGCACACCAGGCCTCACCTTAGTCAACTGGTCCCCCTCACGCCACAGACAGAAGCCTGAACAGAGAGTCTCCCCACGTTGATATTCCGGTGTCTCATGGTGCGTGGGCAGTGTGACAGACCTCAGGGCAATGACATAGGGGTCCCTGGAGGAGAGTCAGAGTCAAAGGGGTCAGAGATCACCCACAGGAGGATGCCTTAGGAAGGGGACATATGTGTTTGCAGCATCAGGTTCAGGCCCCATGTGTCCTCATGGACCAGTGTACCTTGGGGTTTTCATTCTTCTGGTCCATGTCTCCAGAAAAAGAAATGCAGTCTATCCTGGCCACACCCATATCACAGGTAAAAGCCACAAGCTTCCAGAGGGCAGAGGCCAAGGGATACCCGTGCAAAAGGCACCCCCGTCTGTGGCCACAAATGCCACAGTCACCCTTGCTTTCAGGAGCAATAAGTATATGCCCTTCCTGTCATGATGAACTCCCACTAGAAACAGCTGGTGGGTTCTGAGCCCAACCACCAGGGGGCAGCAGAGCTCTGATTTCCATGATGCTGTTCTGCCCAGGAGAGGGAGATGATGAGGCTTCCCCACCTCTACTGCACCCCTCAGAAAGCAGACACTCACCCATTGTCACAAGGCTTCCGCCTAGAGGCCAGGATCACGAAGTCCTGGGGCTTGGTGTTACCACTCAGGGCAGGGCTGATGACATGGTAGATGGCGTCATCCTCATCCACTTGCTGTACCAGCTCCACACTCCTGTGGGGGGGCTGAAGTCAGGACTCGGGAGCCACAGCAGCTCTCTATGGGGAGCAGCCCTGCCAGGCTCCTGCAGATTGCAGCCTTCTGAGCAGCCCTGGAAAGGGTTCCTTGCTTCTATACAGCTCAACAGAGCCAGAGGAAGGGTGGGGGCCCTCCAGGATACGTGCATTCATGAATGTATGCATGTGCTTGTCTGTACACACACACGCACACACACACACACACACAGAGAGAGAGAGAGTGAGAGAAGAGAGAGAACCAGAGCAGATACACAGATACATTCACATATAAGCATATATAGAGGCACTCAAAGGCATATACACATAAACACAAAAGCACACTGACATGTACTCAAGACAATACACATATGCAAACTGATAGCATTAGCTGTCTACTTGACAGAATGTATAATCATCTGGGAAAGGGGCTTCTAGGTATGCCTGTAGGAGATCATCTTGGTTTATTAATTGACATAGGAAGATCCATCTCCACTGTGGGCAGCACCATTACCTGGGCAGGGAAAATGGAGACCCTGAGCTGGGCACCAGCATGCATTTGCCCCTCTGTCTTGTTGTGGATGCAGTATGAACAACTGCTTCAAGCTTCTGCTGCTTTGACTTCCCCACCACAGTGGACTGTACCTGGAACTGTGAGCCAGAGTAAACCCATTCTCCCTTAAGTTGCTTTTGTCAGGGTATTTTATCACAGCAATGGGAAAAGAAACTTAGACACAGAAACACAAAAGCTACATACAGGCATATGCTCACGCATGAACACACGTGCACAGGCACACAGGCACCACTGATCTCACAGACCCATCTGCAGGGCACAGACCCCAAGTAGCTATTCAAGGATTTGGTACACACTGTCCAGTGAGTCCCCAGTGTTCCAGGTGCTATACTCCTGGGATCTTACTTAGCATCCTCACTAAATGGAATTGAGGCTGAGGGATAACCTGTTCTGGGCTACAGAGCTTATAAGGAAACAGGGCTGAGGTGTTCAGCCTGATGGGTAACAAGACACCACAAGCCCAGGCACACTCATACATTTGTTCGGGTATACAGCCATTGACTGACATTGGTACCCACAGACACAAGGGCAGTCACATGAGGACATGGCTATATCTTCCCACACATACCTCTGCTGCACAGAGGCTGGCTTGGGAACAGGCTGGCTGTGCAGGCCTAGGGGAGTGCTGGGGTCTCTAGCCTATGTCACTCATCAGTGAAGTTTGATTTGGTTCACAGCAGCCCACCTTTCCCAGCTCCTCTGCCTAGCCACCACCAATCACCGCTCAGTTCTAGAATACCCTGCTAGCAGGTCCAGGTTACCAGTGCACTGCATTTTAGAGCAACACGGTTCTTTCCCTTTCCTTCTTGCCACTTGATCTCTTGCGCTGTGTGTGTGTGTGTGTGTGTGTGTGTGTGTGTGTGTGTGTGTGTGTGTGTGTGTTTGAGTGCAGGTGTTCACATAATGGTGCACTGTAGGTAACAACCTCAGGTGTGTCATTGCTATTTGCCTGTGTGTGTGCCAGGAGTCTCCTGTTTCCCATCTCACAGAAGGAGCACTGGGATTGCAGACATGAGCTACATGCCCATGGCTTCTGGGGGTTCAAATTCAAGTTCCCATGCTTCTGTGCAAGCACTTTATCTACTAAGCCGTCTCCCCAACACTGCACAGCTGTGGCTACAAAGAAAGCTGAGGCGGGAAGCTAGGGTATGAATGGCTATGAGCACTCTGCTAAGGAGAGACTCAGAAAGAAGGAGCAGGCTACTCTGGAAAGTCAGCTGGTGATGCGCAGCTCACTGCATTCCCAAGTCTATCTAGCCTCCTAGGGAAGCACTTGTAATGCAGGCTCCGACTTGTAATGCAGAACAGAAGATGACTTTGAGGATGCTGAGCAAACACCACTTTAAACATTAACTTTCCCAACCCCATGAGCTGGCTCAGTGGGGAAGGCACTTTGCCACCACGCCTGCCGAGTTCAGTCAATCTGAGTTTAGTTCCCAGCACCCATGTCCAGTGGGTCACAACTGCCTATAGACTCAGCTCCAGAAATCCAATGCCTCTGGCCTCCAGAGGCATCTGTTCTCTCTCTCTCTCTCTCTCTCTCTCTCTCTCTCTCTCTCTCTCTCTCTCCCCCCCCCCCCCCCTTCTCACTACAGAGCCTTGGCAGATGGCTCAGTGGTTAAGAACACTGTTCTTTCTTTCATGACCTGACTACTCTCTAATACCTTTAAGAGTTGGGAGGGCTGAAGAGATGGCTTACAGGATAAGAGTGCAGGCTCTTTTTTGTTTGTTTTGTTTTGTTGTTTTGTTTTGAAGAGGACCTGGGTTCAATTCCCAGCATCTACATGGTAGCTCAAAACCATCTTTAACTCCACTATCAAAGAACCTGATGCTTTCTTCTGGCCCCTATGAGCACCAGACACATGTGTGTGCACAAACAGACAGGCAAAATACCCATACTCATAATTTTTTTTAAGAGGAGCAAACAAAGACCCAGGTCAGAAACAGACTGACTAATGTCAAACTATTAAGAGCAGATACAGGACTTAAACTCAGGCCTCCACACCCAATTCCAGGCTCAGTCCCTTCCCTAGGGCTTCAACAAACCTATGACTTTGCCATCTAACACAGAACTATACTCTATAGCCTAGGGAAGCACTTGTAATGCAGGCTCCAACTTGTAGCCAGGCTCACCCCAGTTGAAGGCCAGTGGGAGCAAAGCATTGTGGGAGATGCTTAGCATCAGCAGGCAATCCCCCTACCTTTTTCCTAGCACTGGACCCTCACCGGTAATGCTTGTCCCACTCTGGTCTTCTGCGCAGGTCTGAGAGCAGCTGAAAGACCTGGGCGGCGTCCACATTCACCACCATCTCCAAGCGAAAAGACAGAAACTTCTCTTCCAGGATGTACAGGCTGACCTGCAGAGCACAGAGGGCGGCCTCACTACAGCCCCAAACTATGCTGCTGGTGAAGTCTGTCTGCTGGAAGTCAGGGCTGCCACCGACTTGCTGTCTGACT
This sequence comes from Uromys caudimaculatus, assembly GCA_028551405.1. Lineage (NCBI taxonomy): Eukaryota > Metazoa > Chordata > Mammalia > Rodentia > Muridae > Uromys > Uromys caudimaculatus. The sequence continues at coordinate 99,652,386 of CM052702.1, forward strand.
GAAGAAGCAATTGAATGTCTCTGAGACTTAGTCACAACCCCGTGAATATGGGCCTCTCACAGAGCTCAGTGTGGACAGACAGAAAGCATCGATTTAAGAAGAAGTAATCAGCCGGGCGGTGGTGGCGCACGCCTTTAATCCCAGCACTCGGGAGGCAGAGGCAGACAGATTTCTGAGTTCGAGGCCAGCCTGGTCTACAGAGTGAGTTCCAGGACAGCCAGGGCTACACAGAGAAACCCTGTCTCGAAAAAACCAAAAAAAAAAAAAAAAAAAAAAGAAGCAGTAATCAGAGCTGGAAAGATGGCTCAGGTTAAGAGCGCTGGCTCCTCTTCCAGGAGACAGGGGTTCAATACCTAGCACCCACATGGCAGCTCATAGATATCTGTAACTCCAATCTAGGGTATCTGACACCCTCTTCTGGCTTCCCTAGGCACTAGACATATATGTGGGGCACAGACATGTATGCAGGTAAAACACTTATACACATACAAATAATAATTTTAAAAACAAAAGAAGCAGCAACTGCGGCAGCAGGTCTCCAGAGCCTAGCTTCATCCAACTCCCTAAAGTGATAAGGACAGGCAAGAGAGGCACAGTGCCCCCCATCCCACCCCTGCAGTGATCTGCTGTGCATGGGGAAAGAAGGAACTATGCAAAGCAGTGGGGGCTCAAGGGTGGGGAAAAGGTGGCAGGCAGGAAGAAAGAATTCAGGGGCTTCACACCCTTGGAGACAGTTGGGTGGCTTCATGACCTTGCTGAAATATTTTGGAGATACTGCCTTTGATGCTTGTAAGGAAAAGAAAGGGGGGTCAGTTACCTCACTGATCTCCACGGACAGCACCCAGTTGTCCTTGGCCATAAGCGTCTTCAGCGAGGACACGTTGTAATAGCTCAGGTATACCTGAGAAGAGTACATGAATGCTACCTTCTCCTGCCCCAGAGGTCCCTGGGTGGGGCTGTGCAGATATGGGGAAAGGAGCTGGGCTTTGGGAAGGGGGGATCCAGGCTTCCTCAAGCCCTACACACAGCCCTGAGCAGCCACACCCTCTTGTAAAAACAGGGGACACACACGAGTGTGTGTGGACAGCAATCACAGAGCAGGGCAAAGGGGTCTCCATGACTCAGAACAGGCAAATTTTCTTCCAAAACTCATCTGGCCAAAGGACAGAAAAAGGGCCCGGTGGGCTTTGAAACAGAGATTTACCTGATTGCTAGGGTCCCAGGGGACAGACAGGGCCACTTCCGCCTGCTTACAGGACACAAGGTACTTCCTGAGAGGGAAAAGGACAATCGGGGTCTCTCAGAATACACTGTGTTTGACAGACATCATTGCCAGGCCAGTGTGAGCTCAGTGGGGCTGGAGACTCTGCCTGGCCGGACAGTGGGCACACTGGCATCCAGAACACAGCAGCTGAGAACAGAGTTCAGCTAGCACTTTTGGAAGTTCACAGGAGACTGGCGAGGAAAAGGGACAAGCTCAGGCTCCCTGTCACCTATGCCACACCTCAGTGTTCTCTTTGGAATGGAATCCATGCCGTCTCTACATCCAAAGGGCTTTGCAAGGTACACAGTGCTTAGCATATGACAAATGTCCCAGAATTGTAGGTGTTTCTTACTAATAACAATGTGTGGCCGGGCAGTGGTGGCACACGCCTTTAATCCCAGCACTTGGGAGTCCCAGCACCTGGGAGGCAGAGGCAGGTGGATTTCTGAGTTCGAGGTCAGCCTGGTCTACAGAGTGAGTTCCAGGACAGCCAGGGTTACACAGAGAAGCCCTGTCTTGAAAAAAACAACAACAACAACAATGTGTGAGCCTGGATGCACCCACAACATGCTACAGTCTGTAAGATGCTTTGCCACAGCTCAGACATACCAGTTTACATGTCTTGAGCCATTGAGTCTGGGCTCTAGACCTCTCTGGGTTTTGTTTTAATTGATTTGTTTTGGTTGAGCTGGATAGATATCTCTACATAGCCCAGGCTGGGCTTGAACTTGTGGCAACCCTCTACCTCATTCTCCCAAGTGCAGAGATTTGACCCTTTCATGGCCAAACAAACAGGACTCAGAGTAAATGGGCGAAAATCACCCAGACTAAGCCAGGACCAATAATAGATCTCACTCAACTGTGTGTCCCAAGGACAAGAGATCTAGCTTCTGTCCTCAGTGTCCTGGTGTCTAGAAGAGCTGTAAGATGCTGAAGCAAGACTATGTAGATGCAAAGGGCCAGCCCAGATGACAGAGACAGGAAGAATCCTAAGATTTCAAGACCAGTCGGAACTACTTAGAGAGTTCCAGCCCAGCCTAGGCTATAGAGCTACAGTGTGAGATCATGATTCAAAATAAAATAAAATTTAAAAGGGGGAATGAGAAAAGACAGCCCAGTACTGAGCCTGGAGGATTCCTGAAGACCGTCTCGGGGCCAGCAGGTAGAGACCAGCCCTGAAGCATGTCCCTCCCACTGCCCAGCCCCACTCGCCTGTCCAGGCGGATCTTCTTCCTGGCACTGGCCTCTCGGTATCGTCGTTCACCCTCCTAGGATGGGAGTAGGGACATGTTGTGGTACAGGTGGGATGACCAGTTGACCCATAGCTCTGCCACCCCTGTCCCCTGGGGCAGAGTACTTTGCAGTCCCTTAGAGAAGCTTAGATCTTGCTAGGGCAGCAGGTGTCAAAACACCCTTACTAAGAAAGCTCCAGGGCCCTTAAGCTGTAACTTAGCTCTGCACAGAGCCTTTGGTTACCTTGGGTACATTGCCCCTCTTGTAGGCCTCAGTTTCCCCCAATATAGATGATGAAAGAACCTCACCATGGTGCCCAGGGCCATACTCACTGGGCACTTGCTGGAAATGAGGTCCTCATAAGGGCTCTACTTAAGGTCATACCTGTTTTCTGTTGCACATTTCTTAGCCTAGGACCTGCAAGTCCCAGTTTACACAGGAGGAAACTGAGGCTCAGGGGATTGAATGGTCCCCCCAAGGTCATAGGAGTATGGTATGAGGCCAGGGTCAGAACTCAGAAGGCCAGCTTCAGAGTTACCTCCTTCCCAGGCTTCTACAGCCTGACCCCCATTCAAAACCACAAAGACAGCAACTGACCCCCAGCAAGCCAAGAGGGTGTTTCCACAGACACAGGACCCAGTCATCCACATGCCTCTCCCCCTGTCCCCATAAGGTGACTGTCACCCCTTGTCAAGGGCTCCAAGGCTATGCAGCCAGTTGGCTCCCCACAGCCACAGGCAGAAGGCAGGAGTCGCAGACACACTAATTACACAGATAAGGACTGAAACCCTCAGAGATATAAGCCCAAGAATGCAGCAGGGATGAGGCCCGACCAGCCTATGGTGCCCAAGTCGGGGGTCTCTGCAATCATGCAGGCTGTTCAGGCCCATGAACCTCCAACATCAGCCAGCCCCCGTGGTATGTATGTTCCAGTTCTGGCAGGCGGAGCGGGTACCCAGCATCACAGGGGAACCCCTGGGTAAAACCAGGGCACTCCGACCTGGTTGTATCTCAGTGAAGAGCTGAGGATGGGATTGTCACACGGTGAGGAAACTTGGGGATAAGGCACTCACCCCAGGCTGAGGACGAATCCAGGGCAGCTTCTGAGGCTGGTCATCTTTGTCCAGGACCACAAAGGTCATGAAGGCACTGTTGATGTGCCGGCGCTGGGTCTCAGCCTCCTGGCGGTAAGCCTCCACACACACACCCACCTCCATGCTAAGGCCAAATAAAAGAGGGAGTCAGGCTCCACACACCTTCCCCAAGCCATGCCCTTCCATGGCACACTCACACACTCACACACAGGTACACACATAGGCAGGCAGGTACATATAGAGTGTGCACACACTCCCCTACAGTTCTTCCAACAACTGGACCCAAATGGCCAGAGCCATATCTGTCCTCTTCAGTAATCTCACAGAGCAGATGAACCTGCCCAGCCAGGCTTCCAGCTAACAGCCCAGAAAGTCAACAAAGCAAGAAAGCAAAGACACCCAAAAGTCATCAGAGGGTAAGCAAGATGGCTCAGCAGGAAAGGCACTTGCTGCCAAGTCTGACAACCTGAGTTTGATCCCAGAGACCTATCATATAAGTAGGTGGTCACACTCTGACACACCACCCCCCAACACACACACATCCCACATACAGTAAATAAATATAAATGTAATTTTTAAAAAATTAAGTCACTGGAAATTACAAAGGAAGCTAGGCATACTGACATGTGCTAGTAATCTCAGCACTAGGGATACTGAGATAGGGGTATTGACATGAGTTGAAAGCCAATCTGAGTAACAGAGTAAAAGTCTATCTCAAAATTCATAATGATAATAATAACAATAAATAATAATAATAATAATAATAATAATAATAATAATGGAATCTGAGGAGATTGGTCAACTCGTAAAGTACAAGCAGAAGGACCCTAGTTCAATCTCCAGCACCATCTATCAGATTTCTTTTTTGTTCTGTTTTTTGTTTTTCAAGACAGCATTTCTCTGGGTAGCCCTGGCTGTCCTGGAACTCACTCTGTAGACCAGGCTGGCCTCGAACTCAGAAATCCGCCTGCCTCTGCCTCCCAAGTGCTGGGGTTAAAGGTGTGCGCCACCACTGCCCGGCCCCCCAGCACCATCTAAAAGCAAGTTTGGCAGTGCACACTTACAGCCCCAGCCCTGGGAGCATGGAGAAAGGAACACCCATGGGGCTTGCTGGCAGCCAGCCTACCCATGGCAAGCTCCAGGCTGGTGAGAAAAAACTCTGCCATAAAATCAGGTAGATGTGCCCGAGAATAGTTATTCTCCAGCTCCCAAGACACCTGCACACACACCCACATACACGTACATTTTGTTGTTGTTTTGTTTTTTGAGACAGGGTCTCACTATGTAGCCCTGGCTGTCCTGGAACTTGACCATGCTGGCCTTGAACTCCAGAGATCCTGCTGCCTCTGCCTCTGGAGTGATGGGATTAAAGATGTCTGCTACCATGCCCAGTTTACACAGATTTTATTTTTTTTCTAAGACAGGGTTTATCTGTGCCCCTGGTTATCCTAGGACTCTTTCTGTAGACCAGGCTGGCCTCATATGCACAGATCTGCCTGCTTCTGCCTCCAGAGTACTGGGGTTAAAGGTGTGAGCCACCACTACCAGGCACACATGCAATTTTTAAAAATAGAAAACATAATAAAAGCTATAAAGGGGCCAAGGATATAGTAAAACATTTGTCCAACATCGGCAGAGCCAGGAAGTCCTACGGCTGCAAGAGGTGGGCCTTAGAGAAACAGCGAACCAACTGCCAAGGAAGAGAAGCTGGAGAAGAACCAAGCCTGGGGGGTCCTGAGAGAGGCAGGAAGTGGGCTGATGGAATTGCAGATAGCAGCAGCCGTAGCAAGAAGCTCCACTGTACGGCCACTGGTCCTCACTGGACAGTCTCTCTGGCTTTCTTCTAGTAACACCTCAGCCAATCCTCACAGTTGTGAGGGGGCTGTGTGAGCATTTTATATGTTAAAGAAGGATGCTCAGGGGCTGGAGAGATGGCTCAGCTGTTAAGAGCACTGACTGCCCTTCCAGAGGTCCTGAGTTCAATTCCCAGCAACCACATGATGGCTCACAACCATCTGTAATGGGATCGGATGCCCTCTTCTGGTGTGTTTGAAGACAGCGACAGTGTACTCACATACATTAAACAAACAAACAAACAAACAAACAAATGGACGCTCAGAGACATTGAGTAACTTGCTCAAAGACAGCGCGTGAGAAGTGTCGCCAAACTTGAACCCAGGCTGCCAGCTCCAGATTGTCCTTCATCATAAATGAGCACACTAAGTTCTCAGAAATAGCCCTTAGCTAAAGCCATCTGTGGTGAGGATAGACCTCAGAACTCATTCCAAGGTGCGATGGCAGAATACCTGTTTTAGGACATTGGTAGGAAAGGATCTGAGAAACAGAAGAGGCCCTGTGACCTCTGCAACCCCAGAGCTCAGTCCTCCAGCAAGCAGGGAGAGACGGAACACACAAGCACAGGGCAGCTTCCCAGTCAGTGGGAGGCACAGCACCTACAGACTCTATTGGACAACAGTGGGAGTCGTAGAACATTCCAGAAGAGGGAACACTAGCTAAACTTGGCCCATGTAAACAACCTAGTAATTCAGACCTCATTAGCTGGGAAAAGGCTTGGCAGGTCTGCATTAGGTGATTTCTAAGATCAGGAAGAACCCCCAATCCTCGGTGACCCAGTCCCGCCCATACCAACCCCTCACCTATGCTTGAAGGCGTTATTCACGATGGCCTTGAGCACCAGACGGTCCCCCACCTGAGACGGGCCTCGGAAATGGAACATCTCGATGGCCTTGAGTGTAGGGTGGGCATGACAGAGCCGGCTACAGGGAAAAGCGGGAGACAGAGGAATTGGCTGGTACTGCATTAAGGTGGCTGGGCCAGCTTTCTCTAGCACCTAGCCCATAACTCAACCACAGAAATGGTCCTCTGGCCCAGCCCTGGGTTGATCCTGCTCAGTGCATAGCACTAAAGCTGTCTCCAGCTTAGCATGCTGAAGCCACTGTGCATGGCTAGAGAGGAGATGAATTTGAGGGCAGAAGAAAGCAAGCACAGAGAATGACCTAAAGCAAACCCCTCCCCTCCTTCTCTTGGCATTTTTGTCTCAGTAGCCATGTCCCCTGATACCTTGAAACTCATCCCTCATGAAAAGTTTCTTGTCCCCAGAGGCCCTCCTCCACCAGGAAGCTTTCCCTGATCATCAGACTGTGGACCTCCTCAGGTCTCCTCACACTCACAGGCCAAGCTTCACAAATGTTATTGCCTGGACACTACTTTCGGCTTAACCTCAGAGAAGCGGTGGCCTGGGCTGGGCCCTAAGAATGAAAACCAGCCTAGTGGAGTGGGTTATGGCATGCCGAGAGAACGAGGGCAAAGTCATGAGGCACAAGGTGTCCAGTACGGACCGCCGCTTACCACAACTACTGTTGTGTTTTGTTTTGTTTTCTGAGACAGTTTCTCTGTGAAACCCTGGCTGTCCTAGAACTCTCTGTATAGACGAGGCTGGCCTTGAAGCCTCGAACTCAGAGATCCACCTGCCTCTGCCTCCTGAGTGCTGGGATTAAAGGCGTGTTCCACCACTGGTTAACCTTTTTTTTTTTGGTTTTTCAAGACAGGGTTTCTCTGTGTAGCCCTGACTGTCCTGGAACTCCCTCTGTAGACCAGGCTGGCCTCGAACTCAAAAATCCGCCTGCCTCTGCCTCCCAAGTGCTGGGATTAAAGGCATGCGCCACCACTGCCCGGCCTACCTTTTTTTTTTTTTTTAATCCCTGATATCTAGAGTACTAGGAACCATGGTCCTGCCCAAGAGCTATAGGAGGAAATAGAACTTATTTTCGCTACTAGAAAAAAGGCATCAGTCCAAGATGGCTTTATGGAGGGGCTGGGCAGTATGCTGAACTGTGGAAGGTCACACCAGGGACAAAATCAGGGGCTGGAAAATTTGAGGAGGAAGAGAGCCTGAAGGAGCAGTTACTACGGAGTTCAGGTAAAGCTACAACAAGGAGAGGCTCAGGGCCGCCTGCTGTGGAGACTCCCAGTGGCTACAGGAATGTGGTAATGGGCAGGTAGAAGGAAGCATGGCCAGCTCACAGAAATGGCTCCTCTCTAGCTCTTTAGGTATGGAAATCCTGGGTTATCGTATCAGAACACCCAAGCTTCTGGAGCTTTGAGTGCTGATACCAGCAAGTTTCTCTTGCCAAGGAAACAGCCTCTGGAAACAGAAGAGAGAAGGCCATCAGAGGCTGTCTCACCTGGCTGCAATGGTGGCCACGTTCTCCATCCAGGCCATGATCTGGCCCCCAAAGGTATTGCCCTGATGATTGGCGTGAGGAGGCAGCACCAGCTCCACACTCTCCACTCGGGTCTTCTCGGCTGGCACCATATTGCTGCAGTCTTTGTCCAGATCTGTCCAGGAGGGAAGGTCAGCAGATGAGAGGGTCCCTAAGGAAAGACTGTCCATGGAAGCCCCGGGACAATGACCCTCAAGTCATCACAAGGCCTAGACTGACCCTGGGTAAGGAATGGGAGGCTTGGGAGGAAGGACATGAGCCTGCCACAAGGCAGCAGACAGTGCAGCTGTGAGGCAAGCAAGTCTGAGCCAGCCCCTGCTCCACCGAACACAGTGTATAACACTGGATACATCAAGCCAACCACTGGCTCTCAGACACCCATCTGTAAGGAGCAAGTGTCAGCCCCAGCCACCCAGGACTGGGTGTCCACGAGAGACGGTTGTGGCTGTAGTTTGCTCAGCTATAGTCAGTGGCTACACTCTTAGGACAGTCCTTGCTGCCTGCTACTCTGAGTGTTCCTTGCCGAAGTGGCATTAGGATACACAGGGTAAGAAAGACTAACGAGCAAGCATAGCCAGGAAGCAGATGCCAACATGCCTGACTGAAACCCAGGTGCTTGTCATGTGTCTCCAGAACCCTAAGAAAGTCCTCCACAGAGCACCTGGAAGAAAGATGACATTCACTCAGGTGAAGGGCCCTGTGAGATGTCACAGGAGAGGTAGGACAGGGAAACAGAAGCTGATAATGATCTGAGCCCAAGTCTGCAGTAGGTTTGAGGCCTTTGGCTAAGCTGAGGAAGGACACACACACTGGGCTGAAGCATTAGTCTGAGGCCTGCATGCCAGGCAGAAGTATCTAGACTGACCCTTGGAGGCCAACTGTCTGCATAGGAGGGATTTGAGAGGTCTATGATGGGATGGACAGATTCATGGAACTGACTGGAAGAGCTGGGCTCTTTCTAGCTATCCCCTAAGCCCAGCACAGCAGGGCTCAGAGTGGTCTTGAACTCCTGATCTTCCTGCCTCGGCCTCCTATGTCACTGCTGGAGCTGCTGGTATGCTCCACGGTTCCCAGCCAACATCAGTTTTTCTTTGTTTGTTTTGAGACAGGATCTTACTATGTATCCCAGGGTGGCCTTGAACTTCATATGTAATCAAGGCTAGCCTCCTGCCTCAGCCTCCAGCGTGCCAAGATTACTGGTGAGTGTCACTTTGCTCAGCTGAATTACTTTTTATTTGTCTGAAAACTGGCTCCTTCAATTTCAATGTCAAGAAAGACCTCACACAAGAACACAGAGATGGACAAAGAACCCCAGGGTCCCTGTCCCTACCTGGGGCCTTCACTCTCTGTAGAACACCTTCCTCACCTCACCAACTGCCAAAACCCCACCCAGTCATCCATCCAGCACCATAAGAGAAAAACCATCAAGAAGGGGAAAATCAAGATCAAGATACAGAACAATGTGTCCTATGTGTTCCCTTCAAGGTAAAACCAGGAAACTAAATAACACACGCTTTGCTTAAATCTACAGAAAGAACCTCTAGAAATATATTGAAAACCAGGTAGCAGCCTTTGCCTCTGGGGAGACTGCCTGAGCTCTGGGAGGGAGAGAGCATGGAGGGAGACTTGCTTTTTATCTTTTTATTTTTCTTGAGGAAAAAAGGAAAACACACACACACACACACATACACACACAGATGCTTTTTAAAATTCCTACACGTCTTCAAAGGCTAGCCCACCACTACCTCCACACACGCTATTTCTTCCTAGAAGTCTAAATACATTATGGGTGACAGACATTTCCATAGGATCCCACTCCGTCTCCATTGCTTCTGGGCTATGAGTGAATGGCCCCAGTACCTGCTTTCCCTGGAGTCCCCTCGTGAGGCCCAGGAGGCCAGAACAGCCTGAGAGTACCAGGGACAGAAGCCCATAGTGTAATCCCTTCCTCCTTCCATTCAAAGTGGGTGTGAGGACACCAGCTTCCCTCCTGCGTACCCTGGCTGTTCTCTTATGCACATACCATCCTGGATGGCACAGTGGGCTAGGAGATCCTTGATGGTGTCTGCGTAGACCAGTCGCATACGCCGGCGCTCAGCCGCCACCCCATGCTCGGTCTTCTCCTCCTCTGTCAATGGGATGACCTGCTTCAGCTTCACCTGGTGGCCGAGAGACAAGGTGCACAAGTTTTCTGAGACAGCACAGTGGCCTGATGCCTGAAGCTGGTTCCTAGTGGACCTGGGCTCCTGTGGAAGAGGAGTTCCCGGGATCTTTCCCTGCGGTGCCCACCTTCTTGTCTCCATTGTAATCCAACAGGGCATAGTCCTCTTTGTGTTCCTCAAGAAACCTTCTTGGGCAGAGGCCCAGAAAATAGAGGGGTCTTTTTAGAACACAGTGTTCTGAAGACATTTAAATATGCAGGAAGAGATGGGGAAAGGCACAGGCACCTGGGCAGGATCACAGAGGGTCCTGCTTGGGGTAATGTGAGTATGGACAGCTGTCTACCTTGGAGAGCTCCCGGTGGGCCACGAAGGTGGCCAGGGCCTTGCAGACATTCCACTGCTTTTCAGAGCACAGATCTTCAGAGACCACCTGGATTCCCACCTGCAGAGGGAGGGGGCGTAGGAGGAGAGAGGACAGGCAGACACGACTCAAGGCCTGCAGCTTTAGCGAGGCTGAAGAGCCACCCAGGCTGGGCCTCTGGAGTCTTTACATCACCTACCAGGTACGGGACGCCAGGGACCTAGAGTTGGTGCTGACTCTGCCTCTGGTTCCCTGGAAAACCTTGAGCAATTCACTTCCCTCATCTGGAGTTCCCTCATCTATGGAATGGGTGTGGTCAGAGCTGCCCTCAAGGAATTACTTAAAGGGGTCAAATGTGCCCCTGTCCTGAAAGGTCAGACCTGTGGGGTGCATTTGTGTGCTGCCCAGAAGCATAGTCAGGACTGTTACCCCAGCCTCTGTGGCTCTCAGGAATTAATGGTTCATTAGATTGCAGAACCTAAATAAAGCCCAGGAGAAGAAATGAAGTCCTCAATAGCTCACAAAGCCATCCTCCCACTGAACCTTCAGTCCTCTGAGTTCAGGATCCATGGACCCACTGTACAGATGTGGCAACAGAGGCCAGCCAGGTGAACTAATGGGCAAAAGTCCAGTCTCTCCCATTGCAGCACCATGACCAGACACAGTACTGCCTTCCTCTGCCTTCACACCAGCTACTGAATGTGCCTGACCAGGAGTGTAAGCTCTGAGCATGCCCCTTCCCAGCTCTGGCTTCCATGTTCCCTCTGGTGCTATGGGATATTAGCAAGGAAGGCCTTAGGGTCCTCCTATCCCAGCCAGCCATCTTGGAACTCTAGTCAGAGTCCTACAGTGTGAGGGGGCTTGGGCTTGGATCCTGAAAGACAGAGTGGAACAGGAAAGTCACCCCACCCCAGGCAGGGCCAGCCATACACACCTCCATGCTGGAGTTGAAGGCCCGGTTCACCTTAGCCTTGATATTCACCACTTGGCCGACACTGAGGAGAGGAAAGCAGGAGGTAAGCCTTCCAGAGGGACCAAGAGAGAGACAGCACCTCAGACACCCACACCTCAGCAAGGGACCACAGGAGAGACAGGCACCTCAGACACCCACATCTCAGCAAGGGACCAAGGAAGAGACAGCACCTCAGACACCCACACCTCAGAGGGGAGGAGGAGTGGCAAGAGTACTTCAAGACTTCTAGAACATATTCACACAATTGCAATGTCACCAATCCAGCAGACAGCCTGAGTACTCATTCCATAGATGGGGAATCAGAGCTTCCATAGGCAGCTTATTTACACACCTACCCACCCCCAGTCTAGGAGCTAGAGTCCTCTTTTTGCCAGAGCCTGTGCACAGTGTGTGGCTACATGCTCTACTGTGAGTTCTAGCCCAGCCTAGGGAGTGTATGCTTTGCTCATCACTCAAGCACATGAGGCAGGGTGAGACCACCATAAACAGTGACTGACTGAAGCAATACATGCACATTTACCCAATGTTTGCCAAGTGCCAATGCTGGAGAGAGAAGTGAGCAGGGATATGGGACACCTAAAAGTGCTATGTGTGCATTTCCACATCTCAAAACAAACTTGGAGACAGGTTTACAGGGGACTGAACATCAGGGAGGCTAAGCATTTGTCCAAGGTCACCTAGCTAACAAGGTCACCCAACTAACTTGGAGCAGAGCAAGGATTCTAAATGGGCTGCATTGACCCAGCCAGCCCAGTTCTTCCTAGCAGCACCCTGTCCTTCTGGGAATGTTTCCTATGTCCACACAAATCTCCCAAGAGCCACCTAGCTTGCCCTGTGCCCAGAGTGTGCCCAGCTGATGGGCTGTCAGGGTGAGGAGGGCAAAGGCTAGACATGTGGCCGAGTTCAATCACTATGACCTCAAGAAGTCCTTTACCCCTCAGCATCATAGCTCATGAACATGCAAAGTCCACTGTCTGCCACCGAAGCCTGGAAGGGTCCATTCCAAGGGGCATGCCAGACACAAGGCCATAGTGTGGCCACACAAAACTAAGTTTATCAAGCTCTGCTTCAACTGTCACACCACAAATTGGTGACCTGGGGCGAGTCACCTCACCTCTGAGTCTGTGTGTCCTTGTGTGTATAGCCCTGGGAACGCATGGGGATGGCCCAGAGAGGGGCAGGGTGATTCAACCCGACGCCTGACTAGTCAGTGCAGGGGCTCAGTGAGTGACTTCTGCTCACAATGCTGGACACCTCATCTCTGTTCATGTTTTCAGCAATACTGACACTTAGACAGAGGGGTGCCAGCTGTATACTGTAGTTTTACATGTGTTTATCCCTGTATAGATATGAAGAAAATCAGCAAAGCAGGAGCCATTAGATCCGGGCCACAGGGACATGTTCTACATTTCCATGCGTTTGGAAGTTTCCTTGATCAAAAGTTAGGAAAGAGGGCTGGAGAGATGGCCCCGTGGTTAAGAGTATTTGCTGCTCTTCCAGACTACAGGTACAATTCGAGAACCCATGTGGCAACTTATAACCATCTGTAACTCCAGTTCCAGGGGATCTGAAGCCCTCTTCTGGCCTCTGTGGACACTACACATGTGGTGCACAGACATACACGCAGGCAAAACACTCACACACAATAAAATTAATAAAAGGTTTTAAAAGAGGCAACTTCAAAGATTTTAATATTTATGAAAGTCTATTTTTATAATTGCTAGAGAAGGTTAGCTCAAAAATTGCAGTGTTTATTAAAGCATATTGTTACAATTGATCATTTTTACTATCCGCCTCCCTCCTGTCACCTCAGTATGGGATTGATCCTAGGGCCTCGGGCAAGTGCTCTCCACTAAACTGAGCTGCCAGTGCTCTTTTTACTTTAATGTTGAGACAGGGTCTCACTAAGCTGCTCAGGTTGACCTTGAACTCACTCTGTAGCTCCTACCAGTCTTGAATTCATTATCCAACTATCCTAGGCTCTGAGTAGCTGAAATCACAGGCTTCTGCCACCAGGCCTGGCTTAGCCTTTTTGGTCAAAGCCTGACTGCACCCAATTTTGAACTAAGCTTTACCATGGCTGTGAACCTGTAGGAGACGTCACGGTCTGTGTAGGGACCGGTGCCAGTCAGGGTCCTAGGCACCCGTCAGAGATCTGGGAACAGACTCCTCACAGGGAATAAGGGATTGCTGATTTAAAATGAACTTATCTTTCTGTGGTGTTAAATGGGATCTGAGAGGACTGGAGAGATGGCTTAGTAGTTAAGAGTATACACTGCCCTTGCAGAAGATCTGAGTTTAGTTCCCAGCACCCATGTCCAGTGGGTCACAACTGCCTATAGACTCAGCTCCAGAAATCCAATGCCTCTGGCCTCCACAGGTGTCTGTACTTACACACACACACACACACACACTCACACACATACACTCACACACACTCAAACACACACACACTCTCTTACAAACACACTCACACACACTCACACACACACACACACACACACTCAACACACACAGAGGCAAATAATTATTTTGTTGTTGTTTTTTGCTACAGGGCTTCTCTGTGTGGCCCTGGCTGTCCTAGAACTCACTCTGTAGACCAGGCTGGCCTGGAACTCAGAGATCCATCTGCCTCTGCCTCCTGAGTGCTGGGATTTAAGGCGTGCGCCGCCACCACCATCCAGCTAACATAAATAATTTTAAATAATACAAATAAGTCTTTTTTCTTTTTTAAGAAGAGGGTTTGGAGCGACTGGGTTACAGGGTGCTTCCCTAGCACTCCTGAGCCCCGACAACTGCTCCCCTGATAGCTGTGGTGCTGAAAGACATGTGTCACCTCTCCGATACCCACCTGGTCTCAGGAGCTTCTCATCCTTCCTGCCTGCCCTCCATCCCCAGGACTCACACCAAACAACCTCCCTGTCACTGCCCATCTCTTCAGAAGGGCCCCCATGAGCCTCCGGCTCCCCAGTATGCTCCAGACAGTCTTCACAATGCACAGAGATGGCTCTTAAATAAACCAACATGTCAAGGCCTTCCCTAGGACCCATTTGTTCCAGGACAGAAGAGGGGCATGTTACATTACACCAGGATGAGGCTCACAGCAAAGTGCAGATGATGGAATCTCAGGGCAGCAAATGACCAGGTATCCACAACACACAAAGAAGAAGAAAGAGAAAAAAGGATGAGAGGAAGGGAGGGAAGGAAAGAGAGAGAGAGGGAAGGAGGGAGGGAGGGATGGAGGGAGGGAGGGAGGGAGGGAAGGAGGGAGGGAGGGAAAGGGCACACAGTCCCCTTCAAGAGAGCTGATTGGAGGTGAGAGGTCAGGAGTCAGGAGCATTAGAAGACTCAATGAATTTGCAAACTTATTTCCAGACTTACTGAGATAACAAAAAATAATGACACAGCAAAACAACCTCACAAGTCGGTGTGGTCATATGCTGACAGTACGGCACTGGTGGGGAAAAATAAGTGACCATTGTTCAGGTATGATAATCATGTGGAAGTTATTTAAAACTAGTTCTTAGTCCTTCCAGATATGTTTGGAAATATTTCACTTTGTCTTCTATTGTTTGAGACAGGGCCTCACTATGTACCTCAGGCTGGCCTTGAACTCAGGATACTCCTGCCTCAGCTCCTGAGGAGTAGTATTCCAGATATGGGAGTCTCTTAAAATGTTTCATTTATTTAGTTAAATTAGTATTATTTGGAGGTTATTTTTGAGACAGGGTTTTATTATGTTATATAAACCAGGTCAGTTTTGAATCACACTCACAGCAATTCCCCTGTCTCAGTCTCCCAAGTGCTAAGCCTAGCAGTGTGCACCACCACGCCTGGCTTGAAATACTTTTAAATAGCAAAACCTAAAACAAACAAAGGTAAACCTGTAACTGTTCAGGTGCTGCTAGGCCTATCCTAGCCACTAAGGTGCTCCAGGCTCTGTACAATGTGCCCTCCTTCTGTAACCCCTGCCCAGACTCAGTTTCACTTTCTGGCCCCTGCATAGCAGGTCCACCCACCACATATGCACCCAGCTTCCCAGATACAGTGTTACAGCCTCCAAAGCACAAGGGCTCACAGCCCTCCAGCCAGCTCAGACCACTCCAGGAATCTCCTTGAGTCCCTGCCCTGGCACCCTCAACCCCACGAAGTTCACTGGTAAAAAGCAAGGACCCTAGGTCCAGATGGCCTCCTGTTAGTCAATCCTGGGTCCTCCACCTGCTGTGTGACCTGAAAAAGATTCTGTACCTCAGTTTCTCCTCTGTAAAGTGAAGATACCAACAACAAAGACCTCATACTGTAGCCCTCATTATTAATATGTCAACAAATTAAAAAGGCATTCTAACCAATATATTGATAAAATATAAATATAAGACATTAATGGGGGGGGAACAGTACTGCCTTCAGGGATAAAGCCTTGTTGTCAAGCTGAAACTGTTTATCAAACTGATTCAAGCTGGGATGGATCCCCAGAACTGAGGGATAAATAGCAAAATAAAGACAACTCAGCAGCTTACCAGAGCTCACAGTAGCTGTTGTGGTGGTGGTGGTGGGAATCAAACCCAGGGCTCTGCATGCTGAACACACGCTCTGCTACTGAGCCTCACTTTTTTTTTTTAATTAATTTATTTTTTTATTTATATGAGTACACTGTAGCTGTCTTCAGACACACCAGAAGAGGGCATCAGATCCCATTACAGATGGTTGTGAGCCACCATGTGGTTGCTGGGAATTGAACTCAGAACCTCTGGAAGAGCAGTCAGTGCTCTTAACTGCTGAGCCATCTCTCCAGCCCCTGAGCCTCACTTCAACCCCCAACTTCCCACTGCAAATGCAAACAACATTTCTCTCTCTGTTCCTCTGCAGACTGGGGAGAGGGCATAAGGACCATGCTCTGGCTACTTGTGTCTGCAAACCTAGCATGGCACCAATGCTTTCTGGTTTAGTAAGGCTCTGAACTATCTTAACCAGGTTTTCTTTCTTCCTTTTTAAAAAAGATTTATTTATTTTATATATGTGAGTACAGTGTAGCTGTCTTCAGACACGCCAGAAGAGGGCATCAGATCCCATTACAGATGGTTGTGAGTCACCAAATGGTTAGTAGGAATTGAACTCAGGACCTTTGGAAGAACATTCAGTGCTCTTAATCTCTGAGCCATCTCTCCAGCCCTTAACTAGATTTCGATGGCTGTGATGAAACACCATGACCAAAAGCAACTTGAAAAGGAAAGGGTTAATTTCACTCACAGTTCCACACCACAGTTCAGCCATCTTCCAAGAGAGTTAGGGAAGGGACCTGGGGACAGACACGAAAGCCAAAGCCATGGAGGCTGCTGCCTACTGGCTTGCTCCCCACGGCTTGCTCAGTCTGCTTCCTTACACCACCCAGGATCACTTTCCCAGAGTGCCATTGGTAATGTGGGTGGCCCTCCCACATCAGTCACTAATCAAGAAAATGTCCCACAGGCCAACCTGACAGGGGCATTTTCTCAATTGAGGTTCCTTCTTCCCAAACGACAGCTTGGGTCAAGTTGACATAAAACTAGCCAGTGCGTTAACTAATACTGAATACGCAGTGAGCAAGTGACTGAGTACCGGAACCGGCCAACATGTTCCGGCCAACATTCCGCCTTATTAGTCACACACAGGGCACCAGGCAGCCCTGAACCTTGGTCCTTGACATCCTGTGTATGAATGGCATATCTAGGAGTGGGCCGGTAGCAAGAGCTCTATGTAAGGCCTGTCCTGGGCCAATGGCTCAGCAGCCTTCTCGTGTCCCACGCTGATGAGGCTCAGTGGCAAAGCATGTGAGGGAACCTGTACAGCCACTGAAGAGTAGATCTTTCCTTTGCTGCGCCTCCGCTGCTCTCTTAGGCCAGCCAGCGCCGCCTCTCGCTTGCTGAGCGAGCTCCAGCCAGAGGAGAAGGGGTTAAGTAAGGAGGAGCCCATACCATGGCTCATACAAAGCAGACTGCCCGCAAATCCACCCGCAGTCAAGCACCCAGGAATCAACTGGCTACAAAAGCTGCTCGCAAGATGCGCCCTCGACTGAGGGTAGAGAAACCTCATCGTTACAGGCCTGGGACTGGGGCACTCGGTGAAATCAGATGCTATCAGAAGTCCACTGAACTTTTCAGGACTTCAAAACAGATCTGCGCTTCCAGAGTACAGCTATTGGTGCTTTGCAGGAGGCAAGTGAGGCCTATCTGATTGGCCTTTTGGAAGATATCAACCTGTGTGCTTCCGAGCCAAACGTGTAACAATTATGCCAAAAGATGTCCAGCTAGCACGCCACAAACGCGGAGAACGTGCTTGAGTCCACTATGAGGGGAAATATTTCATTCTCAAAAAAAAAATTTTCCTCTTCTTCCTGTTATCAGTAGTTCTGAATGCTAGATATTTTTTCCATGGGGTCAAAGGTCCCTAAGTATATGACTGCGAGTGGAAACATAGGGACAGAATCAGGTATTAGCAGTTTCTCCACGTTCATTTGTGTGTAAATTTTTAATATAAATGCAAGATGTGAAGCATTAATGCAAGCAAAATGTTTCAGTGAACACATTTCAACAGTTCAACTTCATAACAATTATAAAGAAACCTGTTAAAATTTCTGGACAATGCCAGCATTTGGATTTTTTTTTTTAAATAAGTTAATTTCTTATTGACAGCAACTAAATGGTGTTTGTAGCATTTTTATCATACAGTAGATTGCATCCGTTCACTATACTTTTCTAACTGAGTTGTCCTACTTGCAAGTACATGGTTTTTTGTTTTGGTTTGGTTTGGTTTGGCTTGGTTTTTTTTGAGAAAGGGTTTCTCTGTGTAGCCCTGGCTGTCCTGGAACTCACTCTGTAAACCAGGCTGGCCTCGAACTCAGAAATCCACCTGCCTCTGCCTCCCGAGTGCTGGGATTAAAGGCGTGCGCCACCACTGCCAGGCTGCAAGTACATGTTTTTAATGTTGTCTGTCTTCTGTGCAGTTCCTGTGAGTTTGCTTTAAAATACATTAAACTATATAAAAAAAAGAAAAGAAAAGAAAAGAAAAGAAAAGAAAAATAAAGGTGCCCCTGAGTAAGAGCTGGAGGTGGGGGAAGCACTAGTGGCTGGTTCACTCTTGGAGCATAGACCTCAGTGCCTGGTCAAAGGGTCTCCTTTAGGAATAATCTCTTGCGCACTGGGTAATGAAGCATCACCTCTCTGTGAACATCTTCTCCACCACCTTCTGAACGGGTTAATAAGGAGCTGAACAGCCTATACCAAAGCAGGAGAGGACAGGTGGAAAATCTAGGCAGAGACAGGAACTCTAGGAAAGAGTCAGAAGACTGAAGGAGAGATAACTAACAAGCCGCATGGCAGGACACGTGCTAGATGACCATGTTTACTTAGAGAGCCAGTTAAGAGTCTGCCATTTAAAAGTCATTATTGGGGACAGGCACCTCAGAGACAGTCCAGTGACTGTCTCTTTATGAACAAATGTCTGAGCTAAAAGAGCTATTCCCTGACCAAATTCAAGTCCTTTCATTTAACAGATAAGGAACAAGACCCAGAGAGAGAACCTGACTTACCCAAAGTCACAGAACATCACATGACACGCAGAGCCCCAAGCTGTAGGCTCTGTATATGTCCACAGCCTGGCCTTAGGCCTCCATCCTCTACCAGAGGAGCCTTTCCAACTGCAAACCTGAGCCAACTTCCCCAGCCCCAACCTGACAAGAAAGCCCACCTGATGGCGCAAAGCAAAAGGCCACTCCTAACCCATTGCTGTCCCACACTCCTGCAGAGATGTTCCACCCCCAAGACACCATGCCTCTACCCTCCAAGGCCATCAGTCAACTGAGGGAGCTCCAAGTGCCACACAGTCTGGTAGGTGAGGGGACAGGGATGCAGGCCCTCAGAGGTGGGTGGAGAGAGACCAAGAGGGTAATCAAGCCAAAGAGCCACTTACCTAATGGTATGGTCGAAGTAGATGTCATCCATGGAGGCTGTGACACAGGGGCAGCCAGCATGCCTCTCTGCTGGCTCGGGAGAAGATAGTCAGATGTTAGCAGCCTCCCCATGTCACACGGGCTTCTGACCAAGTATCTTCCAGAGGCTTCTGCGCAAGGAGTTCCCACCCTGGTTCTCTCACTTCTGCTTCCTTGATTCAGCCCTGAGTCTGCTCTGGAGCCCTTTCCCTGACCCCACAGCTGCCTCAGGGCCTTTCAAACACTGCTGGTGTAGCCAAGTCACTGTTAGACCCTAGAGGCTAGACATGGAAAGGATTGTGAGCTTTCACCGTCAGTGCCTGTGCTTGGCCTTTACCAGCCAGCCAATTGGGAAGTCTCTGTGGTTAAGGGCCCAGTAGAGGCAGCCAGGGACATCCTACAGGGGAGGGACAGGCTGCCTTGACAACTAGGTGAACAGAGGCAGGGGACCAGCGGGACCTAACACCAGAAGGGGAACACGTATGGTATTCATGAGACAGGAAGAGATCATCTTTTAAAACTGAGGCCCCTGCCCAGGTTCTATGAGGCAAGTGGTGGGGGATGTGATGGTGAGCCTGGAGCACAGCCTCACCTGATAGGCAGGCTGTGGTGTCGATCCATTTGAGCAACTGTCCAATGCTCAGCTCCCCACGGTGGTTAGTGTGGCAGGGCAGTACCAGCTGGCTCATCTGCACCTCCGTGGGGTTCCGGTATTCTTCACCCTCTGCCATGGTGGAAGCGTCTCCAGGCACCGGATGAGAGACTGACTTCCGGGATGTGCGAGTAGAGAACATAGAGGCGAAGCCCTGGGAACGGGTGAGGAAGGCATGGTCAGCGTCCTGCACATCTCTGCACTGCCGAACCCTGACACCTCAAGTACGCAGAGGGGGAAAAGCTGCTAGGACCACCTCCCACCAGCCTCATCAGGAGTGGCTACCACCTCCAGTCCAGGATCTCAGAGTTCAGGAAAATGCCACCTGTGCCCACTCCCTCTTAGGAGAGTATCTACTTCCTTGTTACAGCTAGTGGACGACTTTTTAAGTCTTCCTTTACACTGACAGGTTTTTTGGTTTTTTTTTTAATAATTTAAATTCTGTGATATAACTGAGATTTTTGGAGTACCTCTGCTCGCTCCAGCCCAAAAATTTCTTTATTATTATATGTAAGTACACTATAGCTGTCTTCAGACACACCAGAAGAGGGCATCAGATCTTATTACGGATGGTTGTGAGCCACCATGTGGTTGCTGGGATTTGAACTCAGGACCTTCAGAAGAGCAGTCAGTGCTCTTTTCTTTCTTTTTTTTTTTTTTTAAAGATTTTATTTGTTTTATATATATGATGAATACATGTAGCTGCCTTCAGACACATCAGAAGAGGGCATCAGATCCCATTACAGATGGTTGTGAGCCACCATGTGGTTGCTAGGAATTGAACTCAGGACCTCTGGAAGAGCAGTCAGTGCTCTTAACCACTGAGCCATCTCTCCAGCCTGCTCTGACTTATTTGTAAACAAGTCCCACAGCTTTGGCTCTGAGCTCTTGCTCTTCCTCAGCATCTAGACAGCTGGAATTATAAACAGGCTGCCATATTTGATTACTGACTTTCTCTTTTGAGAAAGTCAAAAAAGTGGTAGGGGGCTAGACAGATAGCTTAGCAGTTAGGAACACTTGCTGTGGACTGGAGAGATGGCTCAGTGGTTCAGAGCACTGACTGCTCTTCCAGAGGTCCTGAGTTCAATTCCCAACAACCACATAGTGGCGCTTAACCATCTGTAATGGGATCTGGTGTGTCTGAAGACAGCTACAGTGTACTCATATTCATAAAGTAAAAAAAAAAAAAAAAAAAAAAGCGCTTGCTGCAAAGTCTGAGAGATCCCAGCACCCACATAACTAACAAATTGAGTGTGGTGTTTTGAATGAGAATGTCCCCCACTCCCTTATAGGCTCATATATGTGAATGCTTGGTCCCCAGTTCTGTTTAGGAAGAATCAGAAAATGTTGTTTCCTTAAAAAAAACAAAGAAATATTATAAGAATATGGTTTTTTTTTTTTTTAATCCCAGGTGTGGGATACGGGGCGGCTTCAGATTGTCCACAGCAGCTGACTATGATTTGCCTTGTGCTCTAGCAGGGGTGTGATTTTGCCAGCATCAGATAGTTTCTGCAACTGTGTGATGTTAGGAATTCAGGGGATTTTTCATAGGGTATATAAATAAATGCTAGGGCCCTGGGGGTGGGGGGGACGGTTATTTGTTTGTTGCTTGTTGTTGTTAGTTGCAGTTTGTTAAGCAGTTGTGCACAAAGAAGAAACAACAAGAAGAAATTAGATATCCAACCAGTAAAGATCAAACTTGCCCCAAGGAACTCCTAATGACCCTAACCAACAGGAAACAGTCTAAGGATAACATCACCCCCTTCCCCCTCTATTCTTTTCTCTCTCCTGTCTAGTATTAGCAGTTGAAAGGGTGGAGATGGAGGAGGAAAGAACTCACAGTAGTCCAAGTCCAGCTATAAGGTGTGGCCTTGTTGTAGGAGGTGTGTCACTGGGGCAGGCTTTGCAGTTTCAAAAGCCCGCGCCATTCCCGGGTAGCAGCTCTCTGCCTCCTGGCTGTGACTCAGCTACTGCTCCAGCCACGCTTACCTCCTTGCCGCCATGCTCCCTGCCATGGTGGTCATGGACTCACCCTCTGAAACTGTAAGGCTCCAGTACACTCTTCCAAAATTTGCCTTGGTCATGATGTCTCCACGCAGCAGAAGTAACTAAAACATTGAGCATCTTCAGACTCCTGTAACCCTAGCTCCAAGGTGGGCAGAGCCAGGAAGAAAGTGTGGTATTCATGAGAGGGAACGGGACCATCCTGCCTGAGAACAGGAAAGGGTCGCCAAGCTTGAAGCCCCACCTCTCATATGTGGGTTCCAGAACTTTCTCTGTTGGTTCTTCGGCTGTGTCAAATGACTGACAAAGACCACCCAGAGCTCCATACTCAGTAGATCTGAGGAACCCTGGGGCTAGCCAAGAAAATGTGAGCTTTGGGTTCAGAGAGAAACTCTGCCTCAAAAGAATAGGTGGAAAGTGGTAAATGAGGACTCTTGGTGCCTCTTTTTGGCACACCTGCACACACACACACGTACACAGACAATACAAATAAATTAATTAGGTACCTTTTTAAATGTAGCAGGTACACACATGAAGGAGTTACAGATCTATACCTCAGCATCAAAAAGTAAGGACATTCTGACAGTCTCAACAATAAATGAAAGGTATAGACATTATGGTGAGACACAGCAGTCACAAAAGGACAAGCACTCAAAGTCATTCACAGGACATCTTTGGAACATGTTCGTAGTACACTGGGATGGCTAGGAGCTGAGCTACTGCTTAATGGGGTGAGCAGAGGGCAGGCTCTGCTTCAAGAAGATTATAAGTTCAGAAGATGGGGCTGGAGAGATGGCTCAGCAGTTAAGAGCACTGACTGCTCTTCCAGAGGTCCTGAGTTCAATTCCCAGCAACCACATGGTGGCTCACAACCATCTGTAATGGGATCTGATGCCCTCTTCTGGTGTGTCTGAAGACAGCTATAGTGTACTCACATACATAAAATAAATAAATAAATCTTTAAAAAGAAGAGGAGGAAGAGAAGAAAGAAGAGGAAAAAGGAAGAGGGAAGAAAGGAAAGAAAAGAGAAAAAGTTTAAAGTAGTAAATTCTAAAACAAATGGAGCAAAGTGAAAGCAGATTGCCAAGCAGCACTGAAAACAGTAAGATCTGATGCGGATCACATTGTAAGCAGTGAGACCCAAGGCTCTCCATTTCCCAGAGATCTGGGGAGGACATTGCCTTAGTGGACATGCACTACCGTGACTTCCAGTGTATTACCAAAGCCTCAGCTGCATGGTCCTCAGGCCAAGTGTCTGCAGGGTCATACTGTTGGTTCATTGTGGCCCTGGGAGTTGCAGCTTCCTGTAAGTTTGGTGTGGCTGAACCAAGAAAGAAGGCATATGCCAATGTCCACAGAAATTTTGATTCCATAAAAGATTTTGAAGAGATGAGGAAGGCTGGTATCAAAGTGCAAAGTGATTCCCGAATGTAAAGAATTCTTTGGATTGAGTTCCACAGACATTCACTGAGCTGTGTTCCTGAACTATGCAACAGGAATATGTAGGCTAAGAAGTAGATTCTTTCAATAAGCAACTAACAATTACAACAAAACAAAAGTAAGACCTGGGGTTGGCGGGCAGGGAAAGGAAGAGTCCTCCACCTGCTATGCAGGAGGCCTGGGTCAGTGGAGCCCTCAGGAGTGCCTCAGTCAGTACTGTGTCTTCAGTGCTCAATTCTACATACCATGGAGCTCTGGGCAGTCAGTCACCTGACTGAACTGCCCAGCTGAAGAACCAACAGAGAAAGTTCTGGACCCCACATATGAGAGATAAGGGCTTTCCTACTCTCCAGGCAGAAATGAGGACACGCCTGGAGCCCCTCTGATGAGAGACCTGTTGTCCTATCTCTGTCTGTCTCTCTAGTCAGAGAGTGCTGGGCACACCTGCACTTGTGAGAAAGAATGAGGGTGGGGGTAAGCACTAGGTTCCAGTTCTCATAGCCAATGGTGTCTGTCAGTTGTGGTGAGTCACAGCTTGTCGTCACAGCTCTTAAGTGCTGCATACTCTCTGAAGTGCTTCACATGTATAAATCTAATTTTATTCCAACAACAGACTTGTGGGTGCTCTATTAACATGTCACAGACAAGGAAACTGAGGCTGGAGTCAAAAGCAAAGCCTAGCTGTAGTCCCAAGAGTCTGGTTGTGATCCGAGCTCCTGTGAGCTATACACA
This sequence comes from Uromys caudimaculatus, assembly GCA_028551405.1. Taxonomy (NCBI): domain Eukaryota; kingdom Metazoa; phylum Chordata; class Mammalia; order Rodentia; family Muridae; genus Uromys; species Uromys caudimaculatus. The sequence continues at coordinate 99,676,508 of CM052702.1, forward strand.
CTGCCCCCAGGGTCTTCTAGGACAAGAGGAGGCTAAAGCCCTGGGCCTTGGAAGCAGCAGCACAAAATGCCATGTGTTCACATGACAGTGACAGGTATGAGCCTAGTTCAGCTCACAGCGGAATGAGGTCACAGCTGGTTGGTAGGCCACAGTCTCTCATATGGGTCCTGCAGCTAACCTGATGACTTCAAAGCATACCAAGGTAACTCATTCAAAGCACATGACTGCCAGGATGATAGAGACAAACTGGGCCTATCTGACCCAGAACTGCTGTACCTCCCAGAGATGCAGCTTCTTCCAAGAGTCCCTGAGCACTTGGGAGGCAGAGGCAGGCAGATCTGTGAGTTCGAGGCCAGTGTGGTCTACAGAGTGAGTTTCAGGACAGACAGGGTTACACAGAGAAGGAGGAGAAGGAGGAGGAGGAGGAGGAGAAGGAGGAGGAGGAGGAGGAGGAGGAGGAGGAGGAGGAGGAGGAGGAGGAGGAGGAGGAGGAGGAGGAGGAGGAAGGAGAAGGAGAAGAAGAAGAAGAAGAAGAAGAAGGAGAGGAGAAAAGGAGGAAGAGGGAGAGGAGGAGGAGAAAGAGGAGGAGGAAGAGGAGGAAAAGGGAGAGAAGGAGGGAGAGGAGGAGGAGAAGAAGGAGAGAAAGAAAGAAAGAAAGAAAGAAAGAAAGAAAGAAAGAAAGAAAGAAAGAAAGAAAGAAAGAAAGAAGGAAAGAAAGAAAGAAGGAAGGAAGGAAGGAAACGAAGGAAGGAAGGAAAGAAAGAAACGAAGGAAGGAAGGAAAAGAAAAAGCATACAAAAAAAGGAAGGAAGGAAGGAAGGACGGAAAGATGGAAAAAAAGTCCCTGGGTACCAGGCACAGTGCTGGACCTCAGTGGGAAAGGAGGACAACAGACTTAGGAACTCTTGGCCTGGGTGGGAGTCCACACCAGAGGGCTGTCCATCTTTCAGGCTCTCAAAGACAGCCTGAAGGCTGCTACACTTGAAGCAGCAGGTCCTGTTGCCATGGAAACCACTGCGAAGGCGGCTCCAGCCCGGCTGTGCACTGGGAGCTTGCATGGATGTTGATGCAGGTGGCTAGATTTCTGGGTGTGGTTGTCCAGAGAGGAGAAAAGTGGGTTCTGTTTTCCCACATCGTTCACAGGGTGAGAAGCTCTTAGAACATTCTAGACCAGTGATTTCAACCTTCCTAATGCTGCAATCCTTTAATGCAGTTCCTCACGTTATAGTGACTCCAACCATAAAATTATTTCATTTCTACTTTATAACTGTAGTTTTGCTACTGTTATGAATCGTCATGTAAATATCTGATACACAGGATATCTGATATGTGACCCTGTGAAAGAAAGGGTTGGTGGAACCCCAAAAGAGTCACGACCCACAGGTGAGAAACGCTGTTCTAGACAGAAGCCTGGGAGAGCTGAGGAAATGCAGGAGGCATGATGCAGAGGGTAGATGGACAAAACAAAAGAAAGTCCATGTGGGATTCCTGTTGGTGGTCTCGAACGCAGTAAAGACCTACACACCAGCCGGGCAGTGGTGGCGCACGCCTTTAATCCCAACACTTGGGAGGCAGAGGCAGGTGGATTTCTGAGTTCGAGGCCAGCCTGGTCTACAGAGTGAGTTCCAGGACAGCCAGGGCTACACAGAGAAACCCTGTCTCGAAAAACAAACAAACAAACAAACAAACAAAAGGCCTACACGGTGTCCTGAATTACCACATCCTGGCTTCACAGGATGCTCACTAGGAATGCAGAGGTCAGGGATCATGGCCCATCTTATAGATGAGGAAACTGAGAACAGCTAAGCCCAGGCCAGTAGTCAGCCCATGGGATTCAGCCTCTCCTGCTCCCCTGTTTCAATCCTACGACCCTCTTTCTTCCTGTGCTGGAGTGTGGCCATCCCTTCAGTCTCCATAATGTCTAAAGACAGGACTAATGATTCCATGGCTCTTTTGTTCATTCATTCATTTGATAAGCACCTCTTCTGCACACTGGGTCCTAAGTCAAACACCAAGGATATAAGATGCATTGAACCTACACACAGTAAGACCTCAGCAGAGAGAAACAGAAACAAACTTAAATACAAATCCCACCCTGTCCCTCAGACACTATGCAATTTCAAAGAAAGGCCCTTTCTTCCCCAAGCCAAGCCCTAGATCCAAGATTCTGGGTTCTAGCCCGAGTTCTGACCTGCCTAGTTTCCAGTGGAAAGCCATGGAGGTCATCACCCTGTGAAACAGAAGTGCCATGCTTGGGTGAGCAGGGCTGAGTGCCTGCCTGAACCAAGCAGAGGACCTTGCTGCTATTGTCCCCTTACTCTGCAAAAGAAGGGGTGCAGAGCCCCAGGCTAATGCCCAGGCAGCATGGTCGGGTCCTCCAATTACTACCACATAAATGTCTCAGACTCCACTCTCTCCTTGAGCTCGAAGGCAATCTGCTCACTCCCAGAGCCAAGATGGGCAGGCAGCCAGCAGGAGGCAGGAATGTGTACAGCCAGGAAAGCTTTAGCCAATGGGGACTCTAGCGCATGGCCACTCCTCCCAAGACAACAGAAACCTGGGATGAAGTCAGAGCCAGATATGCAGGGCCAAGACAGCTGACAGGGAGGGCGGGCATGTGGAGGTCAGAGTCAGGCCTTCCCAGACTGCAGCCATGCCAGGCACTGGCCCTGGGTCACCCAAAACCTGGCCAGATTTAAATCCTGACCCCAGCTGACCATGCCATGGACTTGTTTCCATCCTCCTGGCCTGTGTCGCCTCATTGAGTCAGAGCAGAAGAGATGACTTTGCCCAAACCCTCTACAGTGAGATTTGAGACACAAAGGGAAAGGCTGCCCAGTGATACCTAGATTAGGAGCCAATATAAAACTTCAGGAGCCTTGGTTGCTGCTAAGCAACCTAACGGCTTCCCCTCTATTTCCCCCATGGTCCTAGTAGCCAAGTCCCGGTGATCCCAACTCCTTAAACGCTCAGTCCAGCCCACTGTCTGCCCACTCCGGACCCTGCATTTCTAACTGTATGTATTTCCACAGCCTGACCTCAGGCCCCTACACTACTGGCCATTCTCAGACTCCACTAAAAGCCCACAACCACAGCCACTTGCTATGCCTTGCCTTCTAGGGAGACCTAATCAGATCTTCATATGCCCCTGCCACAGGTCTTCTTGTGGCACTCTGTCCTTCCTAAAGAGTAGTCCTCACCTGGCACACTCCTCACTTTCGGATACAGAGTGAAGACAGGAGATGGATGCTGTTGGGTGCCTGAAGGCCAAGCCACGGAGGTCCCTTTCAATCCTGAAAAACCCTGCAGAAGGAAATGCCCTTCCTAGAATGTGGTATCCTGGAGGGAGACATCAGCTTAGGAGCCCTTGAAGTAACTCATCATGAAACAGGTGGCGGGGTCACTTGGCTTAGGTTTGAGTACAGTGTTATAATGAACCTGTTCAATACCAGGCAAGCTGTTCAACCTCAGTTTCCTTGCCCATAGAAATAGGATCATAAGCCAGGCCTGGTGGCACATATCTTTGATTCTATTACTGGGAGGCAGAAGCAGGCAAATCTCTGAGTCCAAGGCCAGCCTGGTTTACATAGTGAGTTGCAGGACATCCAAGGCTACATAGAAAGACCCTGTCTCAAAACAACAACAACAACAACAACAACAACAAAGATTATATAATACCTGCCTCCAAGGGTTATCGAAGGGACAGCACCAAGGAAATCAAGCATGAAACACTTCTGGCGTCCTCCAACCATGGAGGACATATATTGAGCACTTACTTTTAGCATTATAAAACTGAGTCAGACGCTGTCCTTTCTACCATGGATACAGCAGGGCCACAGGACAACCCAGGGCAGTGGTTAGGGGATGGCTATCATCAGCCTCCAGAAGGGAGGCTGGGAGAATCTGAAACACCAGCAATCTGTGGACCCCTGAACCACAAGGCAATCCCTGACAATCCCTGACACAGTCTACAGTCAGAGTTCTTCCCTCCCCAACTCTGTCTCTCCCAAGGCCCCAAGGAGAGCTGGAAGGCCATCCCACAAGGAGGTAGGAAGAGAGCCCTTTGGCCACCCTGGGAGCCACCAGGCAGGCCCCATGAAAGGCCTCATTGTCTGAAACCGGCTGCACTGAGCCATGTAATGGTGTTGCCTAAACTGGATACTGTCCTCACAAAGGAGGCCACGGCTCCAGCCTCTCAGAGATCCCAGCTACACACACACACACACAGACACACACACACACACACACACACACATACACACACACGCCCTACAGGACACACAGTGAGAGCAAGAATGCAAACAAGTGAAGTTAAGAAACCAGGTAACAAAGGAGTAGCAGAAAGGAGGCTCCTCTCATCACACCAGGCAAAAGGGGGCATTGTGGTTTCAAGCTCAAAAGAAGGATTGGAAGGAAGGAGCCCAGAGGACTGTTCTCAGGCTTCTGGGCTACAACGTCATCTTCGCCCAGGACCCAAGCAAGCATCTAGACATCACTTCTTGCTACAGTGCACCAGCACTGCATGTTTCAAGTCTGGGAACAGTAGAGAAATGAACCAGTGCTTTTTGGTTAAGCATCTCCTCCGTGTCAGGGCCCGAGTTAGGTGTTTCCATATTCTCATTATCTACCCTGCCCAGCATCTACCTCTACTGATAGACAAGGCATAAAGAAGGCACACGGCTTCTGAGTGGTGGTGCTTCAGTCATCCCAAGCCCACCAACAAAGGACTATGGGTAGCTCTCCGTAGCATTTCTGCAAGCCCTAGACATAAGAAGGGCAGAGACTCAGAGAAGTGAAGAAAATGACACCCCCCCCCCCAAGTCACAAAGCCAGTGGCAGAGGAAGGAACAAAGCCCAGGGCCCCAGGGCCCACACTAGAGGCCATGGGCTGATATGAGCTGATCAGGCCGCTACATGTGCAGGCAGTGGGCTTGCCTTACTTCTGAGCTCTCACTGAGCCTCCTGGGGTGGAGAGGGGGAGAAAGACCGAACTCAATATGGAGAAGAAGGAAAGGAAAGGCTATGTCAGGGACAAGCACTTCCTTTCTGTCCCTCGAAGTCCAGCCTCAGCTGGTGTCTTTCAGCCCTGCCACTTGGCCTCCTGAAGCTGAATATAAATGGCTCTCCCAGTACACCAACCCCATGACCTGAGCGAGTCACTCTCATCTCAGTTTCTATATCTGCCAAATGCCTGAGGCTAGTGAGTCCACTGGGACAGCTAAACTCAAAATCACAAGGAAGATCTGGGCATGGTGGTGCATGCCTGTGATCCTAGCACTTTAGAGGCTGCTCTAGCAGGGAAATGACAAATTAGAGGCCAGCCTGGGATGTACAGAGACATGGTGGTGGTCTGAATGAGAATGGTCCTGTAAGCTCATATATTTGAATGTCTGTCCTGTGTCGTCATATTCTGCCCCTTACCCACACACAGTTGGTGGAATTATTTGGGAAGGACTAGGAGGTGTGGCCTTACTGGAGGAGGAAGCGTATCATTGGGGGTGGGTTTTGAGGTTTGAAAAGACTCCCTGCCATTCCCAGTTAGCGTTCTCTTCTCTCTGCCTTCTACTTGCACATAGGATGTGAGGGCTCAGCTACTTCTCCAGTGCTGTGCCTTCCAGGCTGCTGTGATGTTTCACATCATGATGATCATGGACTCCCTCTCTGAAGCTGCAAGCAAAGCCCTCAGTTAAAAGATGTCTTGGTTGGGACTGGAGAGACTGCTCTTCTAGAGGTCTTGAGTTCAATTTCCAACAACCACATGGTGGCTCACAATCATCTGTAATGGGATCCTATGCCCCCTCTTCTGGTGTGTCTGAAGAGAGCATACAGTGTACTCATATACATTAAATAAATCTTTAAAAAACAAAAACAATAAAAACAAACAAACAAAAAAAGATGCCTTGGTCATGGTGTTTTTGTCACTGCAACAAAAAAGTAAGCAAGACAGACACTGTCTCAAAAAACAATAAAATCATGGGAAATAAATAAGTACTGGCCAGGATATGGAGATGACCCCTTAGTGTCCCCAGGATATGGAGACGACCCCTTAGTGTCCAGACAGCAATGTAGAAGGCTTGAACACCTGTGAAAGGTGTTCCCTCAGAAAAGAAAGTTGAATAGAGGGTCTGGAGACGCTGATCAGCTGTGAGGAATGTGATGGCCTTGCAGAAGGCCAGAGCTCAGTTCCCAGCACCCACTTCAGAAGGCTCACGATTGCCTGTAACTCCAGCTCCAGAGACTCTGAGCCCCTCTCCTGACCCTCATGAGCAGCCACGTATGCACAAACCTACATGTGTACATAAAGTACTTTTAAAAGCTAAACAGAAACACCTCATATCTGAGCCCTCTTACTCCTAGGGTAGTCCCAATTTTTTTTAATTATTATTTTAAAGAAACCACAACGGGTCCTCAAAATATACAGGTATACAAGCTTCAAGTTCAGTTAGAGACCCTGCCTCAACAAATATGGTAGAGAACAATATGAGGACGATACACAGCATTGACCTCTGCCCCCCAGCCACCTGCACATAAACACACAGGAACCCATGTACACACACACTCACACATACAGCTGGGGGAGCAGAAGGCAGAGCGTGCCAGCATGACACCTCGCGTGTGGTGGAAGCCTGAGGGACAGGGATCATGGCTCTATGGCCAAACTGTGTTCAAGACTTTCCAGTCCTGAAAGGCTCCCTGCAGGAAGAGCTGCTTTAAAGGCCTCCAAGCATGTCCGCCTCCCATCAATACTGTTCTCCATGATGACACGATTATTTAACTGTGGGAATGAAAAAGAAAAAAGACACACAGGGCAGGAATCCTCTCTCGATTAAGTCTGGCTGTTGTGAGGCAAATTCAAGAGTTTTTTTCAGTGGGTCCCCATTCTGTTAATGCCACAGGAGGAAGAAAGCAGAGCATGAGCCCCTGCTCCCTCACCCCATTCTAGAACTCAGAAGAACATCATCTGCCTCCCTCCACCCCAAGGATAAAAATAACCTCGTCTGCAATCTGATGCCTGCCATCAGCCAGTCACCAGAACTGCCCAGGCCCACCAAGGAGTTGGCAGGGGACCAGATCAAGTGCAGGGATATTGTCTAAGTGCAATCACACACACACACACACACACACACACACACACACACACACACACACACACACACACACACACACACACCACCTGACCCATGGACAAATACTGGAAGAGCTTTCACTGACAAAATGTACTAGAGCCCAGCGAGGTCCAATGTGGGATCCAGGGAGCTCAGCTCTATGTCAGAGAGCCAGGACCAGGGGGCCATGTCTCCTACTTGGCTACCTGAAGTCTTTGTCCCAGCATCTTGATGCCGAGAAGGGCTTAGAAATTAATTACATCTATGGTAAAACAGAAGCACAGACAGTCTCTGTCCGAGGCTTAAATGAGTGAACAACACCAGAAGTTCTTGGACAAATCATCACAGAGTCATTTCCTCTGAACTGAACTTCTCAAAGAAGCCACATCTATATTGAAGGTTCTGAAAATGTCTGGACCGTTGGCTGATGTGAACACTGTGGAGAGGTGGAACACACCTGTCTTTGTTTCTTTTCAGAGGTTAGGGAGATAGGTGTTGAGACAAAGCCTCTCTTTGTAGCTCAGGCTGGCCTCACACTCATGACCTTCCTCCTGCCTCAGTGCTGGGATTATATAGTATGTCCGTAGCCTTTCCCAAAGCATCTCCATATGTGACCCAACATCCTCACAACTACCAGGAAGCCTCTTGGGATGTGTAACGAACCTAGCAGACCGATATCCTTTACTCTTTCACCAAACCCAGAGCTAAAACTGCAGCAAGTAACCTGTCTGAAGACTAAAGCATTCTCTCTGTTGAAGCCCACCGACCTGAAGCCTCCCGGACACGTTATAGCAACACACGAATTTAGACATATCTGCCCCCATCTCCATCCAAGGTGTTTTGAGGATTAACACAGATCTCTGAAACCATGAGCACCAGGCTCACGGGGAGGTGCCATGGTGGGAGGTGCTATATGGGAGAGGCTAGAGAGCCCGGAGTAGCCAGCTAACTAGCATAGAACCCAGCAGTTCATTGCCCGCTTTGGGAAATAGGGATGTGGAGAAGGGAGGTTCTGGAGTCTGTGGGTGGCATCTGAGTCTAGTGCAGCCCAAGTATCTCTGAGGGACCTAGGCACCTCGCCTCCCTTCTGCCCACTTAGATATTCTTTTGCTCAACTGCCACCTGGCAACTCAATAAGCCAGTTTCTTTGTTCATAAAATGAGACTCTAAGGACTTAGCATGGCTGACCTGAGGTGTAAATGAGGGGACATAGCCAAAGGACTTTGCCAATCACAATGGCTCTGACCCCCATCTGAGCAAGGGCAGGCCACCAGACGGGGTCAGCCTACCAAGTAAGTGTGACTAAGCCAGCTGCCATCCCAGAGTCAGGGTCCAGATGAGAGAGAGACTAGGTAAGAAGTGACATGGGAAATGCTGTCACATCCAGGGATGCCGGGGTCATGTGACCAGGATTCAGCTTTCCCTTGGATAGCATGCCCACTCCAACTTCTCTGTACTGCTTGGACATCGTGCCCCCAATGTGCCTAAACTCAACAGCCTGTACCATGCGAACAAGTATTTCACCCTCTCAGAGCTCAGATTCCTCAGCTCACGAAGCTGAAAGGGTAAATGGGCAGGTAAGATGGAGCATAATTACCTCCCTTTGAAGACATTTGGTTTTTTGAGATGGAATCTCATTTTGAGCCCAGGCTGACCTCATACTTACCATGTAGCCCAGGCTGGTCCTAAACTAGCAAGTGCTTCCCACGTGCTGGTATTACAGACTTCCACCCACCATGCCCGGCTGCATTTTCTTTTTTAATCTTCACACAGTCCTAATAGCTGGGTGTCCCATTCCCATTTTACAGATGGGGAAGCAGAGGCTCAAGAAGAGTAAGTAGCTTGTACCTACACATAGATCACGCAGCTGATACAAACAGAACTGAGACTTGGGTGCACACCTGTCTAGCTCCGAATCTAAGGCTGCTTGACTGTTTTGCTGTACTACCTCCAGTCTAGCAGACAGGATGGTCATTTCTGTCTCTGGGCATTTGATCCCACCACAGGCAGGCCAGGCCAGCACCCACATCTATATTCGGGTTTCCTGAGAATCCCCCTCATGTCCCTCCATGTCCTCTTGCAGGGATAGTGATGGTATCAGGACCTGGATCAAAACTTTCTGAAACACTGTCTGCTGGTCTACCACCAGGGAGGAAAATGCTAGAAACGACTTTGTCCATCTAGACAGACTGCTCAGGGACAGTATTGTGATCTCCATACCCTCCAGCAGCTGTCTAGCATAAGCTTGCTTGCCCCAAAACCAGAGGGTTCACTCTCCCCCTAAACCCTTCTCCTATCCAGTCCTTTCATCCCCCACCCTCTACCTCTGTGCCTCACTGCTGGCCTCCTGCATTAGACTGCTTGCCACTGCCCACCCATCCCCCAGTCACCAGAAGGCCCAGAGAGTAACTAGAATGGTTTGATCACAGACCATCTAACGCCAATGTGAACTTACCCCCCATGTGCCCCAAGAGACATTCTGGCCACACCCAGCCCAAAACCCCCACTGACATCCAGCGATTCCACCATGCAGAGCCCTGACACTGAGGTCGGCCTGCCACTCAGGGGACTGTGAAGGAAAGACCTGGCTTCTCCCCATCAGAACCCTTCACACCCTCCCCACCACATGGCCAAGAATGCAGCCTGTCCCTGCCTCTGGGTTACCATGGCAACAAGAAGCCAGGCAGTGGGCCAGGGCCGAGGCCCTGCCATCCTGCAAACCACCTCATTTACCCTGGGGCTGGGCACAGCAGCCACAGATAGCACAATTCCTTCTGGAGAGTTAACATGAACAAGGGAGAAAGGGGAGAAAAAAAGAGAAATCAGTTACAGAGAGAGGGGGAAACAAAACAGAGAGAGAAAAAGAAAGACACAGGGAGGAGGGAAGGAGAACAGAAAAGAGATGACAGGGGGAAAAAGAAACAGGCTGGGAAGGAATGAAACAGGTAGAAAAGCTCATGCACTGAGAGGGGGGCAGGAGAGCGAGAGGGAGGGAGAGAGAGAGAAAAAAAGGGAGAGAGGAGAAGAAAGGAGAGGGGTGGGAGGGACAGGAAAGGGGCCCCTCCTGATCCCCACTCCACACCACACATTCCTGGGCCTGAGCTGCTCACAGCTTTTGAGACTCTGGGCAGCTAAGACTTCCTGCCCCAGGAAGCTGACAGCCTGGCTGGGCCCCTCCAGCTGCTCTCTAGGCCCTCCAGCCTCCACCCTGCTAAGGGATGGTGCCCAGGCCTTCCCCCAGCAAGTGGGGCCCCTTCTTCCACCCCTTGGGGATCTCAAACTCTCCTGCCACTGTCATCTCCACCCCCACCCCACCCAGCCTCCTCTGGCTCAACCCAACTTAGTTCTCCTCTGTGTTTAAAAAGTCATTCCAAAGAAGCACTGCAGAACAGTGGAAGCGGGAGGGCGGGGGGTGTCATGATTTACCAACTGAACACATCCTGTCACTTGGCACAGGGAGTGGGACAGGCCCTGGAAGAGGCCTAAGTGGCCTCTCTGGAGGTAGGAGATGCTGAGTAGGGCCAGGCAACCCATGGCAGAGGCTGGAACAGACACTGTGGCCCACACAGCTCTGCAGGTGTCCACTCCTTACATCCCAGGTTCTTCTCAGAGCCTCTAGCTCAGGGGAGTTGATGGACTATAAAATAGCCCTGACCTGTCCTGACCTCATCCATGTACTCCCTACACAGAAAGGCGTCAAAGTGGACCAGGACCTGACCCACAAGAAGTGTGCCAAACTGCAGTGCTTTGTGTTGTTAAAAAGCTAAGGAACTACAAAAAGACACGAGGTCGGCCCACAGGTCCCAGAGGTCCAAGACATCTACGGAGAATGTCCAGGTGGCCTGTGCAGAACATGCTTCGAAGGCAGCTAGGATCTGTGACAAAAACATTCATGTTTCTTTCCATTACTGCCGATTGAACACAAAGCTGTCTATATTAGGGCTTCATTTCAACTGAGAATCATGGCTGGACAGGACAGAGTCTGCGGTCCTCGGCAGGCACCTGCGCTTGCTGACGGCCAGAATGCCATGCTACTCAGTTCCAGGAAGGTTCCAGAACCTCAGGAAGGAAACAGACTCTTGGAATCAAAGTCTGTGGTTACTAGAAAGCAGCTGGGGGTCAGTGGGAACAAGGTGGGCACCAGGAGGAGCCCCTGGGCCACAAATAAACTATCTTCAATATTTCGCATTTGTACAAGGCCAATACCTCATCAGGACCCAGTAAGAACCTGAAGATTGATCCTGGAAGGGTTTCCCATGGAACCCCTGGAGATGATTGAACCCGGACAGGTTCCGTGGAGCCCTTGGAGATTGAGCCTGGCCCAGTTCCATGGAGCCCCATGCTCATTTTCCGCTCGGTACTGGGAGGAATGAGGATGGGCCTGGTCATCAGCAGTTGCCCGGAAGGCTGAACAAAAGGAAGCAGGGGAACCTGCATCCAGCGCTTCTGTCACTGTGCCCTTGGTTTAGATTGGTTGTGCGCTGGGCTGGTTCTAGTTTAATAGCTGTTTATGTGAAAACAGCCTCATGATTTCATCTGTCCACAAACTCAACTGTGGCAACTCCTACTGTAACCAAAGCATAGCGCTGTGGTGGCTGAGGCTTGCCGTCCCACTAGGGTGGGGGAGGGGAGGAGAGGAAGGAATGACTCAGTGCGGAGGAGGCAGCCCCTGGCTGAGGTTTTGCTTGAGGCCCAGCCCTATGAGCGAGAAACCAGAAGGAATGTGACAGACCCTCAGAAAGGACAGACACCGGGAGGGAGGTGAGGGAGGGAGGTGATGGAGGGCACTGTCTATGTGCGGCCTGGGCAGCTGCAGGGCTGAGGGCTGACTAGAAACCAGGCCTGGAGGATTCCAGGTAAGGCGGATAGGTAAAAAGGAACCAACTGTACAGATTACTGTTATCTCTGTTAAAACTCCCATTCATTTCTTCAGGGCACAGGGACCAGAACACCGAAGAGAACCATCTCTTCTCTCATGACAGGCAAAAAGGAGACAAGACCATTTTTTTTGTTTTGTTTTGTTTTTTTTGTTTTTTCGAGACAGGGTTTCTCTGTGTAGCTCTGGCTGTCCTGGAACTCACTCTGTAGACCAGGCTGGCCTCGAACTCAGAAATCCGCCTGCCTCTGCCTCCCAAGTGCTGGGATTAAAGGCATGCGCCACCACCACCCGGCGAGACAAGACCATTTAAAGAAGGAAAGAAAACACAGAGCAGCAAGGAGTGTGGCCCAGTGGATGGCATGCTTACCTAATATTCAGAAAGCCCTGGGTTTGATCCCCACCACTGCATAAAACAGTTGTGGTGTTATCCCAACATTTGGAAGACAGAAGCAGGAGGATCAGAAGTTCAAGGTCCACCCCAGCTACAAAGCAAGTTTAAGGCCAGCCTAGGCTACATGAGACCCTGTCTCAAAAAGAAAAGAAAAAGAAAGGACAGGGGTTATGATGGAGGGAGAAGGTGATTTCCCAATTTGAGGCAGTGGTGTGTGGGAGAGTTCCTGCAGAGAGCTGGCTAATGTATGAATGAATGAGAAGACAGGAAAGGCATGGGGGGTGGGCAGTTCTAAGAAGAGAGAATGCAAAGCCCCAAGGGGATAGGTGTGACCATCAGAGGGTAGTAGGTGAGAAGTCAGAGGGTAGCCTGGTCCGGCACAAGGCTGGGCAGATCCCCAGAGTGCAGATTTGACTCCAGTGCTGGAGTCTATAAGTGGCGGGAGATGGGACCTGCCTTTCAGATCTCTCCACATTGAACATGCTGCTTGCATGGTGACCTCTAGAATGAGGAGAGGCAAGGAGAGTCCTCAGTGCTCCTGTGCTGCTAGCTGGGAGAAACGGCACTTGGGCATGGCATGTCCAAAGTGCTGGCCTAGGGCAGATTTCAGAGGACCAGCTAACGGCAGCCCTGCAGACTGAGAGCACAAGCTCAGAGTGAGAGATAAGGAGGGGTGGAGCTTGATGTGAGGAGAAGAGTTAGTACTGAGTTGGGGGAGCCAGGAAAAAAAAAATGAGAAAGGATAAGAACCAAGAACTTTCCAGATATTATTAAACATTCACTGGATGTATCCTAGTTCTGATGTGCACCCCTCTGTTGAAAAGGGTGCTACACACCTGCAAAACAAACCAGCAAAAAACAATCACCAGCACATGGGGGCATCTGAAAGGCACAGGACTCTACACCTGTAGTAGGTTAAAGGGCACTAGGGCCTTGTGGCTCCTCTCAAGACTCAAGAGGAGGTGGAGTCTAATCCTCTCCCCTGAGTCTAAGTCACCTTCAGTGACATTTCAACCAACACCAGGTCACGGGAAGTTTTGCTGCATCTCCTAGGCCTCCTGGAACTGTTACTTTGCGGGACCTAGCTGCCAGGTAAGAAATCTAACTCTCCTAAGACTGTCACAACAAAGAATCCACACGTGGATGTTCTGAATGACATTCCCAGCTAGGCCCAACCTTGCAGCCATGCCCACGACAATGCCATTGAAGCCATTAGGCCCTGGGTGAGCTCACTCACAAGCTAAACACCACCCATAACCTCCACCTGGGCCCTGCAGGCCAGATGAATTGCCCTGAAGAGCTCTGTCAGCCTTGCCCAAACATCCAACCCACAAACGACAATGCACCACGAACTGGTGGGTTTGCTAAGCCACCAAGTTTCAGGGTAGTTTGCACTGCAGTCCTAGTAACGGCAGCAGACTCATTCTCCGGAGAGAGTATAGACAGGGACACACATACTCCCACATAAGGAGTAGATATGAAGGAGAAGTCTGAAAAAGACCTAGGGAGCCATCAGCCTGGTGCAGGGGGAGCCCCAGACAGGCTCCCAGACACGCTAAGCAGCATAAAGGCAGATGGGAAAGGAGCGGACTGAGAGGAGGAGAAGGAGTCCAGTCAGAATGGTTTAGAAAAAAAAAAAGACGAGAGGCAGCCAAGTGGAAACTGGTACCACACAAGAAGTCACTGGTAGGTAAACTAGGACCGGAATGGCTTTGCTTGCACAGAGGCTGGGAAATACTGGAGTTTGTTCATCTGCTGAGGAGTATAGCAGGTGGAGGGTCCTCCAGAGCCAGAGAGCTGCCCACAGGACCGGTACCTAGCATCTAAGAAGTATGCAGGCACAAGCTCAAAGATCCTCTTAAGAAATCTGCTGTCTGGAGTGAGCCTACTGTGTGCCTCTTTACCCTCAACTCCACTCAGTAACGGGTAACAGTGACCCAAATTGAACATATGAGGGAAACGAAGCATGAACAGGGGAGAGAGAACACGCACACTATGACTGGCCAGTAAAGGGCAAAGAGAAGGTAACCCAGCACAGGTGTTGCAAAAGGAACACTGAGGATCAGGTCACCAGCACATGGCACTGCAGAGACTCTCCACAGTTGCCTTTTGGGTCCCAGCCAGAGCTGGTATGACCAGTGGGTCCCTCCTAAGCTTGAAAACTCTTTCCAGATAAAGACATCCAAACTGCCACGTAATGACTGCACACGCCCCATCCAAAGGGCCAATGCAGCAGGCTCAAAATCCATTGTCAAGTGAGACACACCTTCTCAGCCCTGCCTGCCCAGAAGCCTTGCTTTTATCTTCAAAGCAGGAGGAGGGTTGGACTAGGCTGACTCAGAGGGCCTCCGGGGCCTGGGTTAGAAGCTGAGGGGGGGGGGGGGTTGTGGGGTTGGGAAGCAACCTGGGCTTTCCCCATCACACCTGGCTCCCTTTAAAGATGGTCCCTCCCCTTGACCCACAGTCATTAAACCTTTGGCTTGCCACTTGCTCTCTTTTGAACAAAAAAATTATTACATTGAATTTATTTGTGTGTATTGGGGGGAAGGTGCAAGGCAAACACTGTGAAGGTCAGAGGACAGCTTGTAAGAGTTAGTTCTCAATTTTCCCCCTTCTTGCACATGGATCTCAGGGACCAAACTCAGATCGCAGAGCTTGGCAGCAAGCACCTTTACCCATTGAGCCATCTCACCAGCCCCACCACTTGCTTTTAAAATGAGTCTTCTCCATCATGGAAACATCAGATGATGTGAGGCTGCTCAGTTACAGGGACCATCAGGACCCCATATTCCCAGTGATACTGAGTCTGCAAGAGAGCTAGCAAAGAACCAGTCAGAGGGGTGGGGAGATAGCCCAGTGGATAAGAGCACTCGATGCAGCCGGGCAGTGGTGGCGCACGCCTTTAATCCCTGCACTTGGGAGGCAGAGACAGGCAGATTTCTGAGTTCGAGGCCAGCCTGGTCTACAGAGTGAGTTCCAGGACAGCCAGGGCTATACAGAGAAACCCTGTTTCGAAAAACCAAAAAAAAAAAAAAAAAAGAGCACTCGATGCTCAATCATGAGTCTAACCCAGTATTCACATAAAAAGTGAATGGCCATGTGGGCCTGTAAGCCCATCAATGTGATGGGGGTGGGAGGTGCAGCTTTCTGGCTGCTGGCCTAGCAGCAGGTTCAATGAGAGGCCTTGTCTCAAGGGATTAAGAAGAGTGATAGAGCAGGACACTTGATGTCCCCCTCTGGCCTCCACCAGTGTGCACTGCACACACGTGTGTGTAACACACATGCAGGCAAAGAAAAGAACTAATCAGAATTTCTCATCTGCACACACACACATACCATACATATACACACAGTCACACACATACATAAATACATACATACCTACACATACATTCACATACTACACATACACTCACACATACACACATATACACATATACACAACCACACACACACATACATTCACATACACATGTACATACATACATACATGCATACACACAGACAGACACACATACACATGCACACACACCCACACACTCCTCACAGGGTGTGTTCTGGGGAAGAACAAGATGCTAGTCTGCTCTCTTCAGGCCTCATAAGGAATCTGAAGGAAGTGAGGAGCCACCTAGCTTTGGGAAACCAGGGCTGCCTTACGGAGGCCCATGGGGAGCTCCCCCTTCAGGCCTCTGACCCAGGCCAGACCACACCCTAGGGTGGATCACAGCCTGTTCTTGAGTCACAGATAGGACAAGGCCAAGGAGTGGAAAGACATGAGAATGGGCCCATAGGCCCCCAGTGAGCATGTGGAACAAAGGTCTTGTCTGGGCCCCTGGTCTGGGGCCAGTTCTCTAGGCCTCTGAAGGACCAAGGTTAGGTTCATTATAGAACTTCCTAAACTGTGAAGCAAATGTCCATCTGAGGAGGCAAGAAATACCCTAAGAAGGCCAACAGTGATGCCTTCCTATAACCCCAGTTCTTGGGAGTTGGAGGTACAATGATCAGGAGTTCAAGGACAGCCTCAGCCACATAGTTAAAGGCCAAAGGGGTCTCAAATACTGAGCAGGGGTGAGGAGTAGAGGGGGCTGAGAGCAGACCAGCATGCAACAGTTCTACCATGTGGCAGCCCTTATAAACATTCTACTGGAGTTCTATACATTCTATAAATCCTGCCAGGGACAGGTTTGCCTCCAGCATTGGGTGAAAGCTAAAGCTGTGTTGTCCACAGGCCTTCCCTAAAGCACGAATGTGGAGCTGAGGTCCTGTTTTTCTCCCTCCCAGAGACAGCTCTGCCCACAGGGGGCTGCCTCAAGTAGCATTAATTGATCGATCTATGACTCACTGAGGGTGGTTAAGGCCACTGAGGAAGCTCCTGGAAAGGTACCTATATCATATGGGAGGGGCCAAAAAAGCCAGTCCTCAGGGAGTCACACACCACTTCCTTGTAAAACAGACTCTTTCCTGGCCTCCATACAAGCGCCTCTGTTGAACCCTGCCTCCTCCCCTAGAGAAGCTTACAGGCTAAGCTAAATGTCACCTACTCCAAGAAGTCTACCTGGATCCCTCTTGAGTGATGAGGGCCACCTCAGCCTTCCTCAGCCACAGTCTAGCCACAATGTGCTGTCTTTACCAGTTTATGCCCACCTGAGTTGTCCCATCAGCCTAGGGACCCTGGAGGACAGGTCTGGTCTGGCTCATTCCAATGTCCCCAAAGTACTCTGGTCCTTTTCATCATTGTCATAACTCTAATGTCATCTTCTACCTACAGCAAAGCTACTCCTGAAATGACAGGGACACACACAGGCCTGTGGCCAGGGGACTGGCAGAGGACCCAGCTGGCTATGCCATCTGTCCTGCAGTCACAGGACAGAGCAGGCCTAAGGCAAAGATGTCAGGCTGTCAGCTCAGCCAGGTCAGCCTAGGACATGGTGAGAGCCACAGCACCCAGGGACCTGCCCAGCTAGAGCTGGGGTCAGGCAAGGCTTTTTTTTTTTTTTTTTTTTAATTTATTTGTTTTTATTTTATGTGCATGGGTGCTTTGGCTGCATGAACATCTGGTGCTGTGCCTGGTGCCCATGGAGCCAGAAGAGGGCACTGGATCCCCTGGAACTGGAGTTACAGATGGTTTTTAGCCACCATGTGGGTTGCTGGGAATACAACCTAGGTCCTCTGGAAGAGCAGCCAATGGTTTTTTTTTTTGTTTGGTTTTTGTTTGGTTTTTTTGTTTTGTTTTGTTTTGTTTTTTCGAGACAGGGTTTCTCTGTGTAGCCCTGGCTGTCCTGGAACTCACTCTGTAGACCAGGCTGGCCTCGAACTCAGAAATCCACCTGCCTCTGCCTCCCAAGTGCTGAGATTAAAGGCGTGCACCACCACTGCCCAGCTCAGCCAGTGCTTTTTAACTACTGAACCTTCTCTCCAGCCCCTGGACAAGACTGTTTAATTCTCTAACCAGTTCAAAGTGATGTAAAGCCAGGGTCTTGACTCTCTCATCTGTAAAGCCAGTTAATCACTGCAGCCTCACAAAGCAGTTAGGGGTTTAAATACACCTGACATGTAGCAGAGCCTCAGCAGACACCATCATTTTACCATCTCACCTGACCAACAAGCCCTGCCACTGAACCACGGAGGAAACCCACAGACAGATGAAAAACAAGAGATGATCATTTACCACGGCCAGTGACATGCAAGATCTGTGGCCCACAAGGATTCTAAGAGAGGCCTGAAGACGTGGAAGCTGGCTCACAGAGCGGGCTGTGGCCTACACAGGCAAAGTGAGTTAGTGCCTTTGAGGCTGGTCTCTGGACCCTTCTACTCTCCAGCAAAGTAGTGGGCAGCTCTCCCAGGGCTCTAAGAGAACAACATGGCTACACCACAGCACTGGGCACAGATGAGCAATGGTGGTACTGTAGCTCAAACTCTGGCATATGTGTTGTGGGGTCAGCCCAGACCGCCTGGGTTCCCTGGGTCCCCTGGCCTACACTCGGTGTACAAGGGATGACAGCAAGGCCACTCACTGGGGTTGCCTCCATAGTCAAACTGAAGCTGAACAAGGGGCCCCAGGCTAGCAACTGCCTAAGCCCAGGCACGTCCTTCAGTGCTTCATGAGTTCCTGGCTGGTCCTAACACAATTTCCTGTTGTGAGGAGCAGGGGAGACAGGAAGGTAGCTGGGACCACTGGGGGTTGGTATTAAGCCAAGGAATCACCAGGGATGGTGGCGTACTCCCTTAATCCCTATACTGGGAAGCCAGAGGCAGGCAGATCTCTGTGAGTTTAAGGCCAGCCTGATATACATAAGGAGTTCCAGGCCAGCCAGCGCTACATGGTAAGACTCTGTTTTAAAGGTTGAAGTAATTAAATAATAAACTAAGTCAGGGGATCAGAGAACCCCCAGAAAGCTCACAGAAAATAGCCACAATACTCCAGACTCCAAGGCCACTGTAATGGCTTCAACCTCAGGCAGCTGGCAGATGCTCCTCCCAGGCTCAGGTCACTCCACACTACTGAGACTCCGTTCAACAGCTCAGATGCCTGGCACTCCTGTGCCTTAAATCCTACAAGAGAACAGTTCCCTCTGCCCAGATAAGCCTCCCTGAGACCCATCCCCTCAGCCTCCAGGCCCCTGCTCAGGTGCCACCTACTCAGGACCCCACCTCCATCCTCTCAGTTCCTGCTCTCCAGAGAGCCTGAGTTTAAAGCCCTTCAGTGCCACTTGACAATTGTGTGGCCTCTGGAAGGTGACTTAACCTGTTTTCATTTCATCCTTTTTTGTTTGGTTTGGTTTGGTTTGGTTTGGTTTGGTTTGGTTTGGTTTGGTCTGGTCTGGTCTGGTTTGGTTTGGTTTGGTTTTTTGAGACAGGGACACACTTCAAAGTTATAATGACTGAGTTCATGCATGCTCAGGCTCAGGTAGCACTTATTATCACTGATATTCAAAGCATTCATGGCGGCTTCCATTGTCATGGACTGCTTGCCTTTACAGCCTATTAGCTCAACAGCTGGGATCTATGCTGTCACAAGTCACAACATGCTCCTGCCCCTGCCATATACATATATGCCAATCCCGAGTAAACACCCATACAGGGAACAAAAGAATTGGGCATAGCATTCTAAGGGGTATTGTTGGCTCTGGGGCCAAGAAGGATGGGGAGTCAAAGGGGATGTGATGGCTGAGCTGGGTTTCCAAGGATAAATACAAATCATCAAATAGACTGAGAACACTGTGAGTGTCTGCCCATGGCTACGGCTGGGGTTCATATGCGGCTCCTGAACAAGCTGTTAATGGTTGAGCCTCAATTCTCCTCCAGAGAGAGCCTTGTAGCACCACCACTACCCCTTCCAGCCCCTAGGCATTCATCCACTCAGCCATCTTGAGCTCTTGCTGTATGACGGGCATTAGCATTTTCTGTCCACAGGCCTCCCTTCCCATACCTGAAGCACCCCTGCCACACAGTCAGGGCCACCATCAGAGTGGTTCGCCAACTCCTCACATTCAGACTCAAGGTTGGAGTACTTTCTAGGATCATCCAGACACAGGGACTCAGGGACAAACACCTGGCCTAAAGTCACACAGTGAGCAATAGGGTGAACATCGTTTTTTTCCTGTGGGCATGTGCATGTTTGCATATGTTTTATATGTGTGTTTCATATGTGTGTGTGGTACATGCGAACATGCAGGTGTGTATGGCCATGCACATGCCTGAGATCCTCTCTACCTTATCACTTTGAGACAGGGTCTCTTATTGAACTGGAAGCTGACCGTTCTCTCTAGGCTGAACTCTCAGCCAGTTCCTAGGATCTGCCTCTCTCTACCCTTCAATGCTGGGGTCACAGGCTCACACAGCTATGCCAAGCTTTTTGAATAGGTGCTTGGAATCTGAACTCAGATCCTGTTGTTTGTACATCACGTCTTTACCCACTGAGCCATCTTCCCAGACCTGGACATGAGATTCTAACCCAAGCCTGGCACGATAGCACACACTTGTACTCCCATGACTCAGGAAGTTGAGGCAGAAGGATCAGGAGTATGAGGCCATCCTGAGCTACATAGTGAAACTATCTCAAAACAACAAAAAGGAAGAAGGAAAGGAAGGAGGGGGAGGGGGAGAGGCAAGATTCTAATTCAAAGGCTACTTCCCAAACCTCACTGTATTCTAGGCTAGACCACTATTGAGGCTGGGGAGGAGGAAGTATGGAGCGGCCCCTCCAGCTGTCCTGGGATTCAAAGTAAGTGGTGGGTCGTATGAAGGTCTGCAGCAGCACCCAGGCCTACGAGCAGAGCACAGATGCACACTGCTGGTTCTGGTCTCCATCAGCTTGACATTAGCACCACCTGAGCAAGGAGTCTCGGGCAAATGGGGCCAAAGAGCTCATCAACAGTTGTGTAGTCAAACAGTCCCTAAGCACCACTGGTAGCTGATCTGGACCAGGCTAGAACTGATGACTAAAAGTTCAAAGTCATCTTTGGCAACATCTTCCTCAAATTTGAGGCCATCCTGGGTTACATGAGACCTTGTCTCAAATAAAAATAAAAATAAAAATAGTTCAGTCCACAAGAAAGAAAATGCCCTCACACTCTCCTTTTTTTCCATAGGAGCAAAGGAAATTAAGAAGACGCCATGGAAAGTCAAGATGTGCCAACCAGGCATAAGTTCAAAGGTGGTGATCAGTATCGTTCTTAACTAATGTGAAGTCCCTGAGGCCCTGTGGCATAATTTCCACACCCAACACACAGCTCCATCACCAGAGGCTGGATGCTAGCTGAGTCGGGACTCAGGGTTGGCATGTTGCTCACCAGCCTTTGCCTGGCTAAGCCCAGTGTCCAGAAAGCTCTGGAACCAGAACCATTGAGTTCAAATCCTAGCTCTGCCACTTCCTGCTTCTGTGACCCTAGACAGGCTGCTGATCCCTCTGATTCTAAGTTATTTCTCATCCGGGATAAGTGTGAGGTGACAGGAGCAGGGTAGAGAGAGTATTGGTTAATTTTCTTACTGCTATAACCAAATACCTAACAAAGCGGCTGAAGGAAGGAAGGGCTTGTTTTGGCTCACAGTTTGAGGAAACACAGTCTGTCAAGGCAAGGAAATGATGGTGTCAGGTGGTCACACTGTGTCCACAGACAGGAAGCATAGAGAGGCAATGCTGGTACCAAGATACTTTCTCTTTTTCTCTTTTTATGGAGTCCAGCCCATAGGAATCTGCCATCCACATTCAGGGTGGGTCTTCCCTCCTCACTTAAACCTCTATGGAAACAGTCTCACAGACATACCCAGATTCTGAACCTAGTCAAGCTGACAGCAAAGATTAGCCATCACAGGGATGATAAAGTGGACCTGCCTCACTGAACTGAGCATGTTAACATGTGCATGCTCTGAGCATGCTGCCTGGCAAAGTCACAGCATGGAGATACTCTACCCTGGGCTCAGAGGACAGAAGCAAGAGACCCAGTAGCTCAGATTCCACCCTGGACATGGCAGAGAAACTGCCTGTCCACATTCATTCCCTAGGTATCCCCTGGCCTCTGACCAGGGCTAGGTACACCTAACACAGCTCGTAAAGTTCACTGAGGTAGGAAAGATAGAGATACAACCCAATCTTCCATCCCAGTGAGAGTGGGGCTCACAAAGACTGCATGGTGCCATGAGAAATCTAGGAAGGCTTTCCAGAGGAGGCAGCATCCCAGCTGAATCTGAGGGCCAAGAAGGAAACTGCCAAAGAGACAGCAGGCTGACCGAGGTGCAGGGAGGTCACTGGAGGAAGGTACGGTGCACAGCAGCTAGAGAGAGCCAGTATGGCCCACTAAGACAGAAAAAGCCAATCCCTACGGTGCTGCTGAGAACACAGAGGGAGGAAGGTGGGACGTGGAAAGAGAGCTAGGCAAGCCTGCCACTGAGATGGCGGCCTGCCAGGTACGTCTGAGCGGGTGGGCATGCGCCACAGCTGACTCTTCAGAGGTAACTTCTAGTGGGAGAGCAGATGGAGGGAACTGGGTGAGATCCGAAGAGGACAAAGAGCCCAAGCTGGGCGAGGATGCCACTGGTGAAAAGGCAGGTGAGATGTGTATTTGCCCCGGGACCTTTTAAAAAGGCCTTTTCTGCAACGTCCTCAGTTGGCAGATACTCTTACCCAGCAATGGCGGTACAGCCTGTCCAGAGCCCTTTTCCAGGCACCAGGCCAAAGGCCCCCAATGAGCCACTGTGCACTTGGGTGTTTCTGGGACTTCAGCACCTATCTCAACTCCAAAGTCCCAGTTAGGAGGCTCCAGGAAAAAAATACTCTCGAAGGTCATAGTATAGGACATTTTCCACATGGCCTCTCCCTCACATGGCTGTGTTCTTACTCTCCTGTTCTCACCTTGTACACACACCCTCACGTCATAAATTCTGTCAGGGAGCCCTTGGAGTCCTGAACTGGGGAAGTGATGAGGCACAGAGCCCAGAGCACTGACAGCACCGGGATTGTGCACAGGACCCAGGGACACACACACACACACACACACACACGGCTGCAGCAGGATGCACAGGACACACACACAGCAGTGGGATTGTACACAAGACACATGCAGCAGCAGGATTATGTCCAGAACACACACATACACACTCAACCAAACAGAATTCCAGAACTTGCTACAGAAGATTCCATCCCACCCAACCACAAACTGCCAGCCTGAGGGAGCTTACTGTCCCTGGGTCTCTTTGGGGAGTTATACAATACAGACAGCAGACAGTGAGACTAAAGATACAGATTCTAACTTTAGAGGAAAGCATCTACTTTCTAGGCCCCACACCGGGAGACCCATTTGTCTCCCAGTCCACCCTAACCCACAGTCCATACCCTTCGTAAGTGGTTGCCCACATTCTGAATCATTGCTGCTCCGTTTGCTGGGTTGCCAGGCTATGGGGGGTCTGTAGGCTCCTAAAGGGCCGCTGGTCACCTGAGCCCCAGGCAGCCAGCAGCTCCAAAAGCAGCCGGCTTCTCCTGGCTCCTCCTCCTAAGCTCCCCGCCCTCCAGAGCCAGCTGTTAATATCTCCGCCCCAAGTCCTGCCCTCTCCTCAATCCACCCTCTGTGCACCCCCCCCCCAACCAACCCCAGCACAGAAGGTTCCCTAGCACCTGCCAGCTGGACCACAGCCACGTGGGGCCTGGTGCCCACCTACTGGCACCACCGGACTCTCTTTATGTCTCTAGACCCAGCCAAATTCCAACCCCCATTCTAGCCCCCTACCCTGTCTTTGCCTAACAGAATGGAGATCCAGCTCTCTTGTCAGGGAGTCCGTCCGTCCACAAGAGGGCAGGCTGGAGTGTAGCAGGATGCCTGGGAGCTGCAAAGGCCTCCTAGAGAGACACCAGACCCACCTGCCAGGATTTCACTCTCCGGAGTGCTACCCACTGGCTCCTGGGCCCAGGTTGTCTGCATCCAGCAACTGCTGAACTGGGTCTGTACACCAGGCCCTGACAGCTACTTCCTTATAAGCAGGTAATTCTTGTAAATGAGGCACCTGCCAAAGTACACCCAGTATGCCACATGGTATTCAGCACCCATAGCCATCAATGAATGAAAGTTCTCCAAGATTTTCCCTTTCCTCTATCACTTCTTCTGCAAGAGGTTTGAGGCAGAGGACTCGACACACATTGGACAGGATTAAAAAGGCCAAAGGGAACAGGTGATCAGATGGAGCACCAGACCCCTGCTGTGATTCAGGCTTCCTGATGATCCTCTTTCTACATCACAGGGATAACCCTGGGGGCTAGGAAGGAATGCATCCAAAGCACCATCGCTAGCATGGAGCAGATGGGAACAGATCAAGAGAAACTTGCTCTGCCCTCCTGCTCCCGCTTCATTCACCACACAGTTACTAACACATCCTCTGCCAAAGGCCCTGAGTTCACTACCATGCCCAGGACTCTGGGCAAGTCATCTCCTCTCTCAAGCCTTGGCTCTAGGAATCAAGGACTTACGTGCCTTCCTTGTGAGTTCTTGTCAATGATCTGCACTACTGTATCTGCAAATGAGAAACTGAAATTACACCTGAAAGACAGTAAGATGAACACCAATTGTGCTTAAGTCCTGCCTGTAATCCCAACACTCAGGAAGTTCAAGGCCAGCCTAGGCTACATGTTGAGTTTTAGGCCAGCCTGATCTATAATACAATATTACACACTGTTATTTAAAAAAAAGGGGTGGGGAGTGGGGTGGGGACCGGAGAAATGGCTCAGTAATTAAGTGCACTTGCTACTCTTCCAAAAGAGCCCAGTTGGGTTCCAGTGTCCATGTCAGATGGCTCAAAATCATCTGTAACTGAAGCTCTAGGAAAGCCAATGTCTATGAGCTCCACAGCATCTGCATTCATGTGCACATACATACCCAGATACAGACACACATACCTACACCTAACTAAAAATAGAAAAGTAAATGTTTTCTGAATAGAGGTAGAGGCTGGGGAGATAGCCCAGTTAGCAAAGTGCTTGTTGTTGCAAGCATGAAGACCTGAGTTTGGCTCTTAGCACCCATGTAAAAAAAGGTAGGTGCACTGGTGAATACTTGTAATCCCAGAACTAGGGAGGCAGAGATATACAATGTCCCTTGGTAACCAGCCTAACAGAACGGGTGAGCTCCAGGTTCACTGTGAGACCCTGTCTAAATAATAATAATAATAATAACAACAACAACAACAACAATAACAATACTAAAGCAAGGCCTGAGATGGTTTAGCATGCAAAGGTGCTTGCTCCCTGTGGTAGTGTGAATGAAAACGGCCCCCATAGGCTTGTATATTTGACATCAAGGAGTGGCACTATTTGAGAAGGAACAGGAGGTGTGGCCTTGTTGGAGGCAGCGTGTCACTGGGGGTGAGCTTTGAGGTTTCAAATGCCCAAGCCAGGTCCAGTGCGTCTCTCTCTTCCTGCTGCCTTCGGATCTGGATGTAGAACTACCAACTTCTCCAGAACCACCATGTCTGTTTGAATACCGCCATGCTCCCCACCATGGTGCTAATGGACTAAACCTCTGAAGCTATACGCCAGCCCACAGCGAAATTCTTTCTTTTATGAGTTGCCTTGCCCATGGTGTCTCTTCACAGCAATAGAACAGTGACCAAGATCCTGCCCAACAATGCAAGCCTGAATTTGATCCCCAGAACCACATACCGGTGGAGAACTGAAGGCACAAGGTTGTCCTCTGAGTGCCACAAGTATGTGGCACATGTGCCCCCTGCAATGCACACACCACATTTCCATGCACAGTTGATAATAATAAATGAAATAAATAACATTTTTTAAAGATTCTATTGGCTGGTTTTTGTGTCAACTTGACACAAGCTGGAGTTATCACAGAGAAAGGAGCCTCCCTTGAGGAAATGCCTCCATGAGATCCAGGTGTAAGGCATTTTCTCAATTAGTGATCAAGGGTGGGAGGGCTCACTGTGGGTGGTGCCACCCCTGGCTGGTAGTCCTGGGTTCTATAAGAAAGCGAGCTGAGCAAGCCAGGGGAAGCAAGCCAGTAAGTAACATCCCTCCATGGCCTCTGCATCAGCTCCTGCTTCCTGACCTGCTTGAATTCCAGTCCTGACTTCCTTTGGTGATGAACAGCAATGTGGAAGAGTAAGCTGAATAAACCCTTTCCTCCCCAACTTGCTTCTTGGTCATGATGTTTTGTGCAGGAATAGAAATCCTGAATAAGACAAAGATGAAGAAGCAGTAACTCTGGCACACACACACACACACACACACACACACACACACACACACAAGGCACTGAGGACTAGAGCAATCCAGGTGGCTTCTGGAGGAGGTGGTACTAAAACCAGCCAGAACGGGATTAGGCAGACTGGAATGAGGGGTGAGATGGAAGGCCCGGCAGGACAGGACAAGTGCAGTCCTGGGCTATGAGAACCATAGCCCTACAGGAAAGCCAGAACCTGTGGCAGAGGGCCTCACAGACCAGGCAACAGGGTTTAAGCTTGAGGTTCTTTTGTGCACAGTGAACATGCCTGACATGGTGACAAGGAATACAGAACAGGCGTTGGACTTCCCTGAACAGCTCATCTCAGAGTTTCCATGTAATGGAACAGACACTGCTACTGAGCTTACAACCTCCTACTCAGGCTCCCCTCTCTCCAGACGCTCCCCAGCTTCAATCTAGCACCTCCATCTAAGACATGGACAAACTGAAACCCTGAGGTGGGAAAGACATTCTGTGTGGAGTAATCTAGGCACACCAGTCCTTACCATAAGCCCAGAGTCACATTCACCTGAGCCTGCCACACGGCACACAGCGGGAGAGGCTTTGCTTAGACGTCAGAGAGGACTTCCAGTGAGGCTGATCCAGAGGTTCCTGCTACTCACAGAGCTACAGCCCGGTCTGAACTGTTCCCATGAGCCCTCAGCAGGTCTGCCCACCTGTTACTTCAGAGATGTTACCACTGGCATCCACCTCTCCTTCCAGCTCACCTGAGTCCCAAGGGCGTATCTTTCATCCTTGGCTCCTGCCCCAATACCCAGACCACAGCCTGATATGCAGATGTCTGTCCTAGGTCCTAGAAGGACTCAAACTTCAGCCTGCATCAGGGCCACCCAAAGGACCCCCTAACAACTATGGTGCTGAGTCCCACCCAGGTTTTTTATTTTCTTTTTAATTTTATATGTGTGGGTGTTTTGGCTAGTATGAATGTCTGTGCCACCACTTTTGCGTGCCCTTGGAAGCCAAAAGAGGAAGTCAGATCCCCTCGACCTAGAGTTGCAGATGGTCGTGAACAGTCTTGTGGGTGCTGGGAATTGAATCCTGCACCCCTGAAAGAACAGCCAGTGCTCTTAACTGCTGAGTCGTCTTTCTAGCCCCCATACTCCAAGATGTTTGTTTCAGTAGAACAGAGACGTCAGGCCCAAGAACTTGCCTGTCTAACAAAATCCCTAGAGATTCTGCTGGGCCATCGAGATAGTCCAATGGCACATTAGAGTGGGAATAAGATAATGAGGCTCAGACTGGACAGTCTGCCACCATGGCGGCAGCAGCTGAAATGCCACCGTCTCCAGGAAGCCCTCCTTGGCCTCTCCTTGGTGGTATGCATAGCAGCATGCACCTGTACACACACTTTACAGGCCTGTATCTCTCTACGTGCTGGAACTTGAGGGCAAAGTGTATGGAAGACTGTGTCCCCTGTCTAGTGTTTTTTTCTCTATGGCAGATTTATGTCGGTGTCCCCTTTTTTACCTCAAGTAAGAAATGGAACAGACTCATCAGAACAGCCTGACCCCTACAATGAGTGCCTTGAACGTAGTAGATGTTCAGTGAGCATCTAGCAAGGGAGGAATGGCGGAATCGTACGTGCAAACGGACATGGGGACACTGTGAGTGGAAGCACATGCCTGAATAAACACCTACATGGATGTATGCAGGAATATTGTCATCCTCTGAGGTCCCCAGCCTCTGGGGCCCCGGAGTGTGGCCTGGCAGATTAAAGGAAGCTCTGAGATAAAGATGGGGGTGGGGCATCAATGAAGGGAGGGACCAAGAAAAAGAGTAGTGACACCAGCAGACAAGGAAACGAGGAAACGGAGGAGGTGACAGTTTTCAGAGCCAGGCCCTCACTCCAACCCCCACCCTTTGTGGAGAAAAAGCCGGTAAAGGACACCAAGGCGACGAACACTGACTGACCCAGGGACAGACGCCGTGATGGAGGTGGGGAGAAGGTGGAAGCCCACCGGGGAAGCAATGTTTAACCAGCCCTAAAAACCATCCTACCGGATAGGTTCTGTTACACGGATTCTAGTCTCTGCCAGCTCAGCCTGAGAGTGGACCTCCCACATGGCCCGCTGCTGACGGTCTGGGCCCGGCCCAGCTTCCTTGAGGTTTTGCTCAGGAACTGTACTCACCTCACACTATGCCAAGTGAGTCATCACAAGGTTGCACCTGGGGAGTCTGAGCCTTCAGGTCCCTGGTGGCCAGTTTGGGCCCTCCCCCATCCTCACGGAGGCCCGCACCTAAGCACCCCTTGGCTGAGTGGAGGCCAGTCCCCAGCAGAAACTGACCTGTCCTAGTCGTGCAGGGAGGCGACCCACGGAGCTGAGACGCTAGGGACACGTGTGCCCTTCCAGAAGGGGAGGAGCTGAGCGCGAGCACCGGGGTCTTACCCAAGTGCTGGGACAATCATGACCCCAGGGCTGGCAGGTCTAAGCCCAGGACGTCTCGGGTGCCCGGAGCAGCGGCTGCAAGGGAGGCTGGAGTTTGGCGGAAGCGCCGGCTGTAGACAAGAAGGCGGGAGCGGCCAGACGAGTTCCTGGGCCAATCTCTGCCCTCCCTCCCCTGCCTGGAACGGGTGGGGCTGCCCGGGGCCACGGGGTCAACAGATCCCAGAGGTCCAGGTCTCCCGTGGGAGATCTTGAAGGACAGGCTCCCAGTCACTGGCAGTAGACACTTCAGCCCCAGAGCTGCCAATTCCTGGTCACAGGGCAGAGGTCGAAAAGTGGGCACCTGGTTACCGCCACTGGAAGCAACCCTGACTGCTATTATTTTTCTCTTATTTTTACTTTTCCAAGGCAGGGTTTCTAGAACTAGCTCTGTAGATCTCTGTAGACCTCGAACTCACAGAGATCCACCTGCCTCTGCCTCCCTAGGGCTGGGATTGACAGCTACTTCTAAAGCAGTGCCTACTAGTCTTAGTATTTATCTGCTATTCAACTACAACTTTGCTTTTACCAGTCCTCGCTGTGTGTTGGGATAAGGGGCTAAACAGGACTCCCAGTACACCCTTAGGATTACTGGGGTGAGGGGGGAGGCAGAAAAATAGATGGTTCAGAACTGGGCAAAGGCTACACCATCCACTGTGCTCCTCACTCAGTGAAAACCCCTGTTAACACAAAGGGCTTCCAGACAGACAGACTAGATGCTAAGGATGCAGTCCCTCACCACATCCCTCCATCAGTGGGGTTTTTATACACAGAATAAATCACATGCTACTGAACACAGCTGTAGGACTGCAGGGCCACCTAAAAGATGCCTACCAGTTCCGTGTTTGGGACACTGGCACATCTGTCAAACCCAGAAAGGACCAGATAAACCACAATGGTGATCCCTGAAAGAGAAACAGAGGGGGCCAGTACATTCTACAGGGATGTGGAGCCAGGAGGGGTTTGTCCCTCCAGACAGAGACCCAAAGAAGCCCCTGGGAACTTGTCCTGCTCAGGCCACTCAGGGGACAAAAGGATAGCTGTTTGTGAACAGAGAGCCACCTACTGAGGCTACTCACACTGGGTTCCAAAAGCCCTCCAGTGGGAACATCTGATGACAACTAACATCTTCCCCTGGTCCACAAGTACCCACCCATGGGTTTTAGTAGCAGCCAGCCACAGAGCAGCTCTGCCTCAGCCGGCAGCATGAATGCCCAGCCACGGCTCAACAGATACCCGGGTGTCAGAGACAGCAAATGATACTGAGAGCACTTCCCAAGTGCACATGAGACACATCCAGGAACACCAGGAGCCCTGTGGGACTGTCAGATCTTGCAGGGAAGGGGACGTCTCACTTAGACAGAATGCTACTAGACTGCTGTAAACCATGGCTTACTTTTATTTTAGGGTAACACCAGAACCAAGTGGAGAATCCTATAGATATTTGGATTATCTTTTCTTTCTTTCTTTTTGTGAAGCTGGCAATGAATCCACAGCCCAGTCAAGTACTCTGTCTCACAGCTGCATCCCAGCGCTAGTCCTACCTTGTTAGTGTTCCTTTTAAGACAAAGTCCTATGTAGCACAGGATGGTTGTAAATTCCTGATCCTCCTGCCTCTACCAGCAAGTGCTGGGATTACAAGCGTGCCATTTGATGGGGTAGTGAAGATTTAACCCAGAGCTCTGTGTATCCCAAGCAAGCACTCTACCAATGAATTACATAGCCCTTAAATTGTCTTTTTTTTTTTTTTTTTTTTTAAGGCCATATTGGTTACACTGGTGGTTTTGGAGTGGTGGGGTGTGTGTTCATGTGTGACATGAGTGGGTCTAACACGTGGAGGTCAAAAGACAACCTCTGCTGTTACTCCTCTGGCATCTTTCACTTTCTTTGTTTGTTTGAGACAGGGTTAGGGTGAGAATTGGCCTGGAACCTTGCCAATTCCGGCTAGGCTAATGGACCTTGCCTGGCTCTTGTGACTTTTCTTGATCTATAGCAGCTGTTCTCAACCTCTGGGTCACAACCCAGTGGAATGACCCTTTCACAGGGGCCACATATCAAATATCCTGCATATCAGATATTTACATTAAAATTCTTAACAGTAGCAAAATTACAGTTATGAAGTAGCCACAAAAATAATTTTATGATTAAGGGGTCACCACAACATGAGGAGTGTAGTAAAAGGTCACAGCATTAGCAAGGTTGAGAACCACTGGTCTATAGTTTAGTTAGAAGTGTATTATTGGGCCAACAAGATATTCCATCAAATTAAGACACCTGCCACCAAGGCTGATGACCTCAGTTTAATTCCTGGGACCCAGACAGTGGAAGAGAAAAACGATTCCCAGGTGTTCTCTGCCCTCCACATGCACATTCCCTTATCCACACCTACATACACACACACACACACACACACACACTATACACACCTATACACATACACACACACTTATACACACACAGAGACACACACACTTATACACATACATACACATAGACACACACACCTATACACACACTAAGTAAATAAGGAACTGGAGAGATACACACTGTTCTTTAGAGAATCAGCACCTGTAGTGGATGGCTCACCAGCTCATGTAACTTCAGCTGCAGGTGAATCTTGATGTCTCTGGCCTCTGAGGACACCTGCACATGTGTGCACACTCCCCCCACACACACATATGTACATACATATAGTTTTAAAATATGTTTCTGTGAGTGGTGAGATGGCTGTGCAGGGAATGATGCTTGTCACCAACTCTGACAACCTGAGTTTGAACTCTTGAACCCACATGTTAAAGAAGAAAAATAACTCCCCTGACCTTCACGCACACACCCTCCCACCATACACCCACAGGCTCATACAAGATAAGTAAATAGAAGACTGTAATAATTTTGTAAATTATTTTAAAATAGTGTAGTGGTGCACAACAATTTCAATCCCAGTGCTAAGGAGACAGCAGCAGGTGGAATTCTGTGAGTTCAAGGTCAGCCTGGTCTACATAGTGAGTTCAAGTACAGACAGGGCTTCATAAAGAGACCCTGCCTCAAAAACAAACAAACAAACAAAACCAGTATGGCAGTGGTGAAGTCTTTAATCCTAGAAATCTAGAGACAGAGGCAGGTGGGTCTCTGAATTTGAGGACAGCCTGGTCTAAAGAATTCCAGGACAGACAGGGCTACACAGAGATGCCCTGTCTTGGAAGAAAAAAAAAAAAAAAAAAAAGCATAATGATATGAGTTTGATCCCAGAAATTCATAGTGTGAAGAGAGAATTGACCTTCAAAAGTTGTTCTCTGCCCTCTACATACACATTCATGTACACACACACACACACACACACACACACACCCCACATATCATATTCAATAATAAATAAAATAAAACTTATAATAAAGATATGCAGTTGCTTAGGTTTTTTTTTCCTTTGCTGTGATAAAATACTCTGATGCCTTAGTTAGGGTTTTACTGCTGGGAACAAACACCATGATCAAGGCAACTCTTATAAACGACAACATTTAATTGGGGCTGCCTTACAGGTTCAGAAGTTCAGTCCATTATCATCAAGGCAGGAGCATGGCAGCAACTAGGTGAGCATGGTGCTGGAGGAGCTGAGAGGTCTACTTCTTGTTCCGAAGGCAGCCAGAATAAGACTGACATCCAGGCAGCTAGGACAAGGATCTCAAAGCCCATGCCCACAGTGACACACTTCCTCCAGCAAGGCCACACCACCAAATAATGCCACTCTCTGGGCCAAGTATATTCAAACCACACCTGGCAAAAGCAACCTATGGGAGAAAGCATTTATTTGGCTCACAATTCCAGATTACAGCCCATCCTGGCAGGGAAGTCACAGCTGTAGAAGTTTTAAAGATCTGGTCACATTACATCCATTTTCACGAGCAGAGAGCAATTGACCACTACATGCATTCTAGTGCTCAGCTGGCTTTCTCCAGTCTTATACAGTTAGATTCCCTTCCTAGGGAATGGTGCCTCCCACAGTGAGCAGTTCTTCCCACCTCAATTCATATAATCAAGATACTAGCAGGGCTTGGTGGTCCATGCCTATAATCCCAGTGTTCAAGACGCAGAGGCAGGTGGATCTCTATGAGTTCAAGGCTAGCCTAGTTTATACAATGAGTTCCAGGACAGGCAGGGCTATGAGAGAGGATAGATAGATAGATAGATAGATAGATAGATAGATAGATAAGTAGGTAGATAGATAGATAATATACTCTCCTATAGACATGCCCATAGGCTAACCAGGACAGTGTAGAGAGACTCTGTCTATAAAACAATCAATCAATCAATCAAAAAAGATACTCTCCTAAAGATATGCCCATAAAACAACCTAATCTATATAATCTCTCCTTGAGACTCCCTTCCCAACTGATTTTAAATTATGTCAAATTGACAATTTAAACTAACCATCATATCTGTTAGTTGAAATAATCAGATGAACCTTAAGACATTATGTTAAGTGAAATAAGCCAGGCACAGAACTACAAATACCACCTGACCTCTCTTATATACATATAATTTTTAAAAGCCTATTTCATAGAAGTGGAGAATGCAAATATATATATAATCTATATTATAAATATATATAAATGTATGCATATATATTTAATTTATAAAATAAATATATACAATTATACTTTATATGTGTATATTATATATTTATATATATTTATTAAAGGTATATAATATCTAAATTTATATATTTATAAAAATATATAGTATATATTTATATACAAATATATAATTACATTATATATGTATGTATGTATGTGCACACCTTTAGTCTCAGCACTTTTGAGGCAGAAGCAGGCAGATCTCTGTGAGTTTGAGGCCAGCCTGATCTAATTAGTGAGTTCCAGGACATCCAGGGCTATTTGGAAAGAGAGAGAGAGAGAGAGAGAAGGAGAGAGAGGGAGAGAGAGAGAGAGGAGAGAGAGGGGGGCTGATAGTGTTATTCCAATCTTTTTAATTTTTATTGATATTGTAGTCTGCATGTTCCACCAAATATTGAGATAGGAGATATTGAAATCTAATATAATTGAGTATTTGTTAATTTCTCTTTCAAGTTTTATTCAGTTTTGCTTCATGTAATTTGGTTCTTTGAAATTAAGTGTACGGTCATGTAGAACTGTAGAATTGAGCCTCCAGGTTTCTGCCCTTCTTGAGTTCCTGTCCTGACTTCCTTTGGTGATAAACAGCAATGTGGAAGTGTAAGCAGAATAAACCCTTTCCTCCCCAACTTGCTTTTTGGTCTTCATGTTTCTTGGAAGCAATAGAAACCCTAAGATATTCCTCTTATAATTACATAACTACATTCTTTTATCCTTTGATATCTGTGATGGTTAGTCTTGACTGCTAACTTCAGGGGGGCTAGACTCACTATGGGATCACAACACTGGGTGTGTCCATAAAGGGTTTTTCTAGTAACGTTTGAAGAGGTGAAAACACTCTCCCTGAATAAAAAGAAGAAAATAACCTGAGCACCAGCATCCATCTCTCTCTGCTCTCTGACCAACCACCATGTCTTCTCCATGGTGATGGACTTTACCCTCAAACTGTGAACCAAAGTGAGCCTTTATTTCTTTAGGTTGTTTTATCACAGAAAAAAAAGAGTAACTAATGTAATAATGGTGTTCTTTATTCCTAAATCTGCTTTCTTTTGATTATTTCTAGCACGCTGTATCTTTTACAGTCCTTTCGGGTTTTGTCTGTATATTTATACTGTCATACTTAGAGTATATTACTTATAAACACCATGTATTTGGATCTTACATTTTATTGGGTGGTGGTTGTTATTGTTGTTCTGTGTGTATAGATTTTTTTGCCTGCATATGTCTGTGCACCACATGCTGCAGTGTCCAGAGAGGCCAGAAGAGGGCATTGAATCCTAAGGAACTGGATTTACAGGCCATTTTGTGCCACCATGTGGGTGCTTGGAATCCAACCCAGGCCCTCTGACAGAGCAACCAGTGTTTTTAATGGCTGAGCCATCTCTCCAGTGCCCTGAGTCTTGTATTTTTATCTAATCTGACAATCTCTGCCATTTTGCTGGAATGTTTAGGCTATTTACATGTAATGTGATTATTGACAGACTTAAGTTAGATTTACCTTTTTGTTGTGTTTTTGTCTTATCTGCTTATATCTTCTTTACCTTCTTTTTCTGCTTCTTTTGAATTAATCAGGTATCTATTGTTATTCCAGTCCTACTTGGACTACTTCCCTGTAGCCATATCACAAGAGCTATTCCAACACCTCCTGACATTATCGGGAATTCCATGAATGGAAGTTAGAATAAAGAGACAGCGGTGTTAAATGACTGTGGTTTAAGGGACAATTCTCATTTCCAAACTTTACATGACTTGATTGTATACCCACCACACTACTTATACGGGTTCTTGACATGTCTGCTCTCCTGCACTTGAGACTTTGAACAGTGGGAAGACTCGTCTCTGCCCTGGCATCTGACTCTATGCCAGCCCCAAATATGTGCTCAGTCAGAGTGACTTCCGTGAGCAAAAGAGCTGAGCCCTAGACTGAAAGACGGAAGATTCGTGTCTGAATCCAGCTCTGCTACAAACAGGCTGTGCAACCCAAGCATGTGCTTTACTTCTTTAATCTTCAGTTGTTGTTTTTTTAAAAAAAGAAAAAAAAACTTTCTAAAGCACAAATGTTTAAGACTAAACAAATATTTTAAAATTATGTTTCTATGGTGGGGAGAGGGACGGTATGGGCTTGTGTGAGTGCAGTGCCCATGGAGTCCAGGAGAGGGCATCAAATCCCCTGGAATGGGAATTAGAGGTAGTTCTTAGCCTCCTGACATGGGTGCTTGGGAACTGAACTTAGGTCTTCTGCAAACAGTACACTTTTTTGTTTTTGTTTTTTGAGACAAGGTTTCTCTGTGTAACAGAGCCCTCACTGTCCTTGACTTGCTTTGTAGACCAGGCTGGCCTTGAACTCACAAAGATCTTCCTGCCTCTGCCACCATGCCCAGCCAGTATGCATTCTTTTTTCTTTTTTTGTTTTTTTTTTTGTTTTTTTTTTTTTTGTTTTTTTCGAGACAGGGTTTCTCTGTGTAAACCTGGCTGTCCTGGAACTCACTCTGTAGACCAGGCTGGCCTCGAACTCAGAAATCCACCTGCCTCTGCCTCCCGAGTGCTGGGATTAAAGGCGTGCGCCACCACTGTCCAGCTGCCAGTATGCATTCTTAACTACTAGCCATCTCTCCATTTCCAAGATTAAACAACAACAAAATTTTTCGTTGAGTTTTTTTAAGATTTACTTATTTATACAGCTTTACGATTTACTTAATGATACACAGCTTTAAGATTTACTTATTGGGGCTGGAGAGATGGCTCAGCAGTTAGAAGCACTGACTGCTCTTCTAGAGGTCCTGAGTTCAATTCCCAGCAACCACATGGTGGCTCACAACCATCTGTAATGGGATCTGGTGTCCTCTTCTGGTGTGTCTGAAGACAGATACAGTGTACTCATATACATAAAATAAATAAATCTTTTTTTTAAAAAAAATTTACTTATTTATACAAAGTTATTTATACTTTTTTAAAGATTTACTTATTTACACATATTTATACAAAAATTATATATTTTTAAGATTTACTTATTAACACAGCATTCTGCCTACATGTATGCCTGCAGGCCAGAAGAAGGCATCATATCTCATTATAGATGGTTGTGAGCCACCATGTGGTTGTTGGGAATTGAACTTAGGACCCCTGGAAGAGCAGCTGGTGCTCTTAACCTCTGAGCTATCTTGCCAGCCCTCACTGATTTTTTTTTTTTAACCTAAATATATCTAGAGAAAACTAAATAGTACTTACAATTTGTGGTAAAAGGTTAGCCTCTGTCTCCTTACCACTAGTTCTGCTCCCAAGACACAGCACTCTCCAGGTGTTTCTTCTCTATCCTGTCACTGGGGAGAGGCTGGTGCACAGAAACTACTGGGGATTGAACCTAGAGTCTCACACAGGCAGACAAACAGAAGCAACTACAGGAGTCAGCTGTCCCCTTCCACCATGTGGCTTTGAGGCTTGGACTCAGGTAGTCAGACTTCTTAGCCAACGCCTTTAACCATGGGTTCATCTCATCTTCTTTTTAAAATAGAAAGGAGGTGCTGGAGAGATGACTCACTGGTCAAAAGCTGTTACTGCTTTTCCAGAGACCAGAGTTCAGTTCACCCACACCAGGGGGCTCACAACTGCCTGTAACTCCAGCCCCAGGAGATCCATTGCTCTCTTCTGGTCACTGGAGAAACCATACTCACATTCACAAACCCACAT
Organism: Uromys caudimaculatus; assembly: GCA_028551405.1. Classification (NCBI taxonomy): domain Eukaryota; kingdom Metazoa; phylum Chordata; class Mammalia; order Rodentia; family Muridae; genus Uromys; species Uromys caudimaculatus. The sequence goes on from CM052702.1 coordinate 99,713,361, forward strand.
GCAAGCACACACGATACATGTATACACACAGTTAGTGGCTCACTGGTGCTGAACACATACTGCTCTTCCAGAGGACCCGAGTTCAATTCCCAGCACCAGCATCATGTGGATTACAACCACCTATATAACTCCAGTTCCACAAGAATCCAACATCTCTGGCATCTGAAGACACCTCTACTTAAGTGCACATACCCACCAACAAAGTAAATAAATTCTAAGACTGAATTTTTAAAAATTATTTTAAAGGGCAGGTGGCTTAGTGGGTGAAGTGCTTGCTATGTATTTATGACAACTAGACTTTGGATCCTAGCACCCATCTAAATGCCAGGCAGGCATAGTTACCCACCAGGAATCCTAACAAACCAGCTGAACTGATGAGCTGGGAGTTCAGCTGAGAGACTCTGCCCCGATACATAAGGTGGGGAACCCTGGACATCAACCCCTGGCTTCCACAGTTATGCTCACCCTCATGCAAACATGCATATACACACACTATACATGCGCGATCACTCAAAACTCACTGTAGCCATGCAGACCTTGAGTTCGAGTCCATCCGACTCAATCCCGAGTTGTTAGACTTGCCAGGCCTGGCTCCATTCTTCTTTATAGTGCATTCATTCCACATTCCTCTTTATCAATTTAAACATCACAAACATTTAGCCTGCTGCTCTGTGGTCAGTAGTAAGTTAGTACACACCCCCCTGTAGCTCTCCTCTTCCTCCATCAACATCTGTAGTTCCTGGCTGGTTACCTCGCTGCGGGTGAGCAATACAATGCACCCTTTGCCGTTGCTCCATCATCTACAGGCCATTGTGTGCGACCTCCACACACACTTTGAAAAATGGAAGCTGCCGAGGCCTTTGCTTTGCCCCAGCTCTCCTCTCCCCTTTATATCTCTTACTTTGTTTGAACTGTCAAGTTGTCAAAGTAACTGATGTGGAGTTCAGTCCCGTAATCATAATTAAGCCTTCAGATAAATGAAAGATTGGCCCTATCAAACAGTGTGGTTTCGTTGCAGGTTTGGGAATATTAGTGATGTCAGAGCCATGTGGGGTCCCATTGTTGCTTTCCTTTCCTGTAGACCTGCTTGTTTTCCCCGAGTCTGCATCTCCTTTTCTGCTTCCTCATACTGCTCTTCTGGGTTTATCCACACTCTTTAGGTCTGAACCAGTCAGTCTGGCAGGTCACACCTCTGTGCTCATCGCCAACATTTTCCTCATCCCTTCAGATGGCTAGCCTCACTTCCTCTCCTCCTAAGAGCCTCTACCTGTGGTCAGCTCTAGGCTGGCTGACATGTAAGTCCTCAGCGCCACTCATACAGCCCTACCCCCACCCCCAAGGATGGGGAGATTGTGCAGGTCTCTTCCTTGGATGCTAGGCCACGTGACTTGGTTGGACCAAATGATCACACATTCCACTTCTAGTTTGAACGGTTTTTAAATCTGAATTACATTATTTATTTTGGAGTTTTGTGTGTGCATGTGCACGTGTGTATATGTGCCACAGCACAGCACGTGTGTGGAACTCACAGGAAGACTTTCCAGAGCCAGTTCTCTTCTTTACCAAATAGATTCCTCCCAGTGATCAAAGGAGGGTCATCAGACTTGATGACAAGCGCCTCTGAAGTTCTTTTTAAAGTTTTATTACAGTCTGGGGTAGGGGAAGTGCGTGCATGCCCCGGTGTGCACATGAAGGTCAGAGGACAACTTTCAGGACTCACTTCTCTCCTTCTGCCATGTGTGTTTTACAATCAAACTCAGATCATCTGGCTTGGTGGCAATGGCCTGCATCACATCTGGTTTATTTATTTAGGTTTTTTGGTTTTTTGCCTAGACATTGGTAGACACTTTTAATCTATTGGCTGTGTCTGGAAATCATATTTCTTTTGGGGTTATTCCATTTTGGGAATTTTTATTGTCATTAAATTGATATTGATCCTGTATCTTTTATTTTTCCACTGCTATTTTTCCATTTTGTTGTTTTAATTTGGGGAATATTTCATTTTCATTCTGCTTCGACAATCATTTTTGTTTTTTAAAACACTTTCTTTTGGTGTTTTGTTTGCTCAGTTTTCAAAGCATCCTCCTCGTGCTTTTGAGATCCCAATATGGTTTTGAACCTATGAAGACACTCAAGTTTTACACAGTCCCCTGGGAGCGTTCTGCTTCCACTGAGACTGTTTCTTTAGCTTCCACAGAAGAGAGACCACCGTGGTGTGAGTGTGGAAGACTTGATGGCGGGCCAGCTTCAGGATCTCGGACAGGTATAGGCCGTGATGCCTTTTTGTACATTTGGGTTTTAATGTGATGATTGTTTAGCTTTAATCTTAATTTGGGGCTTTGGGGCTTGTTTGAACCGGGGTTTCACTTTGTAGCCCTGACTGAGTTGAATGTAGACTAGGCTGGCTTCACATCCGAGTACTGCCTCGCTGACTCCCTCTGTCTTCTAAACCCTGGGATTAAAGGTACTCACAGTGACATCGGGGATATGTAACTTTAATTTTTTCAAAACCTATTTTTAATGATGGTTCTTAAATGCTTTAACCTCCCTTGTAGCCCACCACCCACCGGAGGTGGTGGAAAAGAAAGGATATGGGGGAAGTGGACCTGTTGAGAAAGGTTCTTTGGAGCAACTCCCATCTGTGTTGTCTGGAAACCAGCAGTTCACAGATTAGCAGCAGCAGCTCGATCCACTTGCAAACACTTCACAGATACACCAGCAGTCTAGTTTGGTAGAGTCAGGATAGCAAACACAAATTAGCAGCAGTGAGAAGCCAAATCTTTTACATTCAAACGCCATTTTAGAGAACCTGACCTAAGTTTAAACTTAGGTAAACCTACAGGAAGGTACCTAACATTAGTTTCCAAGTTACCCCCCAACAAAACCTGAGCCTAGCTCCAGTCTCTCAGCTAATCTCCAATAAGACCAGCATTTCCAGGTTATTCCCCCAACAGATCTACACCCCCAGGTTACAAGCCCACCCCCTGCCCAACTACCACCAATGCAGAGGAGAGCAGAAATTATGGTTATGGTATGACTCCCAGCATCAGTCAATTATGTTAAAGACCATGGTAGCTCTCCAATTAGATGCTTAAACACACAGCCCTTATAGCATTCTATAAAGCCCTGCCCCATAGATATTTGAGACTCCTCACCACCAACTGTCCTGCATGACAGTGGTGTGCTGGGGGGGGGGGGGGGAGCTAGCTTGAATAGAATAAAGAACCTGCTGTGAGTTGCATTAGATTAGATCAGCTCCTGTCTGTTTTTTGGGAGATCACCAACACTTCCCTGGCACTACATTAGCAGAGATAGCCAGTCTTCAGCCTAGGTTCTAGTCATCAGGAGGGACCTGGAGGGACAGCAGAAGTTCTCAGCTGTGCCTCTCTCAGGGAAGCAAAGATCAGAGAAGAAGACCAACAATCTTTGCACAGCTAGCTCTGTCAGCAACCAGCTTAGCCTCCATCACTGTCCACTGTCCTTTTTAGACTCTCTCCAAACATCAGGCATCCTCCACAGGTCTTGCCTCAGCACACGTGTCTGTCTCAGCTGACATCACTCTGCCAATTGGCCGGAGTCCTCGGAAGCAGCAAGAAGCTGCAGCACACCACCAAAAGTTTTTTTGGTGCATTTCTCTCTATGGAACCCAGACAAATGCAGCTCACTATAGTCGACCAATTCATGTGTGTTGTTAGCGAAGAACCCTTCATCACCTGTCCTTTCACGTGTTTCCTTTAGCAGAACATCCTCTCTCCTGTGTCTGCTTCAGTGAAATGTTCCTTCACTTGTCTGCCTCAGCCTTTCACCTGTGTCCACTTCAGGAAAACACTCCTTTGCGAGTTTGCCCCAGCAAAACACCATCCAACACAACTGACTCTCCAAAGAAGGCTTTTGTTTCCACTTCAGGGATGCTTTGCTTTTGTTTGTTTTATTCTTTAGAATTTCACACATAGATACAATGTGTTTTGATCATGTCCACCACTGCCATCTCATCCCCATTACCACCTCCACCTCCTTCCAGAACCACGCCCCATCTCTCTCCCAACTGCATGTGTCCCCCCCCATGTGTGTGTGTGTGTGTGTGTGAGAGAGAGAGAGAGAGGGGGGGGGGTTTCTTCATGTAACAGCCTTGGCTGTCCTGGAACTCACTTTGTAGATCAGGCTGGCCTCAAACTCAAAGAGATGGCGGCCTCCCAAGTGCTAGGATTAAAGGTCTGTACCACCACTGCTTGCCAGACCTCTTTTTTTAAAGGCAGAATAATATTGCTGTGTGTGTGGTGTGTATGTGAGTGGGAGTGTGGTGTGTGTGTGTAGTGTGTGTCTGATTATGTGTGTGTATAAGGGGGTGTGGTCTGTATATGTGTGTGTGTGTGTGTGTGGTCTGTGTGGTCTGTCTGTGTGGTGTAATGTGGTATGTGTATGTATGTGTGTGTGTGGTGTGATATGTGTGTGGTCTGTGTGTATGGTGTGTATGGTGTGTGTGTGTATGATGTGTGTCTGTGGTGTATATGTGTATGTGTGTGTATGTATGTGTGTGTGATTTGTGGTTCGTGTGTGGTGTGTGTGTGTGTGGTCTATATGTGTATAAGTGGTGTATGTGTGTGTATGGTTTGTGTGTGTTTTGTGCGTAGTGTGATATGTGTGACTTAGGGTTTTACCGCTGTGAACAGACACCATGACCAAGGCAAGTCTTATAAAAGACAACATTTAATTGGGGCTGGTTTACAGGTTCAGAGGTTCAGTCCATTATCATCAAGATGGGGGCAGGGCAGCGTCCAGGCAGGCATGGTGCAGGCAGAGCTGTGAGTTCTACATCTTCATCTGAAGGCTGCTAGCAGAATACTGGCTTCTAGGCAGCTAGGATGAGGGTCTTATAGCCCACATCCACAGTGACACACCTACTCCAACAGGGCCACACCTCCTAATAGTGACACTCCCTGGGCCAAGCATATACAGACCATCACAGTGTGTGTGTGTGTGTGTGTGTGTGTGTGTGTGTGTGTGTGTGTGTGTGTGTGTGTGTGTTTATGGTCTCTGTGTGTGGTGTGTATGGTATATGTTTGTATGTGTATGGTCTGTGTGTTTGGTGTGATGTGTGTGTATGTATGTGTGTGTGGTCTGTATGTGTATATGGTGGTTATGTGTGTGTGCGCTGTACATGTGTGTATGTGGTCTGTGTAAGTGGTGTGGTGTGTGTATGTGTGTATGTGTTTGTGTATGGGGGTGGGGGTGGATATAGGTGGTTGTGTGTTTATGTATGCGTGTGTGTGGGTGTATGTGGGTGTGAGCATGTATACACAAGAAGTCCAGAAGAGAGCATCAGTATCAACTGTAGCTTTATTACTCTCTTCCTCTGAGGCAAGGTCTCTCTCTTTACCTGGGGCCCCCATTTTCTCAGTTTGGCTGGAAGACAAGTCCCAGTGATCCTCCTGTCTCCGCCCTCAGTCTTGGAACTGGCATTACAGGCACGCACAGGACAGCAGCTTTCTTATGTGAGTTCTGGGATCCAAACTCTGGTCCTCGAGATTGTACAGCCGGTGCTCTTAACTGCTGAGCTATCTCCCAGGCACCTTAGATGGTTCTTCACCTCCTTACATTCATTTCTTCACCCAGGAGTGAATCCACAGTTCTCAGTTGCACCCATGGGGGCTGGAGGGCCCCAGGGTTTCTATGAACCTTCTGAAACTAGGTAGTATTTTGAGAAGGAACGCTGAATGCCTATCACACTCCAAGATTATCTCTGGCAACAGTACTAAACGATTCTCATGTGCAAATATTCCTCTGAGAACTGGACAGTTATACTCCATGTTACAAATGAGAGTGTAGGGCTCAGAGGGTAAATACGTTGCTAAAGCCACACAACTTAGACTAACAAATCTCACTGAAATCCAAGCTGTCTGACCTCAGAGCTATATGCAGCCTCTGTCCTCTACAGCCTCCCATGGGCAAAGGGTCCTGCTCTACAACTACTTTATAACTGTAATCTTGCTACTGTTATGAATCATAATATAAATATCTATGTTTGCCCAGGGTCATAGGGACACTGTGAAAGGGTCTTTTGACCCCCAAAAGGATCTTGACCCACAGGTTGAGAAGCATAGCTCTAGAACCTTTCATGGCCCTAGTGGCAGGGAAGGTGGCTGAGGACGTGAGGAGCAGAGGGCACAGCATGGACCAGGCCCTATGTGTGTGAGACATGATGGTGTATGGCTGGGACAAATAGGGAACTCAACACCACTCTTTGTACCAATCTGTGGTTATCAGAATGCTCAGCTTTAGTCGAGAAAGAATATGGGAACGAACAGGAACCAGGAGCTTTCCAGAGACCATTAGAAGCAGAGACTGAGGCCAGGGAGATAGCGTAGTGGGTAACATGTTGGCCACACAAGCATGAGAGCCTGAGTTTGAATCCCCAGAACCCATATAAAAACATCAGTGTCATGCATGCTTATAATCCCAGCTCTGAGAAGATGATATGAGAGAGTCCTTGGGGCCTCTCTGGCTTGTAGCCTAGCTCGCTTAAGAAACACCAGACCATGGAGAAACCCTGAACCAATCAGAAACACAAAGCGGATGGCACCTAAGCAATGACAGCCCAGGTTATCCTCTGGCCTCCACCTTCCCGTGCACCCACATCCCAACATAAACACGCATGAAGCAGAGGCTGGCCCAGAGGGACAAAGGTCCTACCCAGGGTCACAAAGGAAACCACAGGCATGACACCAGAATCCAAGGCTCCTGATTGCCAGGGTGTGGAGTTATTTTCCTCCTGCCAGACTCATATGTATTTCTTCCCCCACCCTCCCCCTCCTCCCGCCTGGCAAGCACACAGAGCCCCCCCAGGCAGGTCTTGGTGTTCACATGAGCAGCTCTCCTCTCTTATTTACCCCCCACAGCAGCCCCCAGCATCTGACCCTTGGAAATTTAGACATCCCAAGGAGAATAGCTGCTTATAAGCATTTGCTAATTACACGTATGGATGTCAATTAATTCATTTTGCTAATTAGCCACTCGATGAGCACCATGCACCAAAGAACTGTAAAACACAGGCATATGGTGAGAGAGGGGGGTGGCTGCGTGCTCATGCAGCACGCAGGGACTGGGAGGGTGCGGGTGGTCCTCGTTCCCCCCCCCCCCAGATGAGCAGCTTAATGGCTAGGGGAGCCCAGCCGTTGCTGGTGCGGTAAAGCGTAATTACAGCTTTCGACTAATAGTGCTGGGAAAAACGCTAGCGCACTCAGCCATGTGCAGACAGGCGCCCAGGCGTGCCCACGCAGTTCTGTTTACACATATCCACCCTTGGTGCACACAAACATAGAACACACCGCCATAAGCACAGTGTGAATATACATACACGCAACACATATATGGGCCTGTGGGAACCACAGTGACTTCCCAGCCCAGTGACACCTGGGTAGGGGCTGCAGGATGTCCAGACGCACGATGTGCCACCTCTGGGCTTAGCATTGGCGTGTACAGTACTTCATTTAGTGTGATATAACCCCACCAAGAATGAACTGTCAGCATTTTACAGATGAGGACTCAGGCTCAGGGGAGCTAAAACAGTTCCCCCAAGGCCACGCTTCAAGGAAGGCCAAGCTGGGACTCACTCTGTTGCATCCATAACCAAATACTAAAGCCAGGGGAAGAGAAGTCCATCTGCTTGCAGCTGGTAGGCCTGGGGAAGAATGTATGCTTCCAGAGAGAAATGGCTCTTCATGGGCTTTGTCCCTCTGGGCTGAGCAGGAAAACCGAACACAAATAAGAAACTGTTAGCAAGAGATATACAGTTGAAATTCTTTTGTTCATTTGTTTGTTTGCTTACTTGCTAGCTAGCTAGTTTGCTTGCTTGCTTTTTCAAGACAGGGCTTCTCCTTGTAGCCCTAGCTGTCCTGGAACTCTCTCTGTAGACCAGGCTGGCCTGAAACTCACAGAGATCCACTTGCCTCTGCCTCCCTAGTGCTAGGATTAAAGGCATGAGCCACCACTGCCCAGCAGAAATTCTTTTTAAACTTTTTAAATTACATGTATTTATTTTGGGGGATTAGGGGTATGTGCCACAGTGTCTACATGGAGGTCAGAAGACAACTCGTAGCTGGTTCTTACTTTCTACAATGTGGTTCCAGGTCATCAATCAAATTCGGGTCATCTTAGCAACAAGCACTTTTCCAGGTTGGCCCATCGCCAGTCCATGCAGCTGGTTCTAACAAACCAACAGGGTTCTAGTAAAGGACTGTCCCAGCAGGCTTCACACTGAGTCATCTCTGACCCGCCCTCCACCTCAGTGCAGTGCACAGGGTGAATCAGGCCTGAGATGCGTGGACTGGCACAGACTGGCACAGAGCAGCTGCAGTTGAGCAGGGCATGAACCCAAGTTTAAAGCCACCCAGTGCCATGGCAGGTAGATAGATGCTGGCTATGGCCAAGGACCCTGTGACCATCTGTGCACTTTGTCCCCAGGGTGTCTTGAATATTCCTAGAGAAGCCAGGTGCAGCTCAGTGCTGGAGGGACCTAGAGGCACAGTCCTGGGCACCTTGGACACTGGCTGTACAGGAAACACAGAACCTGCTGGTCTGGGCACCTTCTGTCTATGGAAGAAGCAGATGGAGAGGGCGCTAGGGCGTTACACCTTAATCCAGGCAAATCCCTAGATGGGAATGGCAGAGGACAGCCGAGGGCACAGCTATGATCCCCTCTCCCTTGAGCGTGACCATGCCTGGAGGAAAAAGCATTGCCTTATGTTTTTAGCACGAAAGGAGATTTTGAGAGGAGGTTAACTGAACAAGCGTGGGGAGAAGAGGCATCTTAGAAGAGATCTCTCTAAAGTGGTCAGTCCAAGAACTTCAACAATGACCAAACCTGACCATGATTATGGCTAGGAAACAGAATCATAAAGACTTAGCTACCTCCATGTTTGGATTTCCTTGTCCATGATCGCATAAAATCAACAATAGTAGTAGTAACATTTGTCCCTAAGGAAGAAATTGGTGAGAATCAAGAAAGATGCCTAGAAGAGCTGCATCCCACTCTGGGGCTCCCTTAGCCCCTATCACAGACTCCCACATTTCTTGATTTTTAAAGACTTTTTATTTTATGTGCATTGATGTTTTGCCTGTATGAACATCTATAAAGGTGCCAGATCCGCTGGAATTGGAGCTACAGACTGTTGTGAGCTACCATGTGGGTGCTGGGAACTGAACCAGGTCCTCTGGAAAAGCCACCAGTGCTCCTAACTGCTGAGCCATCTCTCCAGTGCCCCACATTTCTTCTGCTGAATGGGTTCTCCAGCCAAGCCACTCACGGTCATTGGAAATACTGCAGAGTCTAGACCTGCACACAGGGTCAGGCTTAGCCTCTTCTGCCCAGAGCCAGCAGCACAACTGGGTGCTCACCAGTACCCGTATGTCCCCCAGACTTAACATCTCAACCCAGGCTGTGGAAGTCCTGAACACAGCCTACTCACAAAGGTTACCACAGCCACGGCAGCATGGAAAGTCCTCGGCTTGGCAGCAGCTTGCTGCAGAAAGAACATACAGAGAAAAGATCATCTCCACTGCTCACGAATGGCGCTTCCTGTTGTCCCAGCCATACCTCTGCCTGAAAAGCCCTTGACCCACTCACTGCTCGTGGACATCACTTCTGCCTGTTCTTCCAGGCCTGCCACAGAGCAATGAAAGCAAAACCAGACCCACATTCCAACCTCACCCATCCCCAAATCATGCAGGCTGGCTAGACTGTGACCCCTCCTCTAACTACCCCTCCCCCAATCACACAGTAACAGTTTTGTGGAGCCAAGCCACACCCATGCCCTGACTTCACAGCAGAGTACCCAATGCCGGGAACCAACGGATTTGCAGCCTTCTTATTAGCCTGAGTGAAGCCATTTTGTGTTAAAGTTAGGCTTGGAAATAACAGTAGGCCAAGGGTGCTGTTTTCTGAGCTTCAGGATTTTGTTTAGGTACTGTCTCTCAAGAGATGGATTCTTTCCCAGGTCAGGGTGACTCCTTTGAGGTTAGGTGGCTGACAGAATACTGGTGGTTGCCTTGGTAACATGCCCATGTCCTTGTGGCTAGGAGTCTGTAACTCCTTGGATTTTTCCCACCCCTGTTGCTTTGTCTAAGTCTTGGCTATATTGTTTAAAGTTCCTTTATCTTTCTTATTATAAATTGATGCATGGGAATTAAAGTTTTTGGAGCTTGAACGGAGGGACTCTGTCTTGCTCCCAGGTATCTCTGTCTCTGTCTCTTTTATCCGTCAGTTCCCTCCTCAGGACCACACTGAAGACCCCGTGGGCCGGGGCAACCCAAGACAGGGTTTCAGCTCTAACCCAGGCCTAGTGTAGAACAGGGCTCAGCATCTGTGGATGACTGGGTTGGAGAACTGGCCCAGGAACCAAGAAACAAAAAACTGGGCCAGAAAACTGCCAGAGAGCAAGGCTGGCCACTGGTCTGTCCTCATTGGATGTAGTGTCCCTATATCCAAGCCCACACTCATCATCTTACCCCAGAGTAACAACCCCCTCATTGGTCACTCGCCCCCACTCTGCCCCATGGGAGCCATCAAAACTGTGGGAAGGAGGAGCAGTAAGAGGCTCAGTGGATACCAACACTTGCCACTAAGCCTGATGATCTGAATCCTACCCCAAAACCTACACGGGGAAAGGAGAAAGCCAGCTCCCAATAGCTGTCCTCCGACCTCTGTACACACACTGAGCACACACACACTGTGCATGCACACGATAAAATAACTAAATAAGTGTAACTTTACACGTATACACTTTACACTTATATATAGCACACACACACACACACACACACACACACACACACACACACATATATATATGCTTGTTTTTACTTTTATTTTGGGCTTGTTTTTTGAGGCACAGTCTCTCTATGTAGCCCTGACTGTACTGGAACTTCTATGTAGACCAGGCTAGCCAGACTTCACAGTGATCTGCCTACCTCTGCCTCCAGAGGGCTGGGGTTAAAGGCACAGACCACTTTGTTTACATTTTAAAGCTCTTTGACAGGTTGCAGAAATGGCTCAGTAGGTAAGACCACAAACTGCATATGCATGAAGACTTAAGTCTAAATCCTTGGCACTCATGTGAAAAAGCAAAGCATACTCTAACCCCAGTGCTAGGAGTAATACGCAACTTTAGTTACATACTAGGGGCAGAATGTAAACAGGAGTGTTTTGAGTACTTTTTGGCCACTAGCTCCAAGTTCAGCAAGAGACCTTATCTCAAGGGAATAAGACAGGGAGCTCCAAATGTCTTCTGGTCTTCATACACATGCACAGGTACTACCTACCTAAACACACATATATATCACACACACACTACACACACACACACATATATATATTACACAAATGACACATACACAGTCCTTTGGAAGGTCAGCTGTGGTGGCACAGGCTTGGAATCAGGAGGCTGAGGTAAGAAGATTACAAGTTCTTTCAAAAGAAAGAAGGGCTGGATAGATAGTTCAGTGGTCCAGAGTACTTACTGCGCTCACTGTGGACCAACAATGTGTTTCCCAGCACACATGTCAGGCAGCTAACAACTGCCTGTAACTCCAGTTCCAAGGGATCTGACTCCTTCTTCTGGCCTCCATGGGCACTGCACACACATGGCGTATATACAAACACTCAGGCACATAAACATATATGTAATTTTACATAAAATAATATTTTCTTAAGAGAGAGAGGGCAGGTAGAAGAGAGGGAGGTGAGTAAAGGCAGGAAGGAGGGAGGGATAGAAACCCTTTGGAGGGGTGAGGGTGTAGCTTGACAGTAGAATACTTCCCTATGTAACTTTTAACTTTTTCAAATCCTATTTTTAGTGATGGTTCTTAAACGCTTTAACCTCCTTTGTAGCCCACCACCCACCAGAGGTAGTGGGAAAGAAAGGATATGGGGGAAGTGGACCTGTTTAGAAAGGTTCGTTGGAGCAATTGCTGTCTGTGTTGTCTGGAAATCGGCAGTTCAGTTCACAGGTCAGCAGGCAGCTCAATCTATTCAAAAACACTTCTGGATACACCAGCAGTCCAGTTCGGTGGAGTCAGATAAGCAACAGTGGTGATACGACCTAGCAGAGAAGCCAGGCCTCAGCCTCAGATTGAGTCAGCAGGAGGGACCCAGCAGGAGGACACCAGGAGAAGGTCTCTACCGTGCCTCTCTCAGGGAGGTGAAGATCAGCGAAAAAGTGAGACCCACAAGCCTTGCACGGCTCGCTGTACCAGCAGCCAAGCTCTGTCTCTGTCGCTCTGTGGAGTCCTATTTACACCCTCCAGACATCATGTGTCCTCCACGTGCCTTGCCTCAGCACGGGTCTTGGCTCAGCATGTGCATCCAATCAGCCCAAGTCCATGCAGTCTGAACAAATGGAGCTCAACTATGCAATGTAAGGCGATCAATACGTGTGTGTTGTTAGCAAAGAATTCTTCATCACGTGTCCTTTCATGTGCTTGCTTTAGCAGAACGTCCTGTGTCTGCTTCAGATAAATGTTCCTTCACATGTTTGCCCCAGCAAAACACCATCGAACACAACTGACTTTCCAAAGAACCCTTAAAGATTCCACTTCATCCCTAGCGTGCATAAAGCCCTGAGTTCAAGCCCCAGTCCTAGAGAAAGGGAGGAATGGAGAAAAGGAAGGGGAAGAGGGAGAAAGGGAGGGAGAAAGAGAGAGAAGGACCCTTTGGGGTACATGGGGAGGGAATTGTGTCAGAAAACATGTTTCAAGAGCCTGCCCACATTCCACACAGTGGTAAGGAGTGTGCTTTGTGCTTTTGTTGGTTTTTGAGACAGTGTATCATTATGTTGCCCAGGCTAGTCTGCTTTCTGTCCTCCTGCTATGCCCCACCACACACCATAAGTGCTGGAATTGTACTTGAAGCAAGGGACCCTTGGGAGCAGCAGGCAAGTGCACCATGCTGTTTCTAGGGGGAGTCTAAGAGAGCATGCCCACAGTCAACTCTCTGGACTTAACATCAGTTCTGCCACATACTAGCTGGGTAAGACTGGGCCAATTATGTCTACCCCCAGTTCCATATCTACCCCCAGTTCCCTGTCCTGTCAGTATTAAGGGATAAAAACAGGCACCAGCCTGAGAACTGCATGGTAGTACCAATAAGCAGGGAACACCTGCCATGAGCCAACAGTAAAAAGCATAAATCCCGTTAGCAGGGTCCTGAGGTGTACACATTTGAAGAGGTGTTGAGGCACAGGTGAATGGAGAGCAAAGGCTCTAGTTGTTCTGATTTTGTTTTGTTTTGAAACAGGGTCTTACTTTGCCATCCAGGGTGACCTTAAACTTGTAGACTCCAGAGATTCTCTCAGCTTCCCAAGCACTGGGACAACGGATGTGTACTGTGGCTAGCTTAATAAAAAATTATGTGTTTGTGTGCCCTGGCACTCCTGTGGAGGTCAGGAAACAATTGCGGATTTTTGTTTTTGAGACAGTGTTTCTCGGGGTCCCAGGGATCGAACTCAAGTTGCCAAGCCTGCTGGGCCATCCTAGCCACCCCCTGTAGTATTGGTTTTCTAAAGCAATCTAGGCTAAATTAAGGGCTTGTTAGGCATGTTAAATACATGTTTGATTTAGGATGTTTTCAAGATAACCTTAGGCTGAGCAACATTGTATGTCAGCTTTAAAAGTTTAGGAAAAATTAGCTGGGTGTGGGGTGGTGCAGGGACTTGGAAGGCAGAGGTGTTCTATATAATTTTCGGCCAGCCAGGGCCACATAGCAAGATCCTAAATAAATAAATAAAGTTTAGAAAAAATTCAGGGGCTCTGGAGAACCTCAGACTAAATCAGATCAGTGCAAGGGAAAGACCACAAGAGGAAAGGGCAGGACTGTGGGATGTGGCTTAGCAGGGATCCACTTAAGTCTCCATATTATACTACTTGTTTTTATTTGCAGGGGCTGAGGATAAGGCTACAGCTAGGGTCAAGAAGTTAGCTGTCGGGCTGGAGAGATGGCTCAGGGGTTAAGAGCTTTGGCTGCTCCTTCGGAGGACTCAGGTTCAGTTCCTAGCACACACATTCTACTTCCAGGGAACCTAACAGCCTCTTCTGGCCTCCATCAGCACAAATGTGGCACACACAGACATATATGCAGACAAAACATACATATATGTTGCAGGAAATAATAAAACAGATAACAAGTTCCCACGCTATACCCAGCTGCTCTCAGCCCTGGCAGTCTCGATGGCCAGTTTTTATCTCATGGAGACTCTCTGACTCAGAGCTCCAAAATCTCTCCACCCAGCTCACTAGGTTCCCACTGGCAGGTCGCTACCATGCCAGCCCCATGCTTCAAAACCCCCATAGCCTTTGTGGTGCACATCAGGCAATCCAATGCTTTGCCACCATACCTTTCTCTCTGGAACCCAATCAAGCCTCCACAAGAAGGAAAACACCACACAAACTTAGTTCAGAAACAATAGTAACTCAATCGCTGGGCACATCAACTAGAATCCTAATCTTGTAAGCCAAATTAAATCTAAATTCTCCAGTGGTGAATCCTGGCAGATTCGCCATATAAACTGAGAGACACTAGCAGCTTCATCTTGTCCTTTTACTAACCCTATCCAAAAAGCTCCTAACTCTCTCCTGCTTCCTCTCTTCCTCAGCCCAACCAGGAAGTCCCGCCTATTTGCCCAGTGATTGGTCCCTTTATTCATTCTAGGGAAGGGTCACAATAAGTCACCTGAGTACAAGACTCATTCCTCATTCCAGACAGCCCCTCCTGGGAAAACAGAATTAACATCAAAATACAAGCAGCACCAGGGCCATCCACAACACATATAAAATAAATAGTAATTTATCTGGGAATGGTGGAGCAGGGCTTTAAAGCCCAGCACTGGGAAGGCAGAGGCAAATGGATCTCTGTGTGTTCAAGGCCTGCCTGGTCTACAGAGCAAGTTCCAGGACAGCCAGGGCTACATAGTAAAACCCTGTCTCAAAAAAAAAAAAAAAAAAAAAAAAAAAAAAAAAAAAAAAAAAAAAAAAAAAAAAAAAAAAAAAAAAAAAAAAAAAAAAAAAAAAAAAAAAAAAAAAAAAAAACAAAGCAAAACACCCAAAAACATTTAAAAGGGAGAAAAAGGGCAGTCTCTCAGACCCTTCCGGAAGTAACTCAGAGGGTTAAGTAAGATACTAATGGAGTCAAGTTCAGTTGCAATGGAACCCAGGCAGATATGACATCACTGCGGTTTAGTTTTCATCCACACGAGTGGGTGGTGGAAACCCTACTTAGATACCTGTCAACCAGGCACAAATGTAGATATAGAGATTCTATCCTTTCATTTCCCGATCTCCCTCCCTGCTTTTTAAATTTTCTTTCCTTCTTTTTTACATTTTTCATTTAGTTATTTTGTGTGTACGTATAGACATGCATGTCATGCCATGGTGTAGATGCGGAGGT
Organism: Uromys caudimaculatus; assembly: GCA_028551405.1. Lineage (NCBI taxonomy): Eukaryota > Metazoa > Chordata > Mammalia > Rodentia > Muridae > Uromys > Uromys caudimaculatus. The sequence continues at coordinate 99,728,794 of CM052702.1, forward strand.
CAGACAACTAGTGGGAGTTGATCCTCCACTTCACTGTGTGGGTCTAGGAATTTGAACTCTGATCTTCAGGTTTGGCTGCAGGTGCTTTGACTCACTGAGCCATCTCACTGGCCCTTCCTGGTTAACCGTCAGGATTTTTCTGATCTTTGCCGGTCCCTCTTGAAATGGAAACTTTGATGGTTCTTTGGAAAGTCAGTTGGATGGTGTTTTGCTGGGGCAAACATGCAAAAGAATGTTTTGTTGAAGTGGACACAGGTGTGAAAGACTAAGGTAGACTTGTGAAGGAACGCTTTGCCGAAACAGGCGCAAGAGAGATGATGCTCTGCTAAAGCTAACACGGGAAAGGACACGTGATGGAGGATTCTTTGCTAATGACATGCATTGTGTAGTTGAGCTCCATTTGTCAGGGCTCCATAGAGAGAAATGCAGCAAAAAATTTCTGGTGGTGTGCTGCAGTTTCTTGCCACTTCCACGGACTCAGGCTGATGGATGCAGGTGATATTTGGAGGGTATAAACAGGACTCCACAGAGCGACAGAGACAGAGCTTGGCTGCTGGTGCAGCGAGCCGTGCAAGGCTTGTGGGTCTCACTTTTTCGCTGATCTTCACTTCCCTGAGAGAGGCACAACCAAGAACTTCTCCTGGTGTCCCTCCGGGTCGCCCCTGCTGACTCAAGCCAAGGCTGAGGCCTGGCTGTCTCTGTCAGGTCGTATCACCACTGTTGCTAACCTGACTCCACTGAACTGGACTGCTGGTGTATCCATGAAGGTTTTTTAATAGATTGAGCTGCCTGCTAACCTGTGGACTGAACTGCCGATTTCCAGACAACACAGATAGGCGTTGCTCCAAAGAACCTTACTAAACAGGTCCACTTCCTTCCCCACCCCCTTGTATCCTTTCTTTTCCACTACCTCTGGTGGGTGGTGGGCTACAAGGGAGGTTAAAAGCGTTTAAGAACCATCATGAAAAATAAAGTTTGAGAAAATTAAACTTACACTCTCTTGAGTAGGGCCTGATTGTTTAGGGAGAACTACACTGAAGTCCCCACGTTCTTGAATGCTCAGATGCCTGCCTCTCTGGCTGCTTTTATGATTGTCACCCTTGCATCTTCCATCTAATTTCTAATTGAACATGGCTGAAGTACACCATCAGCAGTTATCTTGAGACCAATATCCAATAGTTATATCAAGTCCAACATCACCACCAACAGTTACCTCCAGATGTGCCAACAGGGTCATCCTTGTCTCCATGGCCCAGCCCCTAAGATGAAAGCCTGATCCCCTTCGGCACATCTCCCACAAATCCCATCTCTTTGCTTGCTCAGCCACAGGTTTCTCAAGATTTCTGCACTTTGTGTCTCATTTCCCCAAAAAGAAATCTAGAGATGGTTATTCAGAACTCATGATACTGAGGCAGGAGGATACCGAGCTCAAAGCTAGCCTGGGCTACATAGAGAGAACCTGTCTAAGCAAATAAAATGCAAACAGGGTGGACACTATACTCTAGGGCTTGCTCTGGGGACAAGGCAGCCAGGGTCCCTGCTCAAATGATGCATAATACTTCAGTGTGACAGGGGGTGGAGGAGGTTAGGCAGTAATCAAGGAACTCTTGGTTAAGTCTTACAAGGACAACCCCTGCCACTAACATGATGGGAGCTAGGCTGGCTTGGGGCTTCTTTGGTCAGGAAAGGATCAGGACCAGCCTTGCTAAGGAGGCGTAGCAAGCAGCAGAAATTACCACGAAGGGAACACTACCTGTAGCGTCTGGGAATTGAGAGCAGAGGCAGAAGAGAGCCCAGCAGAACAGGGAATAGTGTGAGGAGTAACATATTCAACTAGAAATTAAGTTGAAGGTCGGGGCAGGGGACTGGAGAATGAACTGCCTTGCGCATGTGGTTTCACGTACTTTGATAGGACCTTAAAAGGGCCTGGCCCAGCTCAGCTACAATCTTCACTTGTCCCAGGCTCACTGAAGCTTTGCTGAGGCTCAGGTCTCTTGGGGTGGCAGGTAGACACAGGGAGGCTCTGAATTCAGAGGGAACAGAAAGAAGACAACAGGTACAAGCATGCAGTGGACCTCAGGCAGACCCTGACTCCTCTGGCACTGCTCACTTAGCCCAGCTGAAAGAGTTCTCTGAAGTTCCCCAACCACCCAGAGCCATGGCTTGCAGGGCCTCCCCTCTGCAAGAAGGAATCTGGGAGACACCTTCAGCTGCTGAAACCCAAGACCCCTCCACTACCTCCAGGGAGAAGTAGAAACAGCACTGTACAATTGAGCACACAAGTGTTCCATTTTGCTCTGACACTTTATCCTAGGTGCCTGGACAAGTCACTCCATGCCCCAGCTGGTACCAGTCCCTAGGAAGGTAAGCTGGCCTTGGTATCCTGTGATACAGCCCTCAGCCCCGCACCCACAGACCTCACCTGCAGCCACAGTTCTCACTGCTATTTACAGGGTTTTGCTTTCTTAATCAGTACAGAGATGGTACTTAGTATTTTACTGGTTTATCCTTCCCAGATCATGTTGAAATCTAATCTCAGTTGTAAGGCATTAAGAGAGTGGAACTTTAATCAGGGATGCTATTTAAAGGTGTGTCTTGGGCCTACAAGATGGCTCAGTGGGTAAGGATGTTTGCCATAGAAACCTGACAACTGAGTTCAATCCCCAAAACTCACATGGCAGAAGGAAAGAATGGACTCCTGCAATTGTTCTCTGACCTGCACACATGCACAATAAACGTAATTTTAAAAATAAAGGAAGTGGTTGGATTAGAAAAGTTCATCAGAACAGAGGCCTATGATTGAATCCTGGTGGCTTTAGAAGAGATGGGGGGTGGGGGGAGAGAGAGAGAGAGAGAAAGAGAGAGAAAGAAAGAGAGACTCTTACCACATGATACCTTGCACCTTGGGACACTGCCAACAGAAAAGCCATCACCAGATGTGGCTCATGACAGTAAACCAGAACTCCAAACCAAAATAAATCCCTTCTCTTTCCACCTCACCTGTCTGTGGCACTGAGCTGCTGGCAACAGAAAGCAGACTGAGACACCGCTCAGTAGGCCTGAGTTAGTCAGGCCATGGTCCCTCCCAGGCATAGTCAGTGGAACAGCATCCTCAGCACTTGTAGTTAAGGACCACATCTTGATAAGTAACTTCCAAGTGTCAGGCCTGGGCTCAGGAAAAAGAGCAACAAAGGACAGGTATGAAGGAAGGAGTGCCAGTCAGAAGTGACTCGTGAGTGTGAGGAGAGGCTAAGTTGGTTTTCTGGGAGAAAACATCAAGTACCCTCTGTGCAGAAAGCTCTCATCCATGGTTGCTGGTGGGCCCTGTGGGTGCACAATTAAGACCTGCAGGTGAAACCGGGAAGCTGTGGCACACACCTTTAATCCCAGCACTCGGAGGTAGAGGCAGGCAGAACTCTGAGTTCAAGGCCAGCCTGGTCTACACAGTGAGTTTCAGGACAGCCAGGGCTACACAGAGAAACCCTGTCTCGAAAAATCAAAATAAAAAACAATTACAGGTGAGACCTGTGGGTGCAGGGCTAAGACCTGCAGGTGAGGTCTGTGGGTGCAGGTGAGATCTGTGGGTGCAGGTGAGGTCTTGGTACTGCTGTCCCATGTGTTGTCAGCTCAATTGCCCAGGATGACTGCCCTAGTGTCTAGAGATTGTTGACACAGTACAGAGCTTCATGAGTACGGTCACTAAACTCCACAGCACCCCCACAGACTAGTCTTCATCACCATTTAAAAATGGAAAACAGTCCAGTGGCCACTGCTAGAAGGTAGCTGAGATGAGATTTGAACCTAGATGTGTCTGAATGCAAGGGCCCATATCTGTTGCATCAAGCCATAGAAATCCAGCCGAGGGAGCAAACCAGCAGGAGTGAGCAGACTGAAGCTCAGAAGCCTCAGAAGCATGAGATGTGCGTGAGGGTCACTCAGGACTGAATGCCAGGAGGTGACAAAGGGTTGGGAGCGAGTCCTTTGTAGCCCTGAGATGTTCAGGTATCTGGCGGGCGGGAGGAGAGAGAGAGAGAGAAGCTGGGTCATTAGTAGGCTGCAGGGCCTTGGCTCCCCCTCCACCTCTCCAGCGGATTGCCCGCCCAGGCTTTGCAAGTCACCCTTCCAAAGGAGCACAGACCGCACCCCACAGACACCCCCTCGCCGCCCGCCAGCTCAGCCTCCCTCCCGGAGCGGCCGGAAGCCGCAGTCGCTCTGCAGACACCCCCTGGTGGAAACAGCTCATTACGGGATGGAGAAAATGTGCTAGAACATTAGCTTAATAAATCAAACGCTCCCTCAGCAGCCAGCCGCCGCCGCTCAGCTAGGCGGTGCCGCGGCGCCCACGCCCGCTGGGCCGGGTGGCGGGGGTAGGCGCCCGTCGCAGCTCCCTCCTGCCTTGGCGAAGCTAGGCCGGCACCCCCGATCCTCCCGTCCTGCCCCGCCCCGAAGCCGCCACCGCCTGGGCGAAGTCTATCTAGGTCCAAGCCTCCTTGGTTTGACTCCTGACACTGGTCTATGACTAGAACCTAGTCTCCCAGAAACCTCACCCCTCCAGTAAAGGAACTTCATCCCTCCAATGAAGCAAAGCAGACCCTTGACTGGAGGCCAAAGGCCTTTGCCTCTCTAATTCCCCTTAACCAGTGAGATACACACTGCCCTCTCCCTTTTTCAGAATAGTGATCCTAACAGCCTGTGGTTACTTCCAGTCTTTGCCCTTCAGCATCAGCTGTGAACACACACACACACACAATTTGCACCCATAGAGGTGTTTTACCCGAAGAAAGACCTGCTAGAAGGCCAGCCCAGCAACTTAGCAGGCCTGTAGAAAAGCTTACCTTGACTGAGGAATCGACAGAGGTGGGCAGGAAGTTTGGAGGGCTGCAGAACCCTGGGTTTTTGCACGGGTTGGACAGGGTAGCGCTGCTAAACATTCACCCTCCCACCAACCTGCTCCCGCCTTAGAGAGGTGACTATCTGGCCTGTCTCTTCCAGTCCTGGCCTCTGCTCTAGCACACTGGGCACCCAGGGAGCAGACCTGTGACCTCCACTGCCTCAGTTTCCCCCTCTGTACAAAGTTTAGCTCTCGAGATGCTAGAAGGTTCTGCTTGTCTCTATATCCCTCTCACTGGCTTAGGCAGGGAGGGGTGAAGCTGCCAGGGAGCCTTGAGCAGGGGAAGCTTGGTCTTGAGAGCCATTCTTCCTGCTCTGAGGGCAGAGAGGGAAAGATTCAATTACCAAGCCTCCTATTTGTCAACTCCTCCCTCCCCATTGACTTAATTTTCCTCAGCCAGACCTGGAGTCAGAGGCCTGAGTGAGCCTGCAGGCCTGGAGGGGGAGGGAGGAAGAGGGGAAGGAAGGCCCCAAACAGATGTGGGGATGGGCTTGTTGGCCACACACCAAACCAGGAACCTTCTGGTGAGACAAGAGAACAGCAGACTTAGTAGGTGTGCAGGTATCCTGTGGGTCCTCAGCCTCACCAAAGGACACAGAGCCCTTGAACCTTTCAGGTTGAGCAGGGTGCCCTTTAATTCCTCAGACAACTTGCTGCCATGACTCCACTAACTTTTACTCTTCTATATTGGTGTGTGTGTGTGTGTGTGTACATGACGTGGGTGTTGTTTTAGATTTCTTTTTCTTATTTATTTGTATGTGTGTGCTTGGTTGAATCTATGCCACATGTATGTGGGTACCCCCACAAGCCAGAGGAGGCCGTTGGGGCCCCTGGAACTGGAGTTACAGGCAGTTGTGAACCACCAGATGTAGGTGCTAGAAACTGAATTGAACTGAAGCCCTCTGGAAGAGCAACATGTGCTCTTAACCACTAAGTCACCTCTTTAGCTGCCCGATATGGGTGTTGAGTGGGGATGTGCCCAGGCTACAGGCAGACGTCAAAGGACAACTTTCAGGATCTGTTCTCTCCATTTGGTGAAGCAACCTCTCCTGTTTTCTGTCACTCTGTACTGCAGGCTGGCAGGCCTGCAAGCTCCCAGGAGATTCTTCTCTGTTTCCCATCCAGATGTGAGGGTACTAGGATTACAGATGTGCATAGCCACATCAAGCTGCTGTGGGCTGGAGGCTCAACTCAAGTTGTCAGGCCTCAGTAGCAATGAACTGTCTCACTGGTTCATTCATTCTGGGGTTTGGGGTTTTGTTTTGTTTTGTTTTGTGTTTTGTTTTGTTTTGTTTTAGAGACAAGGGCCTCACTGTGTAGTTCAGGTTGGCCTGAAACTGTGTAGTCCAAGATGGCCTCATGACGATCATCCTGCCTCAGCCTCCAAAGTGCTAGCATTGTAAGTGTGTTGCCAACATACCTGGCTTTTTTTCTCCTTCAGACTTCCACTGTGTGGTTCAGGCTGGCCTCAAACATAGGCATCAACCCTTCTGTTTAACCTCTGAAGAACTGAGATTATAGATGTGAGCCACCATACCTGACATCTTTCACCCTTTCATACACCACCTATCTGTGGTGCATGCTGGGAACTGAGCAATAAATAGGAACTATTATCTGTCAGCTAAGACTGAGAAAGAAACCCATGGGATTAGCACTGCTGTGTAACATCCTTCCCATGTAAACGCATAAGGGCCTTGGCCTTGGAGGGGGCTCAACTGTGCACGGCTAGCTCAGGGCCCCCCCTGAGCTAGATCAAACAGCAGCCAGACATGGCCAGTGGAGGGCATCAGGAGCCAGGTGATGGCTAAGCGCCTTGCCTGCCCATTGACTTAGCCCAGGGCTTCTTCCTGCACCTTCTCTGCACTTCTCACAGCTTCGTGGCTTCAGGGCAGTCTGCTGTTTACATGACATCTGGCTTGCACCACAGTGAACTCTCCAGAAACAAGAGTATCTGGGCATGGTGATGCAGGTGCACAGGAAGCTGAGGCAGGAGGTGCTTGAGTTCAAGGCCAACCTGACCTACATAGCAAAAAAAAAA
>CM052702.1:99735822-99751814 GCA_028551405.1 Uromys caudimaculatus
AAAAGAAAAAGAAAAAGAAAGATATTAGCATTGGGGGGGGGGGGGGTGAGACAAGAAGCTCACTATGTAGGCCAGTCTGTCCTGGAATTCACAGTGAACCTCCTGCTTCAACCTCCTGAGGACTGAGATTAAAGAGTATACCACCACCCCCAACTACAAGTGGTCCTTTATTTGCTTGTTTGCCTGTTTGCTTGTTTGTTTGTTCTGAGACAGGGCTTCTCTGTGTAGCCCTGCTGTCCTGGAACTCACTCTGTAGATCAAGCTGGCCTCGAACTCAGAGATCTACCAGCCTCTGCCTCCCAGATGCTGGGATTAAAGGCGTGTGCCACTACGCCTGGCCAAGTGGTCCCTTTTGATCCCTGATCTCTCTGCCACTGAATCACCTTCCTTTTATACAGCTTTCCTGAGGGCTCACTTGTGTGGCTTCTGATGTCTAAATGACTTGAGTAACCTATGTTTCTAAGATATCAACAGTGCAATGACATCTCACAAACTAGACGGAGTAGAATTACCCCAAAGAGCACATGAGATACTACACACAAGGCTTTTCCCCAGGACAGACCCTGCACAAGGCCATTTTCCTGGCTTTGGGGGAGCCTGACTAACAAGAAAACTTTCATGCTGTTTCAGGAAGTGCCCAGCCACCTTCTCAGGAGAGAAAGGCCCTGTGGGTCAGCTGAGAAGCCTGAGGCACCTGAACTGTTAGGCTCAGGAGCTGGGGAGAACAGCTGAGCTCTGTGGAGAACGTCTTGGATAGAGGGTGAAGCTGAAAGGATGTAAGAGGGGAGGGACAGAGAGAGGGAGGGAGGGAGGAGGTGAAGGAGGTAAGGTGTGTAGAAAGATGAGGCCCAGACATGCACCTCTGCCTATGCAGGTGTGTCTAATGTTCAGGTCACTCATGTCTCTCCCTAGTGTCCTCAAATACTGAAATAAAAAAAGGAAGGGGAACCCACCTGCCAGACCTCAAACCCAAAGTCCAACTGACTTTGCCTGGGCATCCTCAGTGGCCAGATGGCCAAGCTATGCCAAGCTGCTTGCACTCACCAGTGACGAAATACAGTCATATGCCAGCACTCAGTACTCAACATTGTGGCCAAATCCCAACTCTGGATGACACTGAGTACCAGCATGTGTGGGAAGCTGTGCACTCTCAGGGACTGCTAGTGGCTCAGTAGAAAGCAACCGAAGGTATTTAGTAAAATATTGGAGCAAGGACCATGGAGATGGCTCAGCAGGTTTAAGTGCTAACTGACCAAAGACCTATGTTTGATCCCTGGAACCCACACAAAAAGCCCAGTGATGGGTCAGGCAGTGATGCTGTGTCCACACACATGCATACACACATAGACATACACATAGACATACATGCGCATGCACACTCGAACACACACACACACTCACAAGTCAGATGGATCTCATGAGTTCCAAGCCAGCCTGGTCTACAAAGTGAGTTCCAGGACAGCCAGGGCTACACAGAGAAACCCTGTCTCAAAAAACTAAAATTGTGTGTGTGTGTGTGTGTGTGTGTGTGTGTGTGTGTGTGTGTGTGTGTCCTACTACAAGGATCACTGCCACCACAGCTCTCCACTACTATGGAAGCCATGGCTCATGACTGAAGGGGTCTTGCTCCAGTCATGACTACTGCAGGTAGCTTGCACAAGCTTTGCAAGAGACTACTCCAAGCAAAACAAGTAGCTACTGAGTAGCTACTGTCACTCAGGGGGACTGAAAGCCTTGTTATATCGGCTGTGGGTTACAGCTCTATCTTTTCTAGACACGCAAGCAGGCTCTTTCTCAACCCTGTTAGACCAGTCCAGAAGGCTTCTCTTCTGTGTAGTATCCCTTGATATTACATCAAGCCCTAATAAAAGGCTTCTCTCGAACGGTCTTTTATCGCCCGTTTGTGGTCTGTTGTGCATGTGGAGTAGGCAGAGCTGGTTACACAAAGAACTAAAGAAGCTCCTTAGTGTTTAGCCCCAGACATGTTCAACACAATGAGAAAGCAACCGGGGAGCTCCAGAGGGTGGCTAGAACAGCAACTGTGGGGAGCTATGGCCACAGAGGACTAGAGGTTGCTGAGAGCAAAGGCAATTGTTGCAAGCCCTAGTCCTGCTAAGAGTCTCCGAGAGCCCAAGTCCCAACAGCCTAAGCAAGTGAGGGAGCTGTGACATTAGAGCTTCTGTGTGTTGGCATGTAAGGCCTAGAACAGAAAGCCCAAGACCTGAGCACCACAGTTATGCTCTCTAGCTTTGAAAGCTTAGAGCATCTAGTTCTCCAGGCCTAGAATCGTAAGCCTCTGGCTTTGAAAGCCCAGAGTTGGCTCTGATTTGAGTGTAGGTAGTTTTGAGCCTTTTGGTGTTCAAAGCCTGAAGCCATGATCCTCTAGTTCCCAGGGCTCAGCATGTGTGCTCAACCTGTAGCCCAGAACTTCGTGCATTGCAGAATAGTCATGGATGAGACTGGACACACGTGCGGAGGCAATGTCACATTGTAAGAGCAAAGGGCATGGACAACCGTGGCTGACCTATAAGATTTGGACTCTTAAGAGCCCAGGCTGCCAATGGGAAACTACCCTTGCTCAGTCAACATTTCCATGTGAAGTAAAAAGGGCCCTCAGATGAGGCTTCATGCTGCACACCTGTAACTCCAAGGAGGCAGATGCAGGACAATCACCCTAAGTTTCAGGCCAGTCTGAGCTACCTAGCAAGCTCCAAGACAGTGCTCCTGAGGGACTCTAAAACCTTATTTTAAAAAGGAGAAGGAGAATACCTGCAACCGACCATGTGTGAACCACAATCCACCTTAATCCGCGTCTCTCTAGCCTCATCTCGCCCCTCATACTTCAGCTCACCTTGTCTCCACACTAATTACTCCTTTACTACATTGTATGGGACCAATTTCCCTCTCTCCCTCAGGCCTCAGCACATGTCCTTCAGAAAGTCTTTCCTGACTCAGTCCAGGTAAAGGTCCTCTTAAGAACCCATTCTGGCCGGGCAATGGTGGTGCACACCTTTAATCCCAGTAGCAGGAGGCAGATCTCTGTGTTCCAAGCCAGCCTGGTCTACAACATAAGCTCCAGGACAAGGTTTAGACAGAGAAACCTTGTCAAAAAAAAAAAAAAAAAAAACCCAAAGGGGGAAAAAGAAAAAGAACCCACTTTTCGAGGCCAGACTGATCTACACGGCAAGTTCTAAACCAGCCAGGGCTACATAGTGAGATACTGCCAATATAATTAATAATAATAATAATTCATTCTATCACTATTCTGTCACCATGCTGGCAATCTCTTCTAGAAACCTGTGCCTCTGCAGGGAAGGGCTGGAATTACCCACTTTGGTATCACCAAAGTCTGGGTACCCATCAGAGCCCAGGCAACAGGACAGTTTCTAGAATAAAATGCATGTGCCAAAGAGGGACCCAAGGGAGGGTCGATCTTGAGGGTAACTGAAGACTGGGCAGGGTGTGCAGAGAGGCTCAGAGAATCCAGTTCAGAGCATCCAGAACCAACAGGGGTAGGTGGCTGAGAGGATTGAGAAGAGAATTTTAGAGGTACTTAAAGGGAAAAAGGAAAGGATCAGACTTTTGGTGCCTGCTTGTTGGTAAGCAAGAGAGAGAAGAGTCAAGATGACTCCAGGCAGCTCCCCAGTCACTAGGCAAAGAGGGAGGCAGCTAGCAGGCAGCTAGCAGGCAGCTCGGACACCAGTTACCTTGGACACAAATAACCCTCAGGGACCCTGGCCCCATCAGCGCGAGCTGCAGCCTCTTGACAGCGCCTCGGCAGCAGCCAGTGCACCCCCTCCCTTCCCCAGGGGCTGACTTGACGCTCGGCTGGCTGCGAGCCCACCGCTCCCTCCCGCAGTCAGCTCTGCGCCAGCCAGGAGGGGAGGGAAAAGGAGGGGCTGCCCCCGGAGCCCTGCAGGGAAGAAGGGAGGGTTGAGTAGGGAGGAAGCCAGCCCTGCAGACCCTAATGGAGGAGCAAAGGAGCATAAGAGAGGGCAAGAGCGGGCGTGGCTGAGGAAAGAAGAGGAGCCTAGATGTGTCACCTAAAGGTGTGGGGGGCCCGGAGGAGGGGAGATGCCGGATGCCTTCTTTATAACCCCATGCCCCTTCCCATTTTACAGATGTGGACACTGAGGTCTAGAACCCAGAGTTTTGCAATTGCATACCTTTCTGTAGGCCCCCTCTCCCCATCCAGGGGAGCAGCCACTTCCACCCTGTCTGGCAGGGTGTAGCTCAGGGCTGCAAAACAGAGGTCTTGGCCTGCTCCCCAAACCTAGGTTCCTGTCCCCATGATGCAGGAGATAAACTACAAAACAGGGACTTCAGTTCTCTTCTGACTGAACAAGTGAAATTTCTGAGTTCTCACTTGTAAAATGAGACTTGATGCCTCAAGAATGGCTCCAACAACAAGAGACACGAGTGAAAACAGAACAGCCGGTTAAAACAAGCCTATGAGTGAAGGATCTTCTCTAAGGGGTCTATTTCATTAACTGCAGGACCAAGAGTCTTGATTGGGAAGCTTAAAGGTCCAGCATCCTCAGAAAGGCAGTAGGATGCCCCCGACTTTCCACCCAAGTTTTAAACTCTAGAATAGAAATATAAATTCTTCTACCCCATCCTCCAGCCTTTAGAACTGTCCCTTGGAGGCCGTCCTCCAGCCTGTCACCAGCCTGCCAAGGACCACCCTAATCCAGCTCTGGGCTCCGGGACTTGTTAGGCCTCTAACACCCTATGGCAGCCGCCCTGGTCCCACGTACTAGCTAGATCCCTTATCCTCCACACCCTCTCCACCCCTCCTGCAGACCCGCGGCGGCCCCTAGGGGGCAGTGTTGCTCCGAACTTGGCGGGCCGCCGCCACTTCCCCCGCCTCGGAGAGCGCCGGGAGGACGCTAGGGTTCTGGGAATACTGGATGCCCCCGGCACACGCCGCCCCCCGCCGCCGGCCCAGCCCCGGGGCTCCCGCGCTGCGCAGCCCGCTCGGTGCGGACTTGCTGCTGCCTCCCATCCCTCCCCGCACAAGGCACTTCGCGGGAAAAGGCTGGTTTTGCCTTTTTATTTTTCTTCAGAGGTTGAGGCAGACATTGGGTTCAGGCTGTACGCACGGACCTACTCGTCTGTGCTCAGAGATGGGGGGAGGAGGGGGATTAAAGAGGCTAGGAGGCTTGTTCTACCCAAGAACCTGTCAACTGCTTCCCTGTCACCCCTTTATCCTCTGCTACCCCTCCTGACGTGACTGACAGGCATCCATCCCGCGAACCTCCTCTCCCAGAGCATCGCCTGGGAGCCCCAAACCCCAGCAGGGCATGCCCCGAGGCTGTAGTGTCCGAGAGTCCTGGCCCCATCGCCGGCCTCCCAAGGGCAGCCGTGAGGTCCGGGGTGCCTTTAGGGGATGATTCCTGCTGCAAAAGCCCTCTTCGCCCGGCTGAGCCGTTAAGTCCGGCTGGAGCGATGGCTCTAGGGGGGAAACGGAGGGAAAGCCCCATTCGAGTTCCGGCCAACGATTTAATGGGAGGCGGGGGGATGTAAAAGCCCCGAACCCACAAAGCAGACTTTTTAAAAATTCTAATTGAAACCATCTCGAAGTAAGGGCCGCCAGGAGTGGGCCAGCTCCCCGCCCCCCGTCCCATCCCCCTCCTCAGCTCCCCGGAGTCCGATGAAGTCATGATAACTAGACTGCAAAAAGAAAAAAGTGGGGGGTGGTCTGGGGGCACGGGGGTCCTGGGCTGGGGCCCCGCACGGACACAGTTTGGATACTATGGTTACGCGATCCGACCCAAACAGCGAAGACGAACAACAATAGCGGCCGCCAGAGGAGGAAATTCCTTCCGGGGTGGACGGCGCGGGGGGAGGGGCGCCTGGTTGGAACGCCGAGGCGGCGGCTGGGCCAATCAGCGCGCGGCCGCCGGCGGTTTCAAGGTGCCCCGCGCCGCCCGTTCCCCCCCCCCCCGCACTCCCCCCCTCCCGCGCGCTCCGCTCGGGTGCTGGAATTGCTGAGACGTTTCCCTGCACGCGCCCGGGTAACACTGCGGGGGCTGCTGCCCAGGCCGACACCCCCAGCGCTCCCCGCACCCCTCCCGGAGCCCACCACCCGGGGCGACTGAGCGTTCCACTGCACGAGTTGCTTGCACGGGAACAGGGTGGGGGGGATCCCTGCCAGTCACCCCTGTCTATGGGTTGGCTCCTGCATAAGCCTGTTTTCTATTTTAAAGCATGTCTCAGGGGGGGAAAGAAAGAGAGAGAGAGAGAGAGAGAGAGAGAGAGAGAAAGAGAGAGAGAGAGAGAGAGAGAGAGAGAGGAGAGAGGAGAGAGTGAGAAGGTCCACCCCCGACTCTCTCCAAACCTGGGAAGACTGGTCCCTGACTCCCTGATCTCAGGGTTTGTTACGTAATAAATTGGGTTGTTAATTCTGAAGGTCTTGCCCGGGCATCAGAGAAGCAAGAGGCCAAGGGCAAAATTGCCGTGTAGAATCCCACCACCACCAAGTTAAAATCATCTATCTACCTAGTCTACGTTAAAGTCATCTAACTACCCTAGCCAACCCAGGGGCTCCCCTCACCTGGCATTTGGATTTTTTTTATGTGGTAACTAGTGATGGGATTGTGCCAGCATCTCTCCCGCCAGCTTCTCCCGGAGTCTGGAGTCTGCCCCAGGTCATCTTCCTTGGGAAGACCTGGGCTAGCTACCATGCCTGTGTCTCTCAGTATCCTGCCAGACCCCGCAAAAACGGTACACTCAGCTGTGTGAGCATTAGATTCTCATCTGTCCCTTTTCTTTTCTAAGCTCCTGACCAGGCTTTTGCTTTCTGATTCCTCCTGGGCACAGAGCATGACTCCCCACACGAGTACATGCTTTTTTTTTTTTTTTTTTCCCAAGACAGGGTTTCTCTGTGTAGCCCTGGCTGTCCTAGAACTCACTCTGTAGACCAGGCTGGCCTGGAACTCAGAAATCCACCTGCCTCTGCCTCCCAAGTGCTGGAATTAAAGGCGTGCGCCACCACTGCCCAGCGAGCACATGCTTTTTTATTCATTGCATGCATAGAGATTTGCTTCTCTGGAAGGATCCAATGTTCAAAAACTGTCTCTCCCCTACTCTCCATAGATAATGGGGATAGCCCTAATTCTCCAGTTCCCCGTGTGTCTTTTTTCTTTTTTATAAATAAATAATGAGATTTTTATTAATTATGCACACACGGTATCTGCACGCAGATTGCTATGTCTCCTGATGCATAATAATAATAATAATAATAATAATAATAATAATAATAATAATAGAAAGAGAAACACTCACACTGTGGCTGGGTGTGTTTTCCCCTGCAAGCAAACAAGAACTTCAAGGGGCCATATGTCCTCAGAGGGGGGAGAGGAAGGCAGAAGTTGGGGAGTGCGCGTGACATGGAGGGATTAGAGGGGCTTCCTCGCAGGTTTTCAGGGCAGCTGAAGGCAGATTTCAAGTTGCCGGCTTCTCTTTCTGTAATTGAACTGCAGGTCTGAAAATTCACCAAAGTTCTCTAGGGCATCTGGCGGGGTGGGCAGCTGTTGCCGTAAACAGGAAACCAGCAAGAAGGGAGTTGGCAGGAGCCCAGTCTCTGTCTCTTTTCGTGCCCCTCCTCAGAGCCCCCAACTCTGAGCTCTCAAAACATACTTAGCTTCTGAACACTTAAGCATCTATGTTCCTGAAATTGGCACAAAATAAGGACTGAACAAACTGCATGCTGAATGCATGGTGTTAAAAGGGGGCCAAGACTAGTTCTCAGGTACCATGCATGGAAAGTGTGGGAACTGGAATCTATTCCTCAGAGTAGGGGGTGGGGGTGGGGGGTCCCTAAAATTGTCTGGCCAGGAAAGTGACATAGCAGAACTGAATGCTAAAAGCCTGAGACCAGATAGAAGAGTACAGAGCAGAGTCAGAGCAGCCAAGGAGACTTGAACACAGAGGAGAGGGACCCCACCCTCGGGACCATTCTCTATCTTTGTGGTTAAAGCCTAGGGGTGGGGGATGGGGGCAGAGGCAAGCTTTCACTCCAAACATTCTGCTTCTGAGTCTCTCTCTCTCTCCTCTCTCTCTCCTCTCTCTCTCCTCTCTCTCTCTCTCTCTCTGTGTGTGTGTGTGTGTGTGTGTGTGTGTGTGTGTGTGTGTGTGTGTGTGTGTGTGTGTGTTTGGAGGGGGATGGGGTTCAAGACAGGGTTTCTCTGTGTAGCCCTGGCTAACTTGGAACTCGCTGTGTAGACCAGGCTGGTCTTGAACTCAGAGATCCTCAGAGATCCTCCTGCCTCATCCTCCTGAGTGCTGGGATTAAAGGCACTACCACCTGGCTGAGTTCCAAGTTTTAATGAAAAGAAGGGATAGGGAGATACAAAAGGAGCTTGGGTACCCTAGACCACCACCTTAAACTGATCTTCTTTTCTTCCAGTGCTGGAGATCTAGAGGGAAGGGTCTCATGATAGGCAAACACTCTACCACTGACCCCTAAAACCCTGAAATTTTAAAATTACAATTGTGTGTGTGTGTGTGTGTGTGTGTGTGTGTGTGTGTGTGTGTGTGTGTGAGAGAGAGAGAGATGTTATATGTCAAAGGACAACTTTCAAGAGATGGCTTTCTCTTTCTATGGCCTGAGTCCCAGGTTGAGCCGTCAGTCTTGGTGGTAGACACTTTTTCCTATTGAGCCATCTTGGAACTCTGACCCTAGAAATAATAATAATAAACAAACAAGTGGTAGACACATAAAATTACCCATGCAATCATTTACCCAATGAGGACTTGGGGCAGGATGGGGGTGTGGTATGGGACCACCGGAGTCCCACATGTTAAAAATGGATCTAAGGTCTCAGAAAAAAATGACTGCAGAAAGTCCAAAGCACTTTGGCAAAGTACAGTTTCCTTCTGAAGAAGGATGCCACGGATTTGCTTCTTACACACAGCAGGGAGGCTGAGCTGGCACTCCTGCCTGCCTCACAAGCCGCAACAGTCTTCTAAGCCAGCCTAGCTCAGACCAAGCTTCCTGACAAAAGGGTCAATTAAACTGGACTGCTGTTGCTTTCGCTCATATACATGTACATGTGGGCACACATTTTGTATGTGTGGAGTTGTGGATGCCATTTTCCCTGCCTGTGATATGCCTACATATCACAGTCGAGTTCAAACATAAAAACAAAATTGCACTGACTGTGGTTACCACAAAGCTGTCAAGCTGGGTCTTGTTGCCGAAGCCCTGGCATCTGCTGTGTAATTTGGGGAGCACTTAGCCTCCCATCCGTGCGTGAGTGGGGGTGGCCTTCTGACTTACTGTCTTTGTATCTTCCTAATTAAAAAGAACCAGGATCACTTTCCACGTGTGTTCTAGAGCATCTCCAGTAGGGAGAGGTGAGGGCTGCAAATGCTAGAGGCTCTTAGAGGAGAAGGAGACAGCTCAGGAATCTGACATGCTCCCACCTGTCAGAGGAGTTATGCCCTGATGTGTGACCCTGGGCAAGGACCTCCATTTGCCCACAAACTGGGTGAGGGAAACTGGGTGTAGATCACTGATCCTACTTGTCCTGTGATTCTAAGTCAACCTCACTATGGGCCACTTTCCTGTGATCTGTTGAGATGGTGCCTCTCGTCATGTCTATATCCTTTCCCTAGTTCGAGTTTCAGGCTGAGATCCCATAAGCAAGCCATGTCTATACTAAACAGGTTCCTACATTAGGCACACCCGAGAGCTGATAAGCAATATTTCTCATACATACACACAGCAAAACACACATCACAAACTGTCTGGTCTGAGAGGTCAGATGGCCCACCTTGCATAAAATAGATGAAAATAAACCCTCATCAACATCCCCAGCTGGTGTGTGTCCAGCCCCTATTTGAATGCTGTAAATGGCAGGGAGCTCATTACCACAGGTATATCTTTTTATTTTTTAAGATTTATTTTTATTTTATGTATGTGAGTACACTGTAGCTGTCTTCAGACACACCGAAAGAGGGCATCGGATCCCGTTACAGATGGTTGTGAGCCACCATGTGGTTGCTGGGAATTGAACTCAGGACCTCTGGAAGAGCAGCCAGTGCTCTTAACCACTGAGCCATCTCTCCAGCCCACCACAGTCTATCCTAATTGTTCTGTCTATCAAGAAGTCCTGATAACAGTTCCATCATGTTCTGAAGCTGAACTCCTGGCGTTCTCAACACCTTTGTTCAGGTGTCCTGACTCCAAGAAATGGCACCCCAAGCTAGAAGCTTGGCGATAATCCTTCATTTCCTGGTCACCCTACAGGCAGCCAATCCAAGTCCCAGAATTCTGCCCTCATGCTGACTCTCCAGTCAGCTAGCTTCTACCTCTGTCCGTCCAACAGCTTCGTCATGTCACCTGTTTGGGTACAGCAGCTTTCTAGCTACCTGGTATTGCTTCTAAAGTCTGCTCATAAGGCCTATCCCTGAACACCAGAAAACTTGTAATAAGCCATGACCTGAGCTGCCCACTTAACGAGCCTGAATTCCTTAGCACTTATTCAAGGCATTTTGGGCCCTAGCCACACACACACACTCACACACATATGCACACACATACATATGCACACATTCACATACACACCATATGCACACACACATATGTACACACACATACACAAAGATGTACATATATACATACACATATGCTTACATCTTCACACACACGTGCACACGCACACACAGGAGCTGTGCACTATTCACCACTCCAAACTTCTACACCAATCAAACCAGAGACAGAGGGATTGCCATGAATTGGAGCTCAGCCTAAGTTATACAGTGCCGGTTAAGGCAGTCTAGACTACAGAGAAGGAGGAGGAAGAGGAGAGAGAGGCCACCACAGTTGTTAAGATGGTAATACAACAGGAGAAGGGGGGAGTTGTTGTCCCAATTGCACGGAATGGATTCTAGTTCCCTAAATAATTGTTTTTTCATGTCTCTGGGTCTCTACATATGCTGTATCTTCCACCTAAGATGAGGGGCTGGAAAGATGGCTCCGATGGCCTCTTCTGGTATGCAAATGAACATGCAAGCAAAACACCTATATACGTAAATAAATAAATCGTTAAAAAAAGACGAACAAGAGTAAGTGGCTACACCTGAAGAACCCAGGTCTAGCGCTGCACCACCCAGCATGGTGACCTCTCACTGTGAGTGGCTGATGTTGGCTGACAAAGGGCAAGCAATCAAAGTAGACCCACGCTTACAGCAGACTTAGTACCCCAAACCAAAATAAGGTACCTTGTTCATTTTCTCTTCATATTGTGTACAAGATATGTTAGATGCATAGAGTTTAATTTATAAAGTTATTAAAAGAAATTCTAGGACCAGAGAGATGGCTCAGTGGTTAAGAGCACTGACTGCTCTTCCAGAGGTCCTGAGTTCAATTCCCAGCAACCACATGGTGGCTCACAACCATCTGTAATGGGATCTGATGCCCTCTTCTGGTGTGTCTGAAGACAGCTGCAGTGTACTCACATACAAAAAAATAAAACAAATCTTTTTTTAAAAAATGTAGTTACTATGGCAGGCATGGTAGCACACACATGTAATCTCCAGTACCTGGGAAGCTGAGGCAGGGGGATCAAGATTTCCAGGCCAGCCTGGTAGTGATGGTACATGTCCCAGTTATACAGAGAAACCGTCTTGAAAAAGCAAAACAAAACAAATACAAACAAAAAGATTACCAGGCAAGTCTAGACTCCAAAACAAACAAACAAACAAAAACCCAACAAACAAACAAACAAACAAAAAACTAGATCAGGCCCAGTATCACAAGCCAGTGATCCTAGCTTCTCAAGAGGCAGCAGTTAAATCTTCTTAAATTCAAGGCCTAGTCAAGTCAACTTAGAAAGACACTGACTGAAAATGTTTTAAAAGGAGGGTTAGAGGATGTATAGAGGATACATAGCGCAGCAGGAGACTTCAGTAACACTCACAAGTTAATAAAGAAAAGGTAGCCGAGCATAACAGTACATGCTTATAAACCCAGTACTTGCCGGGCAGTGGTGGCGCACACCTTTAATCCCAGCACTTGGGAGGCAGAGGCAGGTGGATTTCTGAGTTTGAGGCCAGCCTGGTCTACAGAGTGAGTTCCAGGACAGCCAGGGCTACACAGAGAAACCCTGTCTCAAAAAAAACAAAAAAAAAAAAAAAAAATTTATAAACCTAGTACTTGAAACCAACATCAGGAGTTCAGGGCCAACCTTGGCTACATGAAACTGTTTTAAAAATAAATTGTACTGTGCCTGTCAACAGTCAATCATGTGTTGGGAGGGCCTCATGAGGGCCCTACTTCTTTCTGAACCATTGGCCATTGACGGATTCGTGGGAGGACAGTCAATGCCCTCACATGTGTACCAAACATTAAGACAACACACAGTCCTGGTTAACATCAGTGAGTCACGAAACAAATGGCTACGGCTCTGAGAAGACCTGTTGGGGAAGAGGGCTGTGCCAGGGATAGGAGAAAGATAAAGGAGTGTGAGGGCTGAGAACATACATGTGTATCAAACTGTCAAAGAGCAAATTAAATTAATGAAAGCAAGGAATGTATAATCCAAAAATGAATTCATTAAATACGGCTACTATAAAATAAAATGGGTGTGACTCACCTTTCTGACTTGCATTATGTGTCTTTGGGACAGCACAGTGAGGAGCACAGACATGAAAACAAGAACTTATAGGCAATTGGGGTAACCAGAGAGATAAGAGCACAGACTGCTCTTCCAGAGGACCTGGGTTCAAATCAAAGCATCCCCGTGGCAGCTAGCTGTCTATAACTCTAGTTCCAAAGGTTCCAATGCCCTCTGATCCCATAGGCACTGCATACATATGGTGCACAGATGTACATGCAGGCAAAAACACCAATACACATAGAATAACAATAATAAAAAGTAGCCAGGCACGGTGGTGTACGCCTTTGATCCCAGCACTCTAAATGCAGAGGCAGGTGGATCTCTTGTGAGTTTAAGGCTAGCCTGGTCTACAGAGTGAGTTCTAGGACAGCCAGAAATATACAGAGAAACCCTGTCTTCAAAAAAGTTAAAGAAGAAGGAGGTGGAGGAGGAAGAGGAGGAGGAGGAGGAAGAGAAGAAGAAGAAGAAGAAGAAGAAGAAGAAGAAGGAGGAGGAGGAGGAGGAGGAGGAGGAGGAGGAGGAGGAGGAGGAGGAGGAGGAGGAGGAGGAGAAGGAGAAGAAATAATAATAATAATAATATTAATAATATAAGAGTGATAGCACATACCAGCAACTCCAACACTTGGAAGACAGAGACAACAGAGGCAGAGGGATTGCCATGAAATTGGAGACCAGCCCGGATTATATAGTGACAGCTTACAATATTGAGGGGGAAGAAGAGGGACCACCACAGTTAAGATGGTAATATGGCAGGAGAAAGGATGTGTCTGTGGCTATCTGGAAGCCGGTTATCACTAGGGGAGAGCTTCTCCTTTAGGCTGGCCACACCAGGCTTCCCAGCATAGCTGCATGCCTTCAGCAGCACCTGGGTTCCAGGGGCTTGCAATGACAAATGCTGGATGAATTAAGAGCATCAAGAAGGTCACTCGATCATTTTTCCCTGGAAAGCTGTCCTGACTCTTCTGCTACCCAGTCTTGGTCCGACCCTCCCCAGGGTCCCTGCCCTCTCTGCTTTCTGGTCACAGCATCAGCCTACAGGCTCCTACTGGTGCTTTTGACAGGCATGACAATGGGCTTCCTTCCCAAACTCCACCTTCAGGGCAGCCAGCCTTGCTGTCTTAGGGTTTTGCCCCAATGCCTGAAGCAAGGAAGACATTCAGTAAATGTTTGTAAAAGGGGGAGAGAATTTCTTCATTCAACAAACATTTATTGACCCCCTAGTGACCTTTCCAACTACAGCTATCAACAGCCCCACATGTTCTTAAGCTGCCCTCCATCCCTGTAGATGTCCTGGAAAGGGTTAGTATGCTAGCTTCATCACTAAGACCAGGTGGTAATTATGTACATTAACTGAGACAGGTCCCCACATATCCCCACGTTTGTACCTTGAGGAACTCACGGTTCAGATAGAGGAGGAGATAACTTGCCTAAGGTCACACAGAAGGTCCAGTTGAGGCTGACCTTCACCAACTCATCCTCCAGTTCCCAGACCTACTGCCCGAGACAGGGTTGGTCCAGGGTTTTCTTGGACAGTCCTAGTTGAGCAGATATCATCCCCGGTCCCCTTTGCCTACATGACCAGCCCTACCCTTCAAGGTCTCTCCAGTGGTGAGGCAGCCAAGTCTAGCTTGTTCACAGCCCAGCAGCTGTGAGCCCCTTTCCCTTACCCCCTCCCGTGCTGCCTTGGGCTGAGCACCCCACCCCCAGTACCCCCAAAGGCCCCATTTGGGGAAAGGGAGGAGGGAGGAAAAGAGAAACCCACAGGGCCTCAGGGGCACAGCCCTTGAGGAGCCCCGGTGTTTGGTTTCAATTAGGAGGAGAAATTCCAGGAAGCTAGGCCAGTGCTGGGGGAGGGAGTGTGCAGAGCTGGGTTTAGAAAAAGGAGGCTCCTGGAATCCAGCCTCCGGAAGAGGCTCCCAGAGGGCTGAGCTCAGGGCCAGCTGGGGAGCTGTGTGACCTGTAGGGCCAGGCTCATGTCCCAGGTCAGTGTGTACCTTCAGGGTGGCTAAGATGTGGGCCAGGTGCCTGTTACCATTCAGATCCTCAAGACTCAGTGACCAGTGGCCAGCATTGCATCGCTCCTGTTCTTGCTAACATTGTTCTGGAAATTCCAGCTTGGGGTGGGGAGGGCTGCCTGATGACAATGCAGTCAGCCACATACGGAGATGGCCTTAGCCAGGAGTTAGAGCCAGCCCAGGAGTCCCAGGTAAACAGAACAGCTCTGCAGGATAGTCCCCCTGAGACAGAGCACCCAGGAGCAGAGCGGGGAGCTGAGAAGCCAAGGGAAGAATGGATGGTCCTGTCCTGTTCACCCTGCCCATCTTGGCACACTGCCCCTAGTGCTTGACACCCAGCAAGTGCTGGGTAGAGTCTGATGAACTGTGTTGGGAAGTCTCAAGGGAAGTTTCTTAGAAAAGGCTGTATCTAAGTGAGAAGGAGGTAAGGGCCCGTCTGCGGCACAGTGGGCATCTTATGGTGTGCTGACCAAGGAAGTTGGAACACTACCCTGTAAGCTGTAGGGATCCCCTAAGAGAAAACCAGGGAACCATTCAAGCAAGGACCTATAGTTCCCAGCAGTATTAGGGAAGCAGGGCTGGCGTCATGACAGAGCTCACTCTTGGCTGCCAGGTCCCCAGCTGTTGACTCAATGTAGCTTCTCTCCTGCCAGTCCCTGCCACTGTCAGAAATCTTGGGTGCTTGGGGTATGGTATGTCGCTTCAGTGCTGAGTGACTCTGGGTTATATCCCCCTGACCTCCTAGACCAGAAGGCAGACCAACACATCTTCCCAGGTGTGACACAGACTGTGAGTAGGATGGGGCAGGTGAGGTTCCAAAGTTCACAGACCAAGCCATAGAAAAATGGAGCCTCTGCCTTGTTGTCATGTCTCAGCATTCAGGAGGCAGAGGTTGGCAACCTCTGTGAATTCAAGACCACAAAAAGAAAAAGAAAGAAAAGAAATGACAGAGACAGAGCCTCATCTTTTTTAAAAAAATTGATTTTTTTTTTTAACCTGTATCTAAATCTTTTGCCTGCATGTTTGTACATTCAAAGGTGTCAGATCCCCTGGAATGGATGGTTGAGAGCCACCATGTATGTGCTGAGAACCAAACTCTGGTTCTCTGGAGAAACAAGTGCTCTTAGCTGTTGAGGTATCTGTCCAACCTCTAGAACCTCCTCTTAACAAAAGCTCTTCCAGGTGTCTGGAGAGGCAGCTAAAGAGTGGGGCACGTCATCTAGTTTGCATAAGACCTTGGTTCTTTCTCTGGCATCCCAGTAAGAAAACGTAAGGCTTTCTTTTCTTTTTTCTTTTTCTTTTCTTCTTCTTCTTCTTTTTTTTTTTTTAAGATTTAGTTATTTATTTTCTG
>CM052702.1:99751914-99794414 GCA_028551405.1 Uromys caudimaculatus
TGCTCTTAGCCACTGAGCCATCTCTCCAGCCACCCCCCCCCCCTTCCCTTTCTTTCTTTTTTTTTTTTTTTTTCTTTCAGGGTTTCTCTGTGTAGCCCTGGCTGTCCTGGAACTCACGCTGTAGACCAGGCTGGCCTTGAACTCAGAAATCCACCTGCCTCTGCCTCCCAAGTGCTGGGATTAAAGGCGTGCGCCACCCCTGCCTGACTTCAAGTGCATTCTTGTTTTGCCTGCAGGTATGTCTGTATGAGAGTGCCAGATTCTCTGGAACTGGAGTTACAGTTGTGAGCTGCCATGTGGACTCTGGGAATTGAACCTGCGTCCTCTGGAAGAGCAGCCAGTGCCCTTAGCCTCTGGGTCATCTTTCCAGCCTTCCTTTTGTTTAGTTTTAGTTTTTATTTGGGGTATAGAGACATACACTTGTGGAGGTCAGAGGACAACTTTCGAGCGTCAGTTCAGTCCTGCAACCAGGAATCACACTCAGGAGGTCAGGCATAGAAAGTAAACAGTTATACCTGGTGAGCCATCACACACACACACACACACACACACACACACACACACACACACACACACACACATCCTTTTTTTTTTCAAGACAGAGACAAAGTTTCTCCAGGCTGCCTTGGCCATCCTGGAACTCATGCTGTAGTCTAGGCTGGCCTTGAACTCATGGAAATTCCCCTGCCTCTGCCTCCTGAGTGCTATAACTAAAGGTGTGTGCCACCACTTGGCTCAGCTCAAGTTCTTCTAGGTTGTGTCTTCAATTAGGTTTAGGCAGACAAAGGCTCAGTTTAAGGCTGGTGTGAGGGTTGATATGTCTGTTAAAACTTTTTTGTTGGCCGGCAGTGGTGGCGCACGCCTTTAATCCTAGCACTTGGGAGGCAGAGACAGGCAGATTTCTGAGTTCGAGGCCAGCCTGGTCTACCAAGTGAGTTCCAGGATAGCCAGAGCTACACAGAGAAACCCTGTCTCGAAAACACCAAAAAAAAAAAACAAAAAAACCTTTTTTGTTTATTGTAAGATAGTCCTGCTATATAGCAGCTGTGAGCATTGAACACTCAGCCTCCTAAGTGCCAGGGTTACAGGCATTTGCCACCATACCTGGTGTTAATGCCTTTCTTCCCCTGGTAAATCTGCCCGTATGGCAAAGAGAGAGTCCTCCTAGCAGACACAACCATCTAAGCTAGAATTGGTTCATTTTCCTTGAGTTTATTTTTATCTTTGCCTTCTGTTTTTTTGGAAAGTCATGCTGGTTTTCCATTTCGAGTACTGATGCAGTTTCCTTGTTAAATAAAGTTTTCCAAAGCTGAACTAATTCAAAAGAAAACACTAAGTCACCATGCATGGAAGCCTGAGTCTAAGAATCCCAGCTAGCCAGCTAGTCAGTACACTGAGGCAGGAGCTTCGCTTGAGCCTAAGAGTTCAAGGCCAGCCTCTGGGACAGAGTGAAACGGATGGGAAGGAAGGGAGATAAGAAGGGAGGGGACATACTAAGTAGACTGTAAATAGGTGTGACAAAGCCCCAGAGACGCTCTGAGTGGAAGTGAGACCTGTTATCCCACCACAAGGGAGATGGAAGCAGGAGAAGCAGATGGTCACATCCATTCAGTTTGTTTTTTGATATTTTGAGACAGGGTCTCTCTATGTAGCCCTGGCTGTCTTGGAGCTCTATGTAGACCAGGCTGGCCTCACATGCAGAGGTCTACCAGCTTCTGCCACCGCATACTACTCATATGACTGGCTCCAAATCAGCGTTTCTTTGTGTAGCCTTGGCTGTCCTGGAACTAGCTCTTTAGACCAGGCTGTCTTCAAAATCACAGAAATCCTCCTGCCTCTGCCACCTGAGTACTGGAATTAAAGGCATGCACCATCACCACCCAGCTCCAAGTTGGAGGCTAGCCTGGGCTACTTGAAATTCTGTCTCAAAAAAATAAACAAGGGCAAGGGAGATGGCTTTATGGGTTAGCACTTGCTATGCAAACATGAGAACTGGAGTTCAGATCCCCAGAACTCATGCAAAGTCAAATGAGGTAACACAGGTCTGTAACCCAGTGTGCCTATGAAAGGTAGATGCGCATAGGCCAGCTGGCCTGGCTTGTGTAGTGACAAATAGGAGAGCCCATTTCAAACATAGAGGACGTGAAGATGGACACTGAACTTGCCCTCTGACTTCCATATGGTGGCTATGGCACATGTGTGTCCACAATCACAGACTGGGGAGCACACACATGTGCACGTGCACACGCCCAAGTACACACACACGCGCACATCCAAACACACCTTATGTTTCTTATGCTGTCTCTCTAGTCCTAAGCTCAGTTATTCCATCAGAAACGGGCTTGGAGTCCAGGTGCTGTGGTAGTGCAGGGGATTTACAGGTGGGGTGAGTCCTATTTCCCAAAGAGTGGCTCTTGGCAACTTCAACACCATCCGCTTGTCCTTTGCTGCCTAGACATGAAGGGGCATGAAGGAGAAGCCTCCAGCTGGAGTAGCTGAACTGGAAACCTGGTCATCCCTTTTTTATTTTTCCAGGGCTGGCATCGAACCCACAGCTTTGTGCAAGCACTCTGCCACTGAGTCGTATCCAAGCCACGCTGACCTCTTCTGGATGATTCTGGGGCAGACTCTAGGGAGAGAACTCTGGGACTGGAGATGGTGGAAAGAAGCTGTCAGGAAGCCCCTTGGCAGACTCACTGATCTTACCCCATTTCAGGAGACATGCTAATGAAGGCAAAGACTCAAAGAGATGCCTTCCTCCCAACTGTGATGCTCACAAGTTCTTTGGCGTCATCTAAGAACTTAAATTCATCCACAGTTCAGGTCTCCTTGGCTGGTTCCCACTCCTTCCTCAAGATTCTCATCCTCCTTCCTGCCACTTGTCCTTCCAACCTGGGCTGAGTCCTTGTCTCCTCAGAATCCCAACCCCAGGCACTCACATCATCACTGGGTTTGTGGATCTATTGACCCCAAGGATGGGACATCTATTCCATCTTGATACACAGTACAGGGTCTGGATCTAGACAGTGCTCAGTACAATTCTGCAGAATTGAAGAGGGCGCACTCAGGGGGCATTGTGGTGGCTTTAGTCTGATTCCTCTGAGAACTGTCATAAGTCCCTCTTTTTATAAGTCAGGTGTCTATTAAGAGTTGTCAGAGGCCGGGCAGTGGTGGCGCACGCCTTTTATCCCAGCACTTGGGAGGCAGAGGCAGGTGGATTTCTGAGTTCGAGGCCAGCCTGGTCTACAGAGTGAGTTCCAGGACAGCCAGAGCTACACAGAGAAACCCTGTCTCGAAAAACCAAAAAAAAAAAAAAAAAAAAAAAGAGTTGTCAGAAACCAGGGAAAACAGAGATCTTACATCACCAGATAATGGGTGATGGTCAAATCCTGGTTAATGTTCAACTGGAATAGATAGTTGATTAGCTGAGCTCCTTCTGTGTATTAAACAGCTGTCCTAGCCCCTACCACAGTGGCAGGAGGGCGGAGAGGGGACAGGATATAATGGTTGAAAGATGACATAAAGTGAGAGCAGCCATATCTGCAACTCAGGTACACACTTGCTAATTAAATTATGCAAATGTTCCAACTACAGAAAGCACCAGAAGCCTAGATACTGATAATTTTGTCTAAGGAACTTAGATAGAGGAAGTACTATTCTTTGTACTGGGCTTTGAAGCTGAAAGGAGTCCCCTTTCCCATGAGTTAGCCACGAGACTTAGGATATAAAGTGTGTTTAGAGAAAAATGAAGACTAAAAGGAGAGAAAGAGACAGAGAGAGATGGATTCCAGCCTCTTCAAGAAGCATAAGGAATTCTGTTGTTTTGTTTTGAGACAGGGGCTCCCTCACTAAGAAGCTTAGGCTATCCTAGAACGCCATGATCCCCCAGCCACTGGCTCTCATATGCTTGAGATTCCAGACTTGAGCCACCCTGTATCTTACCTCCAGGAAGAGGGGACCTATGACATCTCCCAGAGGGATCAGGACTGATGACACCATGATACCCACTGAAATATTGCTCACTCCTTGATTCTGGAGATAGGCTGAGCACTGTCTAGGCTGAGATGCTGTGCTACATATATTGAAGTGTAGCTTAGGAGAACACTTGCCTGGTACTCACAAAGTCCTGGGTTCCATCCGCAACATGGTAAGATGAAGGAAATGCTTGCTTAGCATTCAAAAGGTCCTAGACTTGATCCCCAGAACCGAAGAACAATTTCTAGTCCAGGATTTGACTAAAGGTATAAAGTGAGCTAGAAGAAAAGAGGGCCCCTGCTTCCTGAGTCAAAAGGTCACTGGTTCCTCTTTCTGTGACCAAGCCCAAATTGTAACCACTTTTGTTCCTAAGCCTGCTCCTTTTGTGCTGGAAGTGAGCCTTACATTTTTTTCCTTCTTCATGAGTGGGAGAGCCCCCCCCACACTTGGGTTTGTGTCCAACAGGCTGGGCCCATGGCCAAGCAACCCCTCCCTCTCTCTCCAATGCCTGTCCTCCCTCCCCTCCTCCAGAGCAGGTCCTCTACCCCTCCTGCAGCCTTGACCTCAGGCAGGCATGCCAAATTGAAAAACAGGCCCTTTTCCTAGGCCAGAGGCATAGGAGGAGGCCAAGCCCAATTCTGGGTCAGAGCACTTTGCCCTGCTCTTCCTCCCTTGCTCCTGTTGTCAAAAACTAGACCTTGGGGAAAGCTGGAGAGGGAGAGCCAGCCGCCTCGGAGAGTGCTGCTGAGGGGGGGGGGGGGGGGGCGAAGGGAATATGTGGGGGATGGGTAGAGAAAACAGAGCTTGGGTGTGTGTATGTCTGTGTGACTACAGGACTCTGTAAGAGACGGTGTGCGTGTTTGTATGTGCATGTGTGTGAGTGTGTGTGTGAGTGTGTGTGTGTGTGTGTGTGTGTGCTGGCATTCTCATGCCCGTGCCTCCCCCCTACAGTAAGCTGTACCTTAAAGGCACAGCCCCTCCTCTTGAGTCGCCAACCTCCATCCATCTCAACCAGAAGTACCTCCTGTCATCAGCTGGGATCCAGCGCCCACTGGTCCCCAGTGCCTGCAGCACCTAGGAAGGAAAAGCTGCCGCACTCAGATCTCCCTCACAAGCTGCAGTCAGGGATGTGGAGAGCTTAGGAAGGAGAAGCGGAGAACAGAGCTGGAGTACCCTAAGGAAAGAGGTGGGGAGGAGCCCAGCTCTTCCCTCGACAGGGCTCAATTGGGAAGATTCCACCTCTTTCCGAAGCTAACAGAGCCAAAATGTCACCATCCCTGATGAAGATGGGGAGGGATGGGGCAGGTCAGCTACCATGAATCTGAGGCAGCCTGAGCCTTGGCCTCAGCTCTGTGCCCTCAAGCAACCTTCTTGCTTCCTTGGCAGCTGGAACTTTAGGATGTCTTGTCAACTGCAGCTTCCCCTACCCTCACCCCGGCAGGGGTAGCTTCTTATCTTGCTGCTGGCTCCTCCCCAGTTTGTGACCCTAGACAGGTCCCTCACTGGTGCTCTCTGGGCTGGTGTTGCTTAGATGTGTAAAGGAGACACTGAGTGCTGAGAGGCTACCAGCTTTCTCAAACAACACTGCCTGGTTCTCAGCCTTATGAAGGGTATCATTTGATGAGAAAATGCCTTGTGTATGAGAAATTATCCTACACCAGCCTTCAACCCTCCGAGACTTATCTCCGGGCTACAAAAAAAATACTGTGCAGCCCTTGATTGTTTGCTTTTGTTTTGAAATGCCCACCAACAACTATCTAGTTAAGAATGCCTTCGACATAGGTGTGGCACACACCATTAATCCCAGCACTAGAATCAGAGTCAGAAGGATCTCTTCTGTGAGTTCGAGGACAGCCTGGTCTACATGGTGAGTCCCAGGACAGCCAGAGTTGTGACCCTGTCTCAAAACCAAAAGGGGGAGGGGTAGTGTGCAACTGTGCAGGGGGTGTGTGTCCAAAGAACCATTTGGTCCAGTTCCTCCAGTCACAGCTAGGGAAATTGAGGATAGGGAAGGTGGTGAACTGAAAGAGCTGCCCAGAGAAGCAGAGGTCATTGCAGGTAGATGCCCTGGTTGCAGCTCCAGGTCCTAGACTCCTAACTGCAGGAGGAGGAGCCGCAGGGGAGCTGGCAAGGACCCCACAGGCCCCTTCCGACCCCTCCCCCAGCCCGCACACCGTCCAGCCACCTGCTCCCCCGCCCACAAGGGCGGGACAACCCCCCCCCCGATCCCCATGGCAACACGCGGCCGGGCGGGCCCCAGCCTCCCTGCTATAGCGCAGTCCATCTGGCCCCAGTCCACCCCAGCTGGGCGGCCCGAGGCTTGCTCTCCGGGGGACCCGGCTGCTCCCTGGGGGTCACTGTAGCCCCGCGGCGACCAGAGCCCAAAGCAACAGCGCCAGGTGCCCGCACCTCCCTGTACCATCGAGATAACTAGCTCCTGGTTTCAAGAAGTGGATCAGAAACCACCTGCCTTCCTGAATCTACCTTTAGTGCAGAAGGCAGAAACACTCCTCCAAAACAGTCCGGTGCTGCAGAAGGCAGAATGGAACAGCTCAGTGCTGCGCCGGAGCCCAGCTTTTTGGAGACAGTAGACGTGGGTTCCAGTTCCCAAGAAGTGTGAACTTAGCCGGCTACCATGTGAAACAATGGTGGTCACAGACCCTGCCTCCCGGAATGGTTGTAGGGAGTAAGTAGGTGGATATATACAGAAAAAATACACAAGCCGGGTAGTGGTGGCGCACGCCTTTAATCCCAGCACTTGGGAGGCAGAGGCAGGCGGATTTCTGAGTTCGAGGCCAGCCTGGTCTACAGAGTGAGTTCCAGGACAGCCAGGGCTACACAGAGAAACCCTGTCTCGAAAAAACAAACAAACAAACAAACAAAAAAACCAACCAAACAAACAAATACACGGAGGTAGAATTAATAAATATACCAGTTACTATTTTTAGGGAAGACTACCAGTGGGCAAGACAAGCCAAAATGGAAGGGTCCTGGCCCAGCCTGGGGCAGTGTGGGTTGGACCTTAGAAATAATAATTAGAAACCAAAGCAAAAGGGGACATTGTGGGCAAGGACAAGGAGGTGAGATGTGGGAGACAAACTGTGGGGAGACTGCGCCCACCATGCTTTGGCAGCTGAGGAAGCACTTGGATTGTGTGATAGTGAAAGGGACCGGGGCCAGAGCTTCTAAAGGGTTTGGGAGAAGGAAAGTGTCCTGTGGTTGACTATCAACCTGCCCTATGGTGGAATAGCTTCAATAAGTTAGTGGTCCTGGAAGGCAAGGCTCAGGCAAGGCAAGTCCAGGGAAGGGGCAGAATCCAGAGCTGCTCATGCAGTGGACCACAGCAGCAGTGGCGGATGGATGCTCAGACGCTTTGGTTGGCCACTGGGAGCACTTCAGGGCTGAGAGAGGAGCATACCAAGGGTGAGGAAGGAATGAGGTTCTGACTTTGAGAAGCAGGTGGATGTTGTGGGCGATGGCCAGCTTGAAAACAGCTTCAGTGTGAAGCTAAGAGGCCTGAGCTGCAGAAAATAGAGGGATGGGCCAGGCCACAGGGCTGGATGGTAACCAGTGTCCTAGAGCTGTCCAGAGTCTGCAGGTGTAGGTGCCCCTTCACAGAGAACAGAATCATCATCCTGCACAAGAAGCCCTAAGTGTCCTTGCATGGACACCCAGTAGAAGCAGAGAGAGAGACTTAGGGCTTGAGAGATAGCTCAGCAGTTAAGATCATTCTCATTCGCTGATCTTACATAGGACCAGGGTTTGATTCCCAGCCACCCACATGGTAGCTCACAACCATCTGTAACTCCAGGTCCAGGGGATTTAGCACCCTCTTCTGGCAGTGCACATACATTCATGAAGGCAAAACACTCAACAAGAAAATCTTTAATAGACTGGTGGCACACACCTTTAATCTCGGCACTCTGGAGGCAGAGACAGGTGGCCAACCTGGTCTACAAAGCAAGTTCCAAAACAGCCCAAGACTGCACAGAGATACTCCATCTCAAAAAGACCAAAACCAGCCAACCAACTCAAAGATTCCAAGCTACAGTCTACATGTGCTGTGATGATCTCTTTCCAAGCTGCTACCAGGTCAAGAATTCCAGAGCCCAGGTACCTAGAGAGTGATCTGAAACAAGAGCTCAATAAGCTCAGAGAACATACTCTCTTGTGCCCCGTTCCCCTCCCATTAACCTTGTGGGGAGGAGTGAGGCTGGAAAATGGTTTAGGAGATCCCTACATTATAAGGTTCAGAGTAAAGACCCAATTGCCTGGGGGCAGACTTCCTGCCTCTGTTTCCATCAGAGCTGTTACTTTTCCAAGAAACATACCACAGTGTCCGAAGCCTTTGTCCCTCTGCTCCATGACCAGCTAAGGAAGGCTCAGATTTTGCCTGCAGGCACAGCCAGAGTCTGCTGGTGTAGGGAGAGAGGAATTCTAAAGCCTCCTACTCAGCCACCTCACGGACTATCACGCCACACCACATGTGCCAGCCGTCAGCTGCCCTGAGAGCTGTTACTGTGGAAACAAGGAGGGTGTAGTAGATAGTAGTAGATCTGTAGTTCCAGCATTCAAGAAACTGAGGCAGGAGGATTACTATGAATTTGAGGACATCCTCGGCTACATAATGAGACTTTGTCTTTAAAAAAAAAAGAAGAAAGAAAGAAAGAAAGAAAGAAAGAAAGAAAGAAAGAAAGAAAGAAAGAAAGAAAGGAAGGAAGGAAGAAAAGGTCTGGGCTGGAGAGATGGCTCAGTGCTTAAGAGCACTGACTGCTCTTGCAGAGGACCCAGGTTCGGATCCCAGCGCCCACGTGGTGGTTCACAGCTGTAACTCCAGTTCCACAGGATCCCATCTGCCCTGGTGTATGAGCAATAGGCACACAAGCAGTGTACATACACATGCAGACAAACACCCAAACACATAAAATAAAAATAAAAACAGAACTCAAGAGATGGCTCAGTGGATATGGTCTCTTGCTGCCAGGCCTGACAACCCGGTTTTCATTCCCAGGATCCACATGATGGAAGGAAAGAACCAGTTTCCTGCAAGTGTCCCCTGAGTGCTTCAGGAGCACACTGGAGCATTTCCCCACTCCACTACCACCCACTCCCAACAATAAATAGTAAGCAAATAGTTGTTGTTGCTGTTTATTTAAAGGAAAGGAAGAGGAGCAGGCTCCAAGAAGGCTGAGGAGGGGTAGGCTTCCTAACAGGGCACCACTCGGCTCCTTTGTAGCCTCAGAACTCTCCTGAGCCACAGGTGAGGGCCTGGAACCTCAGGGGAAAACTGTAGCTTATTCAAGGACCATCCAGACAGAAGGAGAGTGGTGGAATTTGACTGTGGACCCTTAAAGCCCAGGGCTAGACCAGGACAAACATACTGGGCCCTTACTTATGGCTAGCTTAGAGGAGCTGAGGCTAGCAGGAAGCCTGGGCAGGCCAGCTCCATTGAGGGCCTTGGAATGTGAGGAATGTCCATCCCCAGGGCTGGGTGTGGACAAGGTGACCTCTGGGAGATAAAGTCAAATTCCAATACTGAGAAGTAAGGTCTCAGAAAACAGCAGAAACCGGCCTGGGGTGCTACAGGCAAGGACTGGGATGGAAGCGGAGCCCGTCTGGCTCCAAGCCCCTTCCAGACATAGTTATTAGAACTGAGGTCTGCAGTAGGGTGCTGGGAAAGGGCAAGATAACACTCCAACTCCTGTTAGGACACTAGGTATGTCCTCCCTACTCTGCCAATGACTGCATTCCTTGAACTCTGTCCCCAAGCATTACCTGGTCACTTGCCTGTTACCCCTTAGGAAGCTCTGGAGAGCCAAGGAATGAGAGGTAATTTGCCAAAGATCACCCAGATGGTGGGAAAATTAAATATAAAATGAAATCTCAATGGAGCTGGTGAGATGGCTCAGTAGAGAAAGGTCCCTGCCTCCAAGCCTAGTGACCTGAAGTCAAGCTCTGGAACCCACAGGGATGAGAGCAGAGAACCGACTCCCGACTCCCACAAGTTACCCTTTCCTATTCACATGTGTAGCACGGCTTGAGCAGGCACACAAACACACGTACATACACACACATCATAGTAATAAGAGCACTAACTGCTCTCCCAGAAGACTTAGGTTTGATTCCACATGGTGGTTCACAACCAAACACCCATACAGATAAAATAAAATATTAATTTTAAAAGTTTTTTGAATCCTCCAACAACTGGAATGGGAGCAGGGGGTGGGGCAGACTCTGTTGGATCCAATTCCCCTCACTGAGCCACCTTGTCTGGCCTCAGTGGGAAAGGATGTGCCTAGTCCTGCAGTGACTTGATGGGCCAGGGTGGGGTGATACTGAGGGTGAGTCTCAGAGGAGAAGGGGAGGGTGGGTATGGGGAGGGACTGTGTGTGTGGGAATGTGGAGGGGGGAATCCAGAGGGGGCTGCTATCTGTGGATACTCCCTGCTTGGAGCATTCTCCCTCTACTGGTTCCTCTCTGCCCAGCTCCTGACCTCCTCAGTCCTTAGAAACCACCACTTCCAGGAACCTTCCTCAGTGCCCATTCCACACTTTAGAGCAGCTCTGGATTGTGCCATGCGCTGCAGGTGT
The DNA here is from genome assembly GCA_028551405.1 of Uromys caudimaculatus. Lineage (NCBI taxonomy): Eukaryota > Metazoa > Chordata > Mammalia > Rodentia > Muridae > Uromys > Uromys caudimaculatus. Next base: position 99,762,480 of record CM052702.1, read on the forward strand.
CTCTTCTACTGAAGAGGTCCAGGAGAGGTTTCTTTCGTTCGTTTGTTTTTTATGTTTTTATTTCTGATTTGTTTTGTAGTGAGTCAGGGTCTCAGTACTCAGCCCAGGCTGACTTCAGACTCAGAATCCTCTTGTCTCTGCCTCTGGGTGCACACCATGAAGGCAGGCTGGAATCTTGCCCTTGTGTTTGCTATTGTTTCCCTAGCCCGGCATGACACTTGCATTGGCTTGCTGCTTTCTCTGGGCCTCTCCATACAAGGGAGGGTCCTCTGACATAGTGAGTATGGTCCTTCCTTTTCAGCCATGGGGACCCTGGGCACTGTTGGCCCAGGGTAAAAGCCTGGATTCAGCTTAGGAGACTGGGCCTCCTCCTTCCCTCTCTCCCCTTGACTTCTTGTGATCAGGTTCTGTGAAGACCTGCTTGGTGAGGTTCTAAAATCGAAACGATAGCCGGGCAGTGGTGGCGCACGCCTTTAATCCCAGCACTTGGGAGGCAGAGACAGGCGGATTTCTGAGTTCGAGGCCAAACTGGTCTACAGAGTGAGTTCCAGGACAGCCAGGGCTACACAGAGAAACCCTGTCTGGGGGAAAAAAAAATCAAAACGACAGAGGGAAGCAGTATAGGCAGTTGCAGAGGTCCTCAAAGAATGCAGAATGGCTTCTGCTGGAAGACCTTCCATGCCCTGAGCAGACTGTGGACGGGTAACTGCAGGGTAGGGAAGAAGGGAGAAGCTAGACTGGAAGTGATTAGGCAAGACCTTAAACCTGGTCTTCCACTTTGCGTGTTCGCAGGGCTTAGCTTCTTCTATGAGAGAGGCAGGGCTCAGCCCAGCTTGGACAGAGGTAACATGGAGTCCATCCTCTTTATTGGAAAGATTTCATTTTCTGCCTTGGTGGAAGGCAGGAAGAAGTGGTATGGATGGAGCATTCTCCAGAGGCTCAACACCCAGCCTGGAAGCTCTACCCAGCTCCATGCCCACCCGACTTCTAGGTCTCTTCCAGGAAGCACGGTGCCTGAGGAACCAGACGGTGCCCACTGGTCACTGCACAGGGTGGGTTACCCTCTGTGTTCGCCTCCATTGCCCTCCAGTGCTGGATGCTGCTTGCCCAGTAGTGGGGAGAGAGGTTAAGGACTCCCTGCTAACCCTATGGTTCCCTGTACCTACACTGCTTCACCAGGGTCTTCCTGGATTCATTAAGTCTTCTCACCCAGGCAATCTGGGCCAGGACCGACTACTAGCCTGGAGTGCCAGCACCCCAGGTCTGTGCAAAGAGAAGCAATTTCTTACCTCTGAATAGCAACTAGAAGACAAACCTTCCCCTCCCCCTCCCTTCCCCCTTCCCCCTTCCTCCTTTTCCACTCCCCATCCCCCCCAGCCCACTGAACTAGTTTCCTGTCTGTCCAGGAAACAGGACTGCCTGAGCCTAAGCCCTAGAGTCTAAAAGGAGAGGGAAAAGGGAAAAGTTTGCTTTGGTGCAGCTGGTCTGTGCCCCATTCCTTTGATCGGCCTCCCCAGCCACCTTCCAGACAGCACCTATTTTTTATAGGAGAAAACTTGGACTCAAGAATGTTTAGCCTGAGCCTTGTGGTGGTGACACACACCCTTAAATCCAGAACTCAGAAGGCAGAGGCAGGCGGGTCGCTGTAAATTTGAGGGCAGCCTGGTCTACAGAGTAAGTTCCAGGACAGCCAGGGCTACACAGAGAAACCCTGTCTCAAAACATTAAAAAACAAACAAACAAAACAAGGAATATAGCCTGGCCATTCTAAAGTAAGTCACACAGTTGATTGCTTCCTCATTCTGGGGCTTCAGGCTAGCAAGAAGAGGTGCTGAAATCTACCAGAGGCTGGCCCCTTCAGGACCCCTGCAGTGAGGGTACACATCTTTCCGTAAGCCCAGCCCTCTGAAGGTTGAGGCAGAGGGGTGTTGAAGCAGGGAGATACTCGGTTCAAGTATCAAGTACAGCCTGGACTGTACTATAAAGTTCTCTATCTCCAAGCCTCAGAGCCCTAGAGAAAGACGTCTAGGTTCAGTCAGGGTGTACAGAGAGAGCAGGCCTGCCAGACCCTGTCCCAACATGCAAGTCATTTGCTTGATGAGCCCTCTGTCCAGCTGCACTCTCCCTTAGAGGGACCTTTGGCAGTAGGTGCTGAGGGCCCCGCCTTGGGCACAGACTTTGTTATGATCCCAGCCCTATTGTTTCCTAGCAAGATACAAGCGTCTCCTGTCAGATGCTTCTGGCCTCTGCAAAATGGAGTTTTCTGGAAAGAACAGCTCAGGGGGAGAATGAACTGTGAGACCCAGACCTACAAAGTTCTCACATTTCAATGGGGAGGCAGACAAGCGACCCCACCCACTCATACACACTAAAAGACTTTTACACTCAGCTCTCAGTGCGACTGGTCACCCTTCTTCAAACCTACATCCCACCCTGCTCTGGCCCCTGCAGCTCCATCCTCCCCTTTCTCCCTCCCACCCCCATTCTCCCCACCCAAGAACAAAAGGGACATTTGACATTCTTTGTGGTGCAGACTCATTCTCTGAGACCTGGGACTTACCAGGCCCACAGCTGGGACCTGCCACCTTCCCCCAGTACTGGCCCAGCTCTCCAGGGATGCCTTCCAGGGGAGAGGAAGGGAGGGGCCTTAAAGGAGCAGAGGCTGCTTTCAGGATCTGCAGGAAGGAAAGGAAGAGGGCGCAAGGTAGCCTGAGGAGGCTGTAGTCACGTGACCTGTGTGTGCTCAGGCTTGGGGCTACACAGCAGTCAGCACCCACTCTTTCAGCTCTTCATTCTCTGGGGTCTCAGCATTGTTTTTTGTTTGGTTGCTGTTGTTGGAATTTCCTTCTTGGTTTGGTTTTTTTTTTTTTTTTGGTTATGGCTTGTTTATCTATTTTGAGACAGTAATGTTCTATTTAGCCCAGGCTGGCCTGAAATTCATGATCCTCCTGCCTCAGCCTCCCAAGAAACTAGTCCCAATCCTGCTCTCTTCTGCTGTGTGATCCAGAGTGAAATCTTTTCCCACTCTGGACTTAAGTCTCTCTTGTGTAAAGTGAAGGGGCATGGAGAGGGCATGCATTCCAGAAGTCTCTGAGGCAGGCACTGGGTAGATGCATGACAGGGAACAAGCCAGCTCCCTGGGTCTAGTCCTACAAGTCCATCAGGAAAGGGCACAGATGGAGTTGTGGCAACATTTCCATTGCAATAGAAACCCCAAACTGGGACCACAAAGCCAGTGAAGAACTGCCCTACTCTCTACTGGTGTGGTCTTGCGGAACTCACAAAGCTCTCTCTCTCTCTCTCATCAATGTCCCCCAGCCGTGTGTGTGTGTGTGTGTGTGTGTGTGTGTGTGTGTGTGTGTGTGTGTGTGTGTAACTATGGAGGCTAGAGGTCAATTTTAGATATCCTTTCTCAGGAGTTGCCCACATTGGAATTTTGTTTGTTTATTTGTTTTGTTATTAAGAGAAGATCTCTCCTGGCAGTGGTGGCGCACGCCTTTAATCCCAGCACTTGGGAGGCAGAGGCAGGTGGATTTCTGAGTTCGAAGCCAGCCTGGTCTACAGAGTGAGTTCCAGGACAGCCAGGGCTACACAGAGAAACCCTGTCTCAAAAGCTGGCCTCAAACTCACAGAGATTCACCAGCCTCTGCCTCTCCATACTGGGATCAAAGGCATGCACTACAACTTCCACATCTTTATTGTTTGTTTGTTTGTTTTTAATTTAAAAAGAAGTATTATTAGCGTGCTTGAGTGTGTGTATATGTTTGCTCACATGAGTGCAAGATGTCTGTGTGAGGGTACACATGGGTGTGGAGGTCAGAGGACAACATTATGGAGTTGGTTCTCTCCTACTTTTATGTAGGTTAGGGTGACAGGGCAGTCGCACTCACTACCAGGCTTGTCCAGTGAGTGTCTTTCCTTTACACTATCTTGCTAGGCCAGTTTTTTGAGACAAGCTCTCTCCCTGGGACCTGGAACTCACTGATTAGGGTATACTGGCTAGCCAGTGAGCCCCACAGATATCTCCCTAGCCCTAGGATTGCAGACCTATGTCACTCTGTCCAGACAGGGCCTGGGGCTCAGACTCAAGAGTCTCATATTTGTATGCCATGCATACATGCTGACTGTGTCATTTCCCCAGCCTCTATTCCCCCCCCCCCCCTTTTCCTCAGAAAATCAAGGCCGCCATCACAGGGGCTAGACCCTGTCCCAGTCTGGGATAGTGTCTAGGACCCGATGATGTCTGTGGGATGGGAAAAGATGGTACCATGCAGCCGGCATTAGACGGGCCATGGGTGCCAGGAGCAAGGCAGAAATCTGGACTCGGCTGTAGTTTAGTTTGGCGGGAGTCTAGGGTTTGTTTGAGGGGAGAAGAGGAAGCTGGGGGCTCAGCAGCTGGCTAAGGAGCCTGTTTTGTGGGTGCAGGAGCACTAGGGCTCACTGCATGCCAGGCAGAGTTTATTCACTACAGTTGCCATACAGAGTGAATTCGAGCTACAGAAAGAGCATGTGGAGCTGGGACAGCTGTACATACAGGTACCTTCTGACAAAGGGACGTGTGGGGGAAGGGCAGAGAACGGGCTCACCATGTTGCTGAGCAAGTCCTCCAGGGAAAGAGGGGAAGTGAGCAGAGAGATGGAGCAGGGAGAGGAAATGAAAGATTAAGTGCATAAGGGCCATAAAGCTCAGTGCAGGCCCAGCCGGACAGATTCCCAGTTTATAGATACATTTTTATGTTCAGGGATGCCCCACCAGGCCTGATGGCCCAGTGAGAGCAATCACCCATCGAGGCAGGGGAGGAAAGTGGGTCGGAAGGGACCCTTTAAGCACTGTGGTCCTCTCTTGCCACCCCCTCCACCTATCCCCAGGCCTTTGCCTGGCTGACAGCCCAGCTGGAAGCAATTGTAGGCGCCCCCAGCCTAGACACTGCATCCCGCAAAAGGCCCTGGTAAATAGCAGCCCACACCCTAGACAGCCTGCAGCGCCCCTCCCCTGCCCCCTTGCAGCCCCCTGCCCGGAAATTTAAAACAACTGCTCAACACGGTCTTAAATCCTCCAGGAAGGGGTTTGGGTTGACAGAATGGTAGTTTGAGACTAGCCTAGGCCCTGCCTGGAGATCTCAGGGCCCCAGCACTCCCTGAGCTGCCATGAAATACCTACTTCTTCCTCAACCCAGGATGACCAAATTCTGGTCCTCTGCTCTGTCCTGGCATTGGGACTGCCAGGGAGCAACAGTAACCTGTGTATAGGAAGAACCTATCACCTGGCCCTCCATATGCCCTGAGCCATCATGATGCTTTTGGGGCTTGAGTCTCCTCCTCTATCAAATAGGTGTGACTTTTAGCTAGTCTATCTCTCTGGGTTACAGAGCAACATGTGCTCAAGTGGAGCGGTGGGTGGAGCTGAGGCGGTAGCTCAAGTGTTAGCGAGATGGTTCATTTGTCAGGTACTTGCTGTCAAACTTGACAACCTGGGTTCAAGCCTTGCAACCCACACTCGGGAAGGAGAGAACTGACTCTCACAAATCATTTTCTGACCTTCATATATGTGTCATGCACACCCTTACCTACACCACTTCCACAAATAAATGTTATTAAAAAAAAAAAAAAAAGAGGGGACTCCTGACCAGAGGAAGGACAACCATGGACACTATGGCCAATGCATGGTTTTGCAAGACACAGCCCTGCCTATGTACACTGCTCGCTCCTACTGCCCATTCCCCTGGGGTTGTGTTGGCTTCCCCTGGGAAGTGTGAGGAAGGAATATAGCCAGTCCCTGCACCAGATGGATCTTCAGCAGCATCGAAAGGCCCCAGGCAAGCCTCGGACAAATCCCCTGCCCTGCCCCGCCCCCACACTGGGACAGACCTCAGCCAGCAGGCCTCCCAGCTTTGATCAATACAGGGCAGGCAGCCAAGGCGGCTGCAGGCTTCATCCTCCCAGGAGGCCCTAGCTCAGCCAGGGTCACAGTGGGGAGGGGCTGACGCCCAACTCAGGGGCTGGGGGCAGGGTAGGGGGAACAGAGAAGGAGAGCTTCACCCACAGTCATTCACTCTTTTGGCAATGTCTGTTCAGCCCACAAATATTTAGTGAGCACCAGCTATGTACCAAGCCCTCTCACCAGCACGGGTAACATCACAAGGAGAGCTCTCAGAAAACACACGGAGAAGAGACAAAATGCATGAACAAAACAACAGAAAGGGTAGTTCCAAAAGGTGGCAAAAGCTGGGCCTGGTGGTGCATACTCATAATCCCAGAACTTGGCAGGCAGAAGACACAGAATCATGAGTTCAAGCCCAGCCTGAGTTGCATAGCATAGACTCTGCTTCAATAGATAAATAGATAGATAGATAGTTGGTTTGTTCATTTGAGACAGGAGCTCTCTGTGTAGTCCTGGCTGTCCTGTAAATCTCTAATATAGACCAGGCTGGTCTCCACCTCACAGAGTTCTGCCTGTCTCTGCCTCCTGACTGCTGGGATTAAAGGCATGTACCACCATACATACCTGCCTAATTTTTTTTTTTTTTTAATGAATAAACAGAAAATGACTGCTGGGCAATGGTAGCACATACTTCTAGGTGCCAACACACAGGGGGCAGAGGCAGACAGTCTCTGTGAGTTCTAGGACAGCCTGGGCTACACAGTAAAATTCTGTCATGAAAAAAACCAAAACCGGGCTGGAGAGATGGCTCAGAGGTTAAGAGCACTGACTGCTCTTCCAAAGGTCCTGAGTTCAATTCCCAGCAACCACATGGTGACTCACAACCATCTGGAATGGGATCTGATGCCCTCTTCTGGTGTATCTGAAGACAGCGACAGTGTACTCACATGAAATAAATAAATCTTTAAAAAAAACAAACGCACGCCTTTAATCCCAGCACTTGGGAGGCAGAGGCAGGTGGATTTCTGAGTTCAAGGCCAGCTTGGTCTACAGAGTGAGTTCCAGGACAGCCAGGACTACACAGAGAAACCCTGTCTTGAAAAAAAACAAAAACAAAAATAAAAAAATAAATAAATAAAAAAAAACCCAAACATGATATGAGGTTTTATCCCAGAAATTCATAGTGTGAAGAGAGAATTGACCTTCAAAAGTTGTCTTCTGCCCTCTACATGCACATTCATGTACACACACACACACACACACACACACACATGCATACCACATATACATCATATGCAATAATAAACAAAATAAAACTTAAAGATATCCAGTTGCTTACATTTTTTTCCTTTGCTGTGATAAAATACCCTGGCAAAGACAACCTAAAGGAGAAAGCATTTATTTGGCTCATGATTCCAGATTACAGCCCATCCTGTCAGGGAAGTCACAGCTGTAGAAGTCTGAACGATCTGGTCACATTACATCCATTCTCATGAGCAGAAAACAATTGACTATTACATGCATTCTAGTGCTCAGCTGGCTTTCTCCAGTCTTATACAATTAGATTCCCTTCCTAGGGAATGGTGCCTCCCACAGTGAGCAGTTTCTAAGGGTGAGTTCCAGAATAGCCATACACAGGGAAACCCTGTCTCAGGTGGGGGTGGGAGTGGGGGTGGGAGTGGGGCAGACATGTCTGTAAACCCAGAACTGTGAGGGACAGAGACAGAGGACCGACTACTGGGTCTTGCTGGCCACCTGCCTACCTCCAGGTTCAGTCTCATGAAAATAAGACACAGAATGATGAAGCAGAATACTTAACATTCTCCTTTGGCCTCTCTGTACACACCACATATATAACCCACACATACACACACATACACTTACCACTTACACACACATACAAACATACACACATACAAACATACACATATATATACACATACACACATATACACATACATACATACACATATACACAAACACACACACATACACACACACACACACACACATACACACACACACACACACACACACACACACACACATACACACACACACACAGAAGACTGGTAGGATGCCTGGGGAAGCATTGCATATGGCAGAGACAAGGAGGGTGCTGGCACTGTGTTGATGAAGCTGGAACGCTGGGGGATCTATTTAAAGCATTTGTGACTCCCTTGAGTCAGAGAGGGAAGAGGTTCGGTTAAGGGAAAGGGTAGCCTGGGCTACAAGCACCGCAGAAGGCTTTGCTTTCTCCCACGCTCTGGAGCTGGACGTGCCCTTTGGGAGAGCCTTGCTTTGCTCCTGTTTGAGGTAACAGGGCTGGGACTTTGAACCACTCTTGAACAGCCGTGGGCGAAGGGGCCAGCTGTCTGTTGATGAACAGTCAGGACACCTGTTGTTTCGAGGGCTCTCCGCCACTGGAGGAATGAGAACCTCACCCCAAAGGGGAGATTTGGGTGACACACTAAAGCATCCACTACACTTTCTGACATTTGTAGGGGCAGAACTGTGCTTAGCTGGTGGAGGCACAGCAAGTAGCCAGTGCTAGGGGACACTGAGTCAGGGGCAGTGTCAGCATAGCAAGCAGAGAGGTGGGCAGAGCCCACCCAGAGGAACTTCCTGCTGAGAGCTAGAGAGTAAACTGCTGATTACCTCATGGGGAAAGAGCCTGGGTGGAGGCGTGGGCAGAGCATGTGGAGGGTGTGAACAGACATGACTTAGGACATGAGGCATGAGAACTGGGGTGAGGGGCCCAGGGAGAGGCTCTCACTTGTCACAGACTGCCATGGTGTATTGCAGAGATGTTTCTAGCATCCCATGGGGGTGTTAGATTTTTTCCGACCTTAGAAGATTCTAGCCCGTTGAGGGTTTGAGAAGAAACCTCAAACCAGCTCTATTCCTTCAGGTGGGCAGTTATCTCATTCCTAAACCTTGGTGACAAGTAGGCACGCAGCTCTTGTGTGCCCCAAGGGAAGGAACCCTCTGAGGTTTGATCTTTCTTCTGGAATGTTCCTTCCCAGAGCTGCCTCCTTGGAGCTACCTCCAGGGTCCCCCGTTTTACTCCACTCTGACTGCATCTGTTCTGCCCTTTCTGTCAGCTCCACAAGAGTGAGCACATGGGCCCTATCTCCATCCACACCCTGTTACTGCTGAGTCTCCATCAAATGGAGCCTGAGCTCTCACAGCCAAATGATGGAAAGACAGACAATGGAAAGGTTGAGGGTGAGCCGGGCAGTGGTGGCGCACGCCTTTAATCCCAGCACTTGGGAGGCAGAGGCAGACGGATTTCTGAGTTCGAGGCCAGCCTGGTCTACAGAGTGAGTTCCAGGACAGCCAGGGCTACACAGAGAAACCCTGTCTCAAAAAACAAAAACAAACAAACAAAAAAAACAAAAAAAAGAAAAGAAAAGGTTGAGGTTGGAGAGGGTGTGGCCAGGTTGCCAGCAGGAAATAGGCAGCAGTCGAAAGGGTTCCATGAAGAGATTAACAGAGGTTCAACAGTTGGCCCTCTGTGCTCTTGGGTTCTGCATCTAGAGATGGAGCCAACCACAGAGCAAAATGTACAGGAAGCAAGTGCCAGGGACATAGCTCAGTAAGTGGCATGCTTGCTTGGTAAGCATGAAGCCCTGAATTCAGTTCCTAGCACTGCATAAAACTTTGCCTATATTCCTATCCTTTAGGAGGTAGATGCAGAGGGGATGGAAGTTTAAGGCCAACCTGGGCTACATGAGACCCTGACTCAAAACAACAACAAAAAAAAGAGGCTGGGTTGTGGCACACACCTTTAATCCCAATACTCAGGAGGCAGAGGCAGGCAGATCTCTGAGTTTGAGGCCAGCCTGGTCAACAGAGCTAGTTCTAGGGCAGCCAGGACTAAACAAAGAAACCCTGTCTCGAAAACCACAGACATCCTTTGTGATTACTCTCTGTTCTCCAGACGACAGAGTATTTCTATAGCATTTCATTGTATTGGCTGTTGAAAGGAATCTTGAAATGACAAAGTTACACAAGAGGATGTGAAGCTTGCCTGTAATTAAGGGACTTGAGCATCTGTGGGTCTGCCTGGGGTCCTGAAAAAATCACTCATGGATACCAAGGGACCACTGCCCTCAACATAGATGAGGAGGGCTAAGAAATTCTACAGGAAATGACAAGGTCCCCTGAGGCAGAAGGCATCCTTACCTCTAGGTTCTGACTGGGTGAAAAGATTCTCATAGAACCAGATAAGCACTGGCGCCCTGGAAGTGGGCCACCTAACAGAGCCTTGACGCCAGAGGGGAGGGAGAGGGATGGGTGACACAATTCCTCTCTCCTGCTGAGGCCTCCTGATAGTTGAACCAGAGGCCAGGTTTCCTAGGTTCATGGAAATCAGCCTTCCAGGACAGGGAATTGACAAGCAGTGATAGGAAACAGGCTTGGGGGAGGGACGTGAATTTGAGAGCATCTGGCCCGGAGGCAGGCAGTGCACCTGCACTCTCAAAGTCCACGGAAACGATAGTTCAAATGATGCATTTAGGTTCTAGGAGCATAGAAAGAGTCAGCAAAGGGCTTGGGAAGAACTCACAGGAAAGGAGCAGGCACCTATCAGAGGAGTGGGAAAGAGGGCCAGCGAGATGGCTCAGAGATACAGGTGCTTGCGGCCAAGTGTGATGGTCTGAATTTAATCCCTAGAACCCACAGGGCAGAGAAAGAGAACGGACTCCTGCAAGTTGTTCCATGGCTCTACAAGTGCACTGCGGCATGGTCACACACGCATGCGCACGAGCACATGCACGTGGAGTAAATAATGAATAAATAAAATTAAAGAAATAAAGAAAAGGAAGGAAGGAAGGAAGGAAGGAGGAAGGAAGGAAGGAGGGAGGGAGGAAGGAACGAAGGAGAGAGAGAAAGAGAGAGAGAGAGAGAGAGAGAGAGAGAGAGAGAGAGAGAGAGAGAGAGAGAGAGTCAGAGCCAGCCTGGCATAGTGGTGAGTGCCTTTAATTCCAGCACTTGTGAGGCAGAGACAGGAAGATCTTTAAAGGCCAGCCTGGTCTACCTAGAGAGTTCCAGGACAGCTAGGGCTATGGAGAGAGACCCTGTCTCAGAAAGAAAGAAAAGATGAAAAGAACATTCCAGAACAGCACAGGCAAAGGCTGGAGATGGGTAAGAACGTAGCTTCTTGGGCAGGAGTGGGTTCTGGAGTGGGGTGCTGGGGTTAAAGAACGGTGAGAAGGTTCCAGAAACCTATGAAGTAGAAGTGAGTATTGATCTCGGAAAGATTGCTGTAGGAACAAAATAAAGTCACTGGACATCCATTAGCTTACTTAAAATATTAAATGAAGCCAGGTATGGTGGCGTCTGTCTACAATCCCAGCACGCAGAGGCTCAGGCAGGTTTTGTGGCCAACGCGGACTACACTGGGCGTTCCAAGCCAACTTGAGGTATGACAGACAAACAAACAAACAAAACTTCAAGAAAAAAAAAAGTTAATAAATGCTCTAGCCCTTAAAAGAAGTCAGATTGTTAACTAGAGAGACAGCTCGGTGGGTAAAGCATTTGCTTAGTAAGTGTGAGGGCCTGAGTTTAGATCTCCAGAATTCATGTAAAATTCCTCTGTATAATCCTGTAGCTGGTGTCAGAGACAGAGGCCAACACCCAGACTGTGTGCTGGTATGCTGGCTACTTTTATGTCCATGTGACACAACCTAGAGTTACCTGAAAAGGGAAAACGTCAATTGAGAAAATGCTTCAGTAAGACCCAGCTGTAAGGCAGTTCCTTAGTACTGATTGAAGGGGAGGGCCCAGCCCATTGTGGGTGGTGCCATCCCTGGGTTAGTGGTGCTGGGTTCTATAAGAAAGTACAGTGAACTTTTTTTTTCTTTTTTAGAATGATGTGTCTGGCTGTATGTGCACTGTGTGGGTGCCTAAGGAGGTCAGAGGCATTGGATTCCTTGGAGCTGGAGTTACTGCAGTTCTGAGCCACTTGAGGTGGGTTCTGGGAGCTGAACTAGGATCCTTGGGAAGTGCAGAGAGTTCATGTCCTTAACTACTGAGCCATTTCTCTAGCTCCATATTTCCTAAATCGAAAGAATACCATTTGAATTATAACTACTACTTATGTAAAAATTGAGAACATAGGAGCTGTTAAGATGGCCCAGCAGGTAAAGCACTTGCTGCCAAGCTTGACAGCCTAAGTATCTCAGATTTTCTCACATTCTTGAAGGAGAGCACCGACTCCTACACAGACAAACCCTGCCTATAAATAAATAAATAAATAAATAAATAAATAAATAAATAAATAAAGTAAACCCACCAGAATCCAAATAAATGCAATTACTTTTTTTTTTTTTTTTGGTTTTGTTTTTTCGAGATAGGGTTTCTCTGTGTAGCCCTGGCTATCCTGGAACTCACTCTGTAGACCAGGCTGGCCTTGAACTCAAAAATCCACCTGCCTCTGCCTCCCAAGTGCTGGGATTAAAGGTGTGTACCACCACTGCCCGGCTGCAATTACTTTTAATTTAAAATTTTTTAACATTTCCAATGTTCAGAATAATCTTATGTCCCCATGTAGACACAGTCCTGTAAAGTAACCAGGGTCACAGGCATGCTAGACAAACATTCTGCCACTGAGCTAGATTCTCTCTCTCTCTCTTTTTTTTTTTTTTTTTTTTTGGTTTTTTCGAGACAGGCTTTCTCTGTGTAGCCCTGGCTATCCTGGAACTCACTCTATAGACCAGGCTGGCCTTGAACTCAGAAATCCACCTGCCTTTGCCTTCTGAGTGCTGGGATTAAAGGCATGCACCACCACTGCCCGGCTGAGCTAGATTCTCAATGTTCTTCTTCCTCGCTCCTTTTCAGTTTTGGAGACCAGATCTTTTTACATAGCCCAGGTGGGCCTTGAACTCACAGAACTCCTGACTCAGCTTCCCACGTGTGGGATTGCAGGTGTGTACCACCATACTGAGCTTGGTGCCTTTTCTTTTTTTTCTTTCTTTTTTTTTTTTAATTTTATTTATTTATTCATTTATTTATTATATGTAAGTACACTGTAGCTGTCTTCAGACACCCCAGAAGAGGGAATCAGATCTCATTACAGATGGTTGTGAGCCACCATGTGGTTGCTGGGATTTGAACTCATGACCTTCGGAAGAGCAGTCGGAGCTCTTAACCGCTGAGCCATCTCTCCAGCCCGTGCCTTTTCTTTTGTGTATGTATGTACATGCATATGTGTATGTGCATGTGTGCTTGCGTGTGTGTGTGTGTGTGTGTGTGTGTGTGTGTGTGTGTGTGTGTGTAAAACTCTTTTCTTATCAGTGAATGGCAGTAACCTTTTTTTCACATATGAGTGATGTCTCTAGAATCTCTGCTCTGTTTCTGACCTATTTGTCTACCCTGTCTACTGAAGCTTTATAAAGAAAAAATATGGGGCTGGAGAGATGGCTCAGTGGTTAAGAGCACTGGCTGCTCTTCCAGAGGTCCTGAGTTCAATTCCCAGCAACCACATGGTGGTTCACAACCATCTGTAATGGGATCTGATGCCCTCTTCTGGTGTGTCTGAAGACAGCTACAGTGTACTCATATACATGAAATAAATAAAATAAATCTTTAAAGAATGAAAAAATATTTTTCTTTGAGACAGGGATTTGTGGAGTCCAGGTTGGTCTGGAACTCTTTATGTAGATAAAAATGACCTTGAGCTCTCAGTCCTCCTGCCTCTACAGTGTTGGAATTACAGACATGTACCACCATGCCTGGTTTAGGAAGTACTGGAGATGGCATTCAGGATTTTGTGCATGCTAGCTCAACTCTTTCCCAGCTGAGCCATACCCCCAGTACCTGCTTCCATCTTTCTTTTTCTTTTTTAAAGAATTATTTATTGAAGCCGGGCAGGTCTACAGAGTGAGTTCCAGGACAGCCAGGGCTATACAGAGAAACCCTGTCTCGGAAAAAAAAAAAAAAAAGAAAAGAAAAGAAAAATAAAAAAGAATTATTTATTTATTTTATATATATGAGTACACTGTTGCTGTCTTCAGACACACCAGAAGAGGGCATCGGACCCCATTACAGATGGTTGTGAGCCACCATGTGGTTGTTGGGAATTGAACTCAGGACCTCTGAAAGAGCAGTCAGTGCTCTTAACTGCTGAGCCATCTCTCCAGCCTTGACATAGATGTCTTCTGCTTAGAAGAGATTATTGAAGTCTGGGGACCAGAGGACTTGGCCTGGGACAGAACACAGAGTGTATCAAGGAGAGGTCCAGTACAGATCTACATATTAGAGAGAGACTGAGGACTGGAAGGTATGGGAGAAGCTAGAGAAAGGGTGAAGGAACCCAGGAGCCTGAGTGTCACAGAGCCAGGAAGATCACATTCCAAAGACAGATGGGATGCTTGGCTGTGAAAGCAAGAGCCAAGAGGTGAAGCCGCCGGCAGGGTGCAGTGGCACACCCATAATCCTAGCGGTAAGAAGGCAGAGCCAAGTGTGGTAGCACCTCCCTTTAATCCCAGCACTTGGGAGGCAGAGGCAGGCAGAAATCCAAGTTTGAGTCCAGCATGGTCTATATAATAAATTCCAAGTTAGCCAGGGCTATGTAAAGAGACCCTGTGTCAAAAAGAAGAAAAAGAATGAGGAGGAAGGAGAAGAGGAAAAGAAGGAAGAAGAGAAGGAGGAAGGAGAGGAGGAAGAAGAGGAGGAGGAAGGAGAGGAGGAAGAAGAGGAGGAAGAGGAAGAGGAAGAGGGGAAAAGGCCAGCCTGGGCTATAATGAGACTCTGTCTCAGAAAATCAAGCAAAACAAATAAAAATGGACCCAGTTGGGACTTAGTTGCAACCTCTTGGTTTGGGTAGTAGGAGAGGACAGAGGCAGAGGGTGGCCCCAAGTTAAAGAGAGATGGCTCAGCAGTTAAGAGCACTGACTGTTATTCCAGAGGTCCTGAGTTCAATTCCCAGCAACCACATGGTGGCTCACAACCATCTGTAATGGGATCTGATGCATTTTTCTGGTGTGTCTGAAGACAGCTACAGTGTACTCCTATAATTAAAAATAAATCTTTTTTAAAAAGAGAGAAAGGCCGGGCCATGGTGGCGTACGCCTTTAATCCCAGCACTTGGGAGGCAGAGACAGGCAGATTTCTGAGTTCGAGGCCAGCCTGGTCTACAGAGTGAGTTCCAGGACAGCCAGTGCTACACAGAGAAACCCTGTCTCGAAAAACCAAAAAAAAAAAAAAAAAAAGAGAGAGAGAAAGAGGGTCTGGTTCAGATGGATGCAGACGTAGACATGATTTCACACATGAGGCTGAGACTGAGTGAGAAGGAATATCTTCATGGTCACATGTCATAGCTACAGCAAAACAAGGACCAGAATCCTGTCCTCCAAACCCCAGCCAAGGGGGCCAACAAGAGGGCTCAGTGTATAAAGGTGCTTGCCACCAAGCCTGAGGAATTGTGCTTGATCATGAGACCCACAAGAAAACTGCCTCCCATTTGTTTTCCTTTGATCTAGACACACAGAGAAATGAATGTTTAAATACACACACACACACACACACACACACACACACACACACACACACACTTAAAGAAAAACAGCCAAGTTCTTTCAGTACTGTACCCAAGAATACTAGATGACTTAACATTTACAAAGTTCTTGCTAAAGCCAGCATGGTGATACACGCCTTTGATCCCAACACACAGGAGGCAGAGGCAGGCAGATCTTTGAGTTTAAGGCCAATCTGGTCTAAAGGAGTTCCAGGACAGTCAAGGCTACACAGAGAAATCCTGTCTCAAAAAAACAAAAAATCAAATCAAAACAAACAAACAAAAACAACCCCAAAACCAAAAAAGTTCTTGCCAAATTCTAGGCACTTTTCTAAGCATTTTCCATTTGCTGCTTTAATCCTCAAAACATGTGGTGGGTACCATTATTTCTCATTTCACAGATGAGCTAACTAAAGCACAGAGCAGTAACGTTATCTACCCTGAGGGTACAGACCTGATATCCCAGATACTCAGACACCAAATCAGGAGGATTTCAAGTTCCAGACTAGCATGGATAACTTATTAATACCCTATCTCAAATGAAAAGTGAAAAAGAGCAAAAGTTGACCAGGTGTGGTGGCATATGCCTTTCCAGAGGTAGAGATGATGAGAATGCTGTGAATTACAGGCCAGCCTGGTCTACACAGAGAATTTCAGGTCAATCAGAGCAACATAGTGAGACCTTGTCTCAAAATAAACAAACAAACCACAAGGGCTGGAGAGGTGGCTCAGTGGCTAGAGGACCTGGGTTCAATTCCCAACATCCACTTGGCAGCGCACGACTGTCTAAACCTCTAGGTCCAGGTGATCGAATGCCCTCTTCTGACCTCTGTGGGTACTGCATACATACACATGGTAAACAGACATACATGTAGGCAAAACACCCAAATACATTAAATTAAATTAAATTATATTAAATTAAATGAACAAACAAAAATAGCTGGGGCAGCCACAGTGCTGCATGCTGGTAGGCAGATGCTAAAGAGGAGCCAGCCTAGGGCTTTAACGTGGGCAGAGAATATAGTTCAGAGCATTTGTCTAGTGTGTACATGTTATTTATTTATTTATTTATTTATTTATTTATTTATTTATTTATTTATTTATAGTTTGTTCATTTGTTTGTTTTGGGACAGGGTTTCTCTAGAGAGCCCCACCTGTCCCGGGAACTTACTCTGTAGACCAAGCTGGACTCATACTCACAGAGATCTGCTTGCCTCTGCCTCCAGAGTGCTGGGATCAAAGGTGTGTGCCACCACGGCCCAGCTGGAATACAGTTCTTTCTTTTCTTTTCTTTTCTTTTTTGTTTTTTCGAGACAGGGTCTCTCTGTGAAGCCCTGGCTGTCCTGGAACTCACTCTGTAGACCAGGCTGGCCTCGAACTCAGAAATCCACCTGCCTCTGCCTCCCAAGTGCTGGGATTAAAGGTGTGCGCCACCACTGCCCAGCTGGAATATAGTTCTTAAGCATTTCTCTATGTTACCTCACCCAAATAATAAAAGCTGTTCCTCCTCCTGGATCTAAACAATGGGATTTTACTCTGCAGCCCTGACTTTTGAGTCTGTAACCACTCCTAGGTCTTCACCAAGTGATGTTCAAACCCACAGCTTCTCTCCTCTGGTCCTCCTGTAGTTTCTTATTGCCTATCCAACCTCTAACTGTCTCCAGTTCTTCATGATCTACCCAGGACATATCCCTCACTCCATCACTCAGTATAGCGTTTTGCTTCCTGGTGTGCGTGTGCGTGTGCGTGTGCGTGTGCGTGTGCGTGTGCGTGTGCGTGTGCGTGTGCGTGTGCGTGTATGTGACCTTCCAGAAGCAGAATTGACTCAGGCCTGTGGGGCCAGAAGTATAACTTGTTGTAGGTTGTTAAACAGTTCAGAAAACCATCTGAAGGCAGAGCAGCATAGAGTCAATTCCAGACATTGCTCCTAGGCACGTGGTCCTCCACACTGCCAGGACCACCTGAGGTCATAACCCAACCATGAAAGCAAAGACCTCAAGTGCCAATGTCACTCCCACACAGGGACTCAACCTTGAAACCAGTGAGCAAAACAGATGTGGTTCCACTACAGCAGCCCATGACATGAGTGTGCCAGGGCTCACTTCCTCATGCGGTCTAGTCCCCTCTAGGTCGAAACTTCAGGGTAAGGGAATTTGATTGGCAGAGCCTCTGTCATGCGCATGCAATGTCTCTTTTGCTGCAAAGGAGGATGGGAGCTGGAATTCTAGCTTCTACCTTAGGGAGGGAAGATCTCCTTAAATACAGGAAAGCACTGGCTGGGGATGGTTGTTCAGTTGGATGGAATTGGCTCAGAGATAGAAACATAATCCAGGTCTGACCAATGAGCAAAATCCCTGAGATTCTTGGCTCAGCTTCAGGGAAAGCAATGCCTTTGTGAAACTTACTAAGCTTGTGGACTTAAGGGTGTAGGGCCTTGGCCTATGCTGGAGCTCTCGGTAGCCATCTTTGGAGCTCTCTGGGAAATGCCCATCTCAGAATGGAGCCAATAGAAATTTAAGCAGAGAGAAGAATCAGCCACAGTGGTCTGGTGGAGTGCTAGAGGCCTTGGGCCCAGCTAAGCATGAAGCCAGAACTACCCTAGGTTTTTCAAAAATGTAAACTATTGCTTAAACTAATTTAAGTTAGGTTTCTTTTATAGTAAATCATTAATGGTTACTTTTTTTTTTTTTCAGTTTCAAAAGTTACATTAGAAAACAGGGCCGGGCAGTGGTGGCCCATGCCTTTAATCCCAGCACTCAGCAGGCAGAGACAGACAGATCTCTGTAAGTTCAAAGCCAGCCTGGTCTACAGAGTGAGTTCCAAGACAGCCAAAGCAACATGTGTACCTTCGGCTTTAGGAGGGAGAGGCAGGAGAGTGGAGAGCTTTAGGCCAGCCTAGGCTACAGAGTAAGACACTGTCTCAATAAAGAGAGGGGAGAAGGGAGGGAGAGGGGAGGCATGGAAGAAAAGGAAGGACAGGAGGGAGGAGAAATGGGGAGCAGAGCAGGAGGCTCCAGGGGAGCCCTGCACCTGGGAAGTAGGTTCACAGTTTTAAACCTTTGGCCACACTTTTTCAAAAGAGCCAATCATTTACATAACCATGTAATTGGTTATTTAAAGAACAATAAAAACAGTTTGCTTACTCACCTAAACAAATGTATTTATTTCCTAATTATGTTATGTCGTTTTAGAAAATTTGAAAAATACCAAACTATTGTAAAGAAGGAAATTAGAAGCATCTGTATAACCCGACCAGCTTTGGCTTCTCCAGAGAATTCCTTCCGGTCCATCTTTGGTTGCTCGTCATGGTGTTTGTGTATTTGGTGTTTGTTTTTTTTTTTTTTTTTTTAAGATCTATTTATTTTAGGTATGTGAGTACACCGTAGCTGTCTTCAGACACATCCGAAGAGGGCATCAGATCCCATTACAGATGGTTGTGAGCCAACATGTCGTTGCTGGGAATTGAACTCTGGAAGAGCAGTCAGTGCTCTTAACCACTGAGCCATCTCTCCAGCCCCGTGTATTTATTTATTTACTTACTTATTTATTTATTTTTTGATATGGTCTTTTTATGTAGCCCTGGCTGTCTTGAAATCTGGCCTCAAACTTGAAGGTCTTTCCTACCTTGGCCTTGTGCTGGGATTGCAGAAATGTGTCACCACAATCCACAATCAGGGGTGTGTGTACGTGTGTGTGTGTGGGTGACTGTGGGTGCCTGAAGAGACCAGAAGAGAGCATTAGATTACCTGAGTCTGCAGTTATAAGCAGTCCTGAACTGCCCAACATGGGTGCTAGGAATCCAACTCTGGTCCTTTGCAAGAGCAACCAATGCTCTTAGCCACTCCTCTAGCCTCTCTCTTTGATTTTTTTCTCACCCTTTTCCGAAGGTCTCTCTCTGTGTAACAGCCCTGGCTGTCCTTGAACTCTCTTTGTAGGCTGGCCTCAAACTCACAGAGATCTGCCTGCATCTGTTCCCGAATACTAGGATTTAAGACATGTACCACCATCACCTGGCTTTTATTCACCTTTCTTTAATCCCTAACAGCAATGCTATGAGATCAGTATCAATAGTATTCCATTTTGCAGAGGAGAAAATAAAATACTTTGACCAGAAAAGTGGCTTGTTCGTGGCTACTAATGATGTGTTTGCTATTCTCTCTCTCTCTCTCTCTCTCTCTCTCTCTCTCTCTCTCTCTCTCTCTGCCTACACACACACACACACACACATGCACACACACATGCACACAAAATGTATATATAATTTGGATAAAAATTGTCAAATCCTATGTAAGTTCTTTGCATTCTTCCCTCCTCCTAAGCTGGAACTCATGGTTGACCGTGAACCCTCTATGCAGTGGTGTCGCATGCCTTTAATCCCAGCACTTGGGAGGCAGAGGCAGGCGGATTTCTGAGTTCGAGGCCAGCCTGGTCTACAGAGTGAGTTCCAGGACAGCCAGAGCTACAACAGAGAAACCCTGTCTCAAAAAACCGAAAAAAAATAAAAAATAAAAAAAAATAAAAAAAAATAAAAATAAAAATAAAGAATGATCTTGAGCCTACTGTCTCCACCTCCAGATACTGAGATTCTACAAGCATGTACCACCACACCTAGCTGTCCCTTCGTTTGTTTTGAGTCGGGGTTAAGCTTGCCTGGAACAGATTCTGTAGCTCAGTTTGGCTACACAACATTTTCCTGCCTCAGCCTCCTTGACTACTAGGATGATAAGACTCAGCCACCACACTCAACTCACAATTTCTGTAAGAGTGTTGTGAATGATGGGAAGATCTTAGCATCCTTGCACTGATCAGCTTTCTAGTACGTGAACATGCCCGGTTAACATTCATGATTTTTTTTTTTTTACTATTATTATTTTCTGTATATGAATATACTGTAGCTGTCTTCAGACACACCAGAAGAGGGCATTACAGATGGTTGTGAGCCACCATGTGGTTGCTGGGAATTGAACTGAGGACCTCTGGAAGAGCAGTCAGTGCTTTTAACCGCTGAGCCATCTCTCCAGTCCAACATTCATGTTTAATTTCCAGAAGTATACTTAATGGGTCACAGAAGCCCTCCTGACACAGGCTGCTGCCTGCTCTCCAAAAGGGCTGGTGCCAGGTATAGTCCTAGCGGTAGCCAGAAGATGCCCAAACCCTAATGGCCTTGGCAGCCTCACTATTGCCCTTGCCTTGGGAAGGAAGTATCCACATGTGCTCTTTCTGTTCTCATACAGAAGCACGAGGTCTCTCGTGGACAGGACTACAGGCTTCCCAATTTCTCTGACCTCTGTCCTATCGATTACAATTCAGGCTTGGATCCTCGTAAGAAGACCCACCCAGAGGCTCAAGGTAGTATTTGGCAGCACATGTGAGGCTCTGGGTTCCACCCCCAGCCCTGAAATAGAGCAGTTGGGAATGTAAGGGACAATTAAAACAGCCAGTCATTAACAAATCAAGTGCTTGGGGACCTACATGTCTAAGTTAAGTTTCAGACAGAACCAAGATTTTAGCATAAATGGCAAAATCATAAAAGTTCTGGAGAAAAGCTTCCACCTGGGGCTTCACCGCCTGGGAACCTGCGCACACCCTCAGGCGGGACAGCAACCTAGCGCCCGGGAACCTGCGCACACTCTCAGGTGTGACAGCAACCCAGAAACTATGAAAAAAAGATAGCAAGACATTGGAGAGCATAAAAAATACATTAAGCCAAGCACAGTGGCTCATGTCTGTAATCCCAGCATTGGGGAGACTGAGGCAGGAGGATTGATGTGAGTTTGAGGGAAGCATGAACTACAGAGTGAGTGCTAGGCCAGGTTCCACTATGTCTTGAAAAAACATATTTCTTTTCATATCACAGGAAAGTACTGTAAAGGCAAGTGGCAAATAATTATACATGGAAAGGCAGGGGAATTTCTTTTATAAACAAAAGCCTAACTTTATTAAAGTAGAAGTAATCTCCACAAATTAACAAAATAGACAGACAAACATAAGGTGGATAAGGATGAGGTTAAGTTAAGAAATGCAAAAAGTTGTGTATGACGGCCCACACCTAGGTGGATCTCCGTAAGTTTGAAACCAGCCTGGTCTACATAGTAAATTCCAGGTTATCAGAGGTACACAGTAAAACCCTGTCTCAAAAAATGAATGAATGAATAAATAAAGATAGACAATAAACATGCTAAAATAATAAAATAAAACAAAACATGCTAAAATATGAACATTCTCACTTATAATTAAATGAAAGCAAGTTAAGCCAATGAGAAACTCGTTTCACTTATCAGATTTTCAATTTGAAGTAACTTGCTAACGGGCTACGATCTAGCACCTGGGAGATGGAGGCAAGAGGATCAAAACTCCTGGCCCAAAAGTGAGATCATGACTCAAATCAACCATCCAAACAAATTAAAACAAATAACCAAACCGGGCAGAATGACTGTGACGGTTTGAAAAGAGAAATGTCCCCCATAGGCTCAGGTATTTGAATATTTTGTCTTGTTGGCCGCTCTGTTTGGGAAAGTCATGGAACCTTTATGAGGTGCAGCCTTGTTGGAGGAAGCACATCACTAAGGGATGGGCTCTGAAGGGGTAGCTCCTTGCCCTGCTTCCGGTTCACTCTCTCCACTTCCTGTGTGCCGATGGAAATGTGATCGCTCAGCTTCCTGCTCCTGCTGCACGCCTCCTGCTTGCTGCTGTGCCTCTCCATCATGATGGACACTCATCCCTGGGGAACTGTGAGCCAAAGTAAACACTTTTGTCTGTAAATTGCTTGTGGTCATGGTATTTGATCTCAGCAACAAGGTTAACTGAGAGAGTGGTACACAACTCTAATCCCAGCACTCAGATGGGGGAAGCAAGAGGATCACAAGTTGTCCTCAGATAAATAACAACTTGGATGCCAGCCTGAGCTACATAAGACTGCTCCAAACAAACAGACAAAAGAAAAAAAAGTCAAAACCCAAACAAACAAAATCTGCTGAAATGGTGACAAGGGGCGGCAGCTCACTGGAACACACATATATTCTTAGTGATGAATAATCTCGGAAGGTCATTTGTTTATCGCATATTTTGAGACCCTATGAAGCTATTATAAAGAATGACAGGTTGCCAGATGGTGGCGCACCCCTTTAATCCCAGGATTTGAAAGGCAGAGGCACTTGGCTTTCTGAGTTCAAGGCCAGCCTGGCCTACTGAGTGAGAATTCCAGGATACCCAGGGCTACACAGAGGAACCCTGTCTCGGGGGTGGGGGGAAGAGAGTAAGTAAGTAAGTAAGTAAGTAAGTAAGTAAGTAAGTAAGTAAATAAATAAATAAATAAATAAATAAATAAAGAGAGAATATTATTAAGTGGAAAGTGCAAGAGTGGGAATACAAAAGAAAGAAGAAGGAGGAGGAGGAGGAAGAGGAGGAGGAGGAGGAGGAGGAGGAGGAGGAAGAGGAGGAGGAGGAGGAGGAGGAGGAGGAGAGTGGGAATACAGCTAAGTTGGTAGGATGGTGTCTAGCATTCACAAAGCCCTCAGTTCAGTCCCCTGACCCACATCATCCAGGCATGGTGGTTTATATCTGTAATCCTAGCAGCAGGATCTTTAGCACCATGGTGAATTTGAGGGCAGGTTAGAATTTGTAAGACCCTATCAAGAGAAGGGTAGGAATGGAGAAGGAGAGTAGGCAGAAGAGAGTAAGACAGCAAGGGAAGGAAGGAAAGAGGGAGAGAGGCAGGCAGGCAGGCTGTAACCAGTATGACGAGTGTCTTAGGGTTGCTGTGATAAAACACCACGACTAAGACAATCTGGGAAGGAAAGGATTTATTTTGTTACAACTTCCATATTGCAGTCTGTAATTGATGAAGTCAGTGCAAGAGCTCCAGACAGGAACCTGGAGGCAGGAACTAAAGCAGAGGACAGGAAGGAATGCAGTTTACTGTCTGCCTCTCTCTCTAGCTTACTACCCCCCACCCTCACTTTTTGTTTTGCTTTGTTTTGTTTTTTAAGGTGGGGTCTCTCTATGTAGCCCTGGCTATCCTGGAACTCACTATGCCGATTAGGCTAACCTCAGATTCACAGAGATCTACTTGCCTCCTGACTTCTGGGATAAAGCATTGGCCTGCTTTCTTATACATCTCAGGGACACCTGCTTAAGAGTAGGGCCACTCGCCGGGCAGTGGTGGCGCAGGCCTTTAATCCCAGCACTTGGGAGGCAAAGGCAGGTGGATTTCTGAGTTCCAGGCCAGCCTGGTCTACAGAGTGAGTTCCAGGACAGCCAGGGCTACACAGAGAAACCCTGTCTCAAAAACAAAACAAAACAAAACAAAAAACAAAAAACAAAAACAAAAAAAAAGAGTAGGGCCACTCATAGTGGGCTGGGTCTCCCACATTAATCCTTAATCCAGAAAATGCCCCTGCAGGCTTGTCTGCCAGGGAATTGGGTTAAGGCAGATTCTTAATTTAGGTTCCTTCTTCTCAAACAACTCTAGCTTGTGTCAAGTTGAAAAGAAGGTGATGGGGGGAAGGAGGAGGAGAAAGAAAAGAAAACTAACCAGGATAATGGGACATACCATTACTCTCAGGAGGCAGGAGGCAGAGTAGACCTTGGTGAGTTCCAGGCCAGCCTGGTCTAGAGTGAATTCCAGGATAGCCAGAGTGACATAGTAAGACCCTGTCTCAAAATAAAATAAAAAAATAAAAAGAAGAAAGCTCTGCCTCCAATTTTACAATATGACCTTCCATGAAATGTCACATGTCTGAGGTCACAGATACTCAGGAAGCTGAGTGTAAGAGTCCACACCTAGCTCAGCAACCTCGAGAGGCCTGCATCTCAAAAAAATAAATATACAGTTTAGAAACAAAAAGGAGGGGAGAGGCCGTAGGAAGACATTTTATTTGATCTGTTCTTTAACAGTTTATTTTTACATTGGAGATGGAGCCCCAGTCTCATTTATGCTAATAGCAGGCTCCCCCTACCCCCTGAGCTTTGCCCTCACCCTAGCATTCATTAGGGGCTTTTGGTCTTAAGCAACAGAAACTGCCAGTGACTGTCGAGAGCCTAAAGGAATATACTGGAAGACTGTGATGTAGCTGGTCTTCTGGAACCGAGGGAAGAGCACAGTCATCAGAACTTCATGAGGATGATGGGTATAGCCTCCCAGGAGCCAGCCCAAGCCAGGCCTTTCAGGTCTACCCTAGGCATCATCCCTGGACCTTGCCTCTCCTGCCTACTCTCCTTCCACTGTGGGGCCTTTCCACTCTGTTTGGGTTTGGACTCAGTGTGTACCAACAGCCTTCATCTGAAAATGAGGAGCAGGTGCCTCCCATCTCCTGTCCTTGCATGTCTGGTGCTGTCATCTGAGGTGTCCGTAGGTGCTGGGTCTTGACATGGGCAACTCAGAGAAGTGAGGTGCACATTCTGTCCAAGGCACTCATAGCTCTGCCTTCCTTCAAGCCAGTACTGTTCTGAGGTCCAGGCTCTCCTCCTTAGCTCTGAATGGAATGGAGCATCCGTCTGGAATACAGTACTAGGGTTCTTTCCCCCAGGTTCTCTTCTCCTTACCTGAGTCACAAGTGCACTTCCTTCATACAAGCCCTTACTTGGGCATTTGTTTAGGGAGGACAGACTAAAACAAAGCTCCATGTTGGTGGTGAACTCACTACCTTATGCATAGGCCATGATTCAGATTCTAAGAGAGCTAGGCATTCTGTCCTGTTTTCCCAGGACTCAGGAGGCTGAGGGAGGAGGATTGTAAGTTTGAGCCCAGCATGGTCTATAGAGTAAATTCAAGCCAGCCAGGGATACATGGCAAAACCTCATTTCAGAAAAGCTGTAAAGGGGCTTTGGAGATGGTTCTGTGGATAAAGGGGCTTGCCCTCAAGGCTGACAACTTGAGTTCATTCCCAGAAGCTATATAGTAATTCCCAAACGTGGTCTTCTGACTTCCAGCACTGTTAATACACACACACACACACACATGTAAATGTAAAAATGAATTTTAAATAGTTTTTTAAAAAATAAACACGGGGGGGGGCTGGAGAGATGGCTCAGTGGTTAAGAGCACCGACTGTTCTTCCAAAGGTCATGAGTTCAAATCCCAGCAACCACATGATGGCTCACAACCATCCATAATGAGATCTGATGCCCTCTTCTGGGGTGTCTGAAGCGGGGCTGGAGAGAGAAGAAAAAGTGTCTGAAGACAGCTACAGTGTACTTACATATAATAAATAAATACATCTTTAAAAAAATAAAAATAAAAATAAATAAATAAATAAACACGGGCTAGAGAGAAGACTCAGCAGTTAAGAGCACTGACTGCTCTTCCAGAGGTCCTGAGTTCAATTCCCAGCAACCGCATGGTGGTTCACAACCATATGTAATGAGATCTGGTGCCCTGGTGTACAGGTGTACATGCAGATAGAGCACTCATATACATAAAATAAATAAATCTTAAACAAATAAACAAAAAAACAGCCAGGTGGTGGTGGCACGCACTTTTTTTGGGGGGTTTTTTTTTTGTTTTTGTTTTTGTTTTTTCGAGACAGGGTTTCTCTGTATAGCCCTGACTGTCCTGGAACTCACTCTGTAGACCAGACTGACCTCGAACTCAGAAATCCGCCTGTCTCTGCCTCCCGAGTGCTGGGATTAAAGGCGTGTGCCACCACTGCCTGGCTGGCACACATCTTTAATCCCAGCACTCGGGAGCCAGAGACAGGCAGATCTCTGTGAGTTCTCCGCCATCCTATCTACAGATTTAGTTTCAGGACAGCTAGGACCAACTACACAGAGAAACCCTAACTTTGAAATAAACAAACAAACAAAGTTATTTCAGAGGAAAACATGCCCTATTATTGCCCTGGTGCAGACTATAGTCCACAATTTGCTGAGACTTATGGTGGTGATCTCAAGATGGTCTCCTATAGGCTATAGTTCCCCAAAGCAAGCCTAGGTGATGATCTGAAAGGGTCTGGAGGCCTTCTGGTGGGATGTCCCCCATACCACATCTTGTCTAGACCTAACTTTGTCTTCCACACACTTCTGTGTGTTCCTCTCTCACCACACTGCCCTTCCGATGCCCAAGCCTGAAACTAAGTGGGAACTTCATCTTTTGCCCCCCAACGCCAGCTAACCATCCAGCCCAAGAACTCAGACAAATTCACTTTCCTGTTTCCCCTTTCCTCCCTCTCTCTCTTCCTACAAGGTTACAGATATCTTAGCCTGGCCTTAAAGTCACTATGCGTCTTAGGCTGGCCTTGAACTCTTGGTCCTCCTACTTCCATTTTCCAGGTGCTAGGGTTGTTGGCATATGTCATCAGGCTGGGCTTCCTACTTCTGGTCTCTTCTTGTTCCTACTTTCTATCTCCCTGCCCGGTCCTGCCTGTAATCTATCCACAGCCCTTCCCATTGGCCTCTTCACCTGTTCCTCTCTAGCTTCCAATTGTACTAGTTAAAGAATGGTCTCCCTAAGAGACAAATCTTAAAAGTCACCTTGCTGCACAGATCTCTTGACCAAATCAAATAAAAAAAGATCATCCCTGCCCCCATTACCCTCCAGGAAACAGTCTGGCATCTTCTTGGCATAATCTGCCATGCTTGGCCCATCTGGCCTCTCCGTGGCAGCTGGCAGCACCGCCTGCACTGGTCAGCTTCTGCCTCGGTCATACTGTGCCACAGAACCTGCTCTTTCTGTAGTGAGGACCCAGAATGTCCTTTGGCAACACTAAGCATGTTGTCCTGACTCAAACTGATTGAAACCACCAGAAAACATAGTACCTTGCTCCAGGAGTAAGCCAAAAGGGAGCCAGCTCTAGACAATCAGCAGCTGAAAAATGCAGAGGAACCAGCTTTCTGTCTCTGTCTCTGCCACCCTCAGGGGCAGACTCATCCCTGAAGTCAAATCCTGTCAAAGATGGAAGATGTGGCAGAAGATACGAACCACACAGCAGTCACAACAACAACCAGCAGAGGAAAATGACCCTTTTTTTGCTGTCTGTCTGCAAAGCCTTCTAGAAATGCTCAGCAGCCTCAGTCTCACAGGTCTGCTGCTAAATCAACTGCTAGCAACAGGAATCCCATTAGGATTGGCACAAGGGGTGCTTAGCACCCACCGCCCCTACTGTAACACCTGCACTCTTCAATTCTTTCTGTTTCTCTGTTTTTCAAGACAGGGTTTCTCTGTGTAGCCCTGGCTGTCCTAGAACTCATTCCGTAGACCAGGTGGGACTTTTTCTCTCCTTAAGATATTTTTATTTAATGTGTGTGGGTGTTTTGCTTCTACATGTGCCCCTACACCACATGCATGTTGTATCCATATAGGGCAGAAGAGGGTATCCACATCCCCTGGAGTAGGTACTACAGCTGCTTGTATGACCCCATGTGGGTGCTAAGAATCAAACCTGGGTCTTCTGGAAGAGTAGCTGATGTTCTTATCTGCAGAGCCATTTCTCTAGCCCCCCCCCTCCCCCCCCCCCCCGTCTAGCTCTCCCTGACTCCAACCAAAGTAGTAGCGCTCCTGAAGTAGTAGTTCTCAACCTGTGGGTCGCGACCCCTGGGCGTTGTCAATCTTTTCACAGGGGTCACCTAAGACCATTGGGAAACATAGAGATTTACATTACAATTCATAACAGTAGCAAAATTAGAGTTATGAAGTGATAAAAATAATTTTATGGTTGGGGGTCATCATAACATAAGGAACTGTATAAAAGGGTCACAGAATTAGCAAGGTTGAGAACCACCTCATTTTAGAGTCTGAACCGTGGTCGAGAGTTACAGCTTGTCTACCCTATCAGACTAGAGCTCTCTAGCATCATAGAGCTGTTGCATACAGAATCATGGTCACCAACACGTAGTGCTGGGATGACTGGTTTATAGTTTATCAAATATTTTTACAATTAATGTGATCTTTAAATAAAGCATGGTGGCACATACTTATAAATAATAGTACCTGAGTGGCTGAGGCAAGATGATAGCAAAGCCCTAGCAAAAGAAAATAAAGCATCATAAAGCCTATATAGTTGTTACTGCTTTTAGGAAAAATAGTTTATTGAGTGCCCTGCATGAGGGTAACAGTCGGGGGTGGTAACAGAATTCTGTCTTTAGAATAGGATTATAGCCAGAGTTTACATTGTATCACATGATGTCGATACACTGTGTCAAAGGATTATTCCACCCACATGGATTATTTTGTTTTCAAGTGTCATAAACAACGTTATAATCAATTTTCTTTTACATTGAATTTAGAAATTGTATTGTTTTTCTTATGATATAAAGCCTTTAGCAGTGTATATGGCAAAACCAAAACTAAAACCAAACCAGCAGGTTAAGTAGCCCTTGGCTATATAGTCTCAGCAATTTGGGAGGCTGAGGCCAGATAATCACATTAGTCAGGAGTTTGGTTCCAGTCTAGGCAGCATGAGACCCAGTCTTTAAAAACAAGTAATAGGGAGGCTAGAGAGAGGGCACATTGGCTAAGAGCACCTGTTGCTTTTGCAGAGGACCTAAGTTTAGCTCCCTGCACCCACACAATGCCTCACAACTGTCTATAATTCCAGTTCAAGGGACCCCAACACCCTCTTCTGGTCCCTGAAGGCACTATGCATGCACACGGTGCATATACATATATGGAGACAAACATACACATAAAATAAGTCTAAAAAGGTTTAAAAACACAAAATAAATGATTGATTAATAAAAACCAGAAGGTTTCAAATCTTGGATCTGTTCCTATGATGGGTGTGGTCCCCCCTTTTGTTTGTTTCTTTTTGTTTTTCAAGACAGGGTTTCTCTGTGCAGCCCTGGCTGGCCTGGAACTCCTCTGTAGACCAGGCTGGACTTGAACTCACAGAGATCCGCCTGCCTCTGCCTCCCAACTAGTGGGATTAAAGGCATGTGCTATTACTGCCCAGCAGATGTATATTTTTAAACCTTTGGTCCCTTAATAAATACTGAATTAACATTTTTTTGGCTTAACATAAGAAAACGTTTGTCAACTTTGAGAGGTCCCCTCCAGGACACAGTAGGAGAGGTGTATGCCCGGTCTCTTACCATGTGTAAGTTTACCACTAGGTCTGCATTCAGTTGAATTTTTTGGAAACCGACCTCGACTGGGACAGTTGCAGCTGAGGGTTCAGTGGAGGACGTGATGTAGAAAAGACAAGGAAGCTTGGGAAAGGCAGAAGCTAAACTAAGGCGGTGACTGATTGGAAGAGGTCTCAGCTAGCATCCCACAAAGGGCTCTGAAGCCAGAATGACCCTTCAGAGGCACCTTCAGTTGAAGCAATGTAATGGGTGCCCAGTGTAGTTTGCCATTATCTAGTCATAGGCCACGGTCACCCCAGAGCAGAAGGCCTGCATGAAGACCTCTGTAAGCTGGGGAAATTCCTGGGGAGAGGCAGTGACCAGTCACATGCCCACATAGTGGCTCACCACTGTCCATAATCATACTTTCAGTCTTAGGAGATCTGGCACCCTCTTCTGTGTCCACAAATATTGCACACATGTAGTGCATAGGTATATATACAGATAAAATGCACATAAAATAATAATTAAACATTTTAAAATTTATTTTTGGCTGGACTTTGTGGTTCATGCCTTTAATCTCAGCACTCAGGAGGCAGAGACAGATGGATCTCTGAGTTTGAGGCCAGCCTGGTCAACATACTGAGCTCCAGACCAGTTGGGGCTATATAGTGAAACCTTCTCTCACAGAAACAAACAAAAGAAAATAAAAACAAAGAAATTACTTTCATCCTTAATAAATGGTAACTTTATATGTATACCAATAATTTTTTAAAAATAAATTTCTTATTTTTTCATATATATATATATAATTTTATGTGTATTGGCGTATTGCTTTTTTTTTTTTTTTTTCTGAGACAGGGTTTCTCTGTGTAGCCCTGACTGTCCTGGAACTCACTCTGTAGACCAGACTGGCCTCTGCCTCCCAGGTGCTGGGATTAAAGGCGTGCGCCACCACTGCCCGGCTTATTTGTATACTTTTAAATATTTTTTATTATGTTTTTATGTGTACCTATTTGGGTATATATGTGTTTGCATATAGGTGGTCTTGAAGTTTAGAAGAGTGTATCAGATTCCAGATATCTAGAGGTACAGGAAATTATGAGCCACCAATTGATCTGGGTGCTGGGATTTGAACTCTGGTCCTAGGAAAAGCAGCAAGTTCTCTCAAGCACTGAGTGTAATTTTACTTTTTCAAACCTTATTTTTAATGATGGTTCTTAAATGCTTTAACCTCCTTGTAGCCCACCACCTACCAGAGGTAGTGGAAAAGAAAGGATATGGGGGAAGTGGGCCTGTTTAGAAAGGTTCTTTGGAGCAACTCCTGTCTGTGTTGTCTGGAAATCGGCAGTTCAGTTCACAGGTTAGCAGGCAGTGGTAGCTTGATCCATTCGCAAACACTTAACAGATACACGACCTAGCAAAGACTGCCAGGCCTCAGCCTTGGCTCGAGTCAGCAGGAGGGACCAGCAGGAACACCAGGAGAAGTTCTTGGTTGTGCCTCTCAGGGAAGTGAAGATCAGTGAAGATGTGAGACCCACAAGCATTGCACAGCTAGCTGTACCAGCAAGCCAAGCTGTTTCCCTCACTCTGTGGAGTCCTATTTACACCCCCCAAACATCATGCGCCCTCCATGTGCCTTGCCTTAGCTCGGGTCTCGCCTCAGCACGTGCATCCAATCAGCCCAAGTCCTTGGAAGCGGCAACAAACTGCAGCACAGCACCAGAAGTTTTTTGGTGCGTTTCTCTCTATGGTGTCCCGACAAATGCAGCTCAACTATACAATGTAAGGCGGACCAATACATGTGTGTCATTAGCAAAGAATCCTTCATCATGTGTCCTTTTGTGTGCTTGCTTTAGCAGAACATCCTCTCTCCTGTGTCTGTTTCAGCAAGCAAAATGTTCCTTCACGCGTCTGCCTTAGTCTGTCATGCCTGTGTCCATTTTAACTAAATGTTCCCTCATGTGTTTGCCCCAGCAAAAAACCATCCAATCAACTTTCCAAAGAACCCTTAAGTTTCCACTTCACACTCTGCCATTTCTCCAGCTACCAAGTGTACTTATTTTATACACCTGTGTACTTGAAGTTGCATAAAACTTTCTCGGAGGGAAAAGTCCACACATATGGGAAGAGGTTGAGTAGCCCTGAACTAGGTCTGCTGAGTTCATGCTGCAGAGATAGATCTCCCCGTAAAGTAATGGACCTCTGTGTGAAGTGTGGTTATGAAGACAAAGGCAGTTCCTATCGGAGTTCTCCCCAGCAGCCAATATCTCCAGAATCTGAAAAGTGTGCTCGAGATACCACCTTTGCCACCCGTGGAAACATCACAAATTTACCTTCCTTCCTTTGAGTGGGGATCGCACAGCTTATTGGCGCAGACATCAGAAAGGAAAGGAGGCAATGCAGGTTTAAAACCCAGAAATTACACTCTGTGAACAAGAGTTTCTATTCCCTGTTTTAAAAATACTTATTCGTTATTTTTATTTATATGTATGTGTGTGTGCCTGCATGAGTCTATGTGCACCACATGCATGCAG
>CM052702.1:99799414-99806250 GCA_028551405.1 Uromys caudimaculatus
GCTGCTAGAGATCCAGCATCTCCCTAGGAGGGCCCATCAGTGCTCACCACGGTCCGGTCCAGGCGAGGTCATCTTCCCTGACCTCCAGTCCAGCTTAGCATTTCCACACTGTCCACAGGGGCCTAGGTGCTCCATCACTGCACTGTCACCTTAGATCACAGACACTGCTGGAGCTGTCTGCTTCCTCACATAAGGACCACGGCTCTCTTATTTACACATCTGTGCCTACTACACAGAACAACCTGTGGCAAGAAATGGGTGCAAAGAGGCAGAGGCTGATTAGGGTTGCATGCTGAGGAGTGTGAACTCCACCCTATAAGATAGGGAGTCACTGACAAGTCTCAGGCAGGAGCAGGATAAGATCTCAGGCCTGGGCTTAGAGTGCATGTCTCTGCTGGCAAGGGAGGAGGCAGAGAGGCTGCAAAGATGGGGCAGTGTTCTGCATGCAAGCAAGTCAGGGAGGCCTGTGCAGAACCCCACTGGGTTACCCTGGACTGTTACAGAAAGAGGTGAGTGGTGGAGGGCGGGCAGGCAGGATGAGGAATGCTCGCTCACTAGGTTCAGCTCACCAGCGTGGTGCTGCCTAGGGTCAAGAAGAAGAGGCACAGAGGCTGTCTCCAGTTTGCTGGCCTGGTGGCTGGGGCGAGGTTGGTGCTCTGTAAAGACATGAGCTACAGGAATTGGATGGGGAGAGATATAAAGTCTAACCCTGGCTACCTGAACTTGGGGACTCCTATTCGGCATCAGTGGGAGTACCTTGTGTTGAAACCTGTGGTGCTGGTGTTGAAAGGAACAATCAGCACCAGTGAGATGGACCTAGCCAGGGCCATGCCCACATGTGAACTTGTCCAAAGAGACAGTGCAAGAACAGGGAGGAGCCAGCTTTGATGGACTGTGTTACCAGTCTGTGTGTATGTGTGTAATCACATATAATACATATATTATATATCTATAAATTTATATATATGATATATCATATATTAACATTATATAATATATATGAGTATGTATGGAGTATATATGTATATATACACAAATACACACACACACACACACACACACACACACACACACACACACACACACACACACACGTGTATATATGGTCTTAATACATAACTCAGCCTGGCCTGGATTCTCTGCCATTTTGATGGCCTTGGATTTGGGATCCTCATGCTCCGGCTTCCTGGGTGCTGGGATCACAGCCATGTGATGCCACATTGTTTTTTACTCTATAAATCTACCCCCTTCTGAGCCATTCGGCCTAGGCTTGGCATGTGATGCTGGGGCAGAGTGGAGGAGCTCAGCCTCTAGTGCTGTTATTATGAAGGGAACATGTCAGGAAGCCCTTGAGTGGGGAACTCGTGGGGTACACAGAAGTTGCACAGAGTTGTGAGCTGTAGGGCAGGTGGCAGAGCACTGAGTGAGAAATATGGCTTCTGTGTCTAGCCACTAAGATGCGGAGACTGTTGCCTGCTCCTGTATTGTCAATGGTATGACTAATAGCGAAGAAAAAGAATCCTTTAAGGTAACAGGAAGGACGGGGGGGGGGGGGGGAGCAGCAGAACTGGGGCTTGGCATTAGGGTGAAGGACAAGGTTCTGGAGTTTTGGAACCTTGAGCGCAGACGCAGAGACGCAGAGAGGCACTCTATCTACATATATAGAAGCAAACTATGCTGTTTTGTGTCTGTAATCCCAGCATTCAGAGGCTGAGGCAGTAGCATTGTTCAGCTTGGGCAATGCACTAAGTTCCAGGCCAGTCTGGACTACGGAGTGAAGATAAGAGTCATTAACTATGCCATATGATGGGCTTGCTTAACTGTTCCCCAGGGCTTGCTCTACATTCCAGATACTGGGGACTCTCTAGACCTCTTCCTGGGCTTCCAGACACATCTTCTGCCTTCTTTTGGCTGTCTCCATCTCCCCTGGACCTTTAATGAGCTTTCTAAACTCAGCCTACCCAGGACTGACCTTGTAGCCTGCCTCTGAGACTGTGCCCTTCCTGGATTCCCTGAATAATAAGTGCTATGGGTACCCACACCAGAAGCCAGGGGTCCTTGGTGCTCCCTCCTGGATTGACAGGCTCAGGAAACGCTCACCGATCTCTAACCCTAGCCCCAGGGCCTCTTCTATCCTGTGGGTGCACCAGGGTGCCCTAACTGACTGCATACTTTTCTCTTTCCCCTGGCCCTCGCTCCTTCCCTGCGAGGATCCTGGGTAAACCATCAGAGCTTCAGCAGGACAAAACTAAACTTAGCATGACACCTAAGGCACTAAATGTCCAGTGGGTGCATGCACAAATTCATGGAGTCCTTTTGGTCCTACTCTACCCCACCCTTCCTGTATGTCTACCAGAGGCCTCTCTGTGCCTCTCACAGCCTACTCCCTGACTAGTTTAACCATAATTCCAGATCTTGTATTTTAGGTGTCTCCTATGAAGAAGCTTCATGATGTCCCCTAGCAAGAAATTCTTATAGCCCTTGCTTCAGCTCAGGTTTTAATTTCCCTGAATTAAAAAAAAAAAAAAAGTGTGCAGAATGTGGTGGCACACACCTTTAATCCCAGCACTCGGGAGGCAGAGGCAGGTGGATCTCTGTGAATTTGAGGCCAGCCTGGTCTACAAAGTGAGTTCAGGATAGCCAGGGCTACCCAGAGAAACCCTGTCTCAAAAAACCAAAAAGTGGTGCTGGGCAGTGGCAGTACAGCCTTTGGTTCTAGCACTCGGAAGGCAGAGGCAGGCAGATCTCTGCGAGTTCGAGGCCAGCATGATCTACAGAGTGAGTTCCAGGACAGCCAGGGACACACAGAGAAAGCTTGTCTAAAAACAAACAAACAACAACAACAACAACAACAACAACAACAACAACAACAAAACCCCAAAACCCAAACCAAACTAACCAAAAATGTGGTAAGGGCTAGAGAGATGGCTCAGATTTTAAGGGCTCCAGTTGCTCTTCCAGAGGACCCAGGTTCAATTCCCATCACCCACATGGCAGCTCCCAACTGTCTGTAATTTTAGTTCCAGGGGAAAGGACACTTTCACACAGACATGCATGCAGGCAAAACACCAATGCACATAAAATAAAAATAAACCATTAAAAAAAAGTTAAAAAAAAAAAAAAAGTGGTAAAATCCACATGCCATGAAAGGAACTAACTTAACTATTTTAAGTACACAGCAGGTAGCGAGGAGTCCTCCACATGGGTGGGCAAGCCTCACCATGCCAGCTCCAGATTCTCTTCATTTTCTCAGGTGTACCTACTGAACCTACAAAGTCCCGGTTCCCTACATCCCTCCTTATAGGAGTGGACTCAGACGAGTTTGCTCCTTAGCGTTTTGTTAGTTGACAGGCTTTCCAAGGCCACCCATGTTGAAGTATGCTAAGAATCTCCTTCTCTCTAAGACAGGGTCTCAACTATCCCAGGCTGTCTTTGAACTTGTTTGTAGCCAGGGATGATTTTTACCTCTATTCCCACCTCCCCGGTGTTGGGATTATCAGGGTTTGCCTCTATACTCAGCTCTTTTTGAAAATGTTTAAATTTTTTTCCCCTTTTGCTTTTGAATACAGCGTCCCCTCCTGTAGCTCACGATCTTCCTGCCTCAGCCGTTTGATGATAGGGGTGTGTCACCATGCCCCTCACAATCTCCTTCCTTTTCCCCCTTCCTCTAAGACCCCTTCTCCATTTCTTTCCTTTTTAAGGCTGAATACCACTCCATGACACGTACCATTGTATCCACGCATTCGTAGGTGGACATGTGGGTGGTTTTATCCTCTGGCCCTTATGACAGGGCTGTTGTAGACACTGATGCACAGCTGGACGACTGCTTTTAGTACTCAGAAATAGAAATGATGGATCTCGAGGTAACTTTCCATAGTGTTCTTCATAGAGGTTGTCACATAGCCCACCAACAGTACAGAGGGATTCCTAGTCTCTACATCGTCAACACTCCTCACTTCCTGTTTCCTCTGTGTGTGTGTGGCCTTGTTTTTTGGTAACAGTCACCCTGCTGGGTATGACTCCAGTCTTTGCTCAGTTGCCTGCTTCCTGCACTGTTACCTGGCAGTGCCCCCTTAGGCAACTCCTGTCTTCTGTAGTGTGCAATCCCTGACATGATAGCAAGAAAGACTTCCAGAACGTAGGAGCTTTCTGCTGCTGCTGCTGCTGTAAGGGCCAGCTATCCCTAATTCTCCCCAGAAGACTGAGCTCTTCCTGCTGCAAACTCTTCTCTCAGTCCTGGAACATCTCATCCATGTCCCCATAGTTTCTTTCCTTCCTTTCATCCTTTAGGACAGAGTTAAGGTCACCTCCTCGGAGAAGCCCTCCTCCACCGGCTCTCGTCCACTCAATCAGCCTGCTGTTGTTTGCTCTTATGGGGGCTGTCTGTCCCTCTTTTTTTGATTGCTCCTAGCACTTGGCACAGTCTGTAATGACTAAGGTACCTGCGCGATTGCTGAATTAACCTTGTCTTCTCTGTTGGTCTCTTAGCTCCACACAGAAGGGTTCTTGAGACATCATCTTGCTCTCGCCAGTGTACACCCACCACTGACCAGTGCCCTGCCAAAGCCAGGTGTTCAGAATCCCCTTGCTAAATGAATCATTCAACTTTCCGATAAAGCCCCCTGGAGTGCCCCCACCCTAATGAGGGAGGGAGGTGAGAAAATAAATAAATAAACATCTACTCTGGCCTGTGGTGATGGTTACTATGGAGAAAAGCAGACTGGAACTGACCAGGTGTCTTTCTCTGGGCTCCTTAGGGAGGGAGTGGGGCTGCTGACCTAGAGGAAATGAGGGGCTGCCGGTATTTGTGGTATTTGTGTGTGTGTGTGTGTGAGAGAGAGAGAGAGAGAGAGAGAGAGAGCGAGAGCAAGAGAGAGAGAGAGAGAGAGAGAGAGAGAGAGAGAGAGAGAGAGAGAGAGAGAGAGAAAGAGAGACACTAGAAGTGAGTACAGAGACCCCACAGAAGGCCAAGTGGAATGAGGAGCCACTCCAGTCAGCCACTTCTAGAAGCCACCTGTACAGGGCCTCCCTGTACTCAGGGAGCACATATTAGGTGCTTTCTAGCTCAAACTAGACCCATCCTATACAGTCCCTAAAACGTGTTTTACTACAACATGGAATTATGAGTGTCTATTGAAAGGCATTCCAAAGCACCTTTGACTTTAAACTCCAACCCACCCTTTTCCTTCTCTAGCAAAACCTGTTTGCTAACATCTGCCTCTGCCTCCTGAGTGCTGGGATTTAAAGGCATGCACCACCACTTTTTGGCTTGGAATACTTTTTTCTTTTTAAATAGGGTTTTATGTAGCACAGTGAAGCTGAATCCTGGCGAAGGTTGGCTTTTACCTCCTGAACCTTCTTACCTTTACGTCCCAGAGGGCTGGACAGGCACGCACCACAGGCGCGTGGCTTTTGGCCAGTACCACCTGGCCCAAAATATGTATTTTTATTATTTAAAAATTATATGTATATGTCTGTCTGTGTGGTGTTGGATCCCCTAGAGCTGGGGTTACGGATGGCTGTGAGCTGCCCTAACGGGACACCAGGAACTGAACGCCAATTCTCTACAGCCACGACAGCTTTTTTTACCTGTCCCCTCTCCAGCCCCAATGGACATTTTTTTCCCCCCCAGTTTGTAGACATTTTCTCCAATCCTGACCTCTTCTTTGCTCCCCCTCCATCCACAGGGCTGTGGGCTTGGACATGTTGCCAGATAGCCTGGCCTGTGACTCCCTATCTTTTCCCTAATTTGGCCTTCAGGCCTTTGCCGTGGACAGTAGTACCCTCACTAGCCAGACAGGACACAGAGGCTCCTCGTGGGCTATCTCTTGCCCAAAGGCTTCCAGCAAAGCAAGGAAGACCTGGAAACCAGGTCTTTGGACGCTGGAATTTGCACCTTTCCCAGGGAGCTCCTAATGCCCTTAGAGGAAATTCCTGCCCAAACCTGGGCTGACAAGGGGCTGGCCAAGGCTTCCTGCAGAGCCAATGGAGATTTTGATGGAAGAATCTCCATAGGATTCCCTGGACTGTGCTGGGGGAAGGAGGGGAAGGGCTGAATGCTAAGCTTCTGTCCCAATAGGCTCAGAGGGGAGGAGGGCTTAGCCTCCAGCAGCTGTGAGGAACACTACCACACCACCAATAGAGCTGAGAACCAGCCAGAGGAAACCAGATACCCTGGCGTCCTTGGCAAGCACAGCTTCCTTGGGTTGAGCTCACTGGCTTCAAGTCTCTCTCTCAACTGCTACCTTCTGAAGGCCTGGCCTCTCCAACCCTCTCCAGTCTGTGGGAGAGGAAGAAGCGGGCTAGTTCCCCATCTGTCCCATTCCTTGTTTCTTTTAGCATCTTTGTTGAATGTGGCAGTCCCCAGTGGAATGACGAATTCCCTGATCCCGAGGAATGGAGTCCTATTTCTATGGGGGTGGGGGTGTGTGCTTAGTGAACCACACTCAAGTAAGGTGCAGCCTGGTGCATGGCCTTCAGATTTGGTCAGCTGGAGGCATGCCTTACTGCAGCCTGGAAGCTTCTGGGTTGGGGGCGGGGTGGGTGCACAGGAAGTCCCTCAGTAGGGGATTCGACCATCCAGCTGGAGTAAGGAAGTCCTGTGTCACAGGAAGAGGCTCCCAGCAGAGGGCTTTACAACAGTGTAAGCCTCACAGGATAAGTGGTTTTGTTTATTTTTGGGTTTCTACTCTGTGCTCCGGGCAGCGTCTGCTACATAGTAGGTGTTTAATAAACAGGTTCTGAAACAAAGGGATTGGGAAGGAGAAGTTGAAAGAAATGGCTTGGTCACTCTAGGATGTGACAGTATAGTACTTCCAGGTAGAAGAAGCTGTGGC
>CM052702.1:99806350-99821634 GCA_028551405.1 Uromys caudimaculatus
TCCCCCCCCCCCCCCCCCCCCCCCCGCTCCTGAGTCCCCTGGTGTCCTGTTGGGTGCGAATACACACAGGTATGGAACCTGTGCTGGGTTCAGGAAACACCCAGATGATTAAAATGTAGGTTTTACCTTTCTGTCTGGTGGAGGAGACAGACGGTAAACAAGTGGCTTACACAATGGGCTGGATAGAGGGAAGACTTCTATGTAGGTTCAGTTGAACAAATGAGACCCATGCCGACAGGATCGGAGCAGGCGTTTTGGAAGGAGCTATCTGTGGAGGAGTGTTAGGTTTTGAAGAGAGGTGAGAGAAGGGACTTGGGGTGAGAGGCATTCCAGGTAGAGGTGTCAGCCCAAAAACGTGCTCTAAGGGAGGTAGGGGAGCCCAGTGGGAAAAGACAAGCTAGGGGCAGAGTGACCACCTATGGGTGTTTGGGCCTGCTTATGATCTAAGATTCTGGATAATTGCCAGCTGCAGCATGCTAGCTGGGGCTGGAGAAAGGTCTGTCTTCTAGGGAACCCTGTAGCCTCCTCTCCATCGCCAAGAGCTAAGACACCTCCCTCTGGTCTCTCTGCCTAGGTTCTCCCACTGTTTCCTTTAGCTCCAAGAACCCACCAACCCAGTCGGAGCCTCACTTTGTCAAGCCTCCACAAAGGGCAGACCACAGGGATTCCGAACAAACAGCCCCCCCCTTCCTCTCACACATGCCCAGGAAGGAGGGGCCAGTCCGTTTGCAGAGGAGAAAAAGCAAGAGGAATACTAGCCTGGTGGAACATCAGACTATCAAGAGATTTTAAAAAACCCTCCTTCAAAAATCCATTGCCGGCTGACAGGCGAGGAAGTGGATGAGCAAGTGGCTCCGAGGTGTCTCAGCCCTTGGGCTGCTAGGTATGGCCAACCCGGAGAGAGTGCTTCGGCAGTGGGCCCCCAAGGGCAGTGCCTTCCCTCCCCCAAGACCCAACTGGTCCTCATCAACTGCGGGACCTGCAGACACCAATGAGTCAGTGTGTTGACAAGCCATCTCTGGCCATTCCTAGCCCATCAAAAATGGAAGGAAGTCCAAAGGAAGGGTATGAGCAGACCGATTTAATTAGCGCGGGCTCTAAAGGTACCTTAAGTTGGCCCTATTAAATTAAACTGCCTAGGGGAAAAATAACTGTAATTATTTCCTTTTCTCTCCTACCATTGTATCTCAACTCCCAACCTCCTTCCTTGACAAGACAACCTTTAAACTAGGGGCTGGCACAGGCATCCCCAAACTAGGTCTCAGTGTTTCCCTTTTTCTGCCCTTGTTCTGTCTGATCTCTTGTTCCTAGCAGAGAGCAGAGTCCAGAGGGGTCCACGGTGCTTGGCTGTATTCTAATTTAGGGAGGCTGTTACAAGAGTAGAACATTATTCCAAAACGCACCCGGAGTCTCCTTCCTGAACCAGTGTAGATCCATTTGCTGTGGGGCATTTCTTTTAAGAACCCCTTTTCTCTCTTCTGCAGAGCAAAATAAGCAAACTTTAATAGTAGGGAATTATTGTTTATTTTGTTAAAATCTAGTTTTGAGTTTTCCTACTTAAAACATGTTTTCCCCAGGACACTGACCTATCCTTTAATTGTTTGGTGCGAGGCATGTTAGGGGGAGGGGCGTTACTTGTTTATTGGAACAGCGCAGTTAAAAAAAAAAAAAAAATCAACCTAGGCTAACAGTTTCAAGGCTCCCCTAAAGATGTATCCAAACAGGCAGCCAATCAGCGCTTACACAGCTTTTTCTGCTTGACTCTTTTAAAGAGACAGTGCCGACAATGTTTTATCACATTTAAAGAGAACCGCGCTCTAAAAACAGTATGAAAATGGGGGAGCCATCCCTTATCTCACCAGTTTTTGATTTGGAGTCTCCAATGAGAGTACACTGAAGGTTTCTGGGGTCCTCGAGTGGACAGAAAGGAGTCGTGAGCAAAAAGCTTGGTCACTCCGCCAACCCCCCATTTCCCATTGTACACCTGGGTCATTGACAATGGAAGCTTCCCCTTCCCCCACGCCCGACTCTGGTCCCCCTACTCTCCAATTTAGCTCAATTTATTTGAAGTTTGAGATTTCTGCGGCGCGCATTCCGAGTCGCGAGGCGTCCAGGTGACGTCCCTCATCCAAACGGAACCCTTTCCCGTAGAAAGGCGAGAGGCTAACTTGCCAGGGCTAGCAAACCTCAGAAATTTGAGAGAAATCACTCTCTTTCCTTCTAGTCCAAGACCCTTCTCTCCTCCTACAGCCTGCCTGGAGCACGCAAAGGGCTGTTTTCGCGCGGCTCCACTTTGGGGTTTCCCAAAGTATTTTAACGATCTAGTAAAGAATCAGCCGCGCGCTTTGGCGCCAGCTTCGGCCGCCCAGCTCCGCGTGCAGCTCTGGCTGGGGTTCGGGAAGCTGGGCTGGGCGCAGGCAGCCCGGGGTGGGGCGGGGAGCAAGGCCGGCCGGGGTCCTGGCCCGCTGAGGGTAAGATCAGCGCAGGGAGGCGGGGGCGCTGGGGGCCAGGTCGACGCGGAAAGGGGCGCGCCGGGCCAGCCGGGGTCCGCGCCTCTCTCCGCGCCTGATGTCGCAGCGCCCAGTCCCCGTCGCGCCGGTGGGGTGCTCCAGTTCAGGCACGAGCCCCTCGAGTCGTCGCCCCACCCCAGCGCCAGGGCTCGCCCCCCGTTCCCCCGGCCGGGGCACGAGCGGGCAGCAGCTAGCGGAGGAGGCGCAGCGGGACTGGCGCGGCCGCGCTGACAGGCGTCCCTCCCGGCCTCCGGGCCCGCCCCCGCGCGCCGATTGGCCGCCGCGGCCGTCCGTCGCGGGGCGTGGACGCCCGCCGCGCTCCTGCCGGGGCAGCCACGTTCGGTTGAGCTCCAAGTAGACCAGCGGCGGCGGCGACGGCAGCGGCAGCGGTGCTGAAGGCGCAGACGGCGGCGCAGGCGGAGCCGGGCGGCGGGCGCGCGGGCCGCGAGCAAGCGAGCTGCAGGCTTCGGGCGGACGGCGGCGCAGCTCAGGCCGAGCCGGCGCGGGAGGAGTTCCAGGGCGATGGGGCCGCGGCCGGGGCTGACGCTTTGACAGCTGGAAAGAGCGCGGAGCCAGCGCCGGGGAGGGAGGGAGCGCGGCGAGCGGAGTGCGAGCGAGCGGGCGAGCGCCGGGAGGGGGCCGGGAGCAGGGCAGCTCGGGAGACCGGACGGTAGCGGCGGCGGCGGCGGGCTCGGCGCCCTCTTCTCTGCAAGCCATGTTTGCCAAAGGCAAAGGCTCGGCGGTGCCCTCGGACGGGCAGGCTCGGGAAAAGTAAGCCTCCTGCGAGTGGGGCCGCGCCGCGGGCGGCGGGAGGCAGGTGGGCGCGGGGGTCGCGCCTCCTTGTGCCTCTGGGGCCCCGGTCTCTGCCCCGCGGCGGCGGCGGCGGCGGCGTGGAGAGCCCATTGTTGGGCGCCGGCGGAGGCTGGGGCACCCTGAAGGGGCGACAGGGCAGCGGTGGGCGAGGGTAGTTGGTAGGCGCGCGGCAGAGCGGGTGCGGGGGCCCGCGACGAGGGTGGGCGAGGTCCCACTCTGAGCCGGTGCGCTTGGCCCGCTGGGCGCGGGGCCCTTACTTTGCCCACCGAGTGCGGGCAGGGGGCGCGTGGCTTTCTGCAGCCCCGAAGGCTCCTTTTGTCCGCCCGCGGCGTGAGGAGTGCGTGCCGGGGGCTTTGTTCGCCTGGGAGAGCTCTCCCTACCCAGCCAGTGGCCTCGCCGTCAGCCGGGTGCGCTCCGGGGCGCCCGGGCTGGGCTGGGCTGGTGGCGCCGGCCTGCCCCCAGGCTTGGGGGACAGTTGTTTGAGGGGGAGATGCTGAGGGCGGCGCTTTGCTGCCCTCTCCAGAGCGCGCCAAGTACCCGGACTGGGACCGAGTCCGTCTGGACCCCGAAGCTGGGTAAAGCAGCGAGCTGAAGTGGGCTGGGAAAAGGAGGGTGGCTTTGGGCTCTTGTAGCGGCTTGCGAGTTGAGACCTAGGTGGGTTTAGTCCCAGTGCCACTTGGAAGTTCAAGTTCTCCAGCTCCCGCGCCTTGGTGCAGCTTGTCTGTGGTACCCACCCACTGGCTGTTCTGAACCAGATCCTACCTGGGGTGATAGCTACTCACCTCTTGTGGCCCCAATGGGATGGCACAGACCGGGCTCACAGTCACTGGCAACGTCCAGAGCGAGCCTTAGTGTGATCTGACACACACTCTCTCTCTCTCTCCCTCTCCCTCTCTTTCTCTCTCTCTTCCTCTGCTCACTTTCCAGGTTAGCTTTATACGTCTACGAATATTTACTGCACGTAGGAGCACAGAAATCTGCACAGACCTTCTTATCAGAGGTGAGTGGGACTCCTCAGCATCCAGTTTCTTGACACCCCCTCCTCCCCACTATTCTTAGAGCCTTTGTTTTCAGAAGCAGCCACTGTGGCCACCATTTTGAATTTTTATCACCTTTTGGCATTTATTGTTAGTTGGTCTTCACAGCCTTTTGGCTGGGGAAGGCCCTGCGGCACCTTCCTTTCTGCCCCTCTAAGCTGCCTCCACTCTCTCTTTTCTAGATTCGATGGGAAAAAAACATCACACTGGGTGAACCGCCTGGGTTTCTGCACTCGTGGTGGTGGTAAGTTTGTGTGATAGTTTTGTGTGTGTTTTGTTCTGAGGCCCGGGTCCAAGTGAACAAAGACCGGGGTCCCAAGCAGGCCCACTACCTTTAGC
Organism: Uromys caudimaculatus; assembly: GCA_028551405.1. Lineage (NCBI taxonomy): Eukaryota > Metazoa > Chordata > Mammalia > Rodentia > Muridae > Uromys > Uromys caudimaculatus. The sequence goes on from CM052702.1 coordinate 99,811,050, forward strand.
CTCTGCTTTCCACGGAGCAGGCACCTCTGGGTGATCTGACCAGGCTTGGCAAGGAAGAATGGGCAGAAGAGGCAGCTGCCTGAAGTTTTTGCTGGCGTTTCTCTGCCTGTGGGGAACTGACTGAATTTTGCTATGCTTTTCCATCTCACTCTGGGGCACCAGGCAGGGGGCTCAGAAAAAGCTGGAAGGTTTTTTGTCAATCCTCCATGCTGCTTTAATTAGAGGAGTGGGGGCAGGGCGGGTGGAGGGGACACCAGGTCCGTTCTGCAACTGGGCTGTCCCTTAATGCTTTCTTCCATAAACGCCAAACCTTAAGAGACATCCACTGGGCCTTTTCCAGAGACCCTGAGAAAAGCAAGAAGGGCCGCACTTCCTGTAGAGACACTGATTCAGACTGACTGGACCTTCCTTTCCTCTGCCTCCCCACCCCCCAGCATCCCTGCAACCACAAAGCCTTGTTTTACCGAGAACCTTAACCAACCAGGGGTGGCCTGGCAGGACGCCTGCAGCTTGTTCAGGACTGGCTCTCCTTATCTTTGACCCTCTCTCCAGGCCTCAGCAGCCTGTGGTCTTTTCTGCAGGCGGAAGGGAAGCGTAGGGTCAGAGCCTTAAGCAAGTTGTCTTGAGTGTGTGACCTCGATGTCTTGTGGGGTTGATAGGTGGACTCTTTCACATCCTTTTGAAAAGGAAAAAGGAGAGAAGGGTGGGCTTTTGATATTTTGGTGGAGTTGAGTCCAGTGTAGTGTCTTGTTGGGATGTTAGCACTTACCTGACTGCCAGCTCAGGTTAGTGTTTCAAGGCTCTTTGAACAGGGATAGGATGAAGTGTCTGTTCTAACTTGTGCAGAGAAAATGAGTTTTTAATGGCTTCTGCCAACCTCCCAACCGCCTGGTCGGAGGCGGTGGCTGACGTGGCGCAAGGATTCCACCTGCGGGAGTGGGTGATAGGTTGGCTGTTGGAGGTGAGCATGTTGATGGATTGGTGGGTCTGATTGCTCTGGGTCTTGGAGAAACTTGGACTTGTAAGTTATTTTGAGGGTGCTGGAAATTAGGGTGTTTTGAAGTCTTTGCTGTGTGGGGTTTTCCAGGGAGCAGTCTTGGAGGAGGAAAGAATGGTCCCCAGCCTCCATCTGCAGTTGTGCAGAGACCTGGTTTTCCTGTGGCTGCTGGAGTTTCTTGCAGCTTTTCCATCCTTCTTCCGGGAATGGATGGTTGACTGTACTGGGGCTCAGGTTGTGGTGGCTGTCAGTGGTTGTCCTCTGGTTTGTTAGAATGCTTACTCCTCGGCTGTTTTATGGGGGCTGAGGAGGTCCTGGATCAGATTGGATGGGGCGGGTTTTGTTCTAGGCACTCATTGAGGGTGGTGCTTTCCAGTGAATGGAGCTTGCTGTGATGGGGCCAGCAGCGTTGGACCACAAGTCAGATCATACCTCAGTTTCAGTGTTCACTGTGCCCTTCGAGCTGGTTCTGGCTGGACCTTGGTTCTGGTATAGGGCTTTTCTAAGGTCCTGCGTTTGTGTAGCACTCTCCTAGTCCAGACAGCACTTTTTTCTGTTCTGTGACTAGAGGGTTGGAGTGACCATATAGAAAGAATTACAGAGGGTTAGGGTTTTGAGTGCTGTGCCCTGGATCTGTGCTCACCCTGCCTGCTTACTCTGAACTGGATGGGTGCTGTCTGAAGAGGCCTTCTGCTTAGTGAGAGGGGTAAGGTTCTTGGTTGTCACAGCTCCTTCCTCTTTGGCTCATAGACAAGTGGGGGTGCGGGCTAAAGGATTAAGAGCCCATAAGGCTCCCTTCATTACTGGAGTCACCCAGATTGCTCTGCAGATGAATCATAGTTGTGTCCTGACTTTGACAACTTAACCTTTTTACAATATGCTGCAGCCATTTTGGTTTGGGGTGGTGAAAAGGACAGCGACGAGATGGGCAGAATCTCATCCAAATTCGCATGTGGACAAACCATGGGCGGGCTTTGCTGACCTTTACAAGCCTTAGTGTCTACTAACCACAAACAATGTCGCTGATGGGAGATACCCAGTACAGAGGAGCTGCTTACATGGGAGCTATTACAGATGGCTGGCTCGCCAGGAGAGGTTGCATCCAGTTCTCTTATGGGCTGAGTTTGTGCAGTGCTGTAAGGTAGGATGGAGCCCTTGGGAGAGCTGATGCTGTACCTTGTGTCCTGCACTCCCCTGTTGTGGACACAAGTAATAATTAGTAACCTGATCTTACTTTGTTTTCCTATTTGCAGTGTATTTTGGGACCTCTACTGTGCAGCTCCTGAAAGGAGAGACACTTGTGAACATTCAAGTGAAGCAAAAGCCTTTCATGATTATGTGAGTAACAAATTTTTAATCCTGGCAATAATTACAGGGTTGGGTGGCTCTAACTTCTTTAGTATCAAAAGCAAGGGCACAGCCAGCTGGCAGTGGTCTCTCTTGCCTGCTCGCCTTCCTTCCCGGTCTCCTGCCCACCTGCCTCTGCCGTGTACCCTCCTTCCCGGGTGTTTTAAGTTGAGGAGCAGTATTTCATCACCTCACAGTTACATGAAGAGGCAGATGCCTGTCCGGAGGGGGGTTTGAAGACTCAGAATCATGTGGGCTGTGTTACCTGGGAGGGGACTGGTTGGTGTTGGCTGAAGAAAAAAGCGACTACAACCAAAAAGAAAGTAAACGTGAAACTTGTATTTTAGACTAGAAGGGGTGGCTGAGCAACAGTGCTGTGGAGTGGACTTAGCTCTGTTTTCCAGAGAGCAGCCTTTCAGTGTGTATGTGTGCACACAGTGTGGGATGTATGTGTGCACACAGTGTGGGGAGTATTATTTCACACAGTATGGGGTGTTTATGGGCACACACAGTGTCGGGTGCTTATGTGCACATACAGTGTGGGGTGCCTATGTGCACACAGTGTGGGGTTTGTGGGGTCCCAAGTGTGGGGGCTCACTTCTCAGGTGATGTGAACTGTAAGGTGAAGCTCACTCACTGTCCTTTGCCCGAATACTCTATATTTAATTATATTGTGTGCATACGCACATTTGAGTTGGGTGTATGACATGTAGCATGAGAGTAGAGGTAGAGGACAACTTGCGACTCAGTTCTGTCTTCCTGCGATGTGTGCCTCGGGGCTCAAACCCAGGTCCTCAGGTTAGATGGCGACATTGTCACTGGCTTACCAATCTTGCCAGCCTTGCCAGCCTCCTAGGAGTTGAGGGGGACAAGGATGGGACAAGGATAACTGCTGTGGCTCAGGTTGGCCTAGAACTCAGTATGTAGATCAGGTTGACCTTGAATCTTTAGCCATCCTACCTCAGGCTCCTAAGTGCTGAGTTTATAGCCACCATGGCCAGCTCAAAAATTTCCTTTGAGAGTAGCTAAATTTTACCAGGCAGTAGAGTCTTCTATCCTCTTGTTGACTATCTACCTGGATACGCCTAAGGTTCAGGAAGTCATTGCAAGGAAGGTATCTTCATGGCAGTGCTGTTGTGTTTTTTTAAATGCACACTGAACCACCCGGGTCCGGGTGGTTAGACTTCGTGATTTGATGAAACAGGTGGTTGGGATCTGTCAGGGAAGAGTGGTGTGAGGGAAGGGGAGTATCTTGTGTCTTCCACTACTTTTGGGGTTTGCTTCCAGTAGGCACTGTAGGTGATTGTGTACGGACGTCCGTTGTGCCTGCGTCTCCATACACACAGTAGGTTTGGTAGGAACAGTCCTCCCATTCTAGGTGTAGGAACTGAAGTCCAACATCAGGTCCCATCTTCTTGGTCAGGTCGTTTGCCTCCTTTGCATGCTGAGTTTGAACCTGGCCTAGGAGACCAAACCCCACTTCTGAGTTTCATAGGTGGTCAGTTTCAGTGAGGTGGTGTTGCCATGGGGAACGTGATTCCTGTCCCGGAAGACTGAGCTCATTGGCTTCCCAGGTGCTTAGTGTGGTGGGATTTTGTTATGCCCTGGAGGAGGATGCTCAGGAATGTGGTCAGTTCTTGTGTCCTCTCCAGGACTGAGAAAAAGAAGCTGGGAATGGTACTTTAGCCTGGTGGACTTTTAGTTGTACAGGGGACAGGTGACTGCTGTCATTCATGGCCTGTGGTTCTGGGGAGATAAGTGGTGATGATGGTTGAGGGGCCGAAAGTCCTGAACTGGAGCTTGCCAGAAGCTGAGTATACAGCAGCCAGGTGAGAAAGTCCACGAACTTCTCCTTCCCCTTACTACCTAGCAAAGTATTGCCCCCCACCTGTCACCCCTTTTAAAATAACTGCAACTAGCCAGACCTGCTTTGCTAGTCTCTGACTACATTGCCAATGGTTTCATTTTAGAGAGGAAGGTAGGATGGAAATGTCTGTTTCAAAATCCTCTGCCCCCACGCTAGGAATCAAACTCAGGGCCCTGCATGTGCCAGGCAAGCGCTCTGCCACTGAGCTATAGCTTCTAATTGCTTAGACCAGTCTTTAATAGACATTTATGTTTTTTCATAGGAAATCACATATGCTAATGATTTAAAAAAAGTTACCGTGTTTATTCACTCATTTATTTACTTGCTTAGAGACAAGAGTCTCACTGTGCATCTCTGACTATCTTGGGATTTACTAGACTAGGCTGGCTCCTGCCTCCTGAGTGCCGAGATTAAAGGCATGTGCTACTACAATTGGCTATTTATTTATTATATGTATGTTTGCCTGCATGAGCTAATGTACACCATGCCCATAAAGGTGCCATAAGGATCAGAGGGCATCAGATTAAATTGACTACAACTGGAATTACAGATGGTTGTGAGCTTCCTGAGGTGGGTGCTTGGAACTGAACTCAGGTCTTCTGCAAAGCAGTCAGTTAGTGCTCTTAACTGCTGAGCTGGCCTTCCTGCCTGCAGGCGATTAGCCTTCCTATACTCAAAGGATAAACAGGCTGAGAAAGAAATTAGGGAAATGACACCCTTCACAATAGTCACAAACAATATAAAGTATCTTGATGTGCCTCTAACAAAACAAGTGAAAGATCTGTGTGACAAGAACTTCAAGTCTCTGAAGATGACTGTAGCTTGGTGCTCTGGTAGGTAGCATCGAGATTCTCTGGCAGTTTGTGATTTGGTCTTGCATCTTGAAGCAAGATGGCAATGGTAGACATGGATGTTAGTTTGCAGCCTGTGACTTGCTAAGGAATGGCAGTCAAACCTTGCAGATTGCTGAGGTTGGCATGACATTTAGAAGATGCTGCTGAGAGATGAGGTCATACTAGCTGGGGGCCCATGATTCATAGGTTTGCAGCTCAAGGCCTTTTTCCCTTAAATTGGGATCAATCTGATGTGTCTTGTGACCTAAGTCAGGTCACGATGGAGAAGGAAAGATGTGATTGAGTGGAGACTCCTCCCCTCCCCCTTCCTCTTTCCCCCTCCCCTCCCCCTTCCTCTTTCCCCCTCCCCTCCCCTCCCCTCTCTCCTGTTCTCTTTGAGACAGGGACTCACTATGGAGTGGCTATTCTAGAACTTGCTATATAGACCAGGCTGGCCTTGAACTCAGAGATCTGCCTGCCTCTGCCTCCTGAGTGCTGTGATTAAAAGTGTGCTGTTGCAAGGCCCTGGGATTTTCCCTACACTGTTAAAAAAAAAAAAGAAAAAAAAAGAAGAGAAGAGATACTGAAGAGAATTATGTGCTTCTTTTTTTTCCTTTTCATTTCTTCATCTAGTTTTCCTATCCCCATGTGTCTCACTGAGTTAACTTCTTCCTAAGAAGACTACAGTGACTTATATTTATTTCCTGTGTGTATCGTGTGTGAGCATGGGTGGTTGTATCACAGTGCTTGTGGGGGGTTTCAGAGGGTGGCTTTCAGGGATTAGTTCTCATACCCCGAGTTCTGGGGACTGAATCGACTGAGCCATCTTGCTGACCCCCAAGTAGGTTCTCCCTAGGCTAGAATGTGTTTTTCTCTGCCTACTCTAATCCTATCTTTCTAAGGCCTCCTTATGTATGTGGGAGAGACTGGCTCTCACTGGGGTGCTATTCTCAATTCTCCTGACTAAGAGTGCTTATAGGCCTCAGCCATCATGCACAGGTCTCAAGGATACTTATGATTGGTTTCTGCATTTGGCGATCATTCTGTTTTAGTGTGTGTAAACACCACCTGTGCATTACGTCAACACTTACCAAGTATCTGGCTGAGTGCTATTACTGCACTTGCTCAGTTACTCTGCCATTGACCCTGTTAGAGGAAGCAGGTATGCTGCTGGCTCCGTTCTGTAGCTGAAGAAACTGAGGCACAGAGAGGTTAGTCACAACAGGAGAGTTGGAATGTGCACACAGCTCCCAGCTAACACCAGAGTCCATGCTTCTAACATCCCCTGGCATAGGCACACAGCAGGCATCGCCTGCTGGCATGATCCTGGCTACTTTTTAGATTTGCCTTTTTGGCTGTAGCTCACTGATTTTTTTACTATGGCATAGGCTGGGAGCTATTTATCTCTGTGGCTTACTTAAGGCCTTCTACATACATAATAAGCACACACTGATGGGAGAAAGGAGAAATAAGGGGAGGAACACAGGTGATGTGTGGGAAGGGGTAACCTGGACCAGGACAGCTCATACATTACTGGGTAGGTTCTTCAGATGCCAAGTTCCGTGGGTCATCTTGAGCAAGTGGCAGCTTTAATGTCAGTTAGACATGGATGGTGTGAAGAGTGTTCACTGGCCCTGGGTGCCTAGCCAAGAAGAGTCAACGATTCTGACAATGTGGAAAAAGTGTCTGGGGTACCTCTTGGCAGGGAGGAGGCTTTCCAGTTCAAATAGAAGGTGTGGGTCTGGTTCTTGTACAGAGTAATAATTGTCATCTCGGCAGGTCATCTCCCTCCAAAATAGGAAGGGTCAAGTTGGGTGATCTTGAGGGCCCCTCCCAGATCAAGACTAGATGTATGGATCCTGGAATGAGCCAGGTGACTGAGCAGGGAGAGGGTTAAACTGTCCTTGATTTGCTGGGTTTTTATTTGAGTCATTGTCTATTTTCTGCCTCACACCTGGCGGCTTGGGTTTTCCTGGCTCATTTAGAACCCTGAAAGCCCTGATGTTTGCCACGTGTACACGGAGTGAGAGTGGTTTTGTGTCTAGGGTGGACTTTTCTGAGAATGGGTTTGTTCTGAGTACCTGAGGCCACAGGAAGAGTGACTGGGTCCCTGTATTTCTTTGCTGTTCTCCTTAGGCTTAGCAGTGTCTCTTAAGAGAGATGAGGAAAGCCCACAAGACCCCACTGGGGCTCCCTCTGCGTTTTCTCTGACAGTGTGATCTGTTATTATTCTTTGTAAATGGACACTCCCAGGTGTTTGTGTGTGTCTCATTCCCTGTATGGGACTGTAGGATGGGTCTGTGGATAGAGAAGTGGTTTTGGTGCCTTTACGTCTGGTGGTTCTCCTCCTCCTGTTGGTAGCTGTTGTATTTTCTGTTTGGTAGCACGAAAAGAGCAAAGTAGGTTAGTCCCATAGCGGCCCTCAGGTGCTGGAGAACAGCACACCTTCAGACATCCAACGGTGGTTGGGCTTCGTGGCTGCCTTCCTTGTTGGTTGGGTTTTATTACTAAGTCTCACTCCATTTTACAGATGAAGCTATTGCCGGGCATTTTGGTTGCTAGTCTAGGAGGTGGTGGAGCTGAGGCCAAAGAGTCTTGTGTTCTACCTGACAGTGTTTTACTGTGCTTGCCTGGCGCAGGCTCCCTGGAAAATGGGGGGTGCTGCACCTGACCAGTGTGTGCCCAATGCCCAGTTTGTGGCCATGTCCGTTCTCTGAAGAAAAATTTAACAGAAGAAAACTGAAGCCGCTGTAAGGAGACGTGCCAGTCACAGGCTGGGAGAGACCTGACCCACGGAAGGGTCAAGTGGCTCTTTGCTTTTTGCCAGAAGTAGAGTGATAAAAGCCCCCGACTTTTCCTTTCTAGAAAATTCCATGTCCTCATCAGGGAGACCTTGCTTATGATTTTAGGAGGTTCATGGGTTATTGCTTCAAGAAAGCCTAGATCCCTGTTTCCCACAGTGAAGAATTTGGGCAATATAGTTCCTGTGACCATGGCCAGATTTCCTTGCTTGTTTCAGTTTCTCTGTTCTGAAGACTGGGGCCCCTTTCAGTGCGTGCCCCAGCCGCCCTCCTTGTGGGGAGGTGGTTAGCAGAGGGAAAAGTGCCTGAGTTGTGGGTGTGGACAGCAGCTGGGGTATTTGTGGCCATGTGGCAGGGGTCCAGTGTCCTTGGTGGGTTTGAAATAGCAAAGTGATATTTGAGAGGGCTCTCCTTGGATATGCTGAGCTGAGGTTCCCACTGGGCAGGGAGTATCTGTGCCTGCCAGGGCCCACTAGGAAGAGGGGGTTGAGAGGGTGGCAGTGGGAGCTGCAGCTGGGCTCTGAGGAGCTGGAGGAGTGCTGGCCTCTGTGATAGATAAGCCAGCCTAGCTATCTGGCCAGAGGTCCTGGCAAGTTCAAGGCTTGTCTTTGGCTTTGACCCTTGGCACCCTTGTGTGGCAGATTAAAAACAACAGAATATACACAGTTGTGGCCCCCCCTCCCCCCAGCTTATACTTTGTATTGAGTCCCTTCCTTGGGCTCCCACCCTGTCTTCTGGAGTTCCTCTTGCCCCCAGAGGCTGCCAGACTCCTCTGTTAGTAGTTAATTAAACATTAAATGAGGAGCTGGAATTGCATTTTGCCAGAACCCAGGCAATGTGGTCACCGTAATGGGTTTCAAGTGGCTGTAAGACCCCAAATTGCAAATCCTTGCCCTTTATTTAAGGGAGGAGGTGGAACGGGGGAGGGGGACGACGACAGTGGGGACCCAAACAAAGTTTTTGGCAGTGGTCACTTCATTTGAACTCCCAGACCAGCCGTGTGTAGCAGCCTTTTGCATAATGCCATCTTTGTTAGCTAAGCATTTGCAAACTTGGACTGAGAGTTAGCTCTGTGCCAGCCAACACTTGGAGGGAGCTGGGAGACACCTAGTTCTATGTCCCTTAGGTCAGCTCTGTTTTGTAAGGGAGGAGGGCCCTCCAGTGAGTACTGTGTCACTGGACCCTTGTCTTCTGAGTGTGTCTTTAACCCTTAAGAAGAGTGTGCGTGCGTGCGTGCGTGCGTGCATGTGTGCGTGTGTGTTGAAGGGTAGGTGGTGTGCTTGTGTGCTTGAGGCTTGTTAGCTAAGATAGCAGAAATGTTACACTAGCTGTAGCCTTTGTAGTGTCTGAGGGTTTAGAATATTTAGCAAAATTAATCTCTTTTAGCTTGGTTGTAATTCTGACCACGGCAAAGTACATTAGGCGATTCACATAAACTTCTTTAATGTACGTCGTTGGGAGCTTACAGCAGATAGACAATCATGGTGGTTTGTTTTTGATTTGTCAGGGTTGGGGTTTTCCATGGCCTTGACGAGGTGAGTCGTAGGGATGGATCTTTCCACGGTATGCCTTTTCTTTCCTGGACTTGCGTGAGCTCTGGCGTGGACTTGCCCTTGACTTGATGGGCACGGTTGCTGTTTGCTGTCTAGATGTCTTTTGGGTTCATCTGTTACCCCTGCTGTAGGCTAGGGGATGGTAGTCCCTGCAGGGCTGTGAGGGTGAAGGTCTGTAACACATATGGATAAGGTGGGATGTCTCCCAGCCAGAGCTTGCTGAGTTTCAGTGTTCTTTGTGGTCCTGATGTTAGCTCAGAAAACTCTTACTGTACTGTGTCCAGGGAGAACAAGTTGACCCTTAGGGAAGAACTGTGCATACTTGACCCATCTTAGTAATGCCCTTCCTGCCAGGGCTTCTCTGTGTGTCCCAGGTTCCTTCCCTCCCAGCTGCCTTGTCTCACTCACTCCCTGCACCCTCATGAGGGGGCAGAGCTGGTGGTCCTACCATACACAACTGGCAGCGATAAAGACTCCCCTGAGATGTCCCTGCCTCTTATCTGTGTTGGACAGTGTCCTGGACCACGCCTGCTTGATCAGCTACAGAGCCCAATGGGGAGGCCCAGGGGCTTGTGGGTGGCACTGGCAAGGATCTTGATCTAAATTTTAGTCTCATGCCTGTGTTAGCTTTGTGGTCCTCCTCCTGTAAAACATGGACAAGGCCTGTTCTCCTGTTCTCCGCTGTCAGAAGAAAGGCAGGAAAGCTGTCCCTGGAGGTGGCGTTGCCGTGTGAATGTGCATAGGTATGAATAGAAGTCCCTAGGTCTTGTGCCATTCTCTGGGCTAAGACCTCACCTGGTTTTCTGCTTCTGTGAGGAGTCTCAGAAGGGGTCATAGTGGCCCACAAGCTGGGAAGGGAGACACTGAGGAAGCTAGTTTGGTCTCTTTGTACTTCTGGGGTAAACCCCCCTGTGACCATGAACCAGGAACACATGACACTGTCCACAGTTGCCAGACACCTGCCCACCTGCCCTGCTTTCTGAAGAGCTGGAGGTAGCCTGAGTGTGATCAGTGTTTACAAAGGGTTGTGTGCAATCTCCTGTTCATGTCAATAGGAACATTGGGGCTGCAGATGGTTGAACTGGGTGTCACTAGTCATAAGCAAGTAAAACAGACAAAGGAAAGCCAGAGAGCAAAGATGTACAGACCCTTCATATCATCTCCAGCGGGTCTTAAATCTGCACACT
>CM052702.1:99821734-99840043 GCA_028551405.1 Uromys caudimaculatus
CACACACACACACACACACACACACACACACACACACACACACACACACACACACACACAATGCACATACAACAAGTGCATACTCATACCAGGCACATGGTAAGTTCTGCATATATGTATGCTCTTGATCTTCCTGACTCTGGACGTCTTGCTTTCTGACAGATGGTGTTCAGTGATTGATAATGAGGAGCAGAAGGGTCTTAGTGTGAGGGGTGGGTTTCATCGTGGTTTGCCCTTTGTTTACTTGCTCACCTGTTGATTAGCTATAGGGTCCCTGGGGTCCAGGCAAGAGATGGGGTGGAGGTGTCAGCCCATGCTTGGACCTATTTATTTCCTCTGCTGCTCTAGGAGCCTGGAACATGCTCTTTCCCAGTCTGCCTCTGGCTCTTCCCTGTGGTCTGCTCCATGCCACAGCACCCGGGAAGTTTTGTTTCCTTGCGCACTAATTCTTCTGATAGCCTGTGCTGCTTTAGGATGTGGCAGCCTCCCATGGTCTGCCAGGATCATCCGTTTCTTCTCCTTCTTCCAGGAAGTTGGAAATACTCTGACTCACTTGTCACTTGTGGCCTAGAAGGAGAATTATGTGAGTCAAGGTGGAGTTCCTTCCCTTCCTTCTCTAGACCCTTGAGGGATGAAACTTTATCTTTGCCTCCTCTGCCACCCCAATCCTGGGGCTGATTGTAGCATCTTGAATAAACCTGTGGTCAGTGAGCAAGACTCTGTGCCCCGAGAAATGAGGAAGATTTGATCCTTGCCTGGGACTAAGTGTGTTAAAGATGTTTTAATGAAGAGTGACAAGTGACAGAAAGTGGCAAAGCATTGTTTCATAGACGGAGCTGTGACCCATTAGTGGATCTTGAATCATCTTAGTGGGTCATGGCTGGCAATTACAAAAAAAAAAAAGAAAGAAAGAAGCAACTGTTGGATCACAGAGTAAACATGATAGCGGCTTCTGGCAACCTCTGTTCAGTGGTTTATGAGTGCATACAAGTGTGTGTGCACCCCGTCTTAACCGTGGAAAGCTGTCTCATTGCAGGTCTCAGCCTGAAGTTCTATAGCTACTGGTCCAGTGAGAGCCATTCCTTCAGGTTGCGTGATTTGGGTAGAGTGATAGGCAGAGGCCGCGCCTGTTTCCAGCTCTGTAATAAGAAAATAGCTCCAACTCCAGAGGGCTGAGGAGAATTGTTTCTATCAGGTCTAGGGTTGTAGGAGTGCTTGATAACTACCGGATGCTTGGGTCCTTTGATTCTGCAGCTTGCTGTTGTAGTCTTAGTATGTTAAATGCACAAGCAGCACTCTGCATGCTGAATAAGTGTATCTCCCACTTGGAGGGATAGGGTGTGGGCAGGTCTGTGAGGAGGCAGTGGTCTCAGTCTCGGAGGCAGAGTGCAAATGGCGGCTCCTCCTTCTCCTCCTCCTCCTCCTCCTCCTCCTCCTCCTCCTCCTCCTCCTCCTCCTCCTCCTCCTCCTCCTCCTTCAGAATTATTAATTTAGTTTGTGCATGTGAGTACACTGTCTTCAGACATGCCAGAAGTAGACATCAGATTCCATTACATATGGTTGTGAGCCAACATGTGGTTGCTAGGAATTGAACTCAGGACTTCTCGAAGAGCAGTTAGTGCTCTAAACTGCTGAGCCATCTCTCCAGCCCCGCAAATGGCTTCTTGAGCAAGCCTTATGAGTTTGCCCTGTGGCTGTCTTAGGTTAGGGGTGTCCTTTCACAGAGGGTTGGCTGAGCTGTGTCCAGGTTGTGGCTGTTGGAGGACCAAGAGAGGGTCTCAGGGTGCCTTCTGTGACTCTGGTTGGCCCAACTCCCAAATCCCCCATCCCCACCCTCGGTGACTGGGCAGGCTTTGTTCTCATCTTCTTTCTCAGTTACAGAAGGCTGCTTGGGGGGGGGGGGGTGTCTTTGGGAACAGTGGACTGCAGAGAGGCTGCTTGGTGGACAAGTTGTCCTGGGTGTTGGAAACAGTGTGGTGGCATTAAACTTACTAGAGGTAGCAGAGGCTGGCCTTGGACTCCTCATTTTTGCTCAGGTCAGCACCCCAAGTCCTGTGATTACTGCTGTGCACTACCTCTGCTGGCTCTTTGAGAATTCTGTTTCACGTTTGAATCAACCATCAGATGATGGAATACTGTTCAGGAAGGAACTAAGTTTCCAGATGGGGAAACTGAGGCTTAAAGCAGGGTGGTAACTCTGCTGGTTTGTGCCTGCCCAGTCCCAGATGCCTGTGGTAGACACTGGCTCTGGACACTGTACCTACGAGTCTGGCTAGTGTGCCATCCTTCAGGAATCTAGTGGCTTTCGTCCTGTAATGCCTGTGGCTTTGGCTACCCAGCCCGTGTTGAGGGGGCAGATGCCCAGTGGGCAGGCCTGGTGTCAGGCGTGTGCGAGTGGCTGGTCTTTTCTCCCTGTCTTTTAGAAGGCATCCAGTAGAAAATGTTATCCTCTCTCTGGAGGCCCTGTTTTTGGCAGCTCCGCCTGCCAGCTCCTGCTCTGCCTGCTTGCCTGCCTGCCTGCCGCTTGGGTTACGTGAGGTGCTGGCTGAGGCTCTGGGCACAGGTTCCGCTGAGGGTCTGCAAGCCATGAGCCACTTTGAAAGGGATTTTACAACATGACAGGGAATTTCAGCCACCATGTTATCTCCGAATTGGCCAATTGATGACTTCAGCAGAGCGTTTCGGCAACCGGGAAGCCAATACAATTTGAGTTAGTTGTGATGGCTGCCACTTTAAATACCACGGTGAATTTCTGTCAGTGAGCTAATGTGTGGAATAGGGATTGCAGAAAACTTGATCACCAGAGCGCTCCGGTCGATTCTGACCCCAAGCTACAGAAAATGAACTTAAATCTAGTTGACTGTCGCCACATACTTTCTTCGGCATTATTTTGCTGGCAGCATGTTCATCAAAGGGAACTAGATGGAAATCATAGTGTTCGCCTCTGGCACCCCCTGATTTTAGAGAGAGGCAATCCTCTGTGGGTGCTGAAGCCCTAGGCAGTCCAGATGGCGGTTTTGTGGTGAGGGACAAATTACTAAATGATGTCATTATGGCTCGCTAATAATGCCCTATTTAATGAAGGATACAAGTGTTTACTGAGCACTTACTATGGTTATGGACCATATAGTGGTGGTGGTGGTGGTGGTGGTTGTTATTATTAGTCTCAGGTAGTCCCTTTTGGTCTGTAACTTACTGTGTAGACCAGGCTGAGCTTGAACTCAGTTCATTCTGCCTCTGCCTCTTCATGCACCACCATACCCAGCTAAAAAAGTATTCTCATTCCATTCTCTTCTAAGAATGTAGGACATGGGTTCTTATTTCATGAACAGAGAGCTAATAGTAGCAAGCAATTATTGAGTGCTAACTGTGTGCTTTATACTGTTTTCAGGTAGATTTTGTCTCCTGTCTTTCAGTGATCCTGCGGGTGGATTATTTTGTTTTCGTTCTTATTTTGTACATGAGGAAATGGAAGTATTTGGAGTGACTCAGTAATGTCAAAAATAGCCTTAAACTTAAGTTCTTTCTCTTTCCTCTCTCTCTCTCCCTCTTTCCCTCTCTCCCTTTCTTCCTCACCCCCCACCCCGAGATATTTTCCTGTATCCTTGGTTGGTCTTGACCTTGGCTGTGTATCTGAAGATGATCCTCCTGCCTCCACCTCCTGAGTGCTAGGGTCACAGGCATGCCCTGTTCCTGGCTTTTGAAGTGCAGAGGCTCAAACCTAGGGCTTTGTGGGTGTGAGGCAAACCTCCACGGACTAAATCATTACCTGCTCCCAGGCTCTGTTTTTCCTAATGTACTCTCTGTTACTGTGCTGTGCTGCCTTCCCAAGAAGGCACACTTAGCACACGTGTGTCTGATGGCGTACTCCTGTGCTCCTACCACTTACGATGCTCAGATAGGTAGATTTCCACGAGTGTGAGACTGTTTGGCCTACATAAGTTCTAGGCCATCCTGGCTACAAAGTGAGACCCTATCTCAAAGAGCCAAAACAACCCCCGCAAGCAAGCAAACAAACAAAAAATTCCCCAAACAATAACAACAACAAAACCCTACCCAAACCACTTTGGGCTTAGGGGCAGTTATGAGAGCCTTGGGCAGGCCCAGGTCCTTCTTGAGGGCCTAGGTTTCCTGACTAGGAGGGCCTGGGATTCCCTGTGGATAGAGGGACTGGCTGGTTTTTAACAGCCTCATCTAAGAAGAAAATGCCTGACTCACTTGCAGGAAGGGTTTTCTTGATGTTTTGGCTGAGCCTAGCTGTTAATGACTGAGCCATCTCTCTAGCCCACAAGGGTCCTGTCTCTCTTTGCAGGGCTCCTTTCCTGGTTCCCTGCCGCTCCTTGTGGACTACGTGCTTGATCATATTTTATTCACGAGGACATTGCCCATATCGAGTCATCATTAATTAATTGTTAATGTGGTGTCAGGGCTTGAACTCAGGGCCTTGAATAAACGAGGCAAATTCTGTGACTATTCTCAACCCAGAGACACCATTAATTTGACTTGTCTGAGTGTTTGAGACAGAATCTTTCTATGTAGCCCAGGATGGCCCTGAGCTCATGATCCTTCTGCTTGCACATCCTGGAGTACAGGTGTGTGCCTCCCACTCCCAGATATAGTCACCATTGATTTTAATTAAGCAGTCTGAAATAAAATGTAGACCTGGTCAGGGCTTCTTAGTAGGTCCAGGGAGCCAGCTTGAGTTCACAGGCGGGTACAGTTGTAGTGAGCAGAAAACACTCCCAGCAAAAGGCAGACCTGAGTCTTATGTTGAGCTTAGATTAGTAGCGACGCCTCAAGCATTCCCAGTGAGGTTTCCTAGAGGCCTGTTGGAATCATTAGGCTGAGGACCTTGGCTCTGCTGGGTGTTCCCCACTGACCAGCAGTGTTGGCGGCACTGTCTAACTTAGTCCTGGCCCGGGAAAGTCAGAACGCAGAATTGTCTCTGACAGGATCACCTGACTGAGCCTCTGAGCCAAGAGAGCTCAGGGTGCTGAGCATGGGCTGTGCAGGCAGAGTGCAGGGCTGGCTGTGTGCATACTTGGAGAGCTAGAGGGCCCATGCTCCCTGCCGATCTGAGCTGTTCCTCCCAGAGGAACTGGCTCGGGACAGCAAAGTCCCCAGATCAACTCTGTTATAGACCTTCCTCCACAGAAGCTGTCAGTGGATCATTGTCTTCTTCCTAGGCTGTGGTTTCCATAGTGTGAGATTAGTGAGAGATATGAGGCAGTCTCTGAAATAATGGCGACCGGTATTTACTGAACTGACATTTACACAGGACTGTGTGGGGGTAATATTAAATTCCTTCAACACTCCAAGGCAGGGGCTGTTGTGATCCCATTTCTTGGATGAAGGAAATCAAGGCTCAAAAAGGAGAAGCCAGGAGCCCATGGCTATGGCCTTACTAAGTGAAGGAGTCGGGACCTGCTCTCAGGGCTCCACTTGTAGCCTTTGAGCCATTGCTGTACTGACAAACTATGGGACGGCTTTGGGAGATGGGTCCTTGGGGAGAACTGTTCTTTGAAAAAAATCGGAACATTTCATTACACAAACGTGTAAATGAGTGTCTTGAAAAAATGTCAGTGACAGTTTGCATCTCAGTGAGATGAATGCAGATAAACCTATTTTGACTGTTAACTTATTTTGTTGCTTAAAAGCCAGTGACACGTAGCATTGAATTTATTTTTCTTCACGACGTTAAGTGTTTGCCACTTCTTGAATGACGCGTGTGAATTTGGAAATTATCTTTTTTGGAAGTGGAGGCTGCTTCGTGCACTTAGGGTTGGCCTTTGAAGGGGCTGAGTTAGGTTTGTTGGGTGCAGGTGTAGCTGGGCCGTGGCTGGGGAGCAGCATAGGTACCTGTGCCTGTGGATGGAGCCAGGACTTGTCACTCTGAAGTTGGGGTCATGATGAAGAGCCCATCGCAGGAGTCTTTGTGAGGGAAAGCCTAAATATTTATTCTGTTCTGTCCCTAATGAAAACAAATTGTCAACAGTTGTTCAGTAACTGACTAAATTAAAATCTGTAATTAGTCAATTAGATTAAAGAGTTGGCACAACCTGATTGTATCATGCTGCTTAGGTTATTAAGAGAAAGGGTGTGATTTTTAATTACTGAATGCTAATTTTGACAGTTTCAAATAGAAACAGACGTGGTTTCCCCCTTTCCCTAATTCTCAGTGGTTTGGAAAGTGAAGGCACTCAATGTTTAAGTTACGTTTTTTGAAGGCAAATAATCCAAGATGGCCTTCTGTAGGGTGGCAGAGATTTGGGTGGAGAGCCCATGTTGGATCTCTTTAAGGGTTGCCTAGAAATCCATCCTTTCTTGAAGGAGGTGTGGCATTTCTGCTGTGAGAGTCTGGGTCTTAGTTGGAAGTGATGGATCTGTAAGTTCTCTTTTGGGGGTTCTTCAGTGTTGTACCTTGTGCACACATGGGGAGGGGGGCGGTTTTTCATTCATTCCTTTCTCTGTAGGGTCTTACTGTATAATACTGGCTGGCCTCACCTTAGACTTGATACGTAGATCAGGCTGGCACCAAACCCACTGTGATCTGCCTTTCTCTGCCTCAAGGGCTGGGACTAAAGGTGTTGTGCCCCAGCGCCTGTCCAGCTCTCTCATGTTTTAGAAAGAGATTTGTTTTTATTTTATGTGTAATGTATTTTATGTATAAATGATTTACCTATATACATGTCCATGTACCACGTGCATGCCTGGTGCCCAGGAAGGCCAAGAGAGGATGTCAGATTCTCTGAACTGGAATTACAGACAGTTGGGAGCCTCCATGTTTGCTGGGAATTCAGTCTGGATCCTCTCTCTGGGAGAGCAGCCATTGCTTTTGACCTCTGAGCTGTCTCTCCAGCCTGGAGCTCTCTTGTTTTTGAGACAGGTTTTTGCTAAGAAGCCTAGGCTTGCCTTGAATGCATGATTCTCCTGCCATAGCCCCCAAGTTCTGGGATGCAAGATGTGTACAACCGTACCTTGCTGTTCGGAGGGTTTTTCCTATCCTGTAGTTTAACAGACTGAATCCAGCAGGGAAGCTGCATGAATGAATTATTGGGGAGGGGGGTGTCCTGGAGATGTTGGTTTGTACGGAAAAGGGTGGAGATTTGTATAGTGTTTCTGTCTGCTGGTTCTCAGTGTTAAATGACTGTCTGCTTTTCTCTATGGGGAGTTCTGGGTAGAACATGAGTTTTGCTTTTTGGCTTTGGAGAGTTGAGAGCTGAGGAGTTGAGGTGCCAGGTATTGGGGCTGAGGATGAGGTAGGGCAGGGGCTATGCACAGCAGGAAGGAGTGCAGCCTCTTGCTTGGGGGGAAGATGGATCAGAAAGCTGGTGCAGATTATGGGATTAGAAGCTAGAAAATCAAGCCAGAGAATATAGGGAGGATGTAGTAGGTTCACTTGCAAATGGAGTGAGACTCCCTTCTCAGTGTCCTGGGGGTACTGAGCCAGTCCCTGCGATATAGGGGATAAGGAGATTTGAGCTCCTGGACCCTAGCACGCCTCCCTGTTGTGCTGGCTCTGCTCCTAGATTCATGCTTTGGGGCTGAGCTTCTCATGAAGCACTTCAAGTCTTCTAAGAGAGGTTCAAGTAGGAAGGTAGCTCACTTATGCTGCTGCCTTAAGGCCTGGTGGGACTGAGGGGCTGAGACCTGTGTCAGCCTGCAGCTGCTGCAAGCATGGGCCCTTTGGTTTTGAAGGCTGCATTGGCCTCCTGTGCCTCTGGTGCCATACTGATACAAGGGACAGCGTCACAGACACTACTTGGAGAGGTTTTCTTGTGGCCATGTCTTCATTATGCTTTTATTTATTCGTGTGTGTGGAAGTTGGTGCACACGCTTGTGAAATTGGTTCTCTTCATCCACATTTACTTTTCTGCAGATCAGACTCAGGTCTCCAGGTGTATGGAACTAGAGCCTTTACCTGCTGAGCCATTTTGCCAGCTGTCATGATGCATTTCGAAGTGCCAGTCAGAACACTCCTTAGCTTTCAGGAGTTCACATTTATAGTCCTTGTTGACCTAGAAGGCCTTTGCCTATTGTGGCTGATGGACAAGGGATGTGCAGGAACTAAGGTAGGAGCAATAGAGGCTTCTGAAGGGACAAAGCCTGGTTCCTGTCCCCATCAGGGCCTCTGCTCACTGTGTGCTCTGGTTTCTTCCTCAGTGTCCTCATCTCTAAGGTGAGCTCACTGTTTGCAGTGGCTACTTGGGAGAAGGAGTGAGAGAACCGGAGAAGATGTGTATACCTATTTGTGGAGTCAGAGTAAGAGCTGAGGGAGGCGTTGTCCCTGGGAAGATCTTCTATTCTGCTGGGTAGAGCTGTTGTAGAGCAGTCAAAAGCAGGAGTGAGAGGAGTGTGTTCTGAACTTGGGGTTCCTCTTTCAAGCCCAGGTTCCACAGGCGAGGTAGTATGCGTGCGTGCCTGCCTGCGCTTGTGCGCTAGTGTGCTTGTTGGGGGGGAGGGGTGACCAGAAGAGAAAGGAAGTGACAGTGTTAGGAGGCAGTTTATTTTAAAGGCTTCCCCACTGATAGATTTGTGGCCCTGTGTAAATAGGGAAGCTTGTAAACCTTGATTCATCTTCTCCTGAAGTCTGTTTTTGGTTGAGTAGGGAGAATGGGGACAGCCACAGGAGCCAAGTCCCTTCAGGTCAGAAGCAGCTGTATGTCCCCAGAACATTCTGTGTACTTAAGGGATCTCATGTTGCCTCCGTGGTAACCAATGTCCGTCCTGGAAGGATGAGATGGCTCGTGGGCCAGGGCTCTTGTCAGTCAGTTACATGGTCGAGCAAGGTTTTTGCACTGGGATGACTTCCTCCTTCCTTCCTGGCCTGGAGTTTGCTCTTTTCTTTCAGTCAGGAAACAAATTCTCCCCTGTCCTTGCCCAACCTACTCTAGAGACATGAACAGGCAGTGACAGTGGCCAGTGAAGAGCTAGGGTGTGTCCTACACTTGCTCTGGGAAGACACATGGAAACAAAGGTGGACAGTGGGCAGAGAGGCAGCGCACTTACCTGTTAGAAAAATAAAATTGAGGAGCAGAGATGTTTTGTTGTGTTGTCCTAAAACTGACTTGTTGATGGCTGGATGGGGTTGAACTCTTGAGCCGTAGATAGAACTTGCAGGCTGTAGTTAAGTGTAAGGCAGGCCAGCCCCCTTGCCTGGGGACCTTCATGCTTGGGTCACTTTCATTCTTTCTCTGTCTGGAGGAGTCTGATTCTCTTTACATGTCTCAGTTTAGATGTCTCTAAATTTACGTAACTTTAATAAGTCCCTTTTGAGTTGCTGGGGACAGAGACTGCTGGTAGATTTAGTAGTGGTCCCTGAAAACTCTGGATCTTCTGTACAGTGGATACCCAACTTATATTTGCTGAGGCTGCCTGCCTTCCAGGTGCGGCTGTGTGTAGTCTGTGTTGTATTTGTAGGCTTCCTGAGGTCCTGAAGCTCTCAGAGCCCGTCCATGTTTGCCACTCCCTCTGAGCCCTAGCTATGGTGTTTGCCTTTCTTCTCTGAAGTAGGCCTTTGACATATCGACAGAACTTTATGCGTGAAGTACCCTCAGAGCTGTGTAGTAAAAGGCTCATTCTTCACTTGACCCAGCCTTCGGCTATCTCCTGAGATTCATGGCAATCCCTGCCCAGGTTTTACTTGTTTTAGGTGGATTGGGGTGTGTGTGTGTGTGCGCGCGCGCGTGTGTGTGTGTGTGTGTGTGTGTGTGTGTGTGTGTGTGTGTGGGGTCTGGAATCCAGCACACTTCTCCCTTAGCCTGAGTCTTAGTGGGGTGCTAACCTAGCAATGATGGAAGGTGCTTTGGTTCTGATCATCCCCGAAGGTCAGTGTGTATTATTTGGCTCTGTAAATCAGGGTTGTGGGTGATTTTTATCAGGCCTTTGAGTCTACAGATGACCTTTGCTTTATCTGTAAAGACTCCTGTTTGCTTAGCCAAGGATAAACAAGAAGATTCCAGAGTGGGTAGCTTGGCTTCAGCATGGGCTTCGGGTCTTCAGATGCAGCTGGTTGCTTCTAATTGTGAATTATCTTACCTGTTTTTTTGGGAGCGGTGTAGCCACACCCTGGCATAGAAAGAAGCTTATTCCTGAGCTGCCCATTCAGGCTTTCTTAAGCCTTGAAATAAATGTTCCTTTAAACAACTATTTCTTATTAAAACTGTCCCAGTTCAGGACTTTTTATCCAAAGCCACACATGTGGGTCCTCCCAGGTGTTTGTTTCCTTCGTGTATTTAGCTTGTCTAGTCTTTCACTCTTCAAGACCTGATGCCTCCGTGTGATCACAGACTGGAGAGATGTTGCTGCATTCTTTGCCCTCACACGACTTCTAGACCCTCCTTCCAGTGCTCAGGGCTTGTGTGCCATCTTTCTGGGTCATTCGGGCATGTCTCCCAGAAAAGCACAGGATCGATACCTTCCTGCTTTCTTGACTGCTGCACTTCCTAGGAGACCCATCTTTCCCTCCACCTGTCCTGACACCCCAGCTGTGCTGTGGGTCAGCATTGTGATGGGGGCTAGTTGCTCTGACTCCTGAGCGCTCACCTCTTCCTTGGAAACGAGTGGTACATGAGCCCTTTGTGGTCCCAGTACAGGTGTGCTCTGAGCGAGCAGTTGGAGAGCCCTGAGAAGTTGGGGGTTGCTCTCAGAAAGACCCATGTGGGGTGTGGCTAGAACACTGGCGCCATGTTATTCTAGAAATGATGAAAACAACAAAAACCACAAAAAACCAAAGACCCAAAACTGGCTTTTGGAAACTGATATCCCAGAGAGGCTAAGTAGAAAGGATGCAGAAGGCTCTAAGACTCCCACTCGCTCACACTTTAGATAAAAGTTTTTTAGCTTTTACTAAAAACACAAAGTCTCCTGTGCCCCCTCAGTTCCCCATTCAGGTTGGGCATTGTTACCAGGCCCTGGAAGCCACCTCTGAGGCACAGGTGCTGGCCACAGCACCCCCTTTCCTGTGAGTCAGCAAGCTTGTCCTAGAATATCCTCCCTGGTGATGCTGGGCTGCGCTAGGCCACAGCTCCTCAGGAAGCTGGTGGGCCGTCCAGAGCTGCCCTCAACACTCAGATGCACAGATGGCTCCTTCCCTTCTGAATGTTCTTTGAAAGTGTTTTCAATGAGGAGCATGTGTCTGCATGGCACTCTTCATGTGGACAGAAGCTGTCACTGCGTGCCTTGGAGAGGCTGGTTGGGATCCAGAGCCCACTGTGGCCTGATCCTCAGTGTCTGGTGGGCCCTGTCCAGGTGGCATCAAGACTCAAGCATTGGGGCCTGGGGTGAAGAAGAGTCCTGTGGAGGGGGGAGGGGATGGGAAGAACAATCTAGGTGTGACTCTGTCAGTACCACAGAAATACCATTCTCTTCTGAAACCAACCTGCCTGCTGCTCTGGGGGAGGGGCTGTTCTGATCTGAAGTGGAGGCTGAGGCCAGCTGGACCCTGTGGGAGTGGAGGAGGGTAGAGCACTCCCCTCCGACCAGAGAATCCCCTCCTGGGTTTTCAGGCTCTTTGTGCTACTGAGGTCCCCCTTCAAGCCTCCACTGCCCCCTCTGTGGGACCAAGAATGCTGCTTTCTTATTCCTCCATGTGAGTAGCTCCACTGGTGCTCAGTAAAGTCTCCTGTGTTAACACTGCTTAGGAAGGACCCTGGCCGAGTCAGTGTGGTGGGCTGTGCAGTGTGTGACACTGGGTGAATGAGGCAGAGAAATCAAGATTTTTGTATAGGTGGGTGGAAGACAGGAGAGGGGTGTGGCCTTCTGTAGGGGTCTCTGGATCTTCTATTTCTCTTGCTTGTGAGGACAGCCTGTCTCCCTTTTGGCATTGTCTTGAGTGTTGATGCCAGATTTTTGTTAATGCAGGTTGTGATGTCTCGCCCTTATTAAGTAAAAGCCAAACCAGAACCAAAACCCAAAAAATTGAGAGCCACCATGAAGACATCCCATTGAGGTCTGCTGCCCTAGACCTAGCCAAGCCGTCCGTCCTCACTCACACTTGGATTTTGTGGCAAAGGCCCATTGGGAACTGGTGTATCTTTATCACAGCCTTGTGCTGAAGCAGGTAGCAGGTTTTAGGACAGAAAGACAAAACAGAGTGGGTAGGTTAGGGTTCAGTGAGTGTCTGAGGTGGTGGTGGGGGTGTTGCTAGTGAACCGCCCCTCCCCCAAGCCCTCTACCACACACGCATACGCACATGCTCACACACAAACACATGCACACGTACATGTCAGGACCTCTCCTTGTGCAGCAACTAACAACTCTGTCACTGGCTAACTCTTTGAGGGTTTTCTTTTCAAATAAATAATTCTTTGTCTCTCTTCTGGGTGGCAGATTGGGCCTGGAGAGGCAGCTATCAAAGACTGACTGATCAAGTAGGCTAGAAGAGATTATACCAGGCCAAAAAAGGTCTAAGAGATAGTGTCTGGCCTAGACCAGGAGGGCCAGGGGACACCTGGAGCCACCTCTTTACCGTGTAGGGGGTGTTTTCTTGCCCAGGGAGGTGCTAGTGAGATGCTAGGCTGAGGGAAGGGTGAGTGAGGAGTTCCTTCCTCAGAGGAGAAAGCAGGCTCCTTTCCTGTCCCTTTGTCTCTTGTCCCCTTTGTCCCAGCCTTCCAGCTCTGTGGCCTCCCCTCCCCCAGCGGTTCCTCCCTTTGTGCCCAGCAGGCCACTCACCAGTGAAACTTAGCTGAGGCCTGCCTCCCAGAGAAGCAGCCCAAGGAGCCAGTGAATTCCGGCCTGCTTTCAGAACCACAGGCTTAAAGTGAACCCAGTTTTCCCCCTAAGCCTCCAGAAGGTGGTAAAGGTTGGCCCTGACCGATGGCAGCCTCTTCTGAGGGAGCAGTGTTGTTGGGGGTTGTGCCAGACCCAAGGTTGTAGCTGGCTTTACAACCCTTCCTTGGTTTACAGTATGAGGCCTTTCTGGTCCTCTGTGAAACACCACAAATTATGAACACACTGAACTCTAAAAGAGTCTAACTCACATCTGTCACAAAATCTTATGTACATGGTGTTTTGCCTGCATGTATGTGTGAGGATGTCAGATCTTGGAGTTGTGAGCTGCCATGTGGGTGCTGGGATTTGAACTTGGATTCTTTGGAAGAGCAGTCAGTGCTTCAAATTGCTATCTCTCCAGCCCCTGTTTTTAAAATTTTAAGACAGAGTTTCAAGTTTGGGCTAGCTTCAAACTCACTATGTAGCAGAGGAGGACCTTGAACTTCTGATACTCCTGCCTCCACCTCTCAAGTGCTGGGATTACAGCCCCCACCCCCACCCCATCCCTAATGCCAGTTTTTATATTGTGGGCAGTGGAACCCAGGACTTCAGCATGCTAATGCTGGGCAGACATGGGCACTTGAACCACATCCCCACAAGATAGTGCTTTAATCATAAGCACGGGCCAGTCACAAGGGCGTACGTAGAAACCTTCAAGGGGGAAAGCAGAAAGTTGGGGGGAATGTATCAGACTGAAGCTGTTGAGAACATGTGGGAGTTGGCCTTGGTTCCGTTCTGTATGCCGATTGAGCTCTGGTGCCTCATTTCTAAAGTTCCAAGGACCTTAGCTTCTGGGTGTCCTGTGACCTGGCCCTGTCAGCCTGTGAAGTACCACAGGAGTAGAGCAGAGCTGTGCAGCGGCCAGGCAAGCACAGCCGTGGCCAGTTAGTGTAGCTTCACTGCCATCTGCAGTATCTCTTTGCTTACCATGGTTAATTTTTTTTTGGGGGGGGGGTGTTTCGAGACAGGGTTTCTCTGTGTAGCCCTGGCTGTCCTGGAACTCACTCTGTAGACCAGGCTGGCCTGGAACTCAGAAATCCGCCTGTCTCTGCCTCCCGAGTGCTGGGATTAAAGGTGTGCGCCACCACTGCCCGGCCCATGGTTAATTTATTAATGCAACTGTACATGTTCAAATAATAAACAAAAGGGGTGACACACACATTTAGAAACACTGTAATTCACCCTCATGCATTCTATCAGTTCCTACACACACTGTCGGAAGCCACTTTTCTTCATCATCAACACCCTACCTGAATTGTTGGAGTTTTCTTTTCACTTTTATGTGTGATTTGGTCTCTAGAAATTGTCTGCAGTCAGAGAGTGTTAGCATTCTAAGCCCCGCCCCACAGTTGCCTGGCAACAGCCAGGTATGCCTGACTCACTATAAAAGGGGCTGCTCGCCCCCTTTGCTCTCTTGCTGTTGCTCTGTCCTCTTGCCTCTCCCACCCCCATGTACTATGGCCGGCCTCTACTCTTCTCCCCCATCCCCTCCCTCTCTCTGCCTTTCTCTGCCTCTACTACCCTCTTGACTCCCCTCCCCATGCCCTGAATAAACTATTCTATACTATACCGTCCTGTGGCTGGTCCCTCAGGGGGAAGGGATGCCTCTGCGTGGGCCTGCTGGCGCACACCCTTCCCCCACACCTCACCACACCTCCATAGAACATACCCCCTCTCTTTATCTTCTTATAAACACATCGGAGACCCATTATTAACAGGAAAGCTGGCTTTGTAACAGGTGTCCATGGCTGCGACACACTGCCCCTTATCCCTTGTTCTGATGTTGGGGAGTGGGCAGCATCGAGGGGCAGCTCCTTGCCTTCTGAATGACCTTGATAATTCTTCAGGCATTGGCATCTTCAACCATTAAAAGCAAGCAGCAAGCAGGGCCAAGCAGGTATGAAGAATTCAACATGGTGCTCTGCATCCTTAAAAGTGCCCACTGCATGCACCCTTGCATACCGGGCCCTTGGCAGCACTGCTGGACTTCGGGTTTAAAATCACCTTGTGGGCTTGTCAGGCCAGGCCAAGGCAGACCTGTGGGGAAAGCCCCACAGTGGGAGGACCACAGTGGGTCCTGTTTGGGTTTGGCAGTGGGGAACCCATTCCCGGAGAAAGGCCTGTGCTCTCAGTAGGCAAGTATCAGTAATGGGTTGAGGTGAGGCCCTTGGCCCTGGGCCATTTATTGATTGCCTGCCTATTAAATGTAGTGCCTGGGACCTGTCTGCTGGCACTCCCTCCCAGAGTACTTTTTTAAATGCCCTTGGTTTGGGGACCTGTGCCCAGGAGGCAAGAGAAGACTTACTAATCTGTGGAAAGGACTCAAAGAAAACATTGAGGCTTTGTCTTTTAACAGTTTTATTCAGAGCTGGCATATGCATTGCCAGGTTGTCTATGGTTGTGCCATCGTCATGGTCATCATGTGTTGGCTGCAGGGTGATAGGTCCTCACACTCCAGTCCTTGGTTGTGGTAGACTATGGCTGAGGTGTGTGTCAGTGCCTAGGTTTGTGGGACCATGGCTGAGGTGTGTGTCAGTGCCTAGGTTTGTGGGACCATGGCTGAGGTGTGTGTCAGTGCCTAGGTTTGTGGGCCGATTTGCATCGCCATTTGTAAATACGTGCTGCTTTGAATACCCACCTTTGATATGCCCGTTGTGAGGGAGCTGGGATTCCCAATTTAGATGTCTGACATAACCCGAAAGTGAAAGGATTAAAAGTGTATCTCAGGAGACTAGAAGAGCCAGTGTTGTGACCTGGCCGAGACTTCCATGTGGTTTGCAGGAATCGCAGGCTGACCAGATACTGAGCGTGTAGTCCTCAACTACTGAAGTGTCCCTGAGAGACTGTGTGAGATGTGGTTATTCCGGGTGCTGGAGCTCTCTCTCCACTGCCATAACCTTCCTGTTGCTCTCCACCTCATCTTGATCTCCTCTAGTCTTCTGCACTGCTGAGCCCTGTGTGGAGGTCCTAGAGTGGGGTGAGGGAAACCAGGATCAGGAGTTGAGGAAGGGGCTGGGGCCCAGGTGGGGGTGGGGGTTCTGATGATGAGATGGAGAGGGAGGGATGTGAGGGTCCAGGAGAGCAGGTGGGGGAAGGGGTCCATTTGCATTTTTGAGGGTGGGGCTTAGTTGGCAGGAAGGTTCTTTCCTTCCCTGTCCCCTTTCTGCCCCTCCTTCCTACTGTCTTCTGTCTACCACTCTGCCCTCCCTCTCCCCTGCCTCCTGGCCTTGCTTTGCCTCCCTGCAGTCCCTGCATGCTGCTTGGCTCTTTGCCACTGGTGCTGCCTGTTGTCCTGGAGTACAGAGGAAGGCTCTGGCCAAGGCTTTTCTTGCAGAGCTGGTACAGCTTCATGTGCTTTTTTCTCCTCACCATCTCTTCTGTCTGGGAACTGGAGCCTCTGGGAGAGAGACTGGTAGATGCTTGCTCCTGAGATGGGTTTCTGGAGCTTGTCTCCAGCTTAACACTCCTTCAAAGCCAGTAGTCAAGGGTAACTGCTGAACGTGAAGTACCCAAGGCAGTATGAGTTCATCTCAGAATGGGGGTGTGGCAGAGAGGGGCCAGTGGACTGGCTTGGGCAAGAACAGATCTTAAATAGTGCTGGCTGGCGGGCCTGCCATGAGTCTTCTGGGTAGCTGTGTGCTTTGCACTGCAGGCACGACACAGCTCCCCTAAAGGTTTTTCTTCTGTTTCTGGGCTGTTTGTGGGCATTGTCACCCCTGTGTGTACTTCTGGAGTCTGTCTGGCCTGGGGTCAGTCAGAGCAGGCAGCTAGTGGAGACTGTGGGTGGGCATGTGGGTTCTCTGCCATGTCGGTAGGCTGGCTGCAGGACAGGTCACAGTCTTCCTTGTAGAGCGGGCTGGGTCATCCTGCCACCAGCTACCTCACCCCAAGACTACTTTCATCCTTCCTGTCCCTAGTGGGTCTGGCTTCCTGCATACCTGAGTTGCTCTTGTGCTTAGGATGTTGTCTTCTTACAAAATGACAAAATAAAGGAAGTGTTTTAAAGCCATCCTGTGCCTTATTGACCAGTTTGTGCTCTGATTCCTGAAGATGGATGGAGTGGGGTTGGCACCTCAGACTTTTCACCCCCCCCCCCCCCCCCCGTCAGTTTCTAGCACACCAGGGCAGCTGAGTTGGCTCTCGTTTGTGTCCGCCCTCCCCCTGGGTGTGGCAAGAATGGGACAAGGCAAGTGTGGTGTAGGCTTTCTTCATTGCCTCACTGAATCTTGGCCTTCCTACCTTTGAAGTGTCATGATGCTCATAGCTGGACCTGGATGATTGGTATCACCTACACAGTGAGTGTTTGTTGTCAATAGTCTCAGAAACCAGGCACCTTTTGTGCTTTTCGTAAAGATGGGCCTTCCCATCTCAGAGCTGGTGCCCTCTTGTGAGTGGCCATGAGACTCAGGCCTCTTGTTTACCTGGTTGCTCTGTCCCCTGGCCTGGACTCTGTCCTGATCATCCAGGCCCACCAGCATTTTGCCAGTGTAGGTTGCCTCCTGAGTGCCTGCTCAGCTCTGACTTCTGTGGGAGCTCCTCAGTTCCATGGCTCTTTGTGCCCTAGGTCAACTTTTCTGATGAACTCACTGTGTATGAACACTGTGGGCAACTTTGGATTTGGAGCAGCCTATGCCTCCTCTAGCAGAGTTGTCAGCCTGTGCCCCCAGCTTCAGACATTCTTGTGGGTAGCAGGGTGATGGGGTTGTGATTGAGCTGGACATTGAGAGGCCTTCCTGGTTTTCCAAACAGTCCTCTGCTGAGTCCTCAGGGTCTACCTCACCTTCAAGAGGCTGAATTTGTTGGACTCTCCTGCTGAGCTCTCTAAGTAGAATCACAGAGGATGGTTTCTTTTTCTGCAAACAAGGAAACTGAGTCCTGGGCAGGGAAGAGGTTACCTTGACTGACAGAAAAGGGCCCCAGAGGCTGTTCAAACTTTCCCCTCAGCCTCAGGAGCATACTGGTGAGGTCTCGCCTTGCTCCTAAGGCCATTGCTGTTGGCAACCTACTTCCCCTGTTGGTTCTGGGGGCCCTTGAGGGGAAGAGGAGGTGGTGGTTGAGTGCAGGCTGGTGACACTGGGAAAGAGGACCAGGCCACATGGAGCTCTCAGTGTGAATAAAGCCTGTTAATTTCTATTAATTGTTCCGGATCACAGGGAAATCATAGACAGGGACATTGCACTTTATGTGAAGGCATGTACCCCCACTCTTTGTACCCCACAGGACAGAAATGGGAGAAAAACAATGGGAAAAGGTCGGCTAGGCAGCGTGTCTGCGGGAGGCATTCCAGCTTGACTTTTGTGTTAAGCCAGTAGTTCTTTAGTTTGGTGAGTCAGTTTACCTATTTCTAAAGGGGTGGTAATAGAAGAAGTAGCCATAAGCTTTCTAGATAGAGGTGCTCAGAGATCAGTCCCCTTAAGGCCTCAGTCACCTGGCTCCTGTTAGTTAGGTTCTGTTAGAGTTTAGCAGAAGACAGGTAGGAATGAAGTAAGGATGTGCTGAGTACTGTCTGCAGGTAGTAACAGTGGGCGATGGTCAGCA
>CM052702.1:99840143-99925263 GCA_028551405.1 Uromys caudimaculatus
AGCTCCAGAGAAGAAGCAAGGGAGAAGAGAGCATTTCTGAGACTGGGAGTTTTGCTAGTGGCTGGCCTTTAGAGGCTCCCAGCGCTGTACATTTGAAGCAGTGAATTCCTAGTAACTAACCTGCGAAGCGTTTGGTGCTCTCAGCCACAGAGAAGTGAGGTTATACTGGCTCCCACAGCCCAGTGGACGCAGCATTGAGAGCCAGACTCCAGAGACCAGGGATGTGTGTAGCCATTAACTTACTTCCCAGTGCTGGTTTTTGGAGGTAGAGTTGATGACCTTCTTTTGCCTCAGGTTTCTTACCTGTGACATAAATGTCTGAGTTCCACATGCCCGTGTCTGTGAAACACAGTGCTGATCTTGAGTGCAGCCGGCTCTGGGGTGCATGAGTGTTTTGGGTTGTGGGGTAACTGCTCACCCCTACTTCTTTTACCAGGTAGTGATTATATGTAGAAAAGTGTTGGTGCTTAAGGCAACTACTCCCCTGTCTGCGTTCTGCCTTAATTTTGGAAGCCAGGAGCTTTTCAGACTTAGATATAGTGTGGGCAGACTGCCACCAGCACACAAGTATGTGCCTAGCACTAGTAAGCAGGGTTGGTTTTCATTGTTGAGTCTTCTCTTTCAGTATGAATACTTACTATTGAAGGTCCCCTCTTCAGCCCTTGCCTTAGAATTGGAAGCAACTTAAAGGGGAGAAGTGCATCTAGAGTTAGTGATTGGCAGACAAGATAAACCACCACATTGGTGTGCCACAAAACAGGGATGCACCAGAGGCTGTCCCACATGTCAAAAATTTGGGCCTAAAATGGCTCCAGGCTAGTCAGGGCATCCTGAGATAGCATGTAGGGTAAGGTATAAGACAAGGACTAAGTTGGTGGCATCTGCACTTGCTGCTGCTTCTGCTGGACTCCTTGCTGTGCTACTGTGCTAATGTCTCTGGAACCTAGGCTTAGCTCTGAACATGGCCTGGCAACTTGGAGAGTATAAACGGTGGCCGGTTGAGGTGATAGAAAAGATTGCCTGCAGACCTTTTCTTTGCCAGCTGGCATGCTCCCTGTGGGTGGCATCCCTGGCAGCAGTGACATCAGCCTTCTCCCCCCCAATACCTGGAACAAGTGGTTGGCCACGCCATCTCACTTAGGAAGCCCTTTGGCGGTATTTGAGAGTTCAGGTGACAGGGCTGTGTTGTGTATGGCATTGTGCTGAGAAAATCAGGAAGAACTACTGAAGACATATTCACTTTTGTCCCTAATGTCAGGGGACAGGAAACCCAGGCTCTTGTCCCGTTCTGTGTCATGGGAGCTGAGGACTGCTCAAACCCACGCTTAGCTAATTCTTGGTGGTCTGGAAGCCTCTCCTGGCTTGTGTCATGCCTCAGGGCCACTCTTGTGGAGAAGGACTATAATCCTTAGACATAATAATCCCCTGCACTGGGCACTTCATACAATGGACTCCTATATACAAGCTCTTTGGCACCACCCTCCAGCAATCCTGGGGCAGTGATAGACAAGGCTTATTACCTTGTTTTGTTGATGAAAAGACAAATGGCTTTAGTAACTTTCCAAAGTCACATGTCTATGTTCAGTTTATGGTGAAGCTCAGAGTAAAATCCAATCTCAAGGCTAGTCAAGGTGTACAGGGCAGATGGTAAATGCCTGGCACATCTGGAGCATCCTCTGGCTTGAGTCAGATGTTGCAAGCTGATCTCGGTAACTCTTTTTCTGCCAACCTTGGGTTCAGAAATTTTCAGTATTTCATTCAGTCATTATCATTCAAGCAACATGCCTATTCAACATGAGTCCATTGTCATGTCATGGGTGTCCCATCCTGGGCTGGAAGTTGCTAGGGGTGTGTACCCCCCTTTCCACATGTTTGGATCTCTAGGTAAGGGAAAGTTGGCTGTTGCCATGAATGGAATCTGTTCAAAGACCTGTACCTGCCTGGCAGAGACAGTCTTACTAACTTTCAGGAAGGCCCTGGAGAATCTTAGAAGGATGCAGGGTGTTTGAGGAAAGGAGGGCTGTTTGATTTGGAGTGCCAGATGGTGATCCAGAAGGGCACAGGCGGGGGCCGGGTGGGGGAAGGGCGAGAGCAGCGTCTTGCAGAAACAGTTGAAAGAAGTGAACATGCAAACACCCTCCTGACACCTTAAGCTCCACTCTGCATATAGGCTTCCCTAGGGATGTCCCAAGAATGGCTCTTTGCACTATATATGACCCTTAGGATGTGGAGTAAAGAAGCTAGCAAATGTTGTTGTTCTGGGGTGTCATTGGTACCATTCTGGGGAATCCCATCTGCTTCTGAGAACATGGTCCAGCTCAGGGCATCCCCCTGCATCAGGTTTGATGTTCTCATTGAAGTCAGACCTTGAGTTACATGCCTGTCCCTTCGGCCTCATCTTTCCCCCATGCAGACGCAGGGACATCTGCTGTGCTCACCTAACTCACGCCTGTCCTTTTTTGATCATATAACTCTTCAAAAATCAGCTAGTTTCTTGCTGTCAGCCTACACATTAGTTTTCTTGACCTTGGATTTCAAGGTGTTTTTCATCTGTTCACTTGGCTGGCTGTTCCTCTTATTCATAAAGTCATGGTCATCTGACTTCGTGCTTACAGGGCGTCCTCTCTAGTCATTTCTGCTTTGACCCAAGGAGCTGCTGGCAGAAGTTCAGCTGCCCCGAATTTGAGAACTATTGTCCTTGAAATACAGATGTAAGGATGGTCCACTGTGACAGCAAGGGGGGACCCGATATGATGTGGGCTTCAGTTGCTTCTGTTTCCTTTGTAGCAGAGCCTTTTCTTTAAACCTAGTCTTACAGGGAAACCCAAATAATAAAATAAAATGGACTGCTGTGAGTTAGGGCAATCAGGGATTCCTGCCAGCAAGCCGCTCTTCTTCATGAGTCCCCTTGTGCACCTGTTTCTGGAAGGGCTCACCTTTGAGGGCGCACTGTTTAAGATTCCTCTGATTGGGCTGGGGCTGTGACTCAGTGCTAGGGCACTTGCCTGGCATGTGGAGAGCTGGGTTCCGTCGTCGTAAAAAAATAGCAACAAAGATATTCTTGATTCAGTCAGATCTCCAGTGTGAGGATCCTGGCTAAGGAGGCAGTGCTTATATGACTAAGGGACTCGGGCCTTCTCTTCATACTGGGGTGCTTTTTGAACCCATTTCAGGAGTGTATCCAGAGTTCTGAAAAATGGGGGCAGTTTCAGTTCATTGGGATGTGTTGCAGAGCCCATCAGAGGGGCGGGGTCGGGCATGATTGGACAATCAGTGAGGGCCTCTAGCTTACTAGACCGCAGGCCTTCATGTTTGAACAGCCCCCAAACTTCCAGAATGTTCCACTGTCATCGTTCTTTTGACCTTCTGACTTGCTTCACTGGGCACCTGGTATCAGGGGGCTCCTGTTTGCTCCCCATGTCATCAATGTCTCCCATATTTTAGTGATCATCGTTACCCTGTTGTTTTCTGGTCTTCCAGTTGAGCTGCTTGGTAGTATGATCGTCTGCAAGTTTCTTCTGTTGCAAGTAGCACATAGGCATGGTGGTACTCTTAGATGTGGCACTGTTGGGTCTTGTATTTAGAAATGCACGTCTGAGCTAGTTGAGTTCTTCGAGGACTAGAGTTCAGTTCTCAGCACTCAGATTGGGCAACTCAAAAGTGCCTGGAACTCTAGCTCCTGCGGTCTGATGCCCTCTTTTGGCCGCACACACAAGCACACATACACAGTGCTGTCCATTAGAACGTCCTTAGCATTGGACAGGACCAGCTGTACACACAAGCACACATACACAGTGCTGTCCATTAGAACGTCCTTAACATTGGACAGGACCAGCTGTACACACAAGCACACATACACAGTGCTGTCCATTAGAACGTCCTTAGCATTGGACAGGACCAGCTGTAGAGGCAACTTTGCCCCAGATAAAAATCAGTCTTGGAAAACCAGATGGGAGCCTGCTGCTATTTGCTGTGTACTGCTTTCTCTGACTAGTCTGGCCCCCGAGAGCTGGGCATTGCCCTGGGTCACTTCTGTACTCACTCCAATAGCAGACCCTGTGGGAACTTACTACATATTAATTGATTAGATATAGATAGATGCTTTCCCCTGTGTACATGCTTCGTAGCTGAGAACTGTTTATTTGAATGTATTTTATGTTGATGAAGCCTTGTGAAATGGCACAGATTGGACTGTAGAGAAGGTGGGGCATCAGGGACTTGGCTCACAGAAAGGCCTCTATCTCCACTGTTACTGCCTGGGTATCGCCGGCCTCCTTTATGACTGGTGTCTCAGAAGGAGGTGTAAGGGCAAGCACAGTTAGGGGCCAGAGTGGCTGCAAGATTTCGTCTCCTTTCTTCTGCCTGTGTTGATGGTTTTGGAGGAGGGCTGACTTTGGGTATAGATAGTGTTTATCATCTGAAACTGAGTTGATCAGGGCAGTCCACTGCAGGCCTCTCGGAACCTTCCGTGCTGTTTTACAGGATCCCTAGGAAAGCCTGTAAGATGTAAATGGCATCATGGATCCCTTTTGGCACATAGTTGAGGTTCTAGAATAGTGTTGTGATAGTGAACATTGTCTTTCTACTGTCAAGGGAGGGGATACCCGTGAGACTGGAAGCAGGCTTGTCCCGGTACAAAGCTGCTTCTTACCGAGGTGATGATGTCCTGGCCCAGTATGTGGAACAGATGAAGAGTTTGGAGAGAGTTGCCATGATCCTTCCCCATGTTGCAGTACTCTGTCCTCGGAGTGGTTTGGGCAGTGATGACATAATGCCCACAAACACAGAGTAAGCTGCAGGAGTATCAAGAGATGTTTGCAGCAAGACTTTCTGGAGGAAGTGCTTTCCAAGGCAGAGTAGAGACCTTCATAGACTGCTTCACAGTGTTCTGAGTGCTCTGTAAGCAAACACATTTTATCTCACACCAGTGGCTCTGAAGTTGGAATTGGGATTAGTATCCCAGGTGAGGGAACAAGCAGGTGGCCAAGTAATTCCCCCACAGTCACACAGCTAGGATGTGTCCCAGGCAGGATTTGAATACAGACAGGCACTCCTAGCAGCCTATCAGATCTCATGGAAGACTGTGTGGGAGGAGTTACAGGAATCTCTGGGCAAAGAGAAGGCTTGAGGTGTCAGAGGTCTGAGAGATGCTAAAGTGTCCACCCTCCTGCCCTCTCATGGGCAGCTTATAAGCCAGTGTTCTGCCGTTCAGTTCCCCACTGGGTGCTTTTCACTGCAGTCCTGAAATGGTACCCTATTGATATTTTGGTTACTGCTTTCTTGAGGTTGATATAAGAAACCTGAACCCTGGTGCATCACCTGTAGGAAACACACACTGACAAACCTGTGGCATGACTGAGCATGTCTTCATCCCTGCCCTCTGGTACCTGGGCTGCCTGGGGCCTTTTGACATGGTGTGTGATGTCTTTATTTCATTGTGCAGCACAGGAGAACCTCTGTCGATATGCCAACTAATTAGTATTAACTTTACAATGTTGCCTCATCTCCATACACTGTTCATGTTACCCGATGTCTTCCTGGTGAGTGTGCTCAGAAGCTCTTTGGTGCCATTTATTGCTGGAATGCAGTAAACATCCCTCCTGCCCCTTCCCATCTGCATATCCTTCTCAGCCTGATTTTCTACTACTGTTTCCAGGGAAGTGTTGGGTGCTCCTTTTGGGAGAGGTCTTAATTACTGGAGGCTTTAAATTTAGCACAAACCCCACCAGTTTGGACTCCTCAAGGGCAGGGTTGTGTGAGACCTGAAAAGATGACATTGCTGGTAACTGGTAAAGCGAAGCTGCTTAGTCCTGTATTGCCAGGTTCACAAGGAAGTGACATGCCTGGGCAGGGAGGGGGTGGGATTTATTGTCTGTTTCTATGTCTTCTTGTCGAGTTTTTGTTCCGAGAACACCACCCCTTATTTAATAGCACATGGGATTTGGAGGCAGCTGGGACCTTACCCTTTATTTAGCAGGTAACCCCCTCTGCTTTGGGCCTCAGTTTTCCCATCTGTGAAGTGGAGGTGCTGAACTCCAAGGTGCTTACTCTTTGAAATACCCCAGTTTATGTGTGACCTTTGTAATAGTATGCTCTACTGTAGAGTGTGGGTCATCAGTCCTTCCTGGAAAGGGTCAGCCAGAAGATTGTTATCGTGGGCAGTGTGGTCTTGCAGTTCAGCCCTCCCACTGAAACAGAATCAGCCACAGATGATGCGGACACAAATGCATGTGTCTGTCCCGGGTCAAGCTTACTTACAAGTGCTGCATTTAACCTGTGCGCCTCAGTTTGCAGTCTAAGCTCTAGAGTATCCTTACTCTCTTTGGCTGCTTCAGAGAAATGTTGGTTTTCACACTGCTGCAGGCTGTGCACATGGTTAGCCTGCGTGGAAGAATTCCTATTTGAAATAGGGCAGCACTTGAACCATGAACTCTCCCGAGGCCCCACCTTGCCATGAGTGTGCACCACACCCAGTTTCTTCTGGCAGCAGGACGGTGTCTTGTCTAGCACTCCTCAGGGAGTAGGCTTGCTACTCCAGTGCAAGCCACCCCGCTCCTGGAGTGCTGTCACATTTGGAAATCCCATTCAGAGTCTGGGTAAGACACTCTTCCCGTGGATGTCCCTGCAGCGCATGTCTAAGAGGGAGAAGGGAGCAAGCCGTGGTGATTTTAGAGATTTTGTCTTCTATTTGTATTCTATTAAATAACTGTGGTCCAGAGGATGGTTTCGGGGATAACAGTGTTGCATTCTTGTGTCCTCTCATGACACCCCACCTCCTTCTTGATTTTATGATGATATTTGGTGGCGGGCCAGAAAAGGCAGGCAGTGGACAGGCAGGGAGGAGCTAGAGGATAAAAGAAAGACAAATGTGGCTACCCTTTTTTGTTTTTTGTTTTTTTTTCTTCTTAAATTTATTTTCATTTCATGTGCATTGGTCTTTTGCCTGCATGTATGTCTATGTGAGGATGCCGGGGTCTCTGGAACTGAAGTCATAAACAGTTTTGAGCTGCTATGTGGGGTGCTGGGATCTAAACCCGGGCCCTCTGGAAGAGCAGTCGGTGCTATGAACTGCTGACCGTCTCCCCGGCCCCTCCTTTCTGTTTTGTAACTTTGCCCATTGTGGCATCAGATGGTTCATTTGGTACTGCTTCTCTCATTTCTTTGAACGGTGCTACTTTCTGCCAGGTGGAGACATGTTGGTTACTCACAGGCTTCAGGCTGTGTGGTTTTCTCCTCCTGAGCTGCTGGCAGGAGAGGGAAAGGTTGTCCCTATTTCTCAGATTGGTAAATAAGGCATTTTGCAGTTCTAGATAGAAACTGTACATGTAGTTCATTCAGACTGAAGTGTGACTCACAGATAGTACCTGACCTGGCAGGGGTGCTTCACTGGAGTGGGCCTTGAAGGTGTGGTGCCTCCTTCTCCAGACTGTCCAGACACAGCGCCCAGACTGAAGGTGGTGAGGATTGCAGCCCTCTCTGTCTAGGACATCGTCTGGGCAGGCCAACCAGTGGCTTTCAGACTGTTCATTTTCTCTCCTGCCCCCTTCCATTTTGTTGTGGCCCTGAGGGAAAACCCAGCTTTACAAACACAGTGGGGAGGCCCTTAAGGGGGGAACTGAGGGGATAACGCCATTGAAGCAAGACTAGCCCCTAGGGCAGCCTGCATGTGGTTCAGCTGCTCAGACAAATGTTTGGACAGCTTAAGAAGATAAACTAAAACTTAAGTAAATAAAACCAGCTACCTGGTTATGAAGAAAAAGTCAGGTATGGGGCCTTCTGCTTCCTGAGGTTTTTAAGCTGTGGAGCTTGCAGGGTGAGGAATCTCCCTCGGCCTTCCTCCCTGACTGTAGTTCTACACCCGTGTAAGGACACCTGAAGGAGCTGAGGTGGGACACAGGCTTCTGCCTTTTGGGGTAGCCTTTCCAGGAGGCTAGTTTGAGCTCATATGCCCCCCATACCCATTCATTGTCTTATCAATCAGTTCACAGGACAAGCCCAGGTAGTCCCTACTCCGCTAGACCATTTCCCAGATGAAGAGAATACAGTTGTGGAGGAAGTGACCCAGGGACACTTGCTCTGTCCCACAGGGTCAGAGTAGTGCTGTGAATGAAGCCATGTTGTTCTTTTCAGAGCAATTTCTCTGTGTAGCACAGTCTGTCCTTGAACCCTCAGTCTCCCTACCTCAGCCTTCCGAGTGTTAGAATGACTGGGGAGCACAGGTGGACTCCATTCCAGTGTGCTGACTGGTACCCTAGTTGGTGCTGGGACTGTCAGGGCTGGCAGCCGCTGTTGCCCATGAGCTCTGGGTGTGGGGTGAGGGAATGAATGTGTGGTAGGTAGGGTGGGGGAGTGCCTCTCTGGATGCAGTGAGGGTGTGTTTATGATTCCTGTGCTTCTCCTTCCTTACTGTGGAGGTGGAGGCGGTGATAGGGCTGAAGGCAGTCAAGATTTGGACACCAGACTGGAAAGGAGAAGGTGTACGTTCTGAATTTTGCCTTTAGTCCGGTAGGAAATCTCTGTTAGGTCTTGAG
The DNA here is from genome assembly GCA_028551405.1 of Uromys caudimaculatus. NCBI lineage: Eukaryota > Metazoa > Chordata > Mammalia > Rodentia > Muridae > Uromys > Uromys caudimaculatus. The sequence continues at coordinate 99,848,675 of CM052702.1, forward strand.
TCACTTTCCCTTGTCAGTTCTGAAGGAATGCCCAGCACTCCGTCTGGGAGAACGTTCTGGTTCCCTCTCTTTATTGAGGCAGTGAGACTGGAGTGGGTGAGGTAGGAAGGTGAGAGGTCTTACCAGTCAGGCGGAGTTGGGGGAGATGGCTTTTACCTGGGAATAGTAATGTAGTTGTTGGCTGCTGCTGGCATTATGGAACTGGAGCCCACAATATCTGTAGTGTTTTGAAAGGCCACTTGTCTTGATTTTGGTCACTGCTGCTCATAGGTCCTGCTGCCACACACCACTGATTATAGTCTGGCTTGTTTAGCTGGGCCTTATTCCTTGAGAAGAGGCTCTGCACCTCCTCTCTAAGCCACTTAGTCCCAACCCAGAGGCTCTTCCTAAATCCCTCTTCGTGGGAGGGAGGGGGTGTGCACGGAGGAGTGCAGCGTTTCTCTGCTTGCCGCACACCTCAGTGACTGACATCCCACCTCAGCTTCACTTGGTCACCGCTGTGTGGTTCAATTGTTTAGACCTTTCCCTCTTTTTCAAACTGCGCTCTCTGTTCAGTTTCCTGAGAAGGGTAAAGCCCTTGTGAATTTACACCTATATTGCAATAGTGTTTGGAGTGTGGATTTTTACACAGTATTATTTTGTGAAGTGGTCTTGATTGTCCTTTGTCCCTAATTGGCAAATGTCACTGAGAGCAGGCAGGAAAGCATATTCCTCTTGCGAGGATCTTCAGAGTTTCTGGTTAGTACCTTTCCCCACCAATGCTTATGGTAGGGTTTACATTTATTCTGCCAAGGTAGCTGAGGCATGGCCCCCATTTTGCAGATGAGGAAGTTGAGGCTGAAAGATGGTAAGGTAGTTCAGTGACTTCCCCAAGATCATATGGCTCTTTACATGGCCCCACACCGCCTCCTAGCTTCTTCCTTGTGGGAACACCTAGGCTTGGGCAGGCTTGCATAGCTCAGAGCCATTCCCAGGCTGGCGTTGGGATGATATTGTTGTTTTATAGCTGAGAAAAGATGGTCACAAGGGACAAGTGACTTGGCCAGGGTCATACAATGAATTTGTTGGCTGGATTCATTTCAAGATACTGAGCAGAGTGACTAGCTATCTGCATCTGTCTCTGTCTCATGTGCTGGGGATAAAGTGGTGGACAGCACATAAATGCCCCTAGTTTTGTGGACTCAAGTTGAAGTTTCTGTATTCCCATGCTTTAACTTTCCTCACTAAGCTTCTACATAGCTTGTATTTTACCGTGGATTTGAACACTACAAAGGAAATGTAATGCAGTATTTTGAGTTGAATACAGAGTGATGGGGAAAAGAATTTACAACGTTGAGACTGAGTCTAGGAAGGTGACTCAGAATAGCTAAAAGAGCTTGGAGGACCCACCTTTGAGTCTCCAACACTCACATAAAAAGCCAGGTATGATTGCATATGCCTGTATCCCCAGCACTGGGAGGCAGAGACAGGGGGATTCCAGGAGTTTACTGATAAACTAGCCATGAACTCCAGATTAAGTGTGAGATACTGTCTCAAGATGAAAGATGGAGAGCGATAGAGTATCAAAGAATGTTACAGGAAGCTGTGCAGTACTCTCCCCTGGCTTCTGCATCTGTATGCACGAGCATGTTTACACATATACAAACACAACATCCCGTGGGGTTTTCTGATAGTCCGGTCTGGCCTTGAACTTTTGACCCTGGAACTTCTAAGTGCTGTGATTACTGGTGTTTGCCATGCTGCCTTGCCCCGTCCGTTGAGCATGTGTGATATGCTGGTCATGCTTAGGTTGAGAGAATTCAGCAAACCTGAAGGGATGGCAGTTCCTGGGCCTTGAGTTACACTGACACCCAGTAGCAGTGCGAAGCTCAGATGTACTCCTTTGTGATTGGTCTGATTTGAATGTAGCCCTAGGCTGGGTGGTAAGAGTTATCTAATCATAGCGCACTGCCTTAGCTTGCTAGGCTGGGTGACACTCCAGGAAACACCAATATGGCAGCAAGACCTTCCAAAGCTTCGTTGACAACCTGCTGCATTTCCCGTGCAGTCTTCTCTGAAACTCTCCGGTCTGTTCTGACTCTGCAGGGCAGAAGTACTCTAAACATTTGAGTTTTCACACAATGGAGCCTTTCTTACTAACCCAGCATCTCAGTCACCACCTGCAGCTTTTGCCACAAAAGAGTGACCTCTGCAGCTTGGAAGAAGGGGGTGGGGCTTGACCAAGGATGCCAGAGAGGCCCGTGTTTATAAAAAGCCCTCTGAGGTCAGTGAGAGGCAGGCAAATCCCTTCCATGCCCCTCCTTAGGAATCCTGGACTTTTTTTTTTTTTTTTTAAAGAAGAAAGGCTATTTTAAAATCTGAAGGGGTGGGATGTCCTCCTTTATACTCCCTCATCTGCATATTATCAATTGATCACCTTTAAAGTCCCCTCTGAGCCAGAGAGTTTGTCTCTGGCTCTGATTCCCACTACAGCCCCTGCTTTGTCCCAAGAGGCAGGGGACTTGTCACTGGAAGGGTGGACAGAAACCTGGTCTGAGGTATTTCCACCATCAAGTGGACAGAGCTCTCCCTGCAGCTACTTTTTGGGTGGTGAATATCACCCCAACTCACACAGGTTTCTGTTCTTGCCACAAAAGGCCTTCTTCCACGCTCACCAATGGGTTCCCATCCCAGATAGCTTCAGTTCTGCTTCAGATGGGATCTTGCTGGCTTTTGCTTTGTCTGTGTTCTTCTGAAAATATAGTTTCCCAAACTGACCTCTAGTGCCCACTCTGTGGCCTGGTGCCCTTGAAGTGTCTGCAGTTGGCAAAAGGGAAAAGCACAGTGAATCGGAAGATGCTTCATCAGGAGCTGGCAGTGATCCGCTTTGCTCTGTGGTAGGTATTAACTGTGTTCCCAGGCCTGTTTCCTGCTCCCAAATGCCAACATCCCTGCCTCTTAAGTGAGGTTTAACTTAATCCCCAACCTTACCTAAATGTTACTTCTATTATTATTCAGAGCTGTGGGCAGAATTTCCTTGCAGCACTGAGACAGACGGGAGAGGCTGACAACGTCGGTGGGGATGCAGTGGTAGACTGCCTGCTCTGCTCTGCCTGCAGCCTTCTCGGCAGCACCCATCTAGTGAGGGTGACTGTAGGCTGCTAGGGGTTGGAGTCATTAGGGTGTCTTTAGAGGTTAGACTGGACAAACCCTTCAGTCACCAGCAGGAGAAACTGAGGCCTAAGGCATGGGGGCAGACCTTTCTCCCTTTTTCTGTCTCAGAGTTAGTAACCAGGCTTCTTGTACCAGAGGTCTCTGCCTTAGAGAGAGACCATAGTCTCTGAGAAGTGGTTCTGCATAGATGCTCTGAACCTTCCATGGCTTTGCCTGGGCAAGGTGAGCACCCTTGAGCTCAAGGCTACTTTATCCAGATGCTAAGGGCCAGTCAGCGAGGCAGAGATGGAGCCAACTGTCAGTCTCTGCCCAGGAAGAAGCTCCCTAAGGGTAGGCAGGTGATTAGTCTTCATTCTTGTGTTTACAGTATCTGGCATATAGTAAGTGCTCAGTGAGGATTTGCTCAATGAGCTAAAGGATTTGGATAATTAGATCTAACAATGGATAAGCTTGGTGGTAACCCACCCATCTGGTGGGTTAAAATAGGAAAAAAAGTTGTTTTTTTTTTTTAAATCTCAAAGACATTCTTCGAGCTCCTCCCTAAGGACCCCCATTCCTGGACGGTGTACTCTCTGTTCTGCCTTGAGGGGAGTCCTTCCTGGAAAGCTGTCTCCTGGTGTGTGTCCAGCAGCCAACTTGCTGAGTTCACTGCGCATAGGAGATTCCTGCTGATGTGCCCCCTTCTTGGCCTGCCTTCACCTTTCCCCTCACCCCATCACCTCACTTTGAACTTGATGGAATGATCTGCAGGGAAGGACTGGGTGATGGTGGACCTTCTAATATACCATCCCTTGTCTCGGTGCTGTGCCTGCCTCTCTACCAGCAAGGAGGACATTAGCATCTTTAATTCACTGGGCTGGATTTTGTCCCAGGTGTCTGTCTGTATGGGACCCAGAGGTTGGCTGGAGGACGAGGTACAGAGTTGCTAAGTGAACTTGTTGAAGCAGAGCCCATCCCCAGGGTTAAGGCAAGTGCCTTACTTTTTGAGTCTGGTGTAGATCTGCACTAGCACAGTGCTCTCACCTGGTCAGCACAGTGTGCAGGCACCCTGAGAAAGAAGACTTGGGTAGGTCTCCCTCTGAGGTACAGATTCATTTGTAGTCATGGGTTGCCAGCCACTTTCCTTGATCCCACTGTGTTTTGTTCCTTATCCCCTTTTCTGATCTCTCTCTTATTGGGACCTCAGTTATTTCTCCTTGCCATACCCTCTTTCCTAGGGACTGTTTGGTCCACTGGCTCAACCAAAGACCTGACTCTGTCCTTGGAGCGATGAGAGAGTGAGGCTGTGGGACCTTCTTTCCCTTTCGTCCTTTTATGAACTTCCTCCCTTCAAATAGTAGGGGCTGAGGAAAGTCCTTGTATAATTGGTTCTTTGGAGACCTATGAACAGCTTGTGGCTGTGGGTAGAGGAAGGCTGCCCTGCTGTGGAGGAGGCGTGGCTGGGTGGCTGAACTGTCAGGGGGAGGATGCTGAGGATGACTTGCAGATGTGTGTAGAATGCAGGAGAGGCATCTGGCTATGGCAGTACCACAGCACTGCCTCAGTTGGAATGGGTGTCACTATACCTTCGGAGTGGGAACGCCTGCAAGGAGACTGGGGGCCCGTTTGGCAGCCAGCGCCTATCAGACAACTGGAAAGTGCCAGTGCTTGCGGGCCATCTGTCCCCTGCGCCTAACTCCCAGCCACCTTCTGCTTACCACAGAAGGGCCCGGCGCTGTTCCACAGCACAAGGGCGAGGCGCCTGCCGGGAGGGGCAGACAGCTTTCCATTTTGCTTTTGTTTAGTTCCATCTTCCTTGTAGCTCCTGGTGCTTTGGCGTTGCCAGGTGTGTGGAAAGTTTGCAGGCTGCTGTCAGCCAGCCTTTTGGTGGATGGCTGGTGGGAGAAAAAGGTGGGTGTGTAAGCAGCCTGTTCACTCTCGTTGTTTGTTTGCCCAACTGTGGACTCTGGTCCTTGCCTGGCTGCCTGCTGTTTTCTCATTCTCTTGCGTTAATTGTAGAAGTATAGCCAAAGCAGGCCAACACTTGGGATTTGGGTTGGGCTGTACACCACCCCTCCTCCAGCTACTTAACGGGTTAAAAATTATGGGGAAGTTCAGCCGACACTTGCAAGATATGGTTGCCGTAGCAACAGGCCTTCTAATCTGGTAGGTGACCCGAGAGACTGGAGAAGATGTAGGGGTTGGTTTGGCATTTCATCATTTCATGAGGCTGCCTCTCCAGCTGGTTTCTTTGCTGAGCTGAAGCTTGCTGTTCCTGCCGCCAGAATTGCTGGCACATTCCAAAACAACAGTTCGGATGGCGTGAGCAGCGTTCATGGGGGTTGGCTAGGCATTGTGGGAGAGAAAGAACTCTGGGGAGGAGAGCCTTTTGTGTGGGACAGCCCTCCATACAGAGAGATGGCCTGGACAGTGGGTGTGTCTGACTCACTCTCCTTATCCATTAGCCCCTTGAAACAGCACGTCCAGTAAATGGATTTGTTTTTAATGTGCGCCTGTGCTGGTATGTACACGTGTGTACATGGAGACCAGGGGACAGCCTCAAGTGTCATCTTCAGAAGTGTTAGTTTCCTACTTGAGTCAGGGTCTCTCATTGGCCCCATTTGGCTCACCAGTTCATCACATAGGAGCTCATCAGTTAGGGTAAGCTGGCTGGCCAGCGGTCCTCAGGGACTCCTGCCTCTCTGCCTCTCTAGCATTGGGGTCACACGTGAACATCACCAGGCCAACACTTTCAAGTGAGTTCTGGGGCTCAAACTTGGCTGCTTACGTTTACTGACTGAAATATTTCCCCAGATCCTGCATCCCATTTTATGTTTTTGTTTTGTAATTGCCCCGAGAGGGACTAGCTCTTTAAGGAAACTTAAAAGGCCTTCCTTTAGTTTGCCAAGAATCTTCCTTAAATTTTGGGGCTTGTTTGACATGGAGAAGGTCCCAGCTGTCATGTTTGTGTTCTGGCCTTATCTTCTGTTCACCTCCAGATGGGTTTTGTCCAGGCATTTGGTTCACTTGGGCCTATGAGGTTCCTCATGCCTGGCAATCACCTGGTCTAGCAGTGGCAGACAGAGTGCCTGGTTTCTGCCATTCTCTCATAGATGTCTGTAGCATGTTGCAGGCACAGCAGAGAGGAGGCAGTACTGGCCTGAGCCTCCCAGTTCATACACGAGGAACCTTGGAGCAAGAGCCGAACACCCTGCTCCACCTCTGTGCTGTAGGGCTGTCAGGGGAGCCAGGAGTCTCGGCCTTGGGAAGGTCATTTATGGGGCCTTCAGACTCCAGGGCCCAGGGTCTCTCATGTTTTGTGGAGTTAAGTGGGTGTCGTGCTCTGTGGTGGGGACATCTCACTCAAGCTATGTGGGTCTTGAATGTTTTCATTGTTAATCATCCTCTGGTCTGGAGAAGGGGAAATGGTGGAGGAGTTACCTGTGTTGATTATTTTGGAGCTGCTAAGACGGTAGCTCATAAATCTTGCAGCTCTTAAATTTGTGTTGGTCACAGCATTAAGGACAGTGTTGTCATGGGAGGTGCCGTATGGTCAGGAAGCTGGGTGAGAACCAGACCCAGAAGAGACCAGCCACCACACTGTCTTCATCATGAGACCTGAGGTAGAATGGAGGTGAGGCTCAGGGAGAAAGGGTTTTGAGAAGAGATGAAACCTGACAGGAAGCGAGGTGACCCAGGGAGACCGTGTCTGACAAAGGTTCTGCACAGATAGTTTGTGGAGAAGCACGGCTCTGTTCCAGTGTCATTTGAAGAAGCCATCTCCTCTATGGGCCAGGAAGTCTTGACCCTTTGGCTTTCCTGGAGGTTTAACAGGCCAGGTAGTTTCTCTGTAGAAGTGGAACTGTGTCCTGTACCGCACATCCTAGGCATCATATTATATGCTGGTGTTGCAGTGCTGGTGTTTGCTCCTTTGTGTGCCCTGAGTTAGGTGAACTTATCCCATGGCTAGTAGGGTAGGCTGTAAGTAGAGGAATATGCTGAGCCACCAAGGTTGGGTCAGGAACCTTCCAAAGCACCATTACGCCCATGTGAACATTCGAAAGGACTTTGCCACAATTGTGTGTATACACAGCACACTGGTCCCAAAAGGGCTCTCATTCAGTTTCCGAGCCTCCCTCTGAGAATGCCCACAGTTCCTCTCTGTCAGCTTGCACTGTCCTAGACCCATCTTCTTGTAAACATTCCACATTTTAAGAGGAACATGAAATGAGGAAAGATTGGTTTGCTGCATGGCCTTGCTGAGTAGCCCAGGCTGGACTTAAATTTACAGTCTTGCTGGTGTGCTCAGGGGCTGAGATTATTGGATTGCGAGCACATTCGACCGATGCCCAGCTAAAATTGTGTAAAAGTTAATCTCTACTTAGATTATTACAGTGTTGCTCTTGAGGTCTATTACTGAGCTTTAGCTGTTCATAGGTGTGACCGGAGTGATTTATAACCTTTCTGAGTATAACTACAGATGCTTTCTCAGAGGTCAGTGGGCCCTCTGTCGTTCAGTTTGGTGTTTTGTGTGCAGTCTTACTCAATTATTACACTAATGTGGGCCGCTGTTGCTTTGCTGCCCTCAAGAGAATGAAGGAATTGTATGTTCTATACACACTTATTAGAGTAGCAGGGAGTGGGTGGGAGGGTGGCCCAGTGGTGCAGTACTATTTAATGTGCATGAGGGTGGGTTCCAGCCTCAGCACTGGAAGTTGCAGGAAGGAGTCACCTGTCAGGCCAGTCTGTGCAGACAAGATTCTTGAGTATTTTCCTCTTTTCAACTTTTCCATGGGGCTCTATTCAGAATGTTCCCATAATAAAACATGATCTAGAGATGGACAGATGGCTCAGTAGTTAAGAGCACACACTGCTCTGGCAGAGGACCTGTGTTTGGTACTCAGCACCCATATCAGGTAGGTCACAGTAGCCTGTTACTCCAGCTTCAGGGGATCCTGTGTTGCTGACTTCTGTGAGTGGGATCACCGCACACTCCCACCTCCACACACTGAAAGTAAAACAAATATTTAATAACAGATAAACCTGCAGCACCTGAGAAACCATGGAGGCTCAGTTTCTGTTTCCAGACTCAGGTTTTTCCTTGGTGGGTGACTTTTGGAAAGCCTTTCTCTGTGTGGGGTGCTTTTTTGCCGATCCCAGGCGGCTGCTGGAAGAGTTCTTGTAGCCCTGCATCCTGGGCTTGGGCAGCCAGACTTGAACAAGACCCTTTGTGTCTAAGGAGTTGCTGATTGGAGTGTTAATGAATCAATTAGAAAATTACTTGCTGCTGAGATCCTTAGCCAAACTGGGGCTGCTCAAGAGCCTGACAAGCCATCTGAAGGCCATACACGGATAAATCGTTCTTGGCCGTGGCCCTCGTAAATCGCACCACAGCCTTTCTTGGGCCTGTTAATCACTTGAGCAAAGCAGGACTTCTGCTCTGTCGGGCTGCCTTGTGTCTGGCACAGGTTTCTTGCTTGTGTCTCCATTTGTCCCAGCGTTGGTGAGGAAGGCCGCTTCTGTTCTGTGTATAACAGGCTTGGTGTGGAATCACCCAGAAGCACTCTTGTGTCCTTTTCTTTGTTCCCACAGCAGCAGCAGGGAGATGTCCATCTTTATGAGAGGCAGCAGTGGGCTCAGAAAGTGCATGTAACCTATACTTAGGTCATCTCTTTAAGGCAGAATTGTAGCCTACAGACACGTTGAACAACTTTGTGTTGTAGGCCTTCCTTTCCAAATGGAATCCGTTGTTCTGTTTAGGGGTCTTCACAGTCCCAGGTTGGGAGTTGCAGTTGAGGAATAGCCTGGTGAGGTGGGGGTGGTAAAGGTGATTTTGGTTAAATATCTGGGGTTGCAGTTTGGTGCAGTTTAAGTTGGGGCAGACTGTTGGAATGACGGCCAACAGCTGAGGCTCCAGCACTTAGTGTTACTCATTGCAGGGAACCAGCTGGGTGCTTGAGCTTGAGGGGGGATGGGAAGGGTGAAAAGATTGAAATTGTTATGAATCTCAACTGAGGTCAGGGCCAGCTTTGAAAAAGGCAATTGCAAAAATAATGATTTTGGTGTATTTCTCTGGCTGTTCCACACCAGTTTCCTGTTGGGTATTCACGGTGTGGTCTTCCTACCCCCAGAGCTCTGAAATATGTTTAACTGAGACCTTTACCAGTTCTTGTCTGGAAAAGCCAGCATGCTTGTCTTGAGACTGGAGTCTGAGGCATCTGTTTGCCGGGCTCCTTGTTTAATTTGGATTCATGGGGTATTGGGAGGATGGACTGGGATTCTTGTCTTTCTGGTTCGTTTGTTTGTTTGTTTGTTTGTTTTTAACCCTCTCTGGGGTCAAGGTTGCTTGTTTTAGGATCTCAGATCTAGAGTCACTGTTGGTCTAGAATTCATTATTTAGCCCAGGTTAGCCTCAAACTTGTGGTAGTCTTCCTGTTGGGATTATTGGCATGAGCCACCATGCCTTGCTAGATTTTGCCCTTTTGTTCCCAAGATGGTCTGGGTGTCTGGTAGGTCTGTTTTTGCATATTCAGCTGTGGAGGCCTTGGATACCTGAAAAGACGTGTGTGCCTGTGTGAAATCTGACGTGACTACTGAGGCACTCTGGTGTTATGCTTTGAACTTTGAGTGTTGCAGGGGATGGAGAATGGGACTACAGGTGACGACTGTAAGCTGGCATGGGTATGGCAGAGTGTGGAATCTCCAGCCATCCCTCTGTCCAGCCAGCTACTTGGCCTGCCCATGTTGACTTGGCCCTATCAAGTTCCAGTATTGGAAGTCCAAAATAAATAAGCCTAGCCCCTGGACGGAAGCAGGCTGGCTTTCTCCCTGTGGAAACTCAAAGTACAACAGCTGTGTGGGTAGGCAGCACCAGGTGATCTTCTGTGTGGCAGGCTGTTGTAGTGAGGTTCCAGGAACTTCTAGTAGGGCATGGAAGTCATCACCTCTTGTCTGTCTCTTTGACCTTCAGGCTCCTTTTTGAACTTTCTCCATGTGTTTCTATCGACTTTCCCAATTACTGCTTACCTACCACTCTTTTCTACATCTCCGTGGTTTTGACCCTAGAGTTGTTTTAGATTCTGCTTGGCTGTTTTCAGCTGGCAGGATAGGGGCCAGAGTATCACCTGGTAAAGTTGACTTTCTTGTTGTGCTCTGGATGGCGCTTGGTCTCTCTCTGGCCTGTCCCTGGTGGTCTTGGTGAACTGTCAAGGTTGGTTGCACAGTGGTAACTCCATCATTTTGGGGCATGTATTTTTGAAGTGGGACTAGTGCTGAGGAAGAGGGCAGTTGGTGGGTAGGTGAGAGAGAGTTGTGAGATAGAGGTCTACATATTTCCAAAACTGCACCAACAAAGAACCATAAATGAGTGAAGACTGGAAGTCCAAGATCAAGGATCAGTAGGCTCCTTGATGTACTCCCGAAGGGTCTAGGGAGTCTGTTCCATGACTTTCTCTTCTGGTGTTCTTGGCAGTCTTTGGCATTCTTTGACCCATGTCACTCCGGTCTCTGCCTCTCATGACCTGACACTCTCCCCGTGCTTTGTGCCCACATTTTCTCATTGGAATAGTGCCCATCCACATCCAGTGTAACCTCATGGCAGCTTGATTATGCCTGCAAAGGACCTGTCTGTAGACAGGTACTTGGATGTGGGGAGGCCTTGGACATGTTGTTTGTTTGTTTGTTTGTTTGTTTGTTTGTTGCTGGGTGTGAAGAGGGGGTGAGGTCACAAGCCAACCTTCCCAGAGGTCTGTCATCTCAGAGGAGTGTTTAAATTCTTGCCATAAGGGACCTTAAAGTTCGTACTTGTCACCGTCACAGTCTGGTCTCAGCCAGCAAGAGGAGTGAGACATCACCTGGCTTTTGGGGTGAGAAGTTATTTCTAGAGATTTTTAAAGAAAGCATAAAGGGAATGTTTGTGCATGTCCTGGGAGACGGCCTTTGAAACTAGGCAGATTGGCCTTCCATCCTTGTTAATTTTGAGGCCTCTTGGCTTCTTTTTCTTCTTAAAGAAGGGTGATAGGGAAGGTAGAGGGTTGCCCGGCTCTTCCCTATAGGAAGGGAGGACTCCGATGGTTTGCCAAGCCTTTGTGGTTTGTTACAGGCAGCCTTGGTAGCTGGTAACTTTTATTGGAAGGGCAAATACTGTGCAGTGTCAATACGGATGTGTTTTTGCTGTGGAAGAACACAGAGAGTCAGGTGTGTGTTAGTGTGTAGTGGCTGGGGCCAGCCAGCTTTCTTCCCTCACGTAAGTTTCTCATTGCACAGAACCCTGAGGAAACTTCTTAGAACCTTGTAGGCTGTGTGTCCCAGAAGAGCCCACTCAGAAGACAGGAGTGGAGCAGAGGCATTTGTAGTTTTTGAGTTGGTGAAACCAACGGAGTGTAAGTAGGAAATCTGGATTATACATGTCCTTAAAACACTATAGCTTAGAACCACACCTCCCAAATAAAGTTTCCCACCATGTGCCTGTAAACTTGAGAGCACTGTCAGCAGGTGGCAGGAGGGGCTTGGGCAGTGAGGAACCTTGTTCCCTATCTTGGTTATTCATCTTGTCTCTGCTCTTGCAACCACACAAAATAGGAGAAGAAAATTAATTGGTATTGTCTTCATGCTTTCCCTCCTTTACAAGACCATCCCTGCCTTTGTGAGGAGGAGTCCACCCCAGTAGGTGTCACTGGCCAGAGCACATCTTTATGCTTGTAATAAAGCGACTCCGGAAGGATCCAGAAGTCTCTTGAGCATACTTGACTCTCTGCCTTTCTGGGAGTAGCATCTGTCACATTTTAGACAGAAGTATTGTTACTTCAGGAGTGACAGATGCAGTCCATTTTCAGACTTGGAGTTTGCTGCCCATTGCCATAGTCCGTGTCGGTATATGTTCTTTGTAAAAGAAGACAGATGATAAAGTAACCACTGCACCTCAGGCCTTCACAACCAAAGATAGCTGTGCTCTTCATGCCACGTCCTTCCATAGGGTCTAATCAGATGTACTTCTCAGCCACTGTGCCTCTCTTCTGAACTTCCCCAGTTGCCAGGGGCCCAGTTTCCTGCCTCCATTCTTCCTTCCTTTCTAACCTTGGACTGTGGTGGGATAGCCCACTTTGCTGAACTGCATGTCCAGAACTTTCCATGAGACTTGCCCGGATATTTAACTCCCTCTTAAAGCCAGAAGATGTTGGTGATGAATGTAAGCAATATCTTTCCTTTGGAGTGAGGAGGTGAGGTGTGATCCCTGCTCGAAGCCCCAGAGTCTGGGCTCTGTGTGGGAGGCATCTAGGTATGTGTGTCAAACCAGGAAGGGGTGGGCTTCAGCTTCTAACCTCTGTGTATCCTTCTTTGCCCCCTCCGAGCACTGCCCACTAACATGTACAAATAATAGAACACCAGGGGTTTGGCTTGGAGACTCACCCAAGCCCTTCCCTAGGGGGCCTCCCAGAGGCAGATCAACTCCCCAAACTACTGAACCTCCTGGCCTCCTGGAGTCTTTCAGTAGGACTAAAAAGAGAGGAACCCCACAGTTGTGCAGTTGTAAAGATGAGGGTTACTGTGTCTGCTGCACTCTTGAACTCTGCTGATCACCTTCTTTACTGTGGCCCAATGAGGGAGAGGTTCTGCCATGAAAAAAAAAAAAAAAAAAAAAGAAAAGAAAGGAAAAAATCCACCATGACTTTTATAGACTAGCAAATGAAGGTTCAGAAAGGTAATATGACTGGCTAGAGCCAGGATTGGAACCCAAGCAGCATGGGTAGCTTCAGGGTGTGTGGCAGAAGCCTAGTACAAGCAAAGACTGTGCCCTTGCTCAGGAAACAGTGACTACAGCCTTCCAAGTGTGGAGGGTTAGGACACTATTTCCTCTCCCAGGCTTGCACCTACTCTATGTCCTCCTCATGCAGAATCTGTCTCCTGAGGAGCCTACAGGCTGGTGGAGGAGAGCGCAGGTCTACCGCTCTGCAAAATGTGTGAAATCCTGAGCCGGCCGGGTTCTCTGAGTGTCCCAGCTGGCTCGTTTGCTAGTCACGAAACATGATCCATACACTGTATTTTAGGATTCCCCATCTGTCAGTGTCGAAGAGGTTGCCCCCTGAGGGGGGGTGGGGGAGCCCTCAACTCTCCATGATGGGGTAAGGGTTTGTGGTTGGGGGGCTAGGTGTACTGCAAAGTGGGAGATACAGGTCATGTTTCCACATACATAAGATGTGTCAGGTCACTTTCCTTATGATGTCTGTGTGTCTGTCTGTCAGATAAACTGCCATGCAGGGTGTGGGGGAAGGGAGTAGTGTTCTTTTTCAACCAGGTTCAAGACTGTTCAGGGACTGAGCAGCTAAGGTTTGAACAATTTGTGTCTAGGCTGTCTGGAGTTCTCTACTAGGTGTTGTGGGAGGGAGAGTGGCCTGGGAGCCCCAGAAACAGAGGCAGGAGCCCTCCTCAGGCCCACTCACAGGGTGCTGTTTGCCCTGGTCCCCACCTGTCCTTCTGGCCTCTGCTGGTAGCAGAGAGAGAAGAAGAAGGGCCATTGATCCGCCCTTTCCTCTTGGGGAGGCCACAGCACACTCAAGGCTTTCTTTTTAAAAATGTATTAACCTGACTCTAAGCAGGCCCCAGTTTAAAAATAAAGAAAAATAAGAGGCTAAACAAGGGGAAGTATGTGGGGCAGGGATAGAAGTGTGAAGGGCTCAGGAGGGCTTTTCTCAGGAGCCTCTTGGCTTCACACTGGATTCTAGGGCCCCTGTGGCCCCGCTTCCCTTTTCTGGGAGCCTGATTTTCTTTGGCTTAGTCTGTACAGTGGAATCTCTTCAAACGTTAACCCAAAGGGCCTCCCAGATGCAGTGACAGTTTGCCATGAAAGCCTGCCTTGTTAGCCCTGCTAGGGTACCTGTCCACCTTCCTTGTCCCCCACTGTTTCTCAAAAGTCCTAGCTCCAACCTCTGCACATGTGGCCCTCCACAGTGGGCTTATCCACCTCTCAGGTCTCACTGGGAACAGTTCTTAAGGAGCTGGCTTTCTTCTGGCTGGGTCATGCGTCCTCTTGGTCCCCGTGGCTTCCAGGACTAGTGTGGAGGCTAAACTCAGGGAAGACCTGCCCTCATGTCTTAGTCAGGGTTTCTGTTGCTGCTGTGAAACACCGTGACTGAGGCAGCTTGGGGAGGAGAGGGTGCATGTATTTGTCCTATACTTCCACAGTACTGTTCACCCACAAAGGAAGTCAGGGCAGGAACTAAAGCAGGGCAGCAACTTCAAGGCAGGAGCTGATATAGAGACTATGCAGTGGTGCTTGCAGTCGCCTCTCATGGCCTCCTCAGCTGCTTTCTTAGAGAACCCAGCACCACCAGCCTAGGGATGGCACCACCCACAGTGGGCTGGGCCCTCCCCCATCAGTCACTAATAAACTGCTCTACAGCCAGATCTTACGGAGGTATTTTCTCAATCAAGGTTTTTTCCTTTCATATAACTCTAGCTTATGTCAAGTTGACATAAAATTAGCCAGCACACCTCCCCTCTGAGTCAGGCATCATTATGGCCTGCAGGGATGGTGGCCAGGTTCTGCTCTCAGTGCATGGATACCATTTGGGCAAAGCTGGAGGGAATGACACTGTAATTGTAATTCCCTGTGGATGGTGCTCCCCACCTCCCTTTTTTAGAGACAAGAGTCTCACTATGTAGCCCTGGCCGTCCTGGAATTTGCTGTGTAGACCAGACTCTCTTCAAACTCATAGTGATCTTCCTGCCTCTGCCACTGTATTGGAATTGAAGGAGAGCACCCCCATGCTCAGTTCCGTGTTTCTTAAGGGTAGGCAAACCGTGAGGTTTCAGGTAGTTTCAGGTAGGCATTTGCCAGCAGGCCAGGTTTTGTATCTCCTACAGTAGCTGCTGCCTCACCTGAGTCTGCATCAGCTTGTTCCCTCTGGATGGAAAGACATGAAGTCCAGAGATTGGAAAGGACTTAGCCAAGAACCTAGTCTCTTTATCCAGAGCTCCACTGTGGAAAGATGATCTGTCAGGTTGCAGGGGTGGGCATTTATTTGTTCCTGGGGCTCAGGCTCTCTGTGTTGCCTCACAGGGCAGCCAAGAGACTCAGCTTGCTGCTTCAGAGGACCATGGCCAAAGCAGTGGCATCGGAGCTCAGCCTTTCTGATTCATAGCATGGTTCTGCCCCATCTCCCAATAGGCTGGGTAGTGTGACAGCTGCCATTTCTTGTGTGGGCCACGGAGGGCACTCGGCCTCCAGTTAGTTAGAAGAGTCACAGGGACCGTATGAGCCTCCACTGGCTTCCCCATCCCTTCATTCTGTATCTTTCCTCCCTGTCTCTGAAATCATGTTAGAACTTCCTCTTGTTCCCCCTTCCTTGTCCCTGCAAAGCCATTGGGGATTCTGGAAAGATACCGAGGGTGATGAGGCAGAATCTCCACCTTTCTGAGAGTGACATTCCGGTCATTTGTAGCTAAAAATAAAGCCTGTGCTTGTTTCTTTTTGTAGCAGATGGGTTTTCTTTTTGGGCTTTGAAGGGGTCATTAGCCTCCCCTCTCCTTCACAGGTGTGAAGAGTCCCACTACTTTGGGGACACAATGGGCTTGATGCTGCTTACTGGCCTTGAGCCTCAGGCCTCTGAGGAAACTTCTGTAACCTCAGAAGTGGCTTTGGAAAGTGGGTGGGTATGTTTAAGATGGGACAGAGACCCCAACTCCCTTTCCCTTTGCCAATATGAGCACAAAAGAGTGAGATCCCTTCACAGGACTTCCTCAGTGCTGGCTGTTTTCTCTTTGATAGCTAGAATGCACAGAGGCAAGACAGAAGAAATTAGTTTGTTCAGTTAATTTTGTAAATACTGCCCAAGGAGGCGTTTTATGCCAAGTTGTATGACAGGGACCTAAGCACTGAGGAAAAGCAACATGGCCACGTTTCTTTCTTGTTTTATTTTATTTTTCCAAGACAGGGTTTCTCTGTGTAGCCCTAGCTGACCTGGAACTTGGTCTATAGACAAGGCTGGCCTTGAACTCACAGAAATCCACCTGCCTCTGTCTCCCAAGTGTTGGAATTAAAGGTGCATGCCACCCAATATTGCTATAAGGTCGCTGTCCTCAGTTCCCAGTGTGGGGGATGTGTGCGTGCGCGAGTGTGTTGAGGGAGAAGGAATAAATGCAATTTTGTACTGAGTGTAGAGCTATGCATTAGACTGGGCTAATACTTTACTTGCATTTATTTTCTGGGCTAAGCATTAGCATTGGTCTCTACCTATTTTCTAGTTGATGAAACTGGAGCGCCCCCCCCCCCCCAAAGATTACTAAACTTTCTTGGAGCCCCACAGCTAGACACATTGATGTCCAAACAGTAGATTTCACTCTTCAAGTTGTTTAGAGCCACCTGTCTGTCCTCCACACTTTCTTTTGGGAATCTTCAATATACTTTCCATTTAATACATACAATATTAGTAGCCTGGAGACTAAGAATCTTTCATTATCCCCTATTTCTTTAAAACAAGCAAACAAACAGTCATACCAGATGGTGGCGAGTGAGTGATAGCTGATATCTGGAGAGGCTAGCATGCTTTTAAAAGAATAAAAAAAAAAGATCTCTGTGTGTATGAGGTGCGTATGTATACATGTGCCATGACGTTCATGTGGGAGTTAAGGACAACCTTGGGTGTAGGTCCTTGCCTTCCATACTGTTTGAGACAGTTTCTTCTCTTCTTCACTGCTGTGAAGCTAGGGTAGCTGGCCTGTGAGCTTCCAGGAACTCTGGTATGCTTCTCTCTCTCATCAGGAGTACCAGGACTTGAGGTGTGTGGGTTCTATAGATCCTTAGGTTAGTGGAGCAGATATTTTATCCACTGAGCCATTTCTTCTGCTCCTGTGTGCTTTTTACCTATTTTTAATAATAGGGCAAGGTCTTGCTAGGATACCAAGGTTGGTATCCTACCCCTGGCTCAAGCAATGCTTTTGCCTCAGTCAGCCTCCTAGGTAGCTGAGACTCACAGATATGTAAGTGCCACCCTATCTAGCTTCAGCCATGCTGTGTTCATCCAGAGCCTGTGGGAGAGAAAGTCCATGTACGAACTGTATTGTTTGTTTTTCTTTGTTTATTGTTTGTTTGTTTGTTTTGTTTGAAAAAGGGTTTCTCTGTGTAGCCCTGGCTGCACACTTTGTAGAAACTCACTTTGTAGACCAAACTGGCCTCGAACTCATAGAATGCTGGGATTAAAGGTGTACACCACCGTGCCTGGCTACATGTGTGCACTCTAAATGGAGAACAGCACACAGCAAAGGTGTACAGAGAGGACGAGTGTGTCATTTGGACCTTACGTATCCCATTTGGGGATTCCATGATCTGATTTCAGGAACCTGTGAAAATGATGGCAGTTGTAATTTGGAATTCCCTATTGACACACAGCAGCTGGTTTAGATGTAGGAGGCAGGGGCGTCCATGTGGGAACGAGCTGAGGCTTGTTAGGAGTGTCACTTTGTTCTGCTCTTTGTGTCACCAGGGAGAAGGGTGGGAGCAGAGAGCTATTTTTACATTGTTCACGTCATATTCAGAATTACTAGATGTTTGTGGCTATATCCCTGTTTGGCCTCAGTCAGGGAGCGTGCTCCCTCAGCTGCCTGTACCCTCATGGAAACTTGAGCTCAACCCCTTGGGTATATATATGTGTTGTTCTGAAGGCAGAGGAGCCTAAAGTGACCGCACAGTTCCTGGGGTCATTGAGAGTTGTCTTATTAGGGCGTATATTTCCCATGGTTCTTCAGTATGCTGGTGGGGATGGGATGTCAGTGTGGGAGGCAGAGGCCATGTACTTACCCACAGACTTATTTATTCAACAGATAGTCTTTCAGTTTGAGACACACACCAGACGTGTGTATTTTCAGAGTGGAATAAAGTACTATCTCTCAACGATCTTATACAGTTGATCATGTATAAGCCAGGCATATATGCTAGTCTCTGAATGAAGGTCTGGCTGTTGGAGGGACAGGAAGCCACGGCAAGGCAGAAGAAGGGCCCAGGCCATTCGGGGAGGTGGTCAGAGTCTGCTCTCTTTCAGGAGGTGCTGAGTGGCGGGAACTGGCTTAAAGAATTGAGGGTGGGGGTTTCACGTGTACACAGTTGGGTTGTTGGCTACTAAGTATCACATGTTCATATGTGCCATTATGGGTGATGTCCTGAGAATTTAATTTTTACCAAAAGGGTATGCTGTAAAGTTTGGGGTGTGTGTGTGTGTTATCTTATGCTTGTGATTCCAGCACTTGAAAGGCTTAGGCAGGAGGGAGGATCGCTATGAGTTCTTGGCTATATAGTTCAAAACCAGGCAAAGGTGTGGGGGGTTGCTCTGGTAGAAGACTTGAGTAGCAAAGTCTTGTTTCAGTCCCCTGCACTTGGTGAAAAAGGAAAAGAAAGACAAGAAATAAAGCCAAAGGAAAAGTTTTGTGCCAGTGCAACACTCGAAACCTCAGTGGCCAGAGCTGGGGGCAGTTCTGGCCTTGGACCTTGAGGCCATTTTACTTCCTGGGCGGCCAGGTCAGAGTGGGTTGTTGAAGAGCAGGGGTCAAAGAAACCAGCCCCTCCCAAATCCTGGATTCTAGTTCAATTTGTACATTGTACAAATGTGTGTGTGTGTGTGTGTGTGTGTGTGTGTGTGTGTGTGTGTGTGTCTATGTGCGTGTGCGGGCGCATGTCGCTGGCACAGCATTATTTGCAGTGAGTATTCCAAATGTCAAGTTCCCCTTGACTTGAGCTGAGCAGATGAAACAAAATGGCAGACAGATTAGAAGGGGATTGAGAAGCCTTTTAGGATTTGAAAACTGGACTTTGTTGACTTTGAAAAGCTGCTGAACTGGCCCATCTGCACAGAGGCAAGGGCACGTGCTTGGCTCTGGGTTTGAGAGGCTGCAGGCACCCTTGCACACATATCTCCCCACCCCCAACTCCCATACATGGGGGCCAGCCTGTCTCCGAGTCTCTCAAGGGTAGTGATGGGAGCAGGGGGCTGGGCCTCCTAGAGCTTCAGGAGTTCAGGTAGATCTCCAAGGTATGTGTGAATGGATGGGTGCGTGTCAGTGTACCTGCTGATGTGCCTTGGCTAAGGACCCAGTAGGTAAAAGGAGAGAAGGTGGCCTTACTGTGTCATAATCTGTAGACTGGACCAAGAGCGGTATAAAAGTTAAAAGCACAGAGACCATTTGTTCCCTTGGTCCTGTGGATGTGGTAATGAAGCTCTAGAGGTTCACGGGAAGTGACGAGGTTGGAATCTGAGGCGCACGGGAAGTGGTGAGGTTGGAGTCTGAGCCTGCCTCTTTGGCCTTCAGCTCATACTTGTCTCCTGCTCTCAGTCCTCTCTTCTTCATAGATGGATTGCTTCTGTTCTTCCTCCAACTGCTTCCTCTTCCTGCCTGGATTCCCTAGGAGCCCCTCAGTGGGTGCTGCCTCATTCAGCCTAGGAGAAACAGGAAGAGCAGAGGGTCTCTAAGCAAGAACTCAGTCTCTCACTGCTTCTGTGATACCCCTACGGGTGGTATTCTTCTTATGGGACACACACACACACACACACACACTCAATCAATCTCCCCCCCCCCCCCCCCAAGGACAGACAGAAACATCTCACACCTTGTTACGCTCCTCAAAAAAGAGTTCGTGGAGTTGAACTTTGGCTGGAGGCTAGAAGATCCCTTCTGCCTTTCCTTACTTGTACACTCAAGCACAAGCACCCTCCCTGGAGCTTTGTACACTCAAGCACAGGTACCCTCCCTGGAGCGCTTCTTCTCTAGAAGCATCGCATTGGAGGATTGCTGTAGAGACCATGGGGTTGGGAGCCCGGCAGCAGCCTGCTCACATGGCTGTGCTTCCAGAGCGAAGTGCTCTCCCTCTTAGTAGAACTCTCTACCACAGAGCTGCCTCTTGTGTCCCAGTGTTGAACAAAGGGCAAAGCTAGCTGAGGCCCTCACCATGTGGCCATCATTGTCTTAGCCCTGGGAGCTAGCTGCTTCTGGAGTCCTGTCTCGGTCGCTGCTGAGCAGGTTGAGCCAGCTGCTCAGCAGATAGATCATCCTGTGCTGATTTCCAGGTTCAAAGCAACAGGATGAAATGTAAGAGGTGTAAATGTTAAGTCCTGTGGGGTTAAAAATAAGATGTTGTGGTAGGGCAAGGAAGAGTGGTTTTAATAGTGAGCCCAGAGAGTGATCAAATCTACCTGATAGCTGGCTTTGTGTGCCAACAGTTGGTCACCAGTGAAAACGTGACACAGGCTTGTTGTACAATGCCACATCTACAAGAACGATTACCAGTAACTATTAGTAGGCAGGTGACTTACCAGTGTGACCTTATGCCATCTCTGAGGTATAGTGTGTGATCCTCCTTTTTCAGGAGATGGTTTGTTTAGCATTACTCAGGGCAAAGCACAGGACCAAATGAACCCAGGCAGACCAAGAACTTGCACTGGCTGGGACAAGCAGAGGGTTGGGTACTGGTGAAGATTCTGAATGGGGAAATGCTGAAGGAAATGGTGGCGCTTAGCCCTGAGGCAGCTTTATTTGTGCCAGGCCCAATTCCAAACAGTTTTTATGTGATGACTCTGCTATTGCACCTAATTTTTTCAGGCAAAGGAAATTGAGGTATGGGGAGGCTAAGTTAAGCAATTTGTCCAAAATGAGACTGCTGTGTATAGCAGATCTGGGGTTCAAGGCCTTGCAGCCTTAAAGAGGACGCAGCTGGCAGGCAGTAGAGCTCTGACTGCCCTCTTCTTCATGGTGGTGGCTACTCTGTTTGGACTCAGGGAAGAGCCACAGTCTGACTATAGATGTGATAGGAAGAAGCTGGGCCCAGACTCTTATGTGGACACCAGATGGCCATGGATCTCAGTCCCCATGTGTGGCAGTGAACTCCCTGTTGCCAGGTGACTGCCCACAACCAGGCTTGCCCATGGAGGCAGGATATAGGATATAAAGGTCTCCATGACCTACTGTGTAGCTGGCTGGCTCCCAGTGCTTTGTTGAAGACCGGGCCTCCATTACCTGCAGCTGGTAGTGTGTCCCTGGTGGTGGTCCCCATGGATCACTGCAGGGGAAGTGGCTGGCTGTCTACTGGGTCCAGCTTGGCCGTATTAGGGAGCACCGGCTGTCAGGCCCACAGAATGCTGACAATGGTGCCTGGGAACAATGCTGCGTAGGAGGCGTGTGTTTGCTCGCCTCCTGACCTGAGTAACAGTTTATTTTTCCCTTTTGGTCCCTAGTGAACACTCAGCCTGGCCTGAATGCATTTGACTCTCAGGAGCTAAAGCTTTGCTGTGGGACAGTGATAGTTACCTGAGCTGGGTTCTCCTTCCTACACGGTTGTGGAGGGGGAAGAGGGGTGTTCTTGGAGCCCTTGTCAGGGAGCCCTAATAGCTACCACCTCCTTACCTGTTATGTGTGGAGGGGCAGGGAGGAGATGACATACCTCTCTGGTAAGCCTGGCTATAATTAGCCTATGGTGACTCCTGTGGTCAGGGGCCTTTGAGGATTTCCTGTGCAGCCCAGTTGTCTTATAGATGAGAAATTGAGGTCCAGACTGGCAGCTTCACCTGGCTCAGGTGTCTTCTCTGGTCATTGGTGGCAGTCGAGTCTAGAGCTGAAGTCTTGTGGCCTCAAATCTCAGGCCTCTGTCGCACTGGTGTGTCTCATTGCTGCCAGGTGGATAAGAGCAACTATGACTGCTACTCAGGCTCTTTCTATGCTGCTCCCGCCACTCTCATGGCAGCTGATAATCTGCTTATATCAGCTTCCATTTTCTTTGCTTAAGAACTGGAACCCAGGAAAGGATCACAGGGTCATGTCTCAATTCCTCTGCTCAGGAGCTGTATGGTCTTGGGGAAGCGGAATAACCATTCTGAGTCCTGGTTGGTCGTGGGGTGGAGGTGGGTAAGGTGATATTGATTCAACCCTCAGCAGCCTCCAGATCTGCAGCTCTAGGACTGTAACTTTCATGCAAGTGTGCAAGCCCTGACTCAAGGCTTGAGGCTCTGAGTGAGTGCAGGTACCATGGGAAAGCCCCAGATGGGAGATGCAGGGTATCCCACTATCCTTCACCATCACCTTTGCCACCTCTTTATCTGCCTTGGTGCTGTGGGCACAGGCATTGCCCTTTCTTAGTTGGGGTCGCCTGTTGGTGTATGAGCAGTCACACTGCACCAGTCCATTAGCAAGGTCTTGGTCAGCCTGACAGCTGGGCATAGGCATGGTACCAGATCCCCTTGTCATTTGTCGATTTGATTCCATCCATCCTGCTCTTAGGCCTGGGACACCCTGCTTTCCATTAGATCACAGGTATAGGGTGGAGGCAGCCACAGAGCAGACCAGGAAGGAGTCACTGGCTTTTCAGAGTCTCCCTTGCACTGTCATTTTGGTGTTTACACGGTTGTCATTCTTTGTTTTTTGCCTTGGCTGAGAAGTTACATCCTGTTTTATGTAACCTGAACCCAACTATCTGAGCATGAAGGGCGAGCTTTTTTCTCTATTTTCTTAACTAGGATATCCTAGGCTGGCCATAGCATCTGAAAGTGATTGGGTACCTGGTTTGGGCAGAATTCATGCGTGTATACACACACTTTTACAATATAACATGGCTGTGTCCAGAAAATACTCCTGTGTCTTTTAAAAAACTAATTTATTTTATACACATGGGTGTTTTGTTTGCATGTAAGTCTGTATACCACACGTGTGTCTGGTGTGTACAGAGGCCAGAAGAGGATGTGTTAGGTCTTCTGGAACTGGAGTTACAGATGGTTGTGAGCTTCCATGTGGCCTGGAGAATCTGGGTCCAGAGGAGCAGCCAGTATCTTCACCACTGAGCATCTCTCCAGGGCCCCCCCCCCCCCCCCATGTCTTTCTATATCAGGGATGTAGCTACAGTCTATGTTGATGATGTTAACATGCAGATAGTATCAGGTTGGGACCTGGGCTTACACCACACACACGTGGATAAATGTTGACTTGGGCTTAGAGTGGGGACCTTTCCAAGGGTTTCATGTTAAAAGCACTTGCAGTGGTGGATGTTGGTGTGCTTTTCTCACGAGTTTGATACACCATCTAACAGTGTCTTCAGTGGTTATAGCCACACATTTCCTCCCTAATGCCAGACCTCGCCCACATGGCATTGCGGGAACTCTGTCCTGTTCCCTTGGAGAGGTGATCTCTACTCCTACTCCCTGTGGATGCCTGAGAGGGGCAGCTCCATTTTTAAGTGGCCTGTTATGACCATCAGTTGGGTCCCTTCATGGCCTGACTTTGATAAAGGTGCAAACCTCAGCCAAGAGGTTCTGGGTGGTTATGCCTTTGATTGTTAGGCTCTGCAAGGGTTTTTTTCCCTCACCCCATAAGGTCGGAGATGATTGTTGTACTGAGATTTGGGCTGTGTCAGCAGGTAATGCCTGTGTGGCCTCACCTTGTGGGGGGCAGACAGGGATCCCGATCCCTGAGAGTTTCTGTTTGGATCTTGTGGACAGTGACTGGATAGGAGTGAGGGACCAGACAGCCAGTTGACAGAGTCTTAGCATTTTTGACTCTGCTCAAAGAAGAATTTGTTAGAATAAAGGCAGGCAAAGGGAAGGGGGTGGAGAGCATTGGAGGAGGGACATGGGGGACAAGGTCATGCTCTGTGGGCCCAATATTGGTTCTCTGTAAACTGTAGGCTGCTCTTTCTTTAGGGGCTGATAGCACCTCCTTCTTGCTTTTGCCAGTGCTAATGCCCTCTGCATGGTCCTCCTCTGTAGGGATAGCAGTCACATTATTGATTTTTGGTCAGTGTGCTGAAGTTGCCAAGTATGTACCTGGGTTATCTGGGATATTTGATTCTTTTATTAATTAGTTTCTAATTTTGATTTTTAGAATTTATTGTCTTAGATTTTTGTTTTTGTTTTGTTTTGTTTTTTTGAGGCAGAGTGTCTGTGTGTTGCCCAGGATGGCCGTGAACTTGAGACCCTCCTGTATTAGGATGCTCCTGAGTAGCAGAATCACAGCCGTGTGCCACTAAGCCTGTCCTGAGGTCTCTTAGGATTTTTCTCCTTTTAGGCTTTTCTCCAGCCGTAGGATAAGAAGTAGTTGTGTTCCTCTGCCCTCTGCACCCCAGCCCTTGCAACCTCACCTGGATTGGTGGAATGAGTGTAGCCACCCAGGGCCACCCCTTCTTTCCCTTAGTTTGGGGTGGGGATATGGGGAAGTGCGATCACTGTCTTACCTTGGTTCCTTGCTGCTAGGCAGAGTCTGGGAAGTATGGAAGGTTCCTGCCAAGGATTATATATCTTGGGACAGTTGACTGAGTGCTGGACCTCTAAAGTAGAAAACTGCCTTTTTGGTATCCCTTGCTAGAGGGGTCTCCTTGAGTCTTGTTTAGCTCCCCTCTAGCCTGAGCCCCAGGTTGAACCTAGGGGCCTGAGTAGAAGGCCCTGACAGTGGCCCATGTTGGGGTGAGTTCCAGCCTTCTTTCTGCCACATCCTAAAGCATAACACACTATTGATTGTGCAGGAGGCTAGGTTGTCACGTGCAGAAATCCTTGCTTCGAAGCAGGCGTGCTCCTTGAAGGAAGAAAGGAGTGGAGTGATTCTGTCCCTGATCTAACATGCCTTTAAAAATGCACCTTGATTTAGGATTTCAGCTTTTTGCAGCATATTTTAAAATGTCAGAAAGATAAATATACAGCCTTCCTAATGTGTCTGCTTTGAACAGCC
Organism: Uromys caudimaculatus; assembly: GCA_028551405.1. NCBI lineage: Eukaryota > Metazoa > Chordata > Mammalia > Rodentia > Muridae > Uromys > Uromys caudimaculatus. Next base: position 99,873,494 of record CM052702.1, read on the forward strand.
CTTTTAAAAAGGGTGTCATTCATCCCCAGGGTCACAGGCTGTTAGTTTCCTCACCTCCTCCTTTGCTATGGGTGATCTGACCACCTTTCCCTGGGCAGTATTTTCAGTAGGGAAGGGAGAACAGAGGCCAACTGCCTCCTTCCGAGTCTAGAAGACACGTATGTTTGCCTAGTTTGAGTCTGGTAAAGCTGTGCAGTTTCTGCAATGCATTTGGGAAGTCTGCTATTAGACTTCTAGAGCAGGCTCTGGCTTCTACTGACTTCCATCTAGATAAATACCCTGCTCACTTGGAGTAAAAACCCTTTAGGCAGACAGTCAGAAGGAAGTTGCTAACCCTGGCCCACCTGCCCTGTCACTGATTGATGGTACTGGTTGTCTGTGGCCGGTGATGGGACAGAGGCTGGGGCCTAGGGTGAGGCGAGGCTGTATTGTTAGGAACTGAGGCCAGCACTCTACATGACCTTTTCTGAGGTAAGCTAAGATCAGGTAGATGTCAGGCCTTAGTGAAAAAGCCACTGGAGGTTGAATCAGTCTCTGCATTGGTTCTGGAGGGTGAAATCCAGGCTTCTCACAGGCTAGACAAGTGTGCCACATCCCCGAACCCTTTTTAATGTTTTCATTTTGAGACAAGCCTCATTATCTAGGCTGGCCTTGAACTCCCTGTGCAGCCCAAGCAGATCTTGAGCTCCCTATCCCCCTGTCTAACCCCTAGTAGCTTGGATCAGAGGCCTGCAGCACCAGGCTTGGCTGTGATGTCTTCATCTTGTCATTGTATAGTATTTTTGTAAATATATCCTGGGAACCTAGCTGGTGATTTTCTCCCAAAGGCATTAGAGGAACCGTTGGGGCTCTGTCAGGACTTAGTTCCACTGGCTGAGGAGAAAGTCTAGAAAGCTGAGCAGTGTCCTGCTTCAGGGCAAGCTGCAGGGGAGCTTCTGGTTTGAGGAAGTAGTAATCATGTGTGTTTGGCCTGAGCTTCCTCCACAGGTGAGGAAATGGAGGCCTGGAGAAGGCTGTGAGTTGGCCAGGGTTGCACAGTAGATCAGCATGGATCTAGGAGTTTCCCCAGGACAATCCATTGTGTCTTCCACCTGCTGCTTTATGTGGTCTGGGCGGCTGGGGGATGGGCTGGGGGTTGGGCAGGTAATACAAAGCTCTGATCTTAGCCAGGCAGAGTAGGTCTGGAGTGAGTCACACTGGACCACTTGGTTCTAATCTGTGCTCACTGTTCCCAGGTAGGACCCGAGGTGGAACACCCTCTTCTGTGTGATCTACTTGGGCATGGGGTCAGGGAGAGCCCCATGCTTCTTCCATCTCCTCCAGTCACCCCTCCTCTTTCCCAACACCATTTTTGAGGATCATAACATTTATCACGAGCCTTATAATGAGAGACTTTTTCGTGTTTAAAAATAAATGCTGGCTTACAGGACTATATTTGGTATATGGAAGTCGTTTGCATGTAGTTGCTTAAAGGACAACAGCTTGGCTTGAGATGGAGAGGGAGCCCTGACTGGAGGGCCCAGCAGTGGGCGGGGAACGGGTTCGGAGGCTGCCTGCTTGGGGCAGTTGACTTGGAGCCTTCGGGCTTACTGGAGCCATGCTCTCTTCTTTAGATACAATTGCAAAACAGGAAAACTAGTGCTTAAAAATTCATAGAAAATGTTTCTTATCACAACGTCATAATTGTTGTGACTCAGAACAGTAAAATTACCGTTCCACTCTGCCTGTCTGCCCTCACGCGAGTCCCCACAGCAGCTGCAAAGTCTTCAGAAAGAGAGAAAAGGAAAGAAAAAGGAAGAAATCCAAGCAATGCCTTATTTATGTTAAAGGCTACATTTGACTTCAAAATTCTGTCCCCAGAGCCTTGAGGTCAGCACATGCCGGGTGATTGATGGCTGTCAGGAGCAAGCCAGGTGGCAAATGGCAGTGGGGGAAGTGGACAGACGATGCAGTGGCTTTCAGGGGCTTAGCAGACCCCGAGCTTTGAAAGGAACAGAGGAAAACAAAAGCAGATGGACCTCGGCTTTGGCCCCTTCCCTCTTCTTTCTTTTTGCCCCTCACCCTCCCTTTTGTATTGAGCGCTAGGAAGCGAGGGAGGGGTACTCATGCCACCAGAGTCACCCAGAGCCTATGTGTCCTTTAGGGCACGACACTATCATGAGATCCTAAATGCATTGGGCCTGAGACGACTAATTTCCAGCCCTTAGCCTAGAAACCAGGAGTCTTGGCTCTTTCCTCAGGTTGCCTGTCTCCAAGACATCTTGGATGCAAGCCCCCCTCCCTACCCCCACCCTATTTCTGAGCTCTGTGGGGCTCTTCCCCACACTCTTGCCACCTTCTGGACTGAGTTACTCAGGATTATGTTTCCAGCGGGCTCGTTGGCTAATCCTTGTGTGTTTTCTGTGGTGGAAACAAATGGTATCAGACCAACAGGCCTATTTACAGATGGGGAGACACGGAAGTGATGAAAGAGCTTTGAATTTAAAACATTAGCTAATGAAATTACAGATGAGGGCATCGGATGGAATACCCTGGTATTGCCGTGGAACGGGGCTTCCAGGAAGAGTGCAGCCCAGTAGGGGGACAGGCAGGCTCACAGACGTCTGTGGGTCCCTTTCCAGTGTCTCTCTCTGAGTGGCAGACAGTAAGAGCTCTGATGCCTGCCTGGGCACCTGGCCTGGTTAAATAGATGGTCAAGGCCAGATCTGAAGGGCACAGCTGGGTGCTGTGACAGGAATGGTGAATCTGGTATCTGCAGGGTTCCAGGTTGGGCAGGAAAAGTAGGCTGCAAGCAGGCCGAGAAGCAGGAAGGTGTTCTGGGTAGCTGCTGGGTGAGGCTAGAAGCTTTTTTTCCCGGGGAATGGGCTGCAGTTCGTCATTTCCTCTGCCTCTGCCTCCCCCGCACTGCGGAGCACAGTTGTGTAGAGATGGGACTGGCTGTTCATTCATCCGCTAATTGTTTTGATAAGAGACTCTAATTATCCACTGTGATCATCAGATTACCCTGGCTCCAGGAGGGAGACACTAGAGTTTGAGCTGCTGCCTTGCTGCCACCACCATCCCTGGTCCCTGCCAAAAGGATCCTTTTCCCAGTGCCCAGGCCACCATGCCCAGTACTGACTGGAAAAGCATCTGAAGTTGTTGATGGTGAGTTCTACTTGCACCATCAACCCAAGAGCAGAACTTGCTGGTGTCAGGCAGGATTCTCCTTTTGATATCTTTGTCTTACTGTGTTAAGTCCACAAATGGTTCTAGGAATCTCACCCTGTGGAGAGGAGCATGGAGGAAACAGGAAAACACAGCAGTGTCTAATGAATTGACGTCAGCATTGAGACAAATTCGCATGCCTTTTTGAACTGTTTGATTTGATTAAGTTCTACTTCCATGTGATTTTTTTTTTCATATAAAAGAGCAATAGGCAAAAAACAACCAGGAGGGCAGATTATAAATTAATCCAATAATTGGATCCCCCAGCAGAGGTGATGGGGAGCATTGGCATCGCAATTGATCTGATACTGGTATTCACGTGAGTGGGAGCTACAGCATAAGGAGCGTCTCATCTTGGAAGGAGGGATTGTGACCAGACCAGATATGTTAGCCCTCTGATACCTTGCCTTTGACAAGCCTTGGTGTGGTGAGTCTGACCTTCACTGGTGGGGGATGTGTCTCTCCCCTCCCCTCCTGTCTTCATCATTCAGGCAGTATCAGTGGAGCCCAGAGACGCTGCTGAGAGAAATGGGCTTCTGAACAACCCTGTGGTTAACATGGATCTTAGAGGAAGCACAGCTCTCTCATCTATGGGCTCTGACTGGGAGCAGCAGTGGTGGGCAGCAATGTGATGGAGATGCCACAGGCACTGGGCAGTCCATGCTGAAGTAGTCCTCATGCTAGGACAAGGCTCTGTCCCCACCCCTTCTGACTGCTCCATTCTCAGAAGACGGACATGTTGCAGGGGATACCAATTTCCTTTCAATTCTCATTTCTTAAGTTTCTTAATTCTGAGCTTCATTCTTCCACCACAGTACAAAGCCAGAGATCCGAAATTCAGTTCTTTTCTGTTCCAGGGCTCCTGCTGCTTCCCCCTCCTCCGGAGCCCAGCTACTGTCTTCACCTTCAGGGTTTATCTAGCTGGGGAAGGTTGGCAACACATCAGGCCTAGATAACCTGCCCTCCAGAAATCACCTCTTTTAGCAGACTCGATGACATCTTGCACCTACCTGCTTCTCAGGGGCCAGCATTCAAAACATTTCTGCAGGGCACATTGTAGCCCCATCTGGGCACTGCCATTAACCTGGTATTCCCACGACCTGGAGTAGCTCCGGCTGGCCTTGAACTCAACAGAGGTCTACCTGCTTCTACTTCCCTGGTGCTGGCATTAAAGGTGTGCACCATCGTGTGCAGCCTACTAAATGATATTGTTGTAAGAGGGGTTTGCCCATGGCCTCAAAGACTCGAAAGTCTACTTCCATTTCCGGGTTCCTTGACTTAAGCGTTGCTGGGGCATTCAAGGCCAACAGACTTGAATCTTGGTCACTAACCCTGGTCCCCGCCTTCTGCATTTGTACAGTGGGATTTATTATAATGCATTCCCTAAGAATACTTGGATTAAATGAAATGATTTTGTAAATTGATCAGGGTAATCTGGTCATGCTGGCTATCCATAGATGGCATTTCATTTGTCTTATTTAAAGAGGTCACACAAATCTAAGTGTTATTCCACACTAAGCACTAAGCTAAGGGGACACTAACCTGATGGGGAGACACCTCGTTTTTCTGGTTCTCTGCCTTTCTCCAAACCCCAGCAGTCTTTTCAGCCTCACTTTAAGGGGGTAGAAACTGAGTCACCTGTTAAGAGTCTGACAACAGTGCATGCCTTTAATCTCAGCACTCAGTAGGCAGGGACAGGCAGATCTCTGTGAGTTCCAGGCCAGCCTGGGTTAGAAGTTTCCAAAGGTGGACAGTAGAACAAGTCTGACAGCCTGTGTAGGTTTAAAAAACAAACAAGCAAGCAAACAAAAAACCAGCAACCTCTGGACACCAGGGCCAGTTCTTCCCACCTCTGCTTGGGGGAAATTTAGCTGTTTTGAGAATCCAGACCAACTTCTAAGCCAAGCACCTCCCTTCCTGCCCTTTGCTTGCCCGGAGGCAGAGAGCATGGGAGCTGGGACAGGAACGGCACTGCCTGCTTGTTGGGACAGGGTCTCTAGCTGGCAGGCCAGGGCAGAGGCTCGCAGGCTGCAGCAGAAGCAGGAACACCACCTTCTAGGGAAGATAGGAAGCCTCTTTCCAGAAGCAGGACTCTGGCATCTTGTCTAGCTGGAGAAACTGGTTTCTAGGCTCCTAGGCCAACTTGCTGGAGGGGTCCTGGGATGGAGAGGCCAGGAACTGAGGCTTGGCTCTGCCTGTTTGCTGAGCTGCTGACTTTCCCCCTTTCAGTAAAGCCACCTTTTTAATCTGTGTATCTGTTGGTCTTTTACAAAGCTAATTAAACCCTCCAGGTACAATTTTAGGGCCTAGAACTTTTTTTCTTCTTCTTTTTTTTTTTTTTTTTTTACTTTCCCATTCATTGTACTTTGTGGGTGCTGGAAGTTTGATTGCCATGCTTAGGGCTGATCACTGAGTCCTTGAGCTGGGAAGGAGAATGGAGGACCCTCTTCTGGTCCTAGTATGTCTGCTTTTTCTCTTTTTTTTTTGTACTGGAAGTATCTCTTGAAACTCCTAAATTGGGGAGTCAATGAAGGTGATGTAATTATTTGTCAGTGTTGTTCCAGAAGGCAAGGATCGTGGCTTTTTCTTACTCCCCTCTCTCAGACAGAGAACTAGCAGAGCAGAGGGTCTTCCTAGTCAGGTTAGTGTGGGCTGCACCCTCGCATGGCAAGAAGGATGCCTCAGAGAGCTTGTGTGTCCCCCTTATGTAAGACTTCATGAATGCTGCGTATACCAGTGACCACATGGTGTCTGCTTTGTGTCAGGTGCTATGTTGGTTTTTGGATGTTGCTCGTCATACCAGCTGCCTTGACCCTTGGGGCAGAAGTGGATTGTTGGTTTTTCTTGAGCTTTGATTGGCTCAGGGTCAGGGACAGTTGCAGGCCTCTGAAGACCAGATATGTTCCTTCCACTCTTTGTGGGTGCTTGCCTGTGGTGTATACCCTTTGTTTCCATGTGACCTGGTCAGGCAAAGCCTTGTGGAATTTAGTGTCACCTTTGGTGTTTGTGCCAAGTGTGCATATTGTTAGGTGGTGGCCACAGGAGGAATAAACTGTCTTGAGGCTCTTGCAGGGGCTTTCTGGTGCCTCAGGAACAGCTGAGTGGTATGCACAGAAGAGTGATGAGCTTTTGTTCTGGAAGTATCTGCTGGCCATGGCTTCACCTCTTAGCTTTCCCATGCCATAAAACTTGACAGCAGGGCTGTGGTGGGTCTTGGTTACCCTCAGATCAGTGGGGTCCTGTAGTCCTTCCCTGCTCTGTTCACTGCCATAAACTCTGCTGCTCTTTCCTGCATGGTCTGCCTGGCCCAGCCACAGGCAGACAAGAGGACTGGCAGAGACTGGAAACCAAACCAGCATCTCCTTGTTCAGTGCTTGAAGTCAGAGCCTGGGTCCTGTCCCCCATGTTCATTGCATGCTAAGACCTACTTATTTTCCAGTCTTGAATTGGAATTGGCAGGGTGGAGTGTTCTGTGTTCTATTTTTTTCTAACCCCTTCTCAGCCTACTTCCTACTTTCCTTCTGCATGCCAGCAGTGCATAAAACATGGCCTTCCTTGTCCAGCTGCCTTTCCTGATTGGCTAAGACATCTCTGCCACTCCCCACTGCAGAGGACTCTTTATCCATTTGACTCTGATGAACCAACCTCAGCTCTGTGTTCCTCGTCCTGCCCTAGATTCTCAACAGCACCTATAAGGTGCCCAAGACTGAGGGGTGACACTACTTTGCTTGAAGGGCTTCCCTTCTGCACGCTACTTAGCACACACGCTCTGGGCGTGCGTATAGTCACCCCAGGCTAAACACCCCATCCCTCTGCTCTCTACTTGTCGAAACTGAAATCCATACAGGTGGAGGATTCCTGGACTTTGACCTGAGACTGGCACTGCTGTTGGTGCAGGTTCATCTGGGTGAGACTCTGTGGGCTACTCCTGCAATGCAGAGAGCTTTTGGGGTTCCCATGGGTATGGGGCAAGGAGCCTAGGGCAGGCCAAGCAAGGGGAGTACACACAGCTTCTTGGATGGCTCCACTGTTTTAAGATTTATTTATTTATTTTATGTATATGAGCATGCCCTCTGCGTGCACACTAGAAGAGGGCATTGGATCCCATTACTATGGTTGTGAACCACCATGTGGTTGCTGGGAATTGAACTCAGGTCCTCTGGAAGAGTGGTCAGTGCTTTTAACCACTGAATTATCTCTCCAGCCCCATCAGTGGTCCCACTTTTACCCCTAGTTTCCTTATGTAGAAGCTGGGATCACTGCTGCCAGAGTTGCTTTCTAAAAGAGATCCGACTGCTGCACCATATCTGGCATCTTGAGAAATCCCCCCTTCTGTAGGTGAAGCCCTCTATGCCCTTTCCTGGAGCCTCTAAGGTCCTGTGGCCAGCATCTTTGCCCAGCCACCCTGTCTCTCCAGCATGAACAGAAGGTCTCCTTGGAGTTCACTCAACACATTACTGTGCCTTTGCACAGGAGCTTCCTTCTGCCTGGTATAACCTTTGCTCCTTCTTGAGTACTGGTTTCTCTTTATAGCTGGCTACCAGGGCATTTCCCTGGCAGATACTTCCTGCTCACTCTTGTATTCCCATTCACCCTTTTCAGAGTCACTGGTTGAATGCTGTCTGCCAGCCTCCATGCTGACCCATGGAGGTTCCCAGACAGCCTTCTGAGCTTGTTTCTGTGGACTCTTGATTTGGTATTCTCCTCTCTCCTTACCACCCCTGTTTCCTTGAAGTCAGAGTCTTCCCTGTGTCTACTGTAGGAGAACCACTATCAGCTTCCCAAGTGACTACCACTTGTCAGGTTCTGGTGTTAACTTACAGCCTGTAAGTCATCCTTCTCTTTGGATTCTTTGAAGCTAGTCCTCCCTGCTCCCTGGTCTTTTTTGACCTAAAAGTGCCAATATTTCTCATCTCAGAGACTGACTTTTCTTTCATCTGACTTAGTCCCCTCCACTTGAAAACACTAGCATTTTGTCAAATCTTCCCCACCAGACTGGAAGCCCCTGAAGGGCAGGGACAACCCAATTCATCTCTAAAGTTTGTCCCCTCCCCCCAGGTATGAAACCAGTGGCTGTCATGAAAGCAGTATGCAAAGTCCTGCTGCTGTGTTGTGGAAGTGAGCCCTTCTCCCATCTAGACCGGAGGAGTAAGGAAGGCTCACTAGATAAGAGTTTGAAACCAGTGTCTTCAGCATTGGTCCCTAGAATTCCACCCTAGCCACCTCCCTCCTTCAAAGAGAAGAGGCCAACAAAAGAACAATAAAAATACCATGTCTTAGCTGGTTTCCTCTTACTTTTTTTTTTTACAACCCAATAAATTGGTGCCAAACCTGCTTCTGACCATTTTCCTGGGGGTAGTCATTGTCTTCTTGGAAACTGGCGCCAGCCTGGAGGGTTGATCATTAACAGATTGGGGGTTGGGGAGAGCTTATAATACAGGTAGTGGACCAGGGGGTGCACCCCAAGTGGGCTGTGTCAGGAGCCTCTTTCCAGTGGGTCCTGCATCTTGCATTTTTGCAAGTTTTATTCAAGAGAGGAATTCACCATTCCCCTCCACCTAACAAAAGCAAATGCGCCTAGTCTGTGTCCATCGGTGTCAGGTGAAAGGGAAACCAGGGGAGCAGCAGGTGCTGTTTGTAGTCCTGTTCCTCCTGCATGATGGTGGGAGTGCGGGGGTGACCTACTGGACACGAACCCTGGATCTGAGAGGTAGGCCCATCACTTAGAAGGGAGTGAGAATGGAACCTTGGAGCCCCGTTTTTTCACCTGCCAGTTTAGGGTGAGGAAGCAGCCCTTACTTCTTTGGGTTGTCACAGGGGATGGAACAAAGGCACCATCTTGCTGCCTGTTTGCTTGCTTCCTGGCTCTTCCCCTGCTGGGAGTGCTCTGCAGGACCTGAGGTGGTGTTTCTAGGGTTCAGCTGGCTCATACACAGAATAAGAACACTTCATGGGGTCACTGTGCCTAATATGCTGTCCTCCCCATCTTTCTGTCAGTCAGTTGAAGGGTATTCTGTGTGTGCTGTTAGCAGCAGTATATCAGGCAGCACGTGGTGGCCTGAGAGATGCCACCACCTCCAGCCTGGCAGGACTGCTGTGATGGCCCCTCTTCTGGCAGTCCTGCTCTGTCTGCACACCTGTGCTTCTTGCTGTGCTTCCTCCCTTGGATGGCAGACTAGGCAGAGCGGCTTGAAAAGCTCCCTCTCCCCAGCCCCCCCTGGGGTGTGAAGATGAACTGGTGTGACTATAGCTTGGTGTTTTGGTGTCTGCGAGAAAAAGCAGAATTGGCTCAAGCTGCTTTCTCAGTTAAGGGGATTTAAGAAGAAGGAGAAAAAAAAATTAATCCTACCCTTGTGATCAATCTGACACCTTCCCTTTGAGCCCCAGATGGCTCGTTGGGGTAGAAAGTTGGCCACGGCTGCCATAAGGGAACTAACTGAATGGTGTGTCTCTGTACATTGGAAATTGTGGCTCTCAGGTCCACACAATTGTGCGTGGTGTGTGCGTGCGCATGTGTGTGTTCTCATGTGGTGTGAGTGTGTAGGTGCATTGTGTGTGCACATTGTGTGTATGGCATATTCTCAGAAGTTTCTCACTGGTAAATGTAATTCTTGGAGGTGTCAGGTAACCTTCCTTGATTCATGTTCATTCGCCTTGGTTTGTGCCTCTCACCCAGTTCTTCGCCTTCTGGAGGGGGCTGAGCTAGGTAGGTGGTTTGGAAGATGGAGACACAGGCATAGCTGTCCCGCTTACAGACAAGGTCAGAGAAGCTCAGGAAGTAGAAGCAAACCTTCCTCTGTCACAGCCACTAGCTGACAGAGCTGTCCAGGTCTGCACTGTGACTGTGGTCTGCTGCCTTTTCTTTGGGTAACCGTGCTTCCAGCTATCCATAATTATGTTTAATGGCTACATAAGGTTTTATTGGAGCGTTTTCCGTATTGGCTAGTTCTTCCTGCCCTTCCCTGCCGCCCTACACTATACACAACGCTGCAGTGAACACCTGTGCAGGTCGTTCTCCATGGTCTCCTTGGGATAAATTCCCAGAAGTGAAGTTACTAGATGCGGAACGATGGGCTCATTTCGAGACCCTTGAATTATTTTGCCAAGTAAGTTTTCAGCAGGTTATCTTGAGTTATACGGGCACAAGTGATACATAAATGACTTACCCCCCAACTATGCTTTTACTGTTTTTTTTTTTCCTTCCATTTTTAGAAGTTTTCGCTCTAGATGAACAAATCATAGATAGCTGTTGCTATAGTGCTGTATCTCAAACTCACCTACTTCACACACTAACTTCTCAGCATGGAGCCTGCTTTTGCTACACTTGGTACAGGTGATATGCAGTAAGCGCTCCATTACCCCGTAGTCCAAGGAGTAAGAAGGGCATCACAGGGAGACCACATGTGACCTCGATCCATTGTGCTTTCTCACAGAGATGACCAAAGGAAGTTGGTGGCCCACAGAGCCCAAGTACTGAGGAATGAGTACCCCAGAGCTGGCTTTGTGTACCACGGCTCTAGTAGAAACCCTGATGCATCATTTTGTTCAAGAGTATTTATGGGGCCTCTTGGGCACCAGGCTCAGTGGGGACTGGGAGATGGATAGGAGCCAGCAGTCACTCCAGGCAGACAGAATCACACACAGGGAATTTCTATATGACGTGACAGATGGCTGGATAGGGTGCCATGGATGATCAGGGCCAGAGTGACAAGCTCTGCCTTTCTTTTGTTCTTGAGATTTTAAATTCCCTCCCCCCATTCTGCTTATTAAGGGAGGTTAGGCTCCTGTTCCCTTCTTGGCCAGTACATAGGTAAATTTGGACTGCCTGGGCTTTACATACCAGATGGGGCAGCTTCCTCTATCCTGGTGTGAGAACCAACTCTACAGATTTCTGAAACACCCTTTGACAAAGTAATTTTAAAGCAGAACCTAAAAGAGTTTAAGTTCAGTATTATCTTGGCAATTGTAACTTCTCACCAAGCTCCTCCTGTGCCTGAGCATTTATCTCCATGTGTCAGGCGAGGGTCCAGCTTGATGCCCATGTCTCCCACATCACAGTGTGTGATCTAGAAGGGCCTTCTCCTTATGAACCTGGGAGCTCAGTGAAGTGGGGAGACCACCTTCTTTCTGATTGTCCTTGGTGTTTGTCCTCAAAATTATTCATTTTACTCTCCCTCCTACCCCTGCCAAGTAATTCTCTGCCTGGAGACTAGGTCTAGCTCGGGAGCTGGCAAGGAGGAGCCTCAGGTTCATGAGAGAGCTGGCTACTGGTCTAGCTCAGTTCCTTGTTGCCCTTCTGACTTGGCTCCCTCCGGCTCCCATCTCAGCCACTTGGTTGCCTCCTAGATCTGAAAGTAAAACCCCTCCCACTCCCTGCTGTGGAGTTTCAGAAGCTTAGCTTTCTGAACCTAAGCAGCATCCACTCTGGACACAGGGCAGAGGGAGGGATGCCTAAGACCTCACACTTTACACTTTAAGTGCAAGACCTTGGGCATTGACTTCAGGGTACAGGCATACAGTTGATTACTGTGTGTCCCTTGCTCCGGGTCCTAGCTGAGGAACAGAAAGGCCAGAGGCAGAAGAGCAGGCAAGACCCTCAGACTTTTAGAGGAAGATCCTAGGGCAGTGCTCCCAGCTGCTTCCCATTGTCCTAGAGCCAAAGCTACAGCCCCCTCCCCCAGATCTTCCTCTGGAGAATAAACTATCAGCAGGATTGATTACCGTGCAGGTCCCTAGGCAGCTGTCTCTGGCCTGCATCTGGAGCTGATTTCTGTGGCTTGTAGACCCATTGTCTTGGATGGCTCATTTCCACAAATCAGAGTTGGCTCCACTGCCCTAACCCTAGTGTGACCCCTGATGCATGTTTGTTCGTCCAGTGAACACTTCCTGCTTGAGGAGGGGAGAAAGGCTGAAGTGCACATGAGTAGCTCAAGAACCACCTCCCTGCTCTGATGCAGACAGGATGTTCCTTCCCATCCCAGCCCCTCCCTGGCCTCCCACCTAGGCCTGCCTTTCTGAAGTAGATTCAACGAGGATGCATATTTTCAGGAAGTTGGATCCATCACCTGGCACCAGAAGGAAGACTCCTAGCCTAGTGACTCCCATAAAGTGCTATGTTCTAAGGCTTTGTGCCACCTACAACAAGGTGGCAGCAGCCTATTGGCGAAAGATTCTAGCACAGCAACCGTGTGGATCAGTGGTCAGTGAGGGCTTCCTTCCACACGGAGGGAATCGCTATGCAGGGGTTATGGGGGACTAGACACATGCTCCATGCTACCCCTTCACAGCCCCGCTCTGTGCTGGGGGATTTCAGTGACCTTAAGTCTGTCCCTTCTTGTCACAGTTTTTTGTTTGTTTGGCTGGCTCTCAGGATCCACCTGTCCCACTCCCCCACTGGAGTAAGAGGCCCAGGAGGCCACGCCCAGCTTTTTGTCTGTGTCTTCACAGCAAGGTGCTCTTACAGCTTTTGTGCTGACTGTAACTTAGTTTCTTCTCCACCTGAAGACCTTAGAACTTGACCGCTGTGTGGGGTGCAGAGGCCTGTTCCTTCAGTGCACTGAGTGGCTTTGCTGTCTGCCTCTCTCCCTACTAGTGATGGGAGGATAGAAGCCAGGATGGCTCAGCCCTGTGGCTTGCTGACTCACTCCTGATTAGGGACCTGTGTGGCTGGCGTCTTCCTGCCATTGTTTCCCAAGCCCTTTGCAACAAGCTCCTCTGTCTTTATGAGCCCCACAACAGGTCCTGCGAGTTAGGGAGTCCAGAGAGCACACCAGCATCCAGGTTCTTCAGGAGCTGTCTCTGGCATTGTGGGCTCATCCTCTCTTGCTTTTGTTCAGGAAAAGAGAGCCCTTTCTGTGGGTACTTTGAGTTACCATGTGTAGCATGTAGCCAGGTCTTATCGCTCAGACTTTGGAGCTTAGAGGCAGCCCATGATCAGACCCTTCACTTTGCTGCCCCCTTCTGGGACGACCAGATCCCTACTCATGGACTGCCTTTGCCTGATCTTCCTCACCCCAGGAAGTATATGTCCAGCTACAGAATTCTGATTGCTTGAGAGCCCCAGAGAAATGGCAGTAGGGATATATGCCTTCTGCATATGCATACTCCCGCCAACAGTGAGGACACATGCTTCTTGTAGGTGCCATCACCCCCACCCCCAAATCCAGACCCAAGAGCAGGCAGGCTTACTGTACCTATCCACACAAAGCTTTGTTCTTGGTGAGACCCATAAGTCGGCCTCTTAGAGCAGGGTGGGTCATGGGCTTGTCATGTGGTTAGGACACCACCTACAGTTGTTTAGTAGCCCAGCAGAAAAAACACAGGAGCCTATAAAATGTGAGGGAAGGAGGGAGGAGGAGGGGAGGGGGAAGGAAGAGCCAGAAGGGCAGACCTTCAGACTCACCCCTGTGAACCTTACCCAGCAGACCTGCTTCCCACCCGACTTCTTCCCTCCCTGTGGTCTGGACCCACCCAGCCTTGTAGATTGCATCAGGGAGCCACTTACCCCCATTAAAACTGGGAGGGCCAGGGAGGGAGGAAATGGGCTAGGGTGTGCTGGGAATGTTTTAGCTAATGCAGGGAGTGCTTTTTAAAAGGCAGGTAGAATTTTTTCTTTATAGATCAATTTAAAACCCTTCTTAAAATTAGCCTCTGGGAAGGTGTGTCAGTGGGCTCTTGTTTTCTTAGGTCCCACACTCTGCTCAGCCTCCCTGACAGAAGCCCTTTCAGAGGTGACCAGTGGTTTTAAATGCCAGGTAGTGACCAAGGGAGGGGGAGCTTGGACTAGGGTTAACATTCTGCCCTGGGAGGATGTGTAGACTTAGCTGTGGCTCCTCAGGGCCATACAGCTGGCTGGCAGCAGCAGGCACGAAGAGGGACATCTCATCAGGGCCAGGCAGATGGTGCCCACCTGCTCGAAACACTCCCTGGGCCGGGGCCCTTGGGGTTGCTGAGGTAATAACAGACAGCTGCCAGCCCTGGACCTAGATCTGCGGGCATTCAAAGTAGAAGTGTGCAGGGAGACGGAGCCTGCCCAGGGCCTCCCCACCCGCCAAGCCCTGCTTTTGTTTTGAGAGTTGTGAGCCCCTCCTTTCCCGCACCAACATCCGAGCAACAAGAGCGCTTTAATGGAGGACAGTTCTGTTTTGTCAAGTGTGACCCGGCCTTTCCTTTGTCTTGCCTCCCTTCTTTGTGCGTGTCTGCAATGGGTTTTGTTCCAAGGGGCAAAGGAGCTGGACATGGATTTGGTGTGTTCCTGGGGTTTTTCTTTCTCTTTTCTTTTTTGGCAGCAGCTAAAGCTTTTGGCTATTTCTGAGTACAGGACAGTTGGGGAGTTGGGGATTCAAGACCACTCCAGTGCCTTTGAGTTACTGAGTGGTGTCAGCAACAGCGAGCAGCAGAGAAGCCAACTTTCTGACTGCCTGGAGATCTCTCAGCTCATTGGATATGTGCGTAAAGGACAAAAAATTTCTCATGGCCTCCAGTCCTAATAGGGGCATTTGCCCAAATATCCTCAGAAGGCAAGACTAGCTGTTTTAGCCGGCACTCTGCCCTCTAGCTGTGCTCAGGAGGAACTGGTATTGCCTGGTTACCATGTTATCCTCCTCCACTGCCTAACAGGTTATCTGGACCTAGCTCTGTTCAGCGTGTGGGCCCTGTGATCAGTGCTATTGGGGGTTGGTGGGGGGCAAAATTGGATGCTACTTCCCCCAGGGCAGGGCTCAGGCGTGACTCCTTCAGCTAAGACTCACGGCAGCTCAGTAGAGGAGTGGAGTTAATAAGATTACAGAATCAGCTTGATCATCTTAAATGCCCCAGCCAGAGCGCTCTGATTGTGTACCTGTGCGGGCACCTCTGACAGTTGTCCTCTGTTGAGTCACAGGAGCTGTGTTCTGTGTGTGCCCCTTAGGGCTTGCCAGAAGAGCATTATAATTTAGTTGTGGTGATGGCTCAGTCCAGCATTTCATCTCTCTCTCTAATTATCCTAAGCTAGTGATATTTGTCTTGTATGAACCTCCAGACAGAAATTGTCTTTTATTACACATTTTTAAAGACTAGTTTTTTTTTTTTAAAAGGTTTATTTAATTTTATGTGCATTGGTGTTCTTTGCTTCCATGGCTTTGCGAGAGTTGCCAGATCCTCAGGAACTGGAGTTACAGACATCTCTGAGATACCATGTGAGTGCTGGGAATTGAACTCGGGTTCTCTGGAAGAACAGCCAAATGCTCTTAACCACCTAGCCATCTCTCCAGCCCCAAAGAGTGGTCTTAAATGAGTATCTCTCAGTCCAGCTCTCTAGGGCCACATAGTAAGACCACAACACAACGTTTCCAGAACTGTCCTTAAACTAACTAGTCTCTGACTCGTCAGAAACCAGAACCTCTTCTACTCTTCTTTTTACTTTAATTATTGATGAACATCTCTGGTGAGACTTTTGGCTGTTTTTGGATGGAGTTGAGCTTGAAGGTGTCATCCAGTGTATTTTTACAAATACAGGGAGAAGCAGACAGACAGACAGACAGACACACATACACCCCACATGTGTGCAAGCCTGTACGCAGCATGATCTGATGACAGCCAGTAGGCCTAGGCTTCAGCTGGGGAGCAGCTGGGCTGCTGTTTGGTCTTTGCTTTTTGGAACCCCAGGGTTGAAGGTAAGGACAGAAAGCATAGTTGGCAATGCCACAGAATACCAGCAGCAGTCCTTGACAGATGTCAGGGTCCCGGCCTTATTTTCCACCATAGTTTGCCTCCCTACTCATCTCTGGTGACCTAGGTAAGAGTAAAGATGGCTCTGGTGTGTTTCTGTTTGTTTTCTTTTGTTTTGTTCTGTTTTTAAACTTCTCTTTGTCAGGTTGGTTTCAAGTAATTCAACACTTGCCGATTATGAACCTGGTGTCCTGGCCTGAAATGCTCTACCTGTTTGGACTTGCCGCTTTCCAGTTCCAGAGGTGGATGTATGCTTTTTGACACCAGCCCAGGGCTTATCGGATCCAAAGTGTGTGTTCTCACATTGCTTCCATTCTTACTCAGCCAGTGTGTTGTGTTCACTGTCTGTGGGCAGTGTACAAGCACAACTTGCTTCTATGGGAACTAGGAAGACGGGTGGATGGCTCGAGGAAAATATGAAATGAACCAGGCTGCAGCCAGGCTGGCTAGAAGGATGCCAGCAGCTAGTGACAGGTAGAAGGGGGAACTCCATCAATAAGGGTATGTTTGGGAAAGGTTGCTGAGGAATACATGTCATATTCCACTGAGACATGGGTCAGCATATTCACACATAGGAAGGATGATGGGCTGTCATAGGAGAAGAGTCATGGGAAGCATTTTGCAGGTAAGAGCCCTGCTACACAAAGAAGCAGATGAGGACTCTAAAGTGAGGGTTTCTTTCCCGCTACGGCGTGTTTTTCCCAAGAGTATCTAGACTTGCTTCTGTTCTAAGAGCAAGTGTGGCCCTGTGCTACCCAGGAAGGGAACTTTCTGCTTTCCTGATCAGTCTCCATCCAGAGATGGATGTAAGCTGTTGTTTCCCCAGCTGTGACATCTGAAAGCAGGAAATCAGGTGCTGTGTCCCCTGAAAAAGACAAGAGGGACCAGTTACCTTGAAACAAAGGAACCTCTCCTATTCAACCTCTGCTCCTCACTGGGGAGAGAGAGAGGGATCTTTCCTTCTCAGTTGAGAAACAATTTAAACCAGCCATGGTGGTGCCTGGTCTCCATACTCAGGAGACTGAACTAGGGGAATCCCAGATTTGAGGCCAGCCTGAGCTACATAGTGAGAAGTCTTAATGACAACAAACAGATGTAATAGCGGTAATGGTGGCTCTGTTGTTTTTCTGGGTGTTGTGAATGTGATTATCTGTGATTGTGTGAGACCTGCCTGCAGTGGCAGACCTGGGATCATTCTATAGGCAAGTTCCTGTCATTCTCTGACAGCACTCACTGTTCAGCCTCTGGCCTTTCTCTATCAGTGTTCTCTGCCTCCCAGCAAACCCAGGATGATACTTGACTACAGTGATGACTGAGTGATCTTGACCTAGCGCTGCCTTCTTGCCGCTTGCTCCAGACACTTGGAGCTGTTGCCTAGAATGATCTGTCCTTCTGGAGCCTCGCCTGTTCTCCCCTCTTTCCCATACCCCGGTCCCTCTGCCAGAACATAGTTGGCACTTAGAGCATGCCTATGTTTCAAGTACTTATAGCAGGGGATTCCAAGAAGCACCAACAGGACAGCGAATAAAGAAACAGGATTTGCCCAGTGAGTGGTAGGCCTGTCTGGGGTTGTTTGGCCTGGGACTCTCTCTGCACTATTTGTACTTCAGAGTGATCTCAGAGCTGAATGAAAAGGTCTTTGCAGAGGCTGCACAAATTGGAACATTTGCAACTGAGAAATCCTGGTGACCTTGCTTGTGAAAATACTGAGCCAAGGCCTCATGGTGCCAGAACCTGCTCTGTACTCCTGGAGTGGATACCTAAGTGAGCCCTGTTAAGGTTCCTAAGCAGTGACACTAGTGTGGCACAAGGGGCGGGCTGGCATGAGAACAGGCCACAGCAGGAACACGGAAGAGAGAGCAGTAGCAGGGGAGCCTCCTGGTGAAGGAGTCCCCACCTAAGCTCATCTTGAGTCTCATGGCTGTCTTGAACAGCACCCTCGTCCTGTGGCCCCGGTAGAGCGCTCTTTGGGAGTAGTGTGGTGTACCTCTCTCTTGTCTCTAACTGTGTGGCACAGCGTGTGCCTTATCCTATCGGGATATAGTACTGTTAGCCTGGCAGTTGCCTTGTTCACTAATTGTTTTGTGCGTTTATCTTGTCTTCCCTTCTGCTCCTTTTGAGAAACAGGTACTGTTTCTGTGACTCTGATCTCTGCCCAGGGCCCAGAGGCTAGGGTGTAGCTGGGCACCAAGGAGCCTGCTCTCAGGGCCCGGGACCAAGTCCTGAAGCAGCAAGGTGGATTTGATCTGTGGCCTTTTGTGCTACACAAGCGTGGTCTTGGAGCCCCTTCCATTCCTGTTGCTTTCTCGTGTAGTGGCTGCATCTACTGCTGGGAGCTTTATGTTTTATAGTGGCCAGCCACCACCCCTTTGTTCTACAAGAGTGGCTACTAAGGCTGAGTATAAAAGGCACCAATGAATGAGGCCCGTGGAATTTTTTGCCTTTAGGGGTCTAAAAGAGTAAGAAATGGATATTGGAGACACAACCTCCACTTCATGCTTAGTTGGGAGCCACATCTCCTCAGTAGGTATTTGAATACAGTTTGTACACACCACTTATGCTAGACAGGGAGGTACTCCAGTGAGCAAAATGGAGGTTCCTCTGGTCTGGTTCTCACAGTCAAAGCTAGATGAATGGATATTCTTTTAGGAGTATGCTCTCATACACATGGTGCTTTGGAGAGAGCAGCAGGCACAAAAGGTGGGCCTATACCTCTGACCATCAGAGCCCTAAGAAAGGGATGCACCAAGTTTTCATGTGTGTCCACCCCCGGCAGTGACCCAAAGCTGAGGTGTTTGTTTATATTCTTGCTTTTTAATACATAATATGGGGGGAAGGGCTAGGCAAGATTTTAAATCCCAACCAGATGAAGCAATACCATGGTTGTTTGGGAGTAGGGCAGTCCTGGGAGCATGTGGCTGGGTCACCCCTTATCGTTATGCCTCTATGGGGAAGGCCTTGGAACCCAGGGTGGTGGTAGGCGGGGGATGCCTGGCTGCCCATCTGCTCAGCCCCACTTGGCTCTGAATGGCTTAGTTCTGTTTGGGTTAGAGCTTACTGTCGTGTGTGCTTTTTAGCCCTCTCCTGTGTTCTCTCCCTTGCCCAGATGCCTGCCCAGGACTATGAGCCTTAGGAGCAGAGAGGGCCCCAGTGTGGGTGAGAGAATAGTGAAGTAGCCACTATCCCAACAAGAGAAAGGGGCACTCAAGTTTGCATTCTTCTGGGCTTTCAGGAACTATAATTGTAGTTGGACCCGAGAAGTGTCAGGACTCTACGGAAGTTAAAGGGGAAGTGTCCCCTGTGGAAACTGAGAGGAGCACTGTTGTCCACAGGAATGAGTGCTGCCCAGAACACAGTGCCCCATAGGCTAGTTTGTGCTGCTAACCCACGGGAGATGCAACTGCTGACTGTTCTCTGACTTTCTCTCATGTGAGATTTGTGAGTGGGCACTGATTCTCTCTGGGCAGATGGTCCTAGGTGAAGCTTCTACTGAAGGGAACTGTTGGCACAAAATTAATAATATGGGCAGTGTGACAGAGTAGAAGAATTGGATGTGGTCTGCCCCTGACCTTAGTTAAGTGATCTCCGAGCCTCCATTTCCCAGTCTGTCAAGTGAAAAGACTCATTCCTGCCCTGCAGAGCTCATAAGCGACGTGGTGGCCCCTCATTGGGCATCAGTATTCCCAGGTGGGTAAAGTTGCCATGTCTGGAATGCCATACCTACTGCACGGGGCCATCCAGTCATTTCAAAGTGTTGGTAGAAACCGAGGCAGCAGCCATGGCTCGTCTCTCCTGGAGTCTGCATTCTAACTAGAGACTCAGAATTTCACACATGTGGAACAATTAGAGAGAAATAACAGATGGTGTCTGATCAGATGTCACCACTCTGTGCAGCTCTCCCAGACTGCCCCACCCTGAAGGAGAAATAATCCTTCCTTTTCTCTGGTATCCTGGGCCCAGGACAGGCCTGTGCAACACTGTATTGCATCGGTTGTAATTGGTCATTTATGCAACAGCGAATGTTTACTGAGAGCCTCCGCATGCCAGGGACCTCCTTGGGCCTTCCTCATGTCTTTCCTGGCACCTATGCTGGGCCCAGAGCTGTGTTAACTTAGGACTTTCTACTCTCAGGGCTGGCAATGCTTGTGACTTGTGCAATGCTTCTGTCTGTCTGTCTGTCTGTTGGTCGGTCTGTCTGTTTTGAGATAGTGTCACATTAGTCTAGGCTGGCTTGGAACGATGTAACCCAGCTTTGTCTAAAACTCCCAAATGTTGGTGTGAACTGACTGGATGAACTGGTATTGGATTCTGAGATTTTTTTTTAAGTTTCTTTTGCAAATAAGTTCTTTAATTGCTAGATTGATGGTAAGGTTATAGAGATATAGAAGATACTGTTTGCTCCCTAGTATATTAGCACTGCCTCCCTCAGCCTGTGCAGGGTCTCATATCAGACAGATTCATAACTAGCAAAGTAACAGTTATGAAGTAGCAATGAAATAATTTTTTTGGTGGTGGTGGGCTCACTACAACATGAGGAACTGTATCAAAGTGCCACAGCATTACGAAGTTGAGACCTACCTACCTATCTGCTCCGGAGGGAGAGAGAGCCTCAGCCAGTATTGCTAGTGTATGAGGGAACCTTGTCACTAATCCCCGTGCTCTGAGAGAAGGTCTGTCTTAGAGACCTAGCAGAGCTGCATGACGTGTGAACCTGAAAGGGATAAAGGACATGCAGGTGGGTGCCCGAGAAGGGAGAGTAGTGAGCATTCAAGAGTGAGGAAGAGCTTGCTTGAGCAGGCACTCCAGGCCTTGGAGCAAGGCGCCATGAGCCTCGGGAGACCAACTCAGTTCAGAGCAAGCTCAGTGCAGACCAGGTAGTGGAGGGCTGGCCAGGCTGATCTAGTGCTGTGGGGAGTAGAGCCCTGAGTAAGCCAGTGGCCTGAGTTTGCTCTTTCTGGAGAAAGCAGAAGGCTGACATGGTAGGCCACACTGGTGGTGGTGGTGGGGTCGGGGGAGGGGGGATTATGTCCAGATGGCATGGGGGTGACTAGAACCCTCGATGTTCCAAACCAATGGAGAATTTGGTGGTTGGGAGAAGTGCCCATGGTCCCTTCAAATACTACACCTTTTCCTAATAAAATTAGTGTTCTTGTGTCCAAGAGGGTGAGTTTGTGGATTATCATAAACAGCCCAGATTTAACAAATGTTAAAAAAAAAAAAAATGAAGAAGCCGGCTCTCCAAGTCTCCCAAAGGATGGCAGTGTGCTAGAATTTGAGGCACCCTGGAAGGGCTGTGGGCATGTATATCTCCAGCCATAGGCCTTAATTTTCCTTTTGGTGGAAATGGCGGGCAGGTAGGGAGAGTGGACCAACGGGGAAGGTGTGTTTGTACACCCCCATGACTGCCTTCTTTGTTTGCATGGGTTGGCCGGCTCAAGTGTGTAGGGCAGGGTACTCCCTTCTTGGCAAGTGAACTGGAAAATGCCAGCGTCTTGCAGTGAGTCCCTGTGTGTGCGTGCGTGCGTGCGTGTGTGTGTGTGTGTGTGTGTGTGTGTGTGTGTGTGCGCGCGCGTGTGTGTGCGCGTGCCTGCGCACTCTGCTGGGCTTGCCTCCAACATCTCCCTTGGACAAGGCATGTGTGCTGGCCTGACTGGGAACCTGCCTGGAGCTCCTTTATAAAATGCTGTTTTCCTTATATCTACTCACAACACCAAGCACAAAGCCCTAGCAACCCTTAGCTCCCCTCACATACCGTGTGTGTGTGTGTGTGTGTGTGTGTGTGTGTGTGTGTGTGTGTGTGTGTGTGTTTCTTTATTTTGGACCCACTGCAGAATTTATCACTGCTGCCAACTTATTTTCTTAGGGTATATTTAGATAAAGTGAGAGAATTGAGAAGTAGACCACATGTGCTCGTACAGGGATGCTTGCACACGTTATCTGTGATGTTTTTGGACCTGATGTCCAGGAGCTGAGCTTTCCTCGCCCTTTCTAATGCTCTTGGGGAGAGAGTCTGTAGCATCCCCTCCTCTTGAAGGAGCGTGTGGGCAGGGAGACTGGTCGGTGAGCCTTTTCTCGCCAAGGTGAAATGCAGCTGGTTGTCCTCCCAGCATACCCACCACTGCCTCCTTGCCACAGAATGAAGTAGCTGCTCAAGGCCACAGAGAGAATGAGAGGGAGGGGCAGTTGCTGTGAGTAGGGCAGTCGCCTCCTGGGTAGCATGGGCTTCAGGATGGTACCCCATAAGAGAGTGAATAAACTTACTCTGTGGTTTGCATTCATTACAGTCTCGGGAACAGCACCCCCTCCCCTACTTTGCACCCCTGCCAGAACACCTCTGTCATTTCTTTGTAGCACTGCTACCTCTCAAGTTTGAGTGTGTGCTGTCCACATGGTGAGCTAGAAAGCTAGAGCAGAGAGGTCGCCTCTGGCCTCCCAGGATGCATGCAGTCAGCTTACACAGGGCCGGATGGTACTCTTCTGCACTAAACCCAGGACCTCCATCTGCATAACGGAGGCAGCATTGATGAGATTAGAAAGCTGAACCAAAGGCCAATTAAATCTGAGGCTGTACCTGTTTGGGCGGCTGTCTAAGCTCTGACCTGCACCCACAGGCATGCTGGAGACTCCAGAGAGCCTGGCCAAGGGAGAGGGCAAGGGCTAAAGCAGCCTCGCCACTTAGGCCAGTGGTCCCCAGACCTGGGTCTCTCTTCTAGGTTGTAGTCAGGGCCAACAAAAGATGTGATAGGACGTCTGGTTCAGGGGCTCCCAAAGCCATGGCCTGCGTCTTCTCTGCAGCTGTGCAGCCCGAGCAGCAGTTAGCCATAAAGTTCCCCTTGAGAGTTTACATGGAAGTGGAGGGGTAGAAGGATCCCCAGGACCACCTTCCTTAGCTTTCCAATGGAGAGGTAGGTTTGGGCCTAACCACAAAGAAAGTTCCATTCACTGTTACCTGTGAACTTGTGCGAGTCACTGAGCTAGCCTGGTCACTGCTAGCAAGATGGGCCTTTAGAAGGCAGATTCCCTAACTCAGAAGCTTGTTGAGGGATGGGCTGAGCAGTCTCCCCTGGTGTCTACTGAGAGTAAGTCTCAGAATGAGGAGTTCTGTGTCTATGTTCCTGGCCCACAAAAGTTGGGAGGCTTGGGGACAGTGTTGGGAGCACCAGAAAGATTGGGTTTGCAGAGCATCAGAGGACAGGGAGATGGGTGTGTTAAAGGTGTGTTCTGTGGAGAACCTGATTCACACACGCAGGCCTCTTTCTTGGAAGCCTTGCAAGTCTGTGGGGACAGGCAGGCTTATAAGCCACTTTCTAGAGCCAGTCAAGGCACAGACACCTTGGGGAACCCCGTTCCAGAGCTGTCTTGCCCTTGACTCAGTATGTAGGCCAAGGGAGCCTCAGTCTACTCCCTGTTACATAGCTCTGGATTGAGTTTCTGAAGGCCCATGTGTTACCCAGGTTTAATTAAAAATTCTTGTCTTGGCCGGGCAGTGGTGGCGCAGGCCTTTAATCTCAGAGGCAGGCGGATTTCTGAGTTCGAGGACAGCCAGGGCTACACAGAGAAACCCTTTCTCGAAAAAACAAAACAAAACAAAACAAAACAAAACAAAACAAAACAAAACAAAACAAAACAAAAGGCTTGTCTTGGGTGACTATGAGTAGAATTAGACAAAAATCAAAGGAAAACAACCTATGTTAGGGCAGTTTTGCCACAGGTCAGGGAGCTTGGTCACCTGTCAGGCCCTGTCTGCTGTTCCTGAGTTCCGGGTCTCACAATGGAGGAGACCCTGGATTCAGGCACTGTGACAGAGAACAAGTAGTCTTACAGGAGTGACGCTGTGTTTGCCCCTCTTGACATTTAGGCTTGTGCAAGTGTGTTCTGTTCTTTGAAGATTGATGTTTCTGAAGAATTAAGGAAGGAGAAAGGGTTTTTTTCCCAGAAGGACCAGGCTGAGCTCGTCCGAAACAGTCTTTTATCTTGGCTAACACAGGGTGGGGCCAGTCAGGGCGCATGCCTCTAGTCATTTGGTGGTTAGTGGTTATTACATGTAGCAAACATTGAGACCTGCTTTGCCTTTTCGGAGCCCGAAGTCTGTAAGAAGGTAGCCTCTGTCCCTGTCATGTGGCTAGCTAAGAAATGCTATGCCTTATAGGTAGGAGTCTCATACAGAGTTGAAACAGAGTCTGTTCAGTGCCCAGGACAGCCTAAGAGAAGTGGACATGCCGAGTAGAGTCCATGGCATCTGCAGAAGTTGGCCACTAGCAAGATTTCCCTGTGGCTGCAAGTGAGGGGACAAGAAGAGAGAGGGGAGGGAGAGCAGACGATGAGCTCACAGCCTTTCTTCATCCCCTGGTTCTGCTTCTCAAGCCCTGCATCACAGGGCACATCGCCGACCAGAGAAACATGCCTACCCCTAATAGGTGAGCAGCAGAGGCTGCACAGCCGCCCGAGTTCAGCCTGTTCTCTGCTTTCAGTGCATTTTTGATTTCAGTCTCAGGGCTTCCCATGAAGGAAACACAGGTGGGGATCGGCATGGCTTAGTGTTGAATTCTGGTTTATAATCTTTTTGTTCATCTTCTGGCTTGGAAAGGAAGATGCATATGGTAGTGTTGATGGGATCTGGAAGGGGAGGAAATGGGGGAACTTGCTGAGCAGAGGCTATGAGTGAGAGCAGTGGCTCCTGGGTTGAGGGGTTGGCACCATCCCAGCTGCGGTTAGTACAGGGATAGGTCCGAGTAGAATGCAAGCTAGAGAGCTCAGTGGTTAGCCTCCCCTTCCCACTGTGCCTCCATTGTGTTTGTCAAGTAAGACTGAGGGAGTAGGCATATGATGGTGTGTGGTGGTGTATATCCCCCAAGCTAGCTCGGGGCTTGCTCTGTGATGCTTGTCTCTTGTACTCTGGCTTAGAGGATCCAGCTGTGGACAGTGATCTCAGGCTTGGCTAGGGACTGCACTGCAGTGGAGCACGTTGTCTGGGAGTGGGCCTCTGCCCAGGCCAGGAGCAGCCCCTGTCTACCATTTCCAGACTCCACAGCGGTCTGTAGCTTCTCTTGAGCTGTGTCTGAGTCCCATGCAAAAGTGACTCTTTAGGCCAGAGGAACAGAAGGTCTTGATCAAGAACCTCAGGGCCTTGAACCTATCTGAGAGTAAACAGCAGTCTTTGCTTTGCCAAACTGAGCCGAGATCAGGAGAGACAGTAGGTCTCAGCAGTTCACAGAGAACTGGGTTCCCTCCCTGCACTCAGTCTCTGAAACATGTCCTATGTGTCTTCTGAAGTGGGGAAATGACAAGAGATAAGTTTCCTGAAGTCACCCCACACCGCTCTTTTGCCTCTGTGCTCCTTGGATATACAAAACACTTTTTCAGGCCAGCTGAAGTCTCTATGGTTGTCTTGAGAGGGAGATTCAGCAGTGATCTTTGCTGTACTGACATGACCAGTGACTAGGAGTCATGGTTAACCTAAGTCATTTGGTAGCAAGCTCTCAGCAATTGCAACAGCAGCACCTAGTCATTCTCAGTTCCTAAGTTGGGGTATGCCTAGGAACAGTGTGTCCTGAGATCTTTGGGGCTGTGTACATGCATGTATGTTAGAGCAACTGGTTATTTGGATGTGGGCCAGCGGTAAGTTAGAGAAAGACTGTAGATCCTTGGTATTTGACCTTGTGGATTCAGTACCTACTCTTGATAGGCAGGATTTCTGCAGGAATTTTATTCACCCAGATAATATTTACTGAGACAACATCTTCTCTGTGCTCCACAAACCACAACCACCCTATCCCTGAGAAGACAGCTGGCTAATTTAATAAGGAGTTAACAGTCAGGTGTGATGAGCGTCATGATGAGGAACACAGGGAAGAAGAGGGGCATCTTAGAGCAGTCTTATCTTCAGTTTATATGTGGTACACCTGGCAGATCCCAAAATATATCCACAGAAAGTTTGACTGCTAGCCTTGAGGCCAGGCTGTATCCAGAACAGAAGCAACAAGTAAACTGGTGGTTTGTGGCAGGTGTCTGACCCCTTCACTTTGGGAGCAGACCAGTCAGCACTCTCTGTGAGCCTCCTGAAAGCTGGCCAGGTTGAGCTTTGTTCTAATTCTGCTGAATAGGAGTGTGGGGGTCTCCTCACAGCCGATTACTACAGAAATAGAATAGAATAGAAATAGACACGTGGAATGGCCATTTGGCTTCTCCTCAGTGCCACTCCTTTTAGTTTGTTTGGAATCCTCAATAGTTGGAAAGACGATCACAGGTGACAGAACTAGTCTCTTTGGTCTAGCCCAACACATTCAGCCAGTACTGTGTGACTAGGCTTCAAGGAAATTGGTTGGCCCAGTGTAGGGACTAGAGGGCTCTCTCACAATGTGAGGCTCACAAGGGAGAGGCACCCAGGCCATGTGGTGTAACGTTCCTGGCAGAAAGACCAAGGTCTGGAATCTTATCACTTGGTGTGACCTCAAGGCTTGCCCTTTAGCCCTGCCATTCAGAGCTTGGGGCTCTGAGTAGGCTGGAGTGGCCTTATTCTTGGTCTCCTGCCTGTTTCTGTCAGTTCCCACAGAGCAGAGCTGCAGGTGTTGGGCTCTTTTATGTCTATCTGAAGATATGATAGAGGGGAAGAAATGTGGACTTTGAAGTCACATCCACCAGACTTGAGTCTTAGACTGCAGCTCCCTGGCCTGCCATGCAGCCTGGGGCAGGTCAGCTCTGAGCTTCACGGCTCTCTGTAGCAGGGAAGATAATACCTCAACTGTAGGACTGTTGAGAGGATCAGAGATAAGCACATAAAAGGCCAGGCTTTGGGAGGTACCTGTTAACATGTCAACTGTTGCTGTCTTGTATGTCATCTCCAGGGGAGTAGAGACTTAGCATGGGGGCCCGGAAGCCTCATCTGTAGGCTCCTCACTCTGCAGTTTCGTGCCCAGTTTAGGCTTCTGCCCTCCTGCCCTGTTGATGACATTGTCTGGCAGTTCCTCAGGAGCAGGTTTCAGTGTCTCCAGACAAGGCCCTCCACCTTCCATGTGTGCCTGTGCAAGAGGAAGGCTGGGCGGAAGGGCCATCAGTACTGACCCCCACTTGGCAGCTGGGTTGGAGGCTACTAGAGTGGACAGCGGCAGGCACTGAGTGCCCAGCTCCTCGTGGTGTAGTTTGGTCCAATTTCCTTTGCATTGTGACCTACATCATTCTTTATTTGCTAAACCCTCTGAGCAGGCAGCAGTAATAAATCAATTAATGACTCCGATGAATCGTTTAATGGCTGACAAAATAACACTAAAGCCAACAGCTTGCATCTCTCCAGCAGTACCAAAGGAAGCTGGTTGATGCAGGGTGGGGGGACGAAACAGAGACTGTTAGCGAAATTAGCCCAATTAGTTGTGCTTTAAAGGCTTAGGAGGCATCTGCTCAGCTCTGAGCTTGCAAGTGGGGAGTGGGGCATGCTTGAGGGATGGCTGCATGAACCACGGTGAGCAGCTCCTCATGGCTACCCGAGGCCAGGCAAGAGAGCCCAAGGATTCCAGTCCACTCTATTGTGCAGAAGAGACCAGGGTGGGCTTGAGCTGTATACTCCTTCCCCACCAGCTCTTTGATATCAGGAACCCTGGTGAAGTTTTGAGACTGCACAGTCATTGTGTCACAGCAGAGGATGAGGAAAAGTGACTCTGAACCTGCTTTATTGAGTACCAGCTGAGGAGGTGCCGGCTCCCATCCTTGAAAGCTATGTGGAGGACTTTGTCTTTAATAATTCCTTTTAAACTCGAAGCAAAAAGTTCCCAGAGGCAATGGCTTCTGTTTGCTGTGTACCTTGGTCCCAGCAGGATTAAGTTGTCATTGGAACTGAGCTCGTACGCAGGTCCACGCCAGGGACTTTTCCACTCTGCAGGAGCAACTGCCAGCCTTCTTGTTAAGGAGCTGTCACTGGCCTACTATGACATGTTTGTGGTTGTAAGTAGCTCTTTAAGACAGACAGCAGGCAGTGTGTGTATGCATGTATGTGTGTTTTGCTAATGACATAAGCATCTTTTTAAGAAGAAAATGGTCACTGTACAAAGAGCACGCTGTTGACCTGCTGCATGGTGTTCATCCAGGGGCGCTGCTCTCCCTCCGCCTCCCCAGCCTCGTGTGCGTGGACAAGCTCTATATGCTGTAGCCCACATTGTGGGCTTGGGAGAGTTTCTGCTCACAGAGGAGGGCACCCTGGCTAGGGTCCAAGGCACAACCAGGTGGCATTAGCAATCTGGAACTCTACCCCTTACCATGAGGCACCCTTTGATCCAGTTCTCTGAATAGCCTGGTGCATCCTAGGATAGGTGGGCCAGCCTGTGTTATGGCAGCCTTCTCTCTCAGCCTGGGGTAGCCAGTCTCCCTTTCTTTTGAAAAGGACTAATGTTCCTTTTTTTTTTTTTTTTTTTTAAATCTTGTTTCCTTCCCTCCTTCCCTCCTTCCTTCCTTCCTTTTTTAACTCTTCTAAGGTGGTGTACTGGCTGGTTTTATGTATCAACTTGACACAAGCTGGAGTTATCACAGAGAAAGGAGCTTCAGTTGAGAAAATGCCTCCATGAGATCCAGGTGTTAGGCATTTTCTCAATTAGTGATCAAGGGGGGAGGGCCCCTTGTGAGTGGTGCCATCCCTGGACTGTTAGTAGTCTTGGGTTCTATAAGAGAGCAAGTGAAGCAAGCCAAGTAAGAAACATTCCTCCATGGCCTCTGCATCAGCTCCTGCTTCCTGACCTGCTTAGTTCCAGTCCTGACTTCCTTTAGTGGAAGTGTAAGCTGAATAAACCCTTTCCTCCCCAACTTGCTTCTTGGTCATGATGTTTGTGCAGGAATAGAAACCCTGACTAGGACAGGTGGCCACTGAGGACAGACTGCTTGTTGGGAGTGCAGCTCCTTTAGAGCAGACCTTCACCTGTCTTCCCTTCAGTGCCCACCCCTCCCCACATACCCGTGTGTCACTCTATTCATGGACTCTCCTGTTCACACTGTGCTTTGTGTCTGTGATCCCAGTTACTTGACTGAGGCAGGAGGATTTCTTGAGCTCAGAAATAGGAATTCAAGGCCAGCCTGGGCAACAGAGTGAGATCCTCACCTCACACATGAGCAAATACACAAACTCAGAAAGCTAGGCCTGTCTGTCATTGTCTACTTCTGTATCAGGCTCAGAACCACCGATTGCTTAGCGCCTGCCCAGCCCACCTAGCAAGATGCCTCACCTGCTAGTTCCAACAGGGGCCCAGACATCCTTTCCTCTGTGTGTAACCACCAGGAGCCAACTGAGGACATGGGAGGTGTGCAGGTATTCCCAGTTCCTGCTGACTCAAAAGATTAGAACTTAAAACACAGGCCTGTATTTCTCCATGGCTCGTAATCATTCATCCCAAACTTGGAGGAGAGAAGCTGGGATTTACCAAGACCAGGCGCCATGGATTTAGCCCATCGGGGCCTGACTCAGAGCATTGCCCGTTCTGAGCCTTAAGACCCCAGACAGGCCTTATGTAGCCTGCATTTTCTTATGTGCAGTGATAGGTTACTAAAGGGCCGAGAGTGCTGGAGAGTGTAGCCATTCTGGGCCTGGACAACTGTTGCCCTCTCATGTGAGGGAAGGTTAGGGAGAGGGAGCCCATGCCCATCCCTGTCTGCAGATGGAATGGGTCCTGAGTAGACAGAGAGCACTGTTGGAATCCCCCCACCCCCCACCCCTCAAAGACAGGTGCCCGTGCTGGGAGAGAGGGTTAAGATGTCAGCTGTTAATCTCTTGCAGGTATCATCTTTGAGTTCTGCTGTCCTGTAAGGCCCTGGCTTGAGTGCCACCTCTTCCTTAAAGCCTCCCTGATCCCCCTAATCCCCGCTTCAGTGCCTGCCTGGAGTATCTTTCCATGCTCCTAAGTTCTCTGTCACCACAACTCACTTCATCTTTTAGACCTTCAAGGCAAACCTGCACCCTGTTGTCTCCGGCCTAGTATCTGCAGTACTGGCCACCAGAGTGTTTGCTAAGTACATCCGATACAGCCCTGCCCTGCAACCCCTGTACCTTTGTCCTCCTCCTTTCAGGCTACTTGCAAGTTAGGTCCACAGGCTCTTCGGAGGATCTTACAATCATAGTCTCATTCCCTGCTTCTTGGCAAAGGCACTCTCTGAAGTAGGTAACAGAGAGGGCCAAGTAGGTCAGCCTCACAGACTACCTAAGTCACAGAATGAATTGTGATTATTGGGTGGCTTAATGATCTGTCTGCTGGTTCTCTTCATGAGCCAAAAAGTACACGGTTTTTTGTTTGTCTGTTTGTTTGTTATTGTTTTGGGGAACTGCGGGGACTACTTCAAAGACTAGTACTTGGGTTTCCTGATTCTGAAATTGGATGTGTAGAGACTAAAGTTAGACCTTATTACTAACTGTATAGCCATAAGACTCTGTTTCCTTACAGATTAAAACCAGAAATGACAGCTTCCTGGGTTGCTGGGGCATAAATTCTTCCCCCTCCCCCTCTTCCTGGTCTGTGGGATCAGAATGAAAAGGTGCTTGCCTCTCTGGCTTTTCCTGAGTTAATCCTTAGTTGATGAGATAGGATTTTTTCAAAGGAGCGCATACCTTGGATCGATCTCCCTTGGGCTTAGTGGCCTGGCGTGGCTGGTGGCCCTTTTCCACCTGCGTGGTAGCCTTTCCTTAGTTGCTTGTATGAAGGGCTCAGGTGGTGCCTGTGGTGGCATTGGGGTGGCAGAACCCTCATCAGCCTTGTGTGCCAGGTGTTCATGCTTTGGAGGCCTGTCTTAGTCTTAGAAGTGAGTGGTTTGTAGCTAGAGCTAAGCCTTGAGGACCCTTAGCTCAGGGGTCTAACGGTGATCATCCTAGGATACCATAGATGATAGAAGACAAAATACTAGTTTCTTTTTGCTCTGTCACTAGTGAGCAACCCAGGTTACCCCAGCCCATCCCCCCCGAGGCAACTAGTTCTGGGACATAGGTTAAGGAGGCTGTGTGTAATTTTATTCTGTTGTTGGCCACAGAGCTGATTCTTGGTGCTGGGTAGATGTGTTCACACTCTTCCCAAATACTAGTGTCCTGCCTATTTGAAGCCAGGTACTCTGTTACTGGGACTTGTTTTTGACTCTGGTTTTATCTTTTCATGTAGGCCAGTTCTTTGATTTCTCCAAGCTGCAGAATTTGAACACATTTCACCAAAACCACTGTCCTGTGGTCTGTGTGGGATACTTCTTTTGCATATCGTCAATGGCCACTGCTCTGGTCATCGCCTTTCTGTGGGATATGCCATTTTCCCCACCCTTTGAATTCCCACTGTGATCTTCAGCCTTCTCAATATTGCTGGGATGCACAAGACTACCTCAGGACTCTGCACAGACTCTTGGGACCTGGCTTGCCAGGAGCAGCATAGGTCTCTTGCTCTACCCAGGGGACAAATCTGCCAGGACCACACCTACCGTTGCCATTTTCTTTTCCTGGCCACATCCAGGACACACCCCCTTACCCCCTGCTGCTCAGGCCCTCGGCCACATGGCCTGGCTTGAGTTTCAGTCAAGGAAGACTTGCAGTTGGTGGTTTCACACGTGGCTGTGGTGCTGCGTGCCAAGGCCTAGGTGTTGGGCAGGGGAGAGGGAGGATTTGTAGAACAAAGTACGATTTTTGCAGCCTTATAAATCAGTCAGGAGTTTATTGGCTGAGCTGGAAGAGTCCAGTCTATCTGACTACTTATAAAAATAAATTATTTTATGGGGGCAGGCACTACAGCATCCACACAGTGGTCACAGGACAATTTGGGAGAATTGGTTCTCTCTTTGCTCCATGTGGGTCCTGGACATTGAGCTCAGGTTGTCAGGTTTGGCAGAAAGCACCTTCACATGCTGAACTCTGTGAACCCACTCATGAGTATTTGACTTTATTCATTTTTCCTAGAACTTGATGGGCATAGACAGAACAATCTACCACCTCGAGTATATATATTAGTATGTGTTTGTGTACATGCATGCATGTGTATTTTTTTTTTCCCTTTGTCCATGTGTTCATGCAAGAATGGGCGCTGGAGAGGAAGGTCTGGGGTCTAGAACCCTTATGCCGGGGCTCAGAGACAGACGGGTCTCTGGGTGCTTTTTAATCTTTGATCTCTGAGAGTCCTGTCGTGAGTGAAGAGTTAGAAGCAGGCCTGACGCTCTGTTCCACACTCTGCTGTTTCCAGCCTCCTCTTTCCAGTGCATATGAACCAGGATGGGCAGACCTTAGGAAACGGAGCCTGCACGTGAGAAGGGACCTGACTCGGATGTGAGAGGTCCTTTTGGCCTTGATTCATGTGTGGTTGTTGTATCCTAGGCAGCTATGCAGTCTGGTATGCTATAGCCATAGAAAATGTGCCAGGGGTTTGGGTTTGTTGAGAAAACTCACACAGGATGCTTTGTGAGTACCTTAATGGAACTTTCAGTGCCTGAAACCACAGGGAGAGGCCAATTCTTAGCAGGCCTGAAAGGTCTGGCTCCAAGGTGGTCAGGTTTGAGCAGGTCCCTGACTATTAACGTAATCATTTATTGAACACTTGCTGTATGCCTCATCTTGTGCTGGGGCATGGGCGTAGGCAGGCAGCTCCTGTGGTTAAGGCGTGGGAGGATGAGGGCAGGTCAGTTATAGCCTGGGTCCCCTTGGTGAGGGTCTGTGATAGTTTGTCCTGAGCCCTCCGCCATCGGTTAGTGATCGCCGCTCAGCACCTGCTTCTGCTCATCCATCCTTTTATGTCTCCGCTCTTGCACCACCTGAAGCATGGCGAGCTCCTCCGCTTCCTGCCTCTTCCTCATGGTTGACATGGTTGCCTTTGTTGTCTTCCATTGGAGGATGGTGAAATACTGAGAGTTACACCATCCATTTAATTAGGACCATAGTTGCCCTGGCCTGTGTCATGCACTCCTTGTCCCCAGCGCGCGCACACGCGCGCACACACACACACACACACACCTGATTTCATGGTAAGCCATATCTGAAAGGGAAGCAATAGTATACTCAGTCTTTTATTTAAAGGTTTATGACCCCCTATCAATTGTAACAAATACCTCTATATGTAAAGAGTCAAATATCCAAATAACAAAGAAATTGAAAGTAGGACTACAGTTGTCAGGGCAAGGCACTTCAAAATGTAGTAATTGGGAACCAAAGATCCTATCGAGTTGGCAGCGACTCCAGGTCGGCTATGCTAGTCGGGGTTACGTCCTGCTGTTGGTGAAGGATGGATGTAGTTCAGTGTAGTGCCTCTGCTGGAGGAACCCAAGAGGTACGCGGATGATTATCTCAGCCCCACCTCCTCGTGGTCTTTTGCTCCTGGTGCAGAGAAGTGATTGTTGGCTGTTCCAAAAAATTACAACTTATCCCCTAGGCAAGAGATTTGCAGTGAGTTCAAGGTCAGCCTAGTCTAATTGTGAGTTCTAGGCCAGGTAGGCAGGTAGGGCTACATAACTATATAACGAGAGAGAGAGAGAGAGAGAGAGAGAGAGAGAGAGAGAGAGAGAGAGAGAGAGAGAGAGAGAGAGAATGAATATGAATATTGAATGAATGAATATATTTCATAGAACTCTTAGCCACAATAACACAACTAATGCCTGAGCCTGCTGATTTCCCCCCTCAGATCCTCTCCCAGAAAAAGGCAGGACTGGGGTGTGGCATGTCTCTCTCCCTCTCCCTATGGCTGTAGACTGGGGAAGCAGATGCAGGCCTGCAGTATTTGGGGTTAGGCAGAGTCTCTTTAGGGAGGTTCTGTTCGCCTTCATTTGGAAAATAACCAGCAGCTCGTTCTCTTTACCTGGGACCTGCTAGGCAACCACTGTATCCCTACTGGGTCTCTGTTCTGTATCAACAGATGTTCCCTGCCTGGGATCTCAGTGTCTCCCAGCACCCAGCCCTCACACTCAGGACAGTGGAGGCAGGACAAGACACACACTCGGAGGTCAATGGCCACGGATGCTCCACATAAAAACCAGCACTTATTTGGTGTTCATCTTCTTGTTCTGGGTATATTAGTGGAGTCCATATTTCTATTTTATGTCAAGGAGAGGAAAGAAGTGACTTCCTGGGGTGATGAGAAGGGGCGAATAACGGAGCATCATGTTCTGATCACAATGGAGTTGGCAGGACCAAGGCTGGGTGGAAGCGGACAAGTGTGTGTAGAGGTTTAGCTTGCACAGGAGAAGCAGGGGACACACTGCCCACACACAGGCCCAGATCTGTGACTTCCTTAAGGCAGGGCTTTGACATCCTGGCTTCAACTCTGCACTAAGTACAGAGCCAGGTGCCCCCACAAACAGGTTGGACACAGTTGTTAGAAGGTGGCCAGGTGGGACATGGATGCCTGGCCACCCCTGGGAGGCATTTGTTGAGGCAGACGTGCCAAGTGGATGCTAAGACAGCAGGATTCAACAGGAAAAGTAGAGGCCATCTCCCGTGACGTAACCCACATTCTTCTTGAGGCATGTGGGAGCTGGTGAGGGTCAGAGCACACATATTCTTCCACCTAGTCTGGATACTTTCTTAGTGGCCTGTCATCTATTCAGTAGCATTTATTGACTTGCTCTGTGTAACGTGTCAGTGATTTGGAGAGGGTACCACTGTTTAGGAATTGGTTCCTCTGCTTCTTAGAGCAACTGGTGGAAAGTCAAGATATGGTATCAACATTATATACTGTGGATTGGCTGCACATCACTGCTCTGCCAGATACTGCAGGAGTACTTTTGCTATGCCCCTGCAGTGTGCCTAAAGGTAGCCATCGGCCTCTGCTCTCATTGTAGAGATGAAGCAGTGGGGGCCCAGAGTCCATGGCTTGCCCAGTGAATAACACCTCTGCAGGGCTTTGTATAGAAAGTGGCCTTTGAGGAGGAAGGGTCTGTTTGGGGACAGGGACCAAGAGCTCTGTGTGTGGTTGGATGTTTGCCGCTGACCTCCTCATTCTGTCTCCACAGAGTGCAGCAGCTGCCCCAAGCCCCGTGCTTGGCAACATTCCCCCCAACGATGGGATGCCCGGAGGCCCCATCCCGCCAGGTTTCTTTCAGGTATGTGCTGGCCCGGGGCCCTGTGCTGGGCAGGCAGGGAGGAGAGGACAGGAAAGCAGCTTTGTTTGCCATGGTTTAAATACAGTTGCTTTGTGCTGGTTGAGGCCCTGCACTCTCACCTCATCCACTTCTCCAAAAGCTGCAGAGGGGAGAAAGTGCTGGGAAGGTGTCTCCTTCCAGGCAGGCCACGGCCGTGCCCTTCTGTCCACCCAGGTGCTGGGGGAGGTCAGTGCTTCCGGGCCAGTGTAGAGTTGTTTTTTATAACAAAAGCTGTATTCTTTGTCTTCCCCGTTTTTTTACTGAGTAAAGTGTCCTTGTTTCTGTTCTGTTGCTCCTGTCTTCACCATTGTTTACTTTTCCTGTCCAAACTACAAATCTTAGGCGTAACTAGAAAAACAAACCCCCAGCATCCTGGCATGCCTCAGCATCCTCTCTCTTTGGTTAGCCACTGATTTTTTCCAAGTGCGATCAGATCACAAGCATCGCCACACAAGCATGGCCCCCGTGGCATCTACACCCTGCCCACAGGGGTGGGAGCCCCACCTTCTCAACACACCTTGTTGATCTTTCAGGCCTGGGTAGGGGTCTGGGAGGTGTGAAATCACCTTTCTGTTTTGTCAGGGTTGGGTGTGGCCTCCACACCTTCTTTTCCATCCCCTCCCTTCCCTTCTGGTGCTCATGCCTTCTCAGCCAGGCTGGGGCTGGGGAGTGCTGCCTCGGAGTGTCCACAGCCTCAGCCTGCGGGCTGGGAGAGGGAGGCTTTCCTGCTGGGGCTCTTGATTGTGACAGCTTCAGTTCTTTCATACCTGTCCTCACTGAGTTTGAAAAGTACTTAATTGTCCACACCTTCTGAAGGGTGGGGCTCCCATACTAGGTTGTGAAGAGAATTCTCAGCAGAAAGCCCAGGCAGGAATGCAGAGTTGGACCAGAGGGGCCCATGTACCATATAGTATGGAACCTTGGAGCCTCAAGCAAAGATAGGATTGACACCCCATGGAGACTTTAGGGCTCCTCTTCCTCTTTCCTGGGAGATGGCCTGGGAGGCACTTCCATTTCGCAAGATTGCATGTTTTAGTTCATGCTATATCTGGGAAGAGGAGGATTAGGGCACATACTCACCAAAAAGGACACTGGTGAAATTTGCTCACTCCATAAAACAGAAGTAGCTGAGTGCTCATCAGTTGGCAGGGGGACAGAGAGATAGAGGGATGACAGTTGAGGGCATCAGATGGCCACATATGGATCTGTCTGTGTCTGTTGCCAGCACACCACCAGAACAGGGCCATGTCCAAGATATGGAGACTAGAATGGCCTCGGAAGTCTTGGGGTAAGACTGCAGACATCAGTTAGGCTGACAGAAAGCAAGAGCTTAACCCCCTGGGACCTGCTGACCTAAGAAAGGCAGGAGCTGTGTTTTTGCTCACCTTTACTAGAGGGGAACAAGGATTTGGTGGGCTCCCCACTGTTGTTCTGCTCAGTGGGAGTTCTTTCTCTGGTTGAGATACCTGCACATGGTGTCACAGATGCCCTGATACAGTCTAAGTATGGCTTCTCTGACTGGCAGACAGAGCCTAGCCAGATATCACAGCCACCTGTGTGCCTCTGTTCTGGGTTTTCTTAAGGCTAATTATGGCCCCCAGGTACCCTCTGTAGGCTGCTGTAGTGAGAGACAGAGAGTAGGCAATTGCAGATTTTTGTAAAGTTTTTATTTTATGCATATGGGTATTTTGCCTGCATACCTGTATGTGCTCCATGTCTGTGTCTGCTGCTGATGGAGGTCTGTACACAGCACTGTGTCCCTGGAACTGGAGTTGTGGATTGTTGTGAACCACCTGTGGGTGCTGAAAACTTAACCTGGATCCCGTACAAGAGCACTGCTGAGCTCTCTCTCAGTTAATGCCATTGACTTCTCTAGGCTTGAGCCTAGGAGAAGGAATGGGTCTGTGTGCTGTGTGGGCAGCTCCAGCCTCCTGCTTTGCTGTAATCTTCCATGGTTCAGTTCTAGTTCCAGTCATACTTCGTGGCCCTCCTCTATGACATTTAGGGATGTGTGGTCAGAAAGCCCAAACGGATTCTGCCTGTATTTAGCCACTGCCAGCCACTGTTAAACAGAGGTATCATTTAGACTCTTGCCTTGAGATCATTTCTGTTCCCCAGGCAAAGTGCACTGCCAAGGGTTGGCTGCATCATTGAGGAAGGTTCTGCTTCCCAGGCCTCTCTGCTCTCTCACAGGCTCTGAGCAGTTCCTGTTTCTTATTCCCCAGCATCACAGCAGTGAAGGGCTGACTAAACCGCTTTGGCTCCTGGCAGGTCACACACAAGCATCCTTTCACCGTCAGTCAAATAAAGGAGGTAGGGGCAGGCCAGGCACTCTGAGTGGTGCTTGCTTTCCATGATGCTGACCACTTGGCCTAGGCCCCTGCAAAAAGGGCATCTCTCCATAAAGGAAGAAGTGGCAGCTCATTTCTGGAACAGATCATCTCTCCACAGAAATATTAGCGATTGATTGCCGCCCTTTACTGTTCTCAGGCAGCCACTCTGATATTGAAAGGGAAATAGAGATGATATCAAGGATTTTATCTGTTGTCAACAACTGTACTTCTTCCCTTCTTGGCTGTAGCCTGGACAGGTGGCTGTGCCACAAGAGGGCTGTGTCCTGGAAAGCCAGCCCGAGTGACTGGGCCAGCTTTGTCCAGCCCATGTCCTGCAGTGTCAGAGGCCTTTTCCAAGTCAGAACTATAATACCAGTTGGTCTTAAATTTAGAAACCAGCAGGGCCTCCAGGATGGTCATGAGAAACAGCTGGCTACTGCCTCTGTTGGCACCTCAGAAAATACTACATGGGACTCCTTAGGCTTCTGACTGCCATGCAGGAAGGCCACTCGTGGAGTGAGATTGGGCCAACCATACAAGAGGCCCTGTTTGCTATCTTCCCTTTGGGTCTAGGTTTCTGAGATGCGAAGTGCTTGTGTAGACCTGTGGAGTGGTGTGAGATATGTCTGGTCATTTGTATACTGACCCAGTCACACTTCATGGTCGGAGATCCTGTGGGGTTTTTGGAGGCTTTGCAGAGTCTAGCCAGGACAGTTGAACTCTGTTCCTTTAAGTATAGCAGCTGCAGCACCTGGCAGATACAGAATGGAACACAGTATGTGTTTGAAATGAGGTTATTTGTGGTGTCCATAGCACGGGACAGAAGCCTAGCCAGCTGTGAAGTGTCCACCTGGAATTTTGGCCACTCGAACTCTGACCAAAGGCTGTCTTGGGCATTCAGGACTGGCACTCTGGAGAAGGGCACAGAGGACTTGGCCATGTGCTTGCTGAGTGATCTTGGGCCAGTGCTCCCCATTGCTGGCCCAAGATTTTCTCATCAATAGATGTGCAGGCTGGGGTAGACAGTCTTCCAACTTTGGTTTTCTGCATTAAACCCAGCTGGACTTCACATAATCAGGCAGTGGCATTTCCCCTCACAGCTTAACTCAGGCTACACACCTGGCAGGTCTGGCCTTGGTCAGGCCCACTGGTCTGGCCAGGTCCCCTAGTTTCTTCACCCCAAGGAGAGACTCTCCAGTAAAGATTTCTAGGTCCAGAACTGGACAATTCCAGGAGAACAGGGGCCATAGAGCAGAGCACTGGGTACAGGCCGTTTCTGTTCTTGTTTTGTTTTTAAATTCCATTACTAATTTTCAGTTGTATTTTTAAGCATGCGGCTTACTTTCATTTAGTTCAGTGATTCTGCCAATGAGGCAGGACTGGTCAGGAGAGGGAGACTTAGAAAGGTAAAGGACTACCTTACACTGTCCAGTGAATAAAGTTTGTACTCACAGCCTAACCCCTGGCCCTGGTTCCCCATGTTCTTCCTCAGACCACTGAAATCCAAGTGTAGGTGTCTCCTGATTGTCTAAGACAGGAAGGGTGGCTGTCTTCTTGAAATAGCAGCACATAAACTTCCAGCCAGAAACCAGATGGGGTTGCTAGCAGACAAATGCACGGGAGCTACAGTGCTGAATGCCACAGAGGAGCAGCATGAACACATTCTAGTCTGCTAGTCCAGCCTGCTCACTCAATGACGTGCACGTGGAGTCTTGGAGGGAGAGGGGAACTGGTGCCATAGGGACCTGGCAAAGGTCACAGGGATAAAAGTTGTCTTCTGTAGTTCAGGCCTGGGCTAGCAAGGGAACTAACTCCTTTTATCAAAAGCTCAGCTCTGGAGACAGTGATGTGATGGTGAGCCTACCCCACTCTCATTTCCATCTGTGCCCAATGCCCTGCAAATAGGCTGAGCTCTGCCCTAGTTACAAGGACAGGTATAAGGAAGAGGCTACAAGGTAGAAACACTACACACAGCCTGGAAGATAGAGAATAAGCACGTGGAATAAAGAGATCTACAACCCGACCCTTCGCCTAAAGATTCAGCCGTGGGCTCCCCAGAGATGCAGCCTCAGGAGGCTCTGCTGCTTGTTGATGGCCTGCCAAATGGTAGAGACAGCCTTGTCTTGTGAGGCTCCAGCCTCCGATCCCAAGTCCTTGAGGGAATAGAGAGAAGCTAATTTGAAACTTTGTGGAGAAGGCCGTTCTACCATCTGCAGGTTTTATGGTAGTGAACTGATTGACAGTTACAGACAGGATGCCCAGTAGAGAACCTTGTGGGCTCTGAGCCCTGGGAGGGGGTATATTTCTAGGGAGGTCAAAGCCCAAAAACCAAGAATGCACTGCTGGTGGCAGTGGGTTGGCTCCAGATGCTGTTTACAGCCTTCTTTAGAGGAAGAGAGGAGAGGAAAGCAGAGGTGTGTGTGAGGGAAGGGGGGGCATGCAGGCCATTCCTCCAGCCAGAAAGCCGGTACCATAGGACAGGCACTCTGCTGCCCAGTGACCAACCACTTCAAGTCTAGGGGTTGGAGAAAGAATTAAGTTCTGTTTTCCTGACTTCTGAAACCCACTACTAACCAGGACTTGCTGTCAGGGGTAGGGGCCAATGAGAAAGAAGGGAAGCAGGGAAGTGGGCAGGAGCCAAATCCATGGGTGGGAGACATGGTCCCTATGGGTGGGGAACTCTGGTGAACACTACCAGAGGGAGCTATAGGCAGGAGCTGCCCAGGGACTCAGTCCAGCAAAGGTCACAAAGAGAAACGTCATGGTGAGACACAGAAGTGCAGGCCAGGGCTAGGCAATACTGGGTAGTTTAGGCACAGGGATTGGGTGTATAGTAAATTAATACCTCCTGTCCCTTCAGTCCCCTCTCTGACTGCCATGGTGGAGCTATCTGACCTTTTCAAAGTTGGGGAAAAGTATTCTCCCCAGAAGAGTTAGCCCTTTCTGTCTTCGGGGATTGTATTGGCTTAGAAGGTAGGCCTCAGAGCTACAGCATGGCTGCAGGACAGATGAGGGACCCCTACTGGGATTGGACAGGTCTGGCTAGGAAGATGGTTCTGGACAGCAGAGGATTGTGGCTTCTGTATGAACTACTTATCTTTCCAGGCACTGCTAACCCCTTCACCCCAGCCTCTGTCCAGTCTGTTGTCTATTGATTTAAGGCCCACAAGTGCTATGTGAGCCCCTACTCCCCTGCCCCGGGCTTCTTACCACATCCAGTCATCTGCTTCTAGACTGACAGAAAGTGAGCTTATTCCTGCTGAGAAGGTTAGGGATGAAGTGCCCCAGCTGCTGGATCCAAGCCTCAGTTGTAGGTGAGGTCCTTCCTACTCTACCCCTACCTGTTCAGTCAGTGTGCTCTGGAAGCGACTAACTTCCTACCTCCGGTTACTGTGATGGAAGCCAGCTGTAGGGCCCCCCACCCTCACCCCAAGAGCCACATACTCTGGATTGTATCTAACCCTGCTGACAAATTCTTGTGTGTCCTTCGAGAGCCTACCTACCCACTCTAGGACTTACTTTTGTCCTTTGGTTTAGTGACAGAGCCTTACCACCAATCACCTTTCCTGGCCACCATCACCTCCTCATAGGACAGGCTATGCTCACCTGGTGGCCAGCACCACGGTTCCTAGCAATCATGGACAAAAGGTTATTCTTGACGTGACAGGCTGCCTGAGTGACAGGCTGGAGCCTTGGCTGGTACGCCTGCCTGTGTTTGGACAGGTTTGTGTCTGCACACTCCTGCTGCCCCCACCCCCATATGCACTCCACATGTAGCGTCGTAACTCTCACTGATGAAATGGAAAGTTGAACATAAATCAATGTCTGCCGCCCCGTTAGCTATGCATCAGCAGTCAGCGCCTGGGAGATTTGCTCAGTAACAAAGCCCCCAGTGGCTCTGCAGGCTGCGACTGCCCCCTAATGCAGAGCCAACCCCATGCCATGGAGCCCTCCCTGCTGGTCGCCTCCAACACCACATCGCTCTCTTCTTCCTTCCTAAGCAGGCAGGAGGCCCAGGCAGAGGCGGACGCTGCTCCTTGCCCTTGGTGGACCTTACCTCTCAGGCTGGCAGTTACGCCTCTGATGCTGGGAGGGTCGGTAACACTGCTGCTGCTGAAGACATGGGCTGCTTTCTCCTCCCCTTTTGATTTGCATTTTTATTTGGGTTTCTTTTAGCGTTGTTCTCTTTTCTGCCATGGGCTGCCAGCTGCCCAACTCTATGATATTTCCTTTCCCCAAGTAAGAGTCATTTGTGGGAGCAATTGTGTGTGGGCTCTCTAGCCAGTGCAGGGGTAGACCCTCTGCCTGTCCTGCCACCACATCTGCAAAGTGTGTGAGTCCTTGAAGCAGCAGGGGTTTGAGGAAGTGAGTTCCAGTAGAGCCCTGTGCAGCACCCAGCACCCAGTACACATGCCTCTGCAGAACACAGGTCAGGATGGCCCCCGGGGTCAGGCATGGTATACCCTCCCCTGGGAAGACCTAACTCTGGGTCCCGGGTAGGATTCCGAAACAGCTGAGCCATCTAATAATATAGTATGAGGGCTTAGGACATGGCAGGACCCACCAAGTGAATTTCAGGTTTGTGCCCCATTTCTGTCTGAAGGCCCTTCCTTCCCTAGGCAACTTTGGTAAGCAGAGTTCTGTCCAGATGTGAAGGCCTTAACAGCAATGATGCTTCTAGCCCAGGCCCACCGAGCTTTTGTGAGCTTCCTCCCAGAAAAGCCCCATCTCTCGCTAAGACTTAACTGGTGGTTAATGAGGCTGGAGGTATTAGGGACAGGCAGTTTTCATGAAGTACCAGCTCTATGTTGATGTTAAGCTCTTCACAGGGTAGGTGACAGGGCAGGCTAGGAGCAGTGAGTGGCTGTGACCAGGGCCTTGGGAGCTGCAGGGCTTTCCTCTTTCTGGAGCAGAACCTGAGGTGCTGTAGGATTCCTGCTTCTGTCTGTGCTGGAGTGGGGTGGGCTAGACACAAATGTCTTCATGTTCAGGGTTTTGTAGTGCTGCTGGAAGGTGAGGACAGCCTCAGATCCATGCTGTTCCCTCTGGGTCAGGCAGATGAACAGCCCCATCCCTACTTCCTCTAGGAAGAGGGTTATTTTTCCTGGTAGCTAGGGTTGCTCCAAAAATTCAGTGAACCTCTCTGAACCTCAGTTGCTGCACCCCATATTTGGGGTTGATGGTATATCCATGACTCCTAGGACCTTGTGAAGATTCCGTGACATGATGCACAGGGAACCCTGCCTGGCGCTGGATACCTGGTGAACACTCTGCATCTACCAGCACTTGGATGGATTCTGTGTGTCCTGGGGCCACTTTATTCTCTGAGCTTCCTACCTAACCAGGAGACGGGGCTGCTTTTAGTGAATTCTCTTGGCAGAAGGGCATCTTGAAGCTCAGTACAGTTTTCATGGCATTTCTCAGGTTCATGGATTCTCCAAATCAACTACCCTGTTAGCACTTAACCCTCTGGTTCCACTGACAAGAGTTGGTGCCAGTTAAACACCAGTCCCTTTAATGAGGCAGCTTCCTAATCTCTTGCTGAAGTCTGTCCACTTGACTTGTCCCCTTGGTCATTCTGACTCCTTGTTCTTTGGTCTAGCCCCCAACAGGAGTCTCTAGGGGAAATGAAGGCAGGGAAGTAGGTTGTGGGTTCAGGAGCTTCTGCTTCTGTTCTTAGCAGGCTTGTTTGGGTGAGCTTAATGGAGACCTACTCTCAGACCCCAGGGACTACATGGATTTCTGTCACCAGAGCTGCCTTGAGCACCTTTTGAGTTTCGTTTTTCCCTTGCCTATAAAACAGCCTACTTCATCAGCTCTGAATTGAAGCAAGGGACATGAGAATGGTTGGAAATTGTACAGGATTCCTTTCCAGAGGCCAGCATTCAGTCATTTATTCATGTAGCTCAGTCACAGTTGATGCCTTCAGCCTGGCCATAGTAGGCACACTTATCAGGTGCCATCCCCGACCACCATGTCAAGTGCTCTTCTGTAGTGTCCCTAATTATAAAACTCTCAACTTCTTAGTACAGCACTTGGAGCCCTGTCTGCTCTTCCTCTGCCATCCTCACCCCATTGGTAGACCAGCTCTTGGTCCCCAGGGCAAGGATCAGATCTGTTGCTCTCAGGTCTGGTCTGTTTGTCCATCTATCTGTGTGTATTCTTCTCCCAACTGCTGAGTTCTCTCCTAGGAGTGAAGAGTCTTCATTCTCAGGTCAGTATTCAAGAAGCCTTTGACAGGGTCTGGCCCTATCTTTACTCTAAGGTCAAAATAGACAAACCCAGCACATGGATCTAGCCAAGTTCCTCTTCCTGAAGGTGGCATTAACTAATCCCAATAACTCTGGAGTTGTAGGAATAGTCAAAGAGTCTGGAAATTTGTGATCTGATGTGGAAAAGTGGCCTTATTTTCTAAGTCCTGGTCCCTAGTAACATTAGAGGGATGTGGACGTGGGAGGCACAGGAGGAAACTATATCCCAGGCTTGCCTGTTCTGCCATTGAAGAGCCTTGTATCAAGTGGGATTCTTGAGTGGGTAATAAGGAAAAGACAGGGTATTCCTAGAAAACTCTAGGAGGTGGACAGGATCGTGAGTGACAGCTTCACATATTAGCAGCTGCCTAACGATGAGAGCTGGCTTCTGGCACTGACCTGTGTACTTGGCTCTTGGCACTACAGACTTGTGATTGTCTTACAGGCATCTTTTAAGATCTTCACAGGCACACAGGCCAGGCTCCTGCCACAACGCTGGCTTCTTTCATTACCCCAGAGTCACTCCTTCTGCCAAAGTCTTCCAGCGATCATGTCTGTTGCCCATGTGGCAGTGACCAGATATCTCAAACCTGTATGTTTCCAGAGTTCTGGCATTTTCCAGGCCCAAGCCTGTTGCTTCACCTTAACTGAGAAGAGAATAGAATCCCTGGTCATCCCAGCATATCAGGGAGGGAGGGGCTTGAGAAACTACACTGATGGAGCAAAACGAAACCAGCAGCCTCCTGATCTCTTCTGGAGTCTGCTCTTTGGTGGGCGTCGGAGGCTGAATTCCAGGCATTTTTGATTTGTGGCTTCCAGGGTTGGGTTACCTGCTTCCTGGTTGTCCGTGAACAATCGTGGATTGTCTGTTGAGCTGTGCGGTGTTAGGTTGGAAGAGCTGTGTGCACAAGTGTCCGGAGGTCTTTAAGCAGAGCAGGATCCTCTGGGTAGATGAGGCCGTGCCTCTTTAACACGCACCTCACCTTCGCTGTGCTGTCGTGATGAACAGCAGAGCCGAGTGCTGGCAGGTGGGGTGGAGGCTGGTAGGAGGCAGCTGCATCAGGAACACTGTCCAATTTCAGAGCAAATGACAGTTTTTAGGGAGTGGGAAGCAGATTGCTCTAGCAAAGCAGGAATATTCTCTCTGTGTCCCGAGGAACTGATGTAATTTACTATCAGGGTCCATCTCTAATGTCCACATATTCCCAAAACATGTTACTTTGCAATGAATAGAAGTCAGAGAGAACATCTGCCATCAGGATCCTGTTGGAAGCCCTCAGGGATGAGAAGGGTCACAGAGCCTTCTCACAGGGAGAAGATAATGGCTTTCCTTCATCCCTATGCCAAGAGATGGGGATTAGCACCCTGGATAG
The DNA here is from genome assembly GCA_028551405.1 of Uromys caudimaculatus. Classification (NCBI taxonomy): domain Eukaryota; kingdom Metazoa; phylum Chordata; class Mammalia; order Rodentia; family Muridae; genus Uromys; species Uromys caudimaculatus. The sequence continues at coordinate 99,918,425 of CM052702.1, forward strand.
CTGTTAGCTCTTGGGGTTTCCACTATGGCCACAAGCCCTGATTTTTGACTTGAGAAGGAAGTAGAGAAAGATCTTGGGAAGAAATGGATGTGTGATCCTTGGATAAACCAGTCTGATAGTGACTTCCTTAACAGTAGCTCCCATAGGTTAAAATTTTTCTGTCCCAGGTCCAGGTTCTTACCTTTCTGTAAGCATGCCTTTCCCTGAACTGGGGCTGCTGAGACGCCATCCTCTGTGCCCAGACTGTCTACCTTTCTTCATCCAGAGCACATTACAACCTCAGTGTGATTCCATCGTAATCATTGCAGCCTGAATACCTGCTGTATTTAGTTTCTGTCTCTGAACCTGCTATGGTCATAGTTACACTCCAGTTTCCCACCAGGCTTTAACTCCTGAGGGAAAGGCAGGGTGCTACTTGTTGGTGACACTTGGTACAGCGGCTGGCACCCATCAGATGCACTGGCTGTAGCAAGCTATGGGTCCTGCCTAAATACTGGATATTTTTCCTTTGTCCCTACAAAAAGGTGGCCAGTTACACAGATAACAGACACACAGTGTCCAGCAGGAAGATCCCAAGGTTTCAGTGGCTTCCCAAATCACCTCTCCTCTTGCCGCATCCCAACACATGCATTTAAGATTAGGCCTGATGAACCCAGAGACTCCTCCATGAACCCCAGCCCTTAGAAAAGGGGCCAAGCAGTCTGAACCTGCTGAAAAGATGGCAGATGCTCATGTCCCAGACAAGAGAAACCCAGCACTGTAGCAGGGATGAAGTAATGGAGTAAAGGATCAAGCCTGGGTCGTCCAGCTTGGCAGCACATATCTTTACCCAGGGAGCCACCTTACCAGCCCCTGATCTGTTATGCTGTGGTAGTGAACTGCAGTTTATTCAGGACAGAAAGACAAGCAAACCAGGCTGGTGAAAGGTGATGTGGCCAGTAAGGAGGGAGCATGTTTGTTGGCTTCTGATTTGTGTTCACTCTGGCTATTTCTCGTGGGATAAACCTTGGTTCTCTTCTAATGCCTTATTGTCACTGGCTTGTCATACCCTTCCCCATTTCAGGCTCATTCTCTTTGAATCCTAGATTCTCCAGCCTTGACCTCCTGTGTGCATGTGCTGCCGGGTTTGACTCCATTTTCTCCTTTGCAAATAGTTGGCCTTTGTCTTTTGGGGAAGATATGAGTTTAAAATCAGAGAGTGTGCGTAGTATTGTATTTTTCCTTGCAAATTAATAAAGGCCCCAGTTTTCCCTCATCAGCTTTGAAAGCTGTCATCTCATTTGGGGATCTGTCGACCATTCCTGTGATTGGTAGGCTAGCAAATGTCCGAGGCCCTGAGACTCCTCAGCTCTCCCATTGCCACATAAAGGTAGATGTGCGTAGAGTACAGATGTGTGTGGCTGTGTCCCAGTAAAACCTTGTAAAGAGCTGGCAGCTCGGATTTCTCCCTGCGCTTACTGTAGTTGACCTCGTAGCTGTACCCTCGAGGTCTCATGCTGCCATTCACCTCAGCCTCCTCCTGAACTATGCATAGAACAGCAGAGGGCTGAGTCTGAGCACCTGCCTTCACGGCTAGGGCGTGTCTGGCCCCTTTCTCTGCCTTAAAGAGTAAGCACAGATATCCTTCCCACTTTTTTTGAAGCTACCATCTAGCTGGGTGGTGGTAGCAGTGCATCCCTTTAATATCAGTACTCAGGAGGCAGAGGCAGGCAGATCTGAGGCCAGCCTGGTCTACAGAGCCAGGATAGCCAGGGCTACACAGAGAAGCTCTGACTCAAAAAACAAACAAGCAAAACAGCAACAGCAAAACTATCATCTACTGATTCATGGGGCAAGTGTACCCACATACACATTGAGAAATCTTTCAGTGAGTGTCCTTATATGTCGGACCAGGCCCATGTGAGACTCACATTGACTATGAGTTATCACTTCTTCTGCCCGGTGCTGTCCTGACATCATGGAGAGATGGACGGGGAAGAAGGCCGTGATGCTGGCCTTACTTAGCTCACATAGAAAGCAGTGCCCCTCTGCTGATCTCCCTGATACTTCCCCAGAGTGGAAATACTCACTGTGCATTTCTTCTCACTCTTAACTGGTGACTTCCCCATCCCCGATGCAGGGTATCTATGGCTCATGGGCACACTTCGTCCTCTGTACAGATTGGGTACAGCCCTTTCTGCCCACAATGTATGTCTAAAGAACAAAGTGGATTGTCTGTGAAGTGCTTTTGCTGTGTGTATTATCATCATAATTTTATATTGCCTCAACTATAGCAACATGTCCAGCAGGCAGCTGGCCACCAGTCCTAAAGGCCTGTTCTCTTCTCTGATAGAGCCCAGTGTCCACAGAGTCAGGGAAGGGGTGGAGATGTCATGGCTTAGATGATAATGATACTGTCATTCCAAAGCACTGAGGACAGGGTAAGGACAAAGAACCTAGCAGCCAAAGCCAAGGCCATGGGCCACAGGGGTGTTACTCTAACCCTGGTTCCACAGCCTTAAGCTTAAGTCTGCTTCTTCCATGGAGTGGTAGATATAGGGGGTATTTAAGAAAGGAGCACATAATTTATCTTGACTTCTCCTTTCAAAATTAGTATGTGCTTATTTTTCTTTAGTCTTTTATATTAAAGAGCTATCATCCTTTACCCCAGGGTCATTTAGAGTACCAGCTTACATGCTGTCATAGTTCCTCAAGCCCAAAAGCGTTAGAGGTACCACCCAGAGCTTCATGAGGTCCCTTGATGTAGCCGTGTGGTCATATGCCCAAACCTCACTGCACTGGTCCAGCCTTGGATGTCCTAATGGGGCAAACAGTAATAGTTGTTGTCCCAGAGTTCTGCATACACCACTACCTGACAAGCAGGATATTAGTGGAGGCTTACAGGATGCTATATAGCTTTCCTCAGGTTATGGATATTCATGACAGGACACCCTGACCCAGGCCTGAACCAGCAAGCCAAACTGCCAATTTCCCTGCCAGATGCCTAAGAGGCCCGTTGTGAGCTTGGCCACATTACTGCAGTGTCTGTATAGATGGTTCCATTTTTCTTAGAGAGGCCTGAGGCTCAGAGATGTTAGGGAATTAGACGCAGCACATATACTCAAGGATTTCCCCACCATGCCCTAGTGCATCTCTCAAGAGCTTCCGTACAGGGCATAGCCAGAGTGTGTCAGGAGGGGCTCCTGCTGGCAGTTGTGAAATGCGTTTCTGCAAAGACCTCTGATCTTTGAGCTGTCAGAGTGCTACTTCCTACCATGCTGATGTCCCATCAAGGCTTTTGCACTAAACCATTAGCATCCAGACTGTGAGCTTCTGTGAAATGGCCAAACACTTGCCTCGATCACACCCGTAACAGAGCCTCCCAGGCCTTGCCTAAGTGGCTCTCATAACCTGCTGGATATAACACTATTCAATGCTGAAATTACAGAAAAAAGAATGAAAAGGAAGTCCGGGGCTTCGGGTGTCTGAAGCCAGTGACCTGGAGCCAGCTGTGAGGGAAGGGCAAATCTGTTAACAGGGTTGGGGCTGTGTGCATAGGCCATGGGTGTATTTTCCACCTTTTTTAAGATTCAGGAGAAGGAATTGCCCTTGCTCATTTGGCTTCCCCTCACCTCAGGTCCCGTCATCTGTCACCTGACATAGGCAATGAAGGCAGTAGAGATAAGTTTGATCTACTGCAGGACTGCAGATGGCAATCCAGCTTCTGGGGGCGCAGAGAGCAGACCTACATCCTATGGCCACTCTGGGCCTCAGTTTACCTCTCTGGGCAGCAAGGGGGAACAAGGTGCCACTCCTAGAGCCCTAGGTAGTTTGCCAGCTCTCAGCCTTTTCTGTCATTGGGTTCTTCTTTTCCCAAATGGACTTGGAGGTCTTTTGGACCCAGGCTCACAGGCTTATGGGGTGCTGAGCTCCTCCAGATCCCTGGTACCCAGAAATGAGGCTTTGGCTCCCCACTTAGTAACCACAGAGCTAGTGACTACACTCTCCTTTCTGAGCTTTGTTTCTTGCCTATAAAACAGCATGACATTGCAGAGCAGTGAGCTGGTACAGGCCAGAGGTCCTCTCTCCCCTGGGTTTCCAGGATTGGTTTTGCTCATCAGTGAGAGGCCAGGATCAGCCAGTGACAGAGCTAACTAGAATTTGAGCCCATTCCTCCCCCCCCCCCCCCAGCCCTGTTTCTTTAAAATTAGATGGAGTTGGAGACAGTTTGTCACAGAGAGCCCTGACAGAGTTGGATAACTTAGCTCAGCAAATAGCTAGTTTCTGGTAGTCTTGGACAAATCCTGATTCTTCCTCCCTAGAAACGAAGGACATCAGGGAAAGAGATGGCAGTCTGTCAATGTAGAACCATCTATAAACAAATGAATACTGGAGCTGGACTCAGCCATCCTGATCTACACTAGTAGATCTTGTGGCAGAAAGCCCCCTGCACCCTTACGGGGCTGAGCTTTCGCCAGCTAGGCATCTAGACACACTTTCGGTTCTTCAAAAAGCTTCCAGCAGCTGAACTCTTAAGACAGCCCATGGGGAACTTGTCCTGTCTGGGAAGCTGATCATTCGGGCACCCTCCTTTCCCCATCTCCAGCAATGGCTTTGTGTGTTTGTTGAACTTCCTATGTAGAGATGCCCGTGAAGAACAAATTGGGAAGATCATCAGGTTCCCTTTATGTAAAACCAAATGGCAGCTCTCTGGCAAAGTGCTGGCTAGAAGGGATGGTGAGGCCACTTGTTTGGGACCTTTGTGGCAAGCTATTCAGGTTCCTTCCATGGATGCTTTAGATAGTGTGTAGGTCACAGCCCAGACACAGCATAGTAAAGAATTCTCATGGTACAGGTACCAAGAACATGGATGAACTACTGGCAAAGTGAAAAGAAAACTTTTTGCTTCTGACCCATGTGGTAGGCTCCCAGAGAGGCCAGGTGCTATGCCTGGGAGTTTATAAAGAGAGGCAGGTCTGTGGCTGACCAACAGAGGGGTAGCATTTCCCCTGACGGAGATGACTTTTTTGTCATCTGAATTGAGGTTGCCATGGGGTTTCTGTCTGGGCTATTTGTCAGGGCCTGGGCTAGGATACTCTGACACACCTTCACGTGGAGACCCTCCTTATCCCCGTATGCCCTCAGGGCCTCACCAACAGCCTTGTTTTACAGTGCATTTGTCTTGGTGACAAACTCGCTATCTCCTCTTGTTCAGAACCAGTTTTGCCTTCTGCTACTAGCCAGGCTTTCAGACCCGGGCTTGGTCACTGAACCTCACTTGGTCAAGTCAGCCATCATTTGAGGCCCCAAGGTGGGGTTGCTTCAAGTGGTTTTCTCCATTTCTTGGTATCCATCAGAGACTGCTCCTGCCCGGTTGGGCACACAGGTGTGCAGGGCTTGCCCAAAAGAGTCTGCTTGCTCTGCAGATGCATTTTGTGTGACCAGGGAGGGAGACAGCGCTGTGAGGGAGGAGATACTCCCTGTTGCCAGGAGCCTGGGAACCAGCAGACAAGCCTCTGCCCCCTCTTGGCAGCTGGACCTTACCCCTTGAGCTCCCTTCCTCGTTCTTTTTCATTTTCTTTTTGGGGGTTGGCTTCAAATTATCTTGTTTTGTTTATATTACACCCAAGTTTTGTGGTATAAAAGACTTGCAGGTGCAAATATGTCCCGCCTTCATTAACTTCCCCTCCCTTTTTAATTTATGTGATTTCAATTTTCCTTCCCTGTACTGTTAATTAGGGGACCCTCTAATCAGTGCCATTATCACAGTGGTATTCATGTTTAGGAAAGCCGCTAAACAAATGCTTGCAAAATTGCTAAATGGCTAATTAATGTCTGTTAATTAAGAAAATTGCTCATGGTAACAAACCATGCCGTTGCTGGCAGCCGCTAGAAAGACACACACTTGTTGAAATTAGTAGCATGGCAGGTAGGGGAACATCTGCTCCTCTAAGCTTTCCGGAAGTGAACAGCCCCCACTTAGCTAAGACGCTCTGGGGCTGTCCCTGGTGGTGCCCTCAGCTGCTGGACAACTCTTGCCTCTTGTTTTGCGTACCTCTTTGTTGTCTCTACCTTACCCCTAGCCCTACCTTCTCCCAGCCCCTGGCTCTGAGTCTGCATGGGCTTTGAGAAAGGAGACTAAGGATGGAACCAGTGGCTGTAGCTAACTTGCTCTCCTTACCCTTCATAAATGTCTGGAGTTTTCCTATACTAAGGGATAGCTCCAGTGGAGAAAGGTGCATTGCACTTTGTGACACATGCCCTTGAGTCCAGGTCCTTGTGACCTGTTGGGCCAAAAGGGGCCTCAGAGGCAAACTGCCTGTGAGCCACTCTAGTAAACTGTTATGACTTCTCCTAATCTGCATGCGTGCATATTTGTGTGCAAAGGCAAGCACACACACATGTGTACTTCCTCCTGCACACTGCACGTTCTAAAGAGATACCCTCCTTGTTGTCTTTGTTTTTGTTTCTGTTGTTTTGTTTGCATTAATTACATTGATCTTACTGCCCACTGGCAGGATACAACCTGTAGTTTGACCAACTCTGGAGATAGTGAATTCATCTCCTTGTATTTGGTGGGCAGTTGAGGTAAGCACAGCCCAGAGCTTGGAATTGCAGGCAGCTTGCCATCATCTGGTGAGGAAAGTGGGCCCTCTACCCACTGAACCACCAAGGAGTGATTGTCCTCACGCCTGTGCCACTTGACCCTCAGCCTGGCTCTGCCACTTAGGGCTTGTGTGACTGTGGCCTGTTCTTTTCATCTCTTGAGACCGTGTTTCCTCCTCTATAAAGGTTTAAAGAAGAGGCACCACATACAGAGCTATTTTGAACTAGGTGAATTCATGAGCCGTGGAGCCCGG
>CM052702.1:99925363-99980631 GCA_028551405.1 Uromys caudimaculatus
CCCCCCCCCCCCCCCCCCCCAATCCCTCCGAAGTGGTACTTGCAAACATTGCATCTGAGTCCAGGGGCTCTGTCTGAGTCAACCAGTGTATTTAACATGGCAAACTCTGTTCAGTAGTAGCCTGTGTCTGGCCCTTGCTCCTGTGTGCTTTGATGAAGGTGCTTTGTTTTATTTTTTTCGTTTTTCCAAATCCCTTGTGAATGTACTGGTCAGCCTCCCTCCTTCCTGCCTGCCCGCCGTTGTTCGCCATTGAACCAGGACCCAAGCAGCGCTCCGCCACCTCCTGCCAGCCACAGCCCACCACCCGCACGCCCGCCGCCACTCTGCGTTTTGGTTTAATTTTTTTCTTTTAAGCTTCTTCTGCGCTTCTCCATGTGCTGTGATCTATAACCTGCCTCTACTGTCTGGCCTCACAGGGTCCTCCGGGGTCACAGCCCTCGCCGCACGCACAGCCTCCACCTCACAATCCCAGCAGCATGATGGGACCCCACAGTCAGGTAAACGCACTGTGGCTCGCCGGCTCGCCAGCCCGCCGGCCGGGGGGCGCCGGGGCAGGAGGAAGGAGAGAGCCGCAGAGGAAAAACAAAAATCAAAATGTGCTCCAGCATTGCCTTCCAGTCCTAATTGACAAGCTTAATTAAAAAATTATTCTTCTAAATACAGTCTTCATTTCCTGGACATCCTACCCAGTTTGGATCTGAAACCAAGAGAAAAGAAACAAAAACCTTTCTGTGACCTTGCCAGTGGCCTTTATGTTTTTGTTTTTTCCTCTCTCCCTTTTGTTTGGTTTTGAGTTTGGTTAACCATTTGTTTGTAACCAAGGCTGCACCCCTGGCCTTTTCTTTGTGCACTCTTGCTGCTGAGAAAGCTTTCTTGCCCATTCCCCGCGCATTAAGTTAGGAAGCCCGCTGTCCCTTACCGTTTTTTTTTCTTTTTCCATTGTGTTTTCCCATAAGTCCTTGCTCCCTTCCCACTCCTCCCTGTTAATGGTTTCTGTGTGTGTGTGCGTGTGTATGTGCTTGTGTGCGTGTGTCCTGCTCTGTCTGCAAACCTGAAGATGTCTCGCTCCTTTTGCTTGTTGTTTTCTTTGCCCCTGTGGAGAGCAGAGGGGGCCTCCTTTGCCCTGCATTGATTTAGCTATTCTGCGTTGTGTGTGAAGTCCCAGCTGCTGCCCCTCCATCCAAAGTAGATCCCTGCAGGCCAGTGCAGGTTGGGAGACCAGTTGTGTGGATCTTTTGTTCCTCTGCCCAAGGCAGGTTTGTCTGGAAGGAAGAGGAGGCTACCGGACTAGAGGGAGCTTAGAAGGTCACTAGTTGCCATAAACTGGACTTTGCAGAGTGCAAAGTGTTTGTTTGTCGCTGGACAGTGGTTCATCTGTCATTGAACTGATTCCCTGTCATTACAGCCTTTTATGTCACCGAGATATGCAGGCGGCCCCAGGCCCCCGATCAGAATGGGAAACCAGGTACGGTATCTTTTCTTGTTTTCTCTTTCCTGTCAGCCACCCTTAGGCCTAGGTAGACCTGGACACAAGTCCAAAGCAAGGTGCAAGGCTAGGGGGCGGAGTACTAGGCTTTAAGGTGGGGGAACTTGTCCGTGTGTCTGCTCTGAGCCCATGGTCCAGCATATAGCCTGCTTTTCCCAGGTAGCCTCATAGCAGCCTGTGTTCAGATAGCACCAGCTGGTGGGGTTGCAGGGGTTCAGCTCTTGTAGAGAAAGTGGTAATGACCCCAACCCTCCCTTAGAGCCCCTTGGAAGAGGGTCTTCCTTCTTAATGAAGTCAGCTGACAATTTTTTTTTCCTGGAAGTTTTTTAGAATTGCCAAGACTGGTAAATAGAATCCTGCTATATTAGGGGGAGAAATGTCCTGTAGGAATGCTCAGATCGGGAGCCTGACTGCAGAGGGAGCAGGGAAGGATTTGTTCATATAATCAGAAAAGTACCCTGCTTATGAAGAGGGCTTTTCAGCCCAGGGTCATGTACCGTCATCTGATCCATCAGAGTTGACAGTTAAGGACAGGCTAGAGAAATGGGTCCTCATATGGTCTTCTTCAGTCCACCCCATCAGGGTGGAGGGCTAAAGAAGAGCAGATATCTCTGCTGAAGGTGGACAGATAGACACAACCTGATATGGGCATCAGGGAGATTCCTCTCAGTACCAACATATTTTTAGCTTGAATTCTTCCAATGTCTTAACCAAAACACTCTGGCAGCATTCATTGCCAGCACACTGGGGGCTAGAAGTTTGATCACCTCCATTGTGACTCTCTGACGCACTGCAAGAAAGCACAAGTGACAAGACATGGACTGTGGAGGGGCGACCGTTTCCAGTGTGAAAGTGCCCACCACATTTCCACCTTGCTGTTTCTCCTCTCCCAAAGTCCTTCGTTTCCTGTTTTCTTCAACACAAAGGGGACAAATTTAGACACAAGGGAGTTCAGAAACTCAGGTCTTTGAGCAACAAGGACGTCTTCGGTATGTCGCAGGTGAGGAAAAGGAGGAAGGCCAGGGCTTACTTCCAGGGCTATCTCTGTCCCCTGTGGGCCACACACAGCAAGATTATGGCCCCCACCTCCAAGGCTGTGCTTCCTTCTCAGGTGTGAAGGCATCAGCCTCCTAGTACAAGACCTGCTTTCCTCGGCCATTGTTCACACAGTCTGCTTCCTCTACAGAAGAGCCTGGGCTGCCCTGCCCCCATTTCAGACACCCAGCTGAAGATAGTAATTCCCAGATCCCTTAACCTAGACCGCTAGCTAAAACCCCTGGCGTGTATCAGGTTTAGAAGTCATGGGCAAGGGTTGTATGAAAAGCAGCCCTGTCATAGCTATACAAGGGGATAGGTGGGGTGTACCTCTACCAGTGATCTAGGCAGCCTCAAATCCCCTATCTCTGTAAAAACCCCAAGCACAGGTGGGTAGACACAGACCAGCCAGGTGACTCAAAAACTTGAGGGGAAAGAGGAAATGAGAAAGGTAGAGGTGACTAAATTCAGGGTACAGGGATCCAGCCTCATCAGCTCCCCAGGCACGTAGAAACAGCAGATGCCAACACCATTTTGTGAACCTGAGATGCAGCGTGGCCAGAGGAGCTGGCCCTCTTAAAGCCTGCCTGCCCTAGCCTCATCCTGTTCTGAAGCTGGGGAAGCAGGGAGGGTCTGTCCCTTCGACTCTCTCCTCCTTGTTGAACCTGCTTGGCATTCACTGCCAGCCAGAGGCAGAGAAGAGCCTAGGTGGCCTGTAGTAGCACTCAAGTCTAGGGACCCTGTCACGGGCCCCCGGCCTCCACAGCATTGGCACCTCAATCAGGAGCTGTGATCTTCTGTCACCAAGACTTTTCTTCCTGAAGTCAGTAGCTTCTCTTTGGTCTAAAGGTCCCACTGGACACTTGGCCCAGCCTCTGCTGTTCTCTTGTTTTTCAAATTACAGCTGGAATAACTTCACCTGAAGTCAATTACCTTTAGTCTATTCTTACAGCATCCTGTCTTCTTTTGATGGTGTCACACTGGCACCACTGCTAGAGGAGCAGCCTGCCCTTAATCACCCTGTTCCTCTCTCCCCATAGCTGCGTTGACACCTCTGGGGTGGATGTTCAGAGGCCTGGATGGCTCTGCTGACTCAGGCTCCAGCTCCTAGAGTTCGGAACCCCAGTTAACCCCCACCTGAATCTCCAGGGCCCCTTTATGGCTCGCTCACCTTTTAAAGGTCTCCCTGTGGTGATCATTTTAAACCAGTGGCTCCTCTAAGTTCTTGTTGCTTGGAAATGTACTTAAAATGAGTTACATCTTTGAAGTAAAAGAAAGGTAGGGCTGGACATACACCATGGCCTCTGGATTCATGTGCTGCCCTTTGGGTGGGGATGAACAGTAAATCCAGAGCACGCCTTGCTCTGGATGCAGGTACAGTTCACATGGAGAGTCCAGCTGCCCACTGCACTCCCACCTGATGCTAGTTTTCACTAATGCTTGCAGGAACTGTCTGCCTGCTTTCCAAAGCTGGGGGACCCGACCCAGCTTGCAGCGATGGTCTCAGGGAGGCCATGAGTAGCCCTGAATGGCCAGGTTGGGGGAGCAAGGTGGGGCAGGCAGATGCATCCCCCCCGCCCCCCAGCACCTTCCCCCCAATACTATCCTGTCTCTGTAAGTAGTGACTCAGGCTGTGTCTCATGTCTCTTTCAGCCTCCAGGAGGAGTTCCTGGGACACAGCCATTGCTGCCCAATTCCATGGATCCCACACGACAACAAGGTAGAGAGCAGGCAGGGTGGGGCATGGCGGCAGCATTGGGGCCTCCTCTTTGCTCTCCTAACAGCGCACAACTCACCCATTTTCTCACACAGGTCACCCCAACATGGGAGGATCAATGCAGAGAATGAACCCTCCCCGAGGCATGGGGCCCATGGGGCCTGGCCCACAGGTAAGCAGCTACCTGTCTGTCTGTCCATCTGTCTCCCTGCCATCTGTGTGCACCCGCCTTCTCTCCTTTTTCCATAGTCTGTCAGTCTCCACATTTCTGGCTCTCAGTGGAAAGGAAGGGCTCATTCAGGTCCCCCCCCACCCCCCCATGCTGAGTAGGAATTACACCCCAGGGGGCCGTCTGGGTAGCAGATCCCTCCAGGGTGAATGTTACAAGCTGTGCTGTGGGGGCTTCAGGAATCCAAAGCCACTTCCCTCCCAGAGTGGAACAACCTTAAGGGGGGAATCCAGGACCACCTAGTGACTCAGTGGTGGTTGAGTCAAGTGAGAGGTGATGATGGCCTTGATGAGTCACTTTGACCTCTGGAGACCCCAGGCGCTTTTACCGCCGACCAAGTTTCCAGGAAATGTGGCCGGCCAGCCAGGCTCGCTCCTCGGCTCCCACCGTAACCCGCAGCAGCCTCACTGCTCCCAGGCTCTGCTCCTCTGTGGGGGCTGTATGTCGTCTCTTCCCCCTTTTTGCTGTCAGTGATTGGGGATCTTTGGGTTCCCTCCTCAGCTCCAGTTCCCCTGGGACTGAATCTGTACCCTCCTGCCCCATGTGCTCACTTTTGTAGGGAAACCTACAGACCCGGAAACCAACCAGTCATTCCCAGAATCCCACAGCAAACCAAGCTGCTGCCTTTTCTGTGGTGTTGAACGATCTTAGGGCAGCCCTGTCCTAAGTCCTAAGGGAAGAGAGGCTACGGCAGTCGTGACTTGAGAGGGCTTGTTTTAGTTCTCCTCTAGTTTCCCATAGTTCACAGTTTTCCCCTTCTTGTCATCTTGAGCTGACCACAGAACTGTCCTTGGGCAGCACCCTCTCTCAAGAGTCAGAAGTGGGTCTCTGTCCCCTTGGCATGAGCCATGTGGGATTCACTGCTGGTGAGGAATCGACAGAGGTTTTGGCTTCTCAGGGATCTGGGTGAGATCTTGCTTTCCCCGTGGGGAATCTGAGAGGCTCGGCAGCCACATCTCTAAGATGAATAAGCACAGTGTCCACACATAGGGTGCTGAAAATACTCACTGCTCAGTGTGGTCCCTGGGCCTTGGTGACATACAACTTTAATCCCAGCACTCAGGGGGAGGTGGGGGCAGCTGGAGCTCCTGTGAGTTCCTGGCTGGCCAGCACTACATAGCAAAACTGACTACATAGCGAGTTCTAGGTTAACTGGGAAACAAACAGAACAGAACTTCAAGCCAGTATTCAGGACTTGAGCTGCTTAGGTTTGATTAGGCTTATTTTCCTTCCCTGGCAAAGTCATCAGTAGTTTATTAGGCCTCATAGTAAGGTTGAGTGAGGGGAGAGGCAGAGCTGTTGTCTGGCATGCATATCCCTTGGTTCCATGCCCAGCATCACAAACAATAAAATCGAAGGAAAAAAAAAGAAAGACTAACAGGAGCTGGAACTGTAAGCTCAGTAGGTAAAGTACTTGGCATGTGAGGGGCCTGGCACTTGGGGAGAATCAGAGGTCAAGGTCGTTCTCAACTCCACAGTGAGTTTGAGGCCATACTAGGCTACATGAGAACCTGTCTTAAAACAACAAAAACCTTGCAGAACTAGAGTGAGATGCCAGTAGTTGGAAATGACATTATCAGTGTGAGCACAGAATGCTCCAGAAGTTTAAAGCCTTTCTCCTGGCTCCAGGGTGTCTCACTATATCAATCCAGCACTTATGAAGAGGCAGGGTCCCAAAGCCTGAGATCTTCTGGCCTCTTTCTTGCCACATCAATGAGGAGGGTCTAAGGTGCTTTGACCATATTCCCTGGAACATGTTGGGTAAGGTTCAGTATTCAACCCCAAAACTAAACTGCTCTTGAGCAGCCTGGAATCCCCATACCAACTTATCTCTGAGGCAAGAAGGCCTGGGGCTGATTTAGTACTGGTCCAGGCACAGTGAGTGAGTGGGCTTTAGGATCACCTAAGATATCACAGAGAAGTTTTGGACCCTGTCTTTGTTACTGTTCTATTACCATGAAGGAACATCATGGCCAAAAGCAACTTATAAAGAAACATATTTAGTTGGAGGCTTACTTACACTTTCAGAGGGTTAGTGTATGATAATTGTGGTGGTGAGTTTGGTGGCAGGTAGGCAAACTTGGCACTGGAGCAGTATCTGAGAACTCACATCTCATCTGCAGGTGGCAGACAGAGAGAGACTGGGCCTGGTATGACACACATCCTCAACAAGGTGTGCCTACTCCAACAAGGCCACGCCTCCTAATCCTTCCAAACAGTTCCACCAACTAGGAACCAAACACTCACACATGAGCCTGTGGTGACCCTTCTCTTTCAAAGCACCACAGATCCCAACGCTTCGCAGAGGAGAGGGCAGACCCTCTGTTTGCTCCAGGTACTTTTCCTATTACTTGACTGCTGAGGCTACTGCCCAGGCACAGTAACAGACAAGAGGAAGTCACCTTCAACTTGGTACCTGGAGATGCTGGTCTCTTCTGACTCAACTCTTATTCCTGTTTGCAAAATGGGTTGCCTTGTGAGGCAGGGCACAGAGGTGGCTGTGGACACTCTGTTCCCTTTCTGCGTGACGCACACTCTGTTTTCTGGCTGACGCTGTTAGTAGGGGAGCCAGCCTCTCAGGAAGCGTAAGCACCACTGCATGAGCCGTGTTACACTGGGATCAGACAGAGATAGGGCGTCACTCGGATGAGTTCTTAGTGAGGTGTCAGAATGTATTTGGCCACTGGTCTCTCTAGAACTTTCTGGAAGGGTTTGGGAAACAGCTACAGTGTGGTCTGAAGGCTATCTTATAGGCAGACTGGCACTCTAGTTTTTGACCCTGTATCACCTCCAGAGGCATGAGCAGTCAGTTATCCCCTGTCCTTTTCCTCTAGGGCCTGTGATGGTTTTATTGTGCAGTGAGAGGCAGTGCTTCATGGATGTCAGCATGAGGTCCTGAAGGCCCTATTGTCCACATTCTGGAGAGGGAATGCAGACAAACCTAAATCTTGGTCACATTGGGTAAAGCAGGTTGGAGACCCCTGGAGACCATTGGGCACCAACCAACCCGAGGCTCTAGCCTTAGTGGTTCTGGCTGGGCTAGAATCACACCACCATCCTGGTTGATCTATATTTTCACAAGTTCAGGTAGAGGATATTCTTGATTCTCCAGGGACAGTCCTGTGCCATCTGGAGAAACTGAATCCCCTGGGGCCCCAAGACCTAAAGACCTAAGGCTCAGAGCTTTGGAAAGACCACCTATCCTGTGCAGTGCACCCCAGCTAAGTCAGGGAATGAGGCAGGCACTGGGAGCCACCTGTCGCCAAGCACCCTGGCTTGAGGCAGGATGTGGGGGTCAGGCCTCCTACTACCCAGGAGATTGCATTATAGTTTCAGGTTCCTCTACAGGTGAGTAATGACAGATGGCTCTGTTTGAAGATAAAACTAGAACAGGGCAGGTGACAGGAAGTGTGAGGAAGAGTCCACTTTCCTGTAGACACCAGTCATGTTCCCCTAGTCCAACACAGCTATGGAGCAGGCACCTCTGTTCTCCAGGAGTGAAGAAGAGAGCCTGTGCTCATGTCTTCTGTGTCTCCACAGAACAGTGCCCATGATGGGGAGAGACAGCTCCTGTTCAGTACCCAGTCTCCTCCAGCAGATCCAGAACCTGAGTACTGACCTTCCAGCCCCATAGGGAAAGCTAGTGCTTCTGATTGGAAAACTTGGTCCCAAAACCTGGTTTCAGCTCAGCTTCCATTCCTGTCTTGCTTACTAAGTGACTGTGGTCAAGTGTCTGGCCTTTCTGGGCCTCCAGGTTGGCATCTGTGAGGTGGAAGGTGTGTGGAGTAGCCCTTCCAGCGTTGTATCTGTAGGAGGGAGACTTGCTATGGCTCTATGTTAGCAAGCTGGATAGGGTTGAAAGCCTCTGCCTGTGCCTCACCTCAGGCAGCATGCTGCAAGTCTAGGTAGCCTGCCTCTTTTGACCCACACTTTGTCCTGACCTCCTTCAGCCTTGGAGTGTGACGCTTGCCTCCTGGAGAGAAGGGCATCTAGAAGATCTTTCTCATGAACCAGTTCATGGACCATAATGAACTGGCTTGCTGTGAGGGGCAGAATCGGGTAGAAGCATTCTGGGTCTGCTGCTGTCATCAAGTAACCATGCACCCCTTACTAAGGGGACCTCAGAACCAACACTTTACAGTCGGCATGGGTCCCTGTAAGGCTGAAGGCAAATAGGCTCTTTGTCCCTCTTTTATAGACCAAACAGGGTTGTGACCCTGCAAGCAGAACCTAGCAACAGGTCCTTGTCCCAGCTTAGCACCTAGCTATTCTGCTCCTTCTGTGCCTCATTTTCTAATCTCTAAGGGGTTGCTATGACTGTTAAATATCCATGTACTCATAAAACATGTGGCACAGCTTTATCCTCCATAGGGAGAAGTGTTGTTTGTGTAGTTGCCGGAGTCAACAGCAAGTGGCCAAGCTGAGGTCAGCTGTCTTCTGGCTTCTGCTTACCATCCAGGTTGTCCAATCAGAGCAGGCCCAGGGAGTGAGGCTCTGTGTGAGCTGGCACAGCCTGTCCTCCCTGTAGACCTCACTCCTTGCCAGCCAGCTGGATGTCACTGCATGTATTCTGTCTAGGCAGTCATGTAGACTCCAGATCTCCATGGGTGACCTAGCAGAATAGGGGGTCCCTCAGTAGTGAGGTTTTGGAGACAATTCTTTGTGATGTCACATGTTTTTAGCCCAGTGTTAACCTCTGTGCTTGTTTGACCCAACATTGTCCCTAATTTTCACCTTCTTCCTGCCAGAGGTTTTGGGAAAGATCCAGGGCATATGAGTGAGACTCTGGTCTGCCATTTGCTGTCTGATCTTGTCAGCTGCTCCCTCTTAGACCTACAGCCTCTCCTTTTGTAAAGTGGGACCAGCTTCAGAGGGTCGTTACAGGGACAGGGCAGATGAAGTAAAAGATGACTGTGTGCACAAGAGGCCGCTCACACTGGAGGCCTCGTTGCCATCAGCCTCTCACTGGCCTACTGCTTTCCAGTGCCCACAGGGGCAGTGCCCAGATTTACAGTTGGTGTACTTTGTTCTCTTCCCCCACTGTTCCTGTCAGTCACTGAGCACTCTGGGTTGTAGAGTTGGGGCCATAGCCATGGAGACACTATCCTGTTCTATTTACCCTCAGAGTCCATGTGACTATAGGGAGGCTATTGAGCATTCTGAGGTCAGAGGCATGGTGGGCTGGTTCCCTCTGTTGTCTTCTCCCTCAGTCTAATGTGACTCCAGTCAGCACTGGGCCTGGCAGCAGAGTCAGCCTGTCTAATGCTGAGGCCTGTGGGGAGGAGCAGCTTGCCGACCAGGCATGGGTTAGAGAAAACCATCATGAAGCCCCTGCAAACGCACCGATGCTGTGACTGTCCCTCTGTGCTGGCTTGTTGTCATTGTGATCCCGTCCGTTCTGAAAGAATGTGTGATTTTTTTCTCATCAGGTTGTCGTCACAGACTAACCCTCTCACTTATATTCTGTGTTTGTCTCCCTCCCGGTTCCCCTTCTCCTCCTCATAGACTGACCCTTGGTTATCGTTGCAGAATTACGGCAGCGGCATGAGACCACCACCCAACTCCCTCGGCCCCGCCATGCCTGGGATTAACATGTAAGGCAACTAGGCCCTGGCCAGTGCCTCAGAGCCTGTGGCCTCCCCACCCACTGTTGGGGCCCCAGAAGACTCAATTAGCACTCACTGGTGCCTCTCTGGACCTCAGTTTCCTCATCCTTAGGATGAGAGCTCTACCTCATAGAGTGTCGTGTGCTAGCAACAGTGCTGGCCACACTCATGACCACCAGGCCACTCCTACAAGGGGTGGTTCTTCCCTGCCTGTGATGAGATCACTGAGGCCCAGAGAGGTAGAGTGACTTCCTTAGGCTTGCACAGCTTCAATGGCTGATTCAAAATTTAATCCTTATGCAAATAAGCCCTGATATTTAGTGCTTATAAAAATCAGTGATCTATCTTCCTAGGGAAAAGCAGAAATATGTTTATATAGAATTTTATAAATACATGTTTTACGAATTTCTTCATATAATTTGAAGGAGTGCCTAAGTCTCCTTCCATGGAACTACCCATTGCTACCCCAGAGTCAGATGGCATCTAGGACCTCCTGTACTGATGGCAGCCTGCTCCTGCCCCCGCTGGCTCCACTCTGGAGAGTTTGTAGCCCTACTTTTATTGTCTCCATCTCTCCTTCTCTTAGGGGCCCAGGAGCTGGCAGACCCTGGCCCAATCCCAACAGTGCTAACTCAGTGAGTATACAGGTGTGGAGGGCGCCGGTTTCCAGGAACGAGGTTCTGGGCATTAGGTAAACCCTGTTGTCAGGAGGGAGAAGTACAACAGGACCCACCTGCTGCCTCGAAGAAGAAGGCCCTGTAGGTGGAGCCCATGGGCAGTGTGCTGGGTCCTCAGAGGTGCTCCTGCCCTGAGCTCATAGGTACCAGCTGAGAGCTGGGGCTCCATGTGCATCATGGTTCTGGTTTCTAGCATTGAGGGAAATGATTGATGGGCGTGGTGCAGACAGAAGAAGAGGCGTGGGTGTTGCTCTTTTCCACCCTCCCAATTGGGAGGCCTCCTGGGACCCTACCCTCAGGCTCCACCAAAGACTGGGAGAAAGGAGACCAATCCCCAGGACCATTGAGTGTGGCTTGACTCATGTCTCAGGCCTCTTCTTCTAGAAACTGACCTGGTTACTAATTCACTGTGTCCCCAAGCCTACCATAAATAAGAGTGAGTGTGTCGGAAAGTGGGTTTGGAAGTGACAGGGCATGATGCTTGTCTGTCAGGGAAGGCAGCTCCAATCCATGGCTCCTGAATCTTCTTTCCAGATCCCGTACTCCTCCTCATCACCCGGAACCTACGTGGTAAGTACAGCTATGGATTCTGACTCTCTAGTGCATATGACCAAGTGCCGGGGAGGAGAGCCTCTCGGGGTCTAGAATCTTCCTCATGCAACACGTCTGAGCCCAGGAGCCAAATTGCTATCCGTGTTTAGGTATTTGTACAGGCCTGGGGCACCAGACCTCTCCAGAGTTGACCCAGGAGGGGACTCCTTTTCAGTGACTAGCTACCCAGCAAGCTGCGTGTTCCCATTTACTGTGTCTGGCTTTTGCTGGTTGGTGTTTGTGTGAGCAGATGTGTGCACACACCCGCTGCTGATGCCTCTTGGCTTGAGAGGAAGAGCAGAAGTCCAGCTTCCCTCAGGCTCATATGCTCCAACTCTGAGTGCAAAAGAAGCAGGACTAGGTACCAGGCCAGTCTGGGCACTGGCAGGTAGCATAGAGTTCTCCCCAAGCTTCTTACCACCACAGGTTACTGACAGCTTTTATCTCATCTCAGGGACCCCCTGGTGGTGGCGGCCCTCCAGGAACCCCCATCATGCCTAGTCCTGCAGGTAAGAGGACTTGAGGGGGAAAATAATGTCTATGGGAGTGGGGTGCTGTGTCCGAGAGCTCTGTTGCAGACCCTGGCCTTTCTGGCACTGAGGCCTGGACATGTAAGGCTGTGAGCCCTCACTACCAACAATCCATTGTGTGGCTTCAGCCACGTGACCCTTACATTCCTATACTCTGCTCTGAAAAAAATAAAGTTGAGCCAAGGTCTGAAACAACAAGGTCTCATTGCCCTAGGTGACTTAAAAAGGGTCTTTGGGTCCCTGACAACTGGGGACCAGGATTCTAAAGCACATACACACTCCCCCTAAGGTTCTGGATTCTCGGCTTCTGGTCCTCTGTGTAAGAGATCTTGTTTCCCTGTTTCTTTATCTGGAGAAGGCATGCATGCACATGAGGGCAGGTGCACACATGCACACATACATAGTGTCACAATTATCTGTCTGCTGGCTAAGAATAGCATTGCAGTCAGCTGGAAGGAGTGCAGCATACATCCCCTACCCAGCCCAAAATAGAGGGAGAATTTCTGCTCCTGATAGAACATCATTAGCTGGTTTCCTAAGGAGACTTTGCTGGCTAGGTGGGGAGTGGCTGGAGCCTCCCCTTCCAACTCCCCATAAAGGAAATCTGCTCAGCTGCAGGGGTGGAGCTAGACTGCGGCCACAGCTGGCTCCCACTCCAGCTCCCTCTGCAGCATTGATGAGCAGCATGACCTACATTCAGACTGGGTCATGTTAACCCACTCCTTATGTTAATGCAGCCCCAGCCCCTATGCGGCCCCGGCCCCGGCCCCAGCCCCAGCCCCAGCCCCAGCCCCAGCCCCAGCCCCGGCCCCTCAGCCTAGCAGAGCGGTTCTGGATAACTTGCTGCCTTTTGCTTCCCTGGGTGGAGCTGAGAGGAAACACAGGTTGTATCCTTGTGTCCTTGCTAAGCTTAGGGGACAGATCTGTGTCCCTGTGCTGTGCCTGCCCAGATACCCTGACATTCTCAGGTTTGTGGTTGAATGGTTTTCTCAGTTGAATTTTCTGTGATTAAAAACTTTGTGAATCTTCATTAAATACAAATTAGCCAGAAGATGGTGATACTTAGAAGAAATTTTAGGTGATAAAATGCAAAAGAATGAGTTCACGTGCCATGAGTTTGTTTTAATTAAGAAATGAATTAATCATCTGAACTCCACGGTTTCCACTATTCTACAGATTCAACAAATTCCAGTGACAACATCTACACAATGATTAATCCTGTGCCGCCCGGAGGCAGCCGGTCTAACGTGAGTCTGCTTTCTGCTCATTTACATGCCAGATACCATAACAAATCATAATTAACTTCATCAGCTGAGGGGAAAGCAAGTGTAATTGATTTTAGCCATTTGTTACCAAAGATGAATAAAATAAACCATCAGAAAAGTGATTGCCTCTTGGGCAAGTCAGTCCCCATCTTATCGCTAGTGGGAGGTGGGAGAGGCGGGGCTCACCCTCTGGTCAGGTGTGAGAATGCTGGCCTGGGAAAGCATCAGGCTGCAGGGGGCTTTGGCTTGCTTCTCATTCTTCTGACTGCCTGTGACACCTTGAGTAGTTCCTCTTACCCATCCTTCCTGTTTCCCAGGCAGTAATGCTAAGGGTGAAGCCTGAGGTGCCTTTGGGCGCCTGCCTGACCCATGCCGATGCCCATCTGGTAGCTCCTTTACCTCTGCTCCCAACCATCTTCTCCTCTCAGGTGCCCCGCCGAACTTCCCTATACAGCATCTTGTGCTTCTGTAGTTGAGGAGAGGAGATAGCCTCTGGTTTTGTGGGCCCAGTTCCTGGGGTAAGACAAAAATCACGCCAGATATTAGATCCCCACATGTGGGCTGCCCAGAACTGGTGACGGCGAACGTGTGTTGATGAGGAGTGAGTCCAGGACCTTGTGCACATAGCACATGCCTCCTGTCTGTGCTGCACCCATCGCATTACATACCACATACATCTCACCTCCCAGCAGCCTTCATGGGCCACGTTCTTGGGCCTGCCTCCTTTGCCAGGGCGATGTGTCCTGCGTATGAGGGGCTCACTATGATACAGCCCTCCTGCCCACCTACCCACTTGTTGTCTTTCCCCCTCACTAGGGTTGTCTTTCATCCAAATATTACCACTAAATACTCTGTATCCTGAGATACTTCAGGGCATAAATCCTGTTTTGCAGCAGTGGCTATAGAAGATTAAGAATACCAAACCCATACCAGAGGCCCACTGGGCCAGGCAGAGGCACTTATGTCAGATGGACGTGGTTTAGGTCATTTGCCACCTACAGTCACTGTTGTATTTTCACAGCCATGGATGCTGTTAGGTGTCACTCGGGCTGTGTCACCCTAAGGCCTATGGCCTCAAGACCTCTACCTGCTCCTGCAGTTCACTCTCAAGTTTGCATCAAGATGCTACTGAGTTTACATTTAACTTTATGAATACCGTGACCATGTGTTTAAGGGTCATGAAACTATGAACCATGACAATTCCATGTGACCCAGACAGCACCAGAGTTACCTAAATGACACACAGCTGGCGGACAGTCAAGAACATTACACTAAATCCAGCCAGGTACTCCGGTGGGTAGAGGGGTGGGGGCTCACACCCTCTCCCAGCTGTGTGAGGGCCAGCGCGTCCTTTGGACCGAAAGCTCCTTTTGTTCTCCAAAGTAACACCAGTGTCCACTCGAAAACAGGGCCCAAGACAGTGTGAGTGCAGGCTAGAGTGAGCACTGCTGGCACTCCGTTCCCTGACTGCTCCAGAGCTAAGTTCCAGATAACAGTGGTTACAGTAGAAGTCCTGTGCTCTCTATGTATATCAGTGACAGCTCACATCATTGTAACACAAGATTGTGCACTGAAGGTGCAGCTTAGGGTTAGAGCTTATGCCTCACATCGGGAGACCCTGGTACCACCCAACAAAACAAAAGCAATTCCTGATGGTCTTGTGACTTAAGAACTGGAATTCTGTTGTCTTGATTTCCTAAAGGCCGTTACTGAAGTTGCAGAAAGCAGACTGTTCTCTTACCAAGGCCAAACTCCAGTTTGCTCACTGATGTGCGCGTTCGACAGTTTTAATATCACGCTTGGCAACTTGATCTGAGAGCTCTCACCAGTGGAAGGAAAGCCTCTCACACCCTGTGCCGGGACTTTCACACAAAGGGTGTCTGTGACAACAGCCATCACGGTGAAAGTTTAGGTAACTTGTCAGTTTGCAGAAGAACTTCTTGCAAATTTTACTTCATAGAAACAGAATTCCTCAGATATATACCTGTAAGATGACAGTCGTTGGGGGTGTTGGAGAGATGGCTCAGCCAGAGGACTCAGGTTGAATTCCCATTGCCCTTGTGGCAGCTCACAACTGTCTGTAACTCCAGTTCCAGAGGCTTCGGCACCCTCACACAGACACTCATGCAGGCAAAACACCAATGCATGAAATAAAGATGACAGTCACTGCTGACAGAAAAGGTGGTAAATGTCTCCAAAAACTTAGTAGTTTTGTTGGGAGAGTGGTAACAAATGCCTTTAGTCCTAGTACTCAGGAGTTCTACAAAGTGAGTGCCAGGAAAGCCAAAGCTACACAGAAAAAAATGTCTCGAAAAGCCAAAACCAACCAACGAAACAAACCCTTACAGTTTCTGAGATGAGCTGGTGGTCAGCTGGTTCACACATATAATCCTAGCACTTAGGAGGCAGAGGGGCAAGAAGATTGCCATATGTTCTGGACCAGCCTAGACTACATAGCAGCCAAGGCTGTATAGTAAGTACCATGTCTGAAAACACAAGAAAAGCAAAAGTGTGAGACAAGAGGATCCGTATCTAATCTGGAAATCTGTTGAGGAAGGGCAGGAAAAGGATTTGCAATAAAAAGGAAGGAGTATGCAGCTCAGCTAGCCGCTTGAGCTAACCCTTGTACTACAGAGAGAACGACTCAGAGTTTTAGAAATGAGGCTGTGGAGAACTCGGAAAATGCCATGGCCAAGGCCAGCCAAGCTAAACACCGCTTTCTCAAACATTTTTTTTCTTAAAAACTAACTCACTTGGACTTCAGCTAGGATCTCACAGGTGCCAGTGTCCTCTGTGGTTGAACACCAGTTCTTCGTGAGAAAAGGTTTAATTGAGCAAGACGTGTTCTGAGTGTGTGCACGCGCTGCCATTTGCAAATGACTATCCCAGAGCTTTCAGACATTTCAGAGGTTGGGGAAGGAGGCAGAGGCAGAAGGAAGTTAGACTTGTCAGGACAGGGGCAGTTTTGGAAATATACAAAGCTTCCTGTTTCTATAGTCACTCTGGCTACTACCTGCTGCTGTTAACCAGCCCTCTCAGTTTGTGTACGTAATGGTGATTCTGTATTAGAAAGTTAACCAATAGATTAAAGTAGTAAAGCTAGGACAAGTGGCACCCACAGCAGGTAGATGAGGTGGCCTCCCACCTCCCACCAGTTCACAGAAATGGCTTGAGAACTGGAAGGCGGGCTTCCTGGGCATATGTGCAGTTCCACTTCGATTTTCCAGAATTCATGGGTTTATTTTGTTTGTTTTTTTAAAAGCTGGGCACATACATGTGCCTGTGCTGCCAGCACTGAGGAGGTGGAAGCAGGAGCAACCCAGAGCCCACAGGTCAGCCAGTGTGACCCACTAGACAAGCTCAGTGAGAGAGAGAGAGCCCCTGCTTCATAAACAGGCGAAGAGCAGTGGAGGAGAGGCAGCCCTGACCTCCAGCTTCTCTGTGCAGGTGTGCAATCACCACATATACTAAAAAGTAAAAATTAAATAAAAAATCACCATCGCAAATATTTAAGCCAGGTACATATGGATGCATGCTTGTAGGTATAGCTGCTCGGGAGGCCGAAGTAGGGAGATCACCTGAACTCAGGAGTTCAAGGCCAATCAGGGCAAGCAACACAGAGTCAAGAGTCACCTCAAAAAGACAATGAGAAGGTTAAGCAGAAGATCTATAGAATGAGGAAATATATGTAATAAAAGAATTGACCCAAAATATGTAGAGAACTCTAACAAATCCATAATAAAAAGACAACTCAATTAAAAAATGGGGCAAATATCCGAATAGATGCTTCTCCAGCATTGTGAAGATAGACCATAAACATAAAAGAAGCGTTAGGAAATGCAGTTTAAAACAGAGCAAGGGCCAGGCCATGTTGGCATACACCTTTGATCCCGGCACTTGGCAAGCAGAGGCCAGCCTGGTCTACAGAATGAGTTCCAGGACAGCCAGAGCTACACAGAGAAGCCCTGTCTCAAAACACGGGGGGGGGGGGGAGGCAGGATGGTGGTGATCAAAGCCATGGGCAGTGACTTATTGGGGCTGCAGTAGAGAAAGGAAGCCCTCACCCACTGTTAGTAGGCATGCTGAATGGTGGAGCTACTAAGGAGAGCAGCCTGGCTCTGCTGGGAAGGACAGAGGACTGTGTGAGCCTGCAGTTGCACTTGGGCATACCTGCCAGAAGTGGAAAGACTGGCTGCAGAGCGGAGAGTGGAATCACCTGAGTGTGTGGAGAGCTCTGCCCTGGACTTCCATCCATAAGCAGGCATGTGGGGCAACCTTAGAAATGTGCTAAGAGGGGGCTGGAGAGTTGGCTCAGCGGTTAAGAGCACTGACTGCTCTTCCAAAGGTCCTGAGTTCAATTCCCAGCAACCATATGGTGGCTCACAAGCATCTATAATGAGATCTGGTGCCCTCTCTGGTGTGTCTGAAGACAGCTACAGTGTACTCATATAAATAAAATAAATCTTTAAAAAAAAAGAAATGTGCTAAGAGGTTAACACTAGCCAGTGGAGACCGTGGTGTGCAGTGTCCAGAATAAGCAGATGTGTAGACCTGCAACAGACTCGGACTGCTGAAGGGTGGGGGGATAGAAGGTGAAGAATCAGTGGTTGCCAGCCATGAATGTAATGGATCATGTATGCTGTATGAATGTTTTAAGTTACTAAAACATTATGTGGAAATGTATAACATGTGATTTCAGAATTGCCTGATTTGGAGACAGATGTGTTGGTGTATGTCTTTATCCAGAGCTTGGGAAACAGGCAGGCAGATCTCTGAGTTTTGAGGTAGCCAGAGGTTACATAGGCCCTGTATCTGAAAAACGACCAAAACCCCGGGTTTTCTTTTTGTTGTTGTTGTTTTGTTTTTGTTTTTTTGTTTTTTCGAGACAGGGTTTCTCTGTGTAGCCCTGGCTGTCCTGGAACTCACTCTGTAGACCAGGCTGGTCTCGAACTCAGAAATCCGCCTGCCTCTGCCTCCCGAGTGCTGGGATTAAAGGCGTGCGCCACCGCCCAGCTAAAACCCTGGTTTTTATATGTTGGTCATATCTGTATTAGAATAATGATGTGCATTTGTATATGGGTGTGATGTGTGTCATATGTTAGCAACTGTAAACGGGTTTTTTTGGGTTTTTTTGGGTCTGGGACACCTGTGTCTTAGCATAATAAGATGACCATTCCCCATTTGGGCTAATTAGCATGAAATTTGTGCCTGGGAAAGGTGACAAAGATGTTGAACCTCACTGTCCAGAAAGGCCCTACCCTGCTGCTCTTCAAGCCCCCAGTGCCTATACACCCCGACTCCACCAGTCTGTGTGCTGCCTCCTGGCCTGTGCTCTGTTGCCCACACAGCAGTTGTAGAATGGCTTTAATCTGTTCTTCTGCCAGATTCTATTCATTCGGCTAAGGCTCTGCAGCTTCCTTCTTGCAACCTATTCTGATTTCCCTGCCTGTGTTTGAAGCTGTAGCCATGCCTTGTTTGTGGCTGTGTTTGGAGCTCAACCCCTCTGGCCCCTCTTCTGTTGGGTGGCTGTGACTGAGCTCAGGCCAAGTGCCTAGTGGTCCTCCCCCTGCCATATCATGTCTAGCCCCTCCCGCCCCCTATCCAGACTGCATCACAGACACTGGCTCCAGCCTTACCTCAGGACCCTGAGATGTGGCCTTGGGTGCCTGCCTTCCTGAGGTGGGCTTGGCAGTTGCAGACAGGATAGAGTGGAGTATATTCTTCACCGAGTGGAGTATATTCTTCACCGATACCCCCTGAAACTTAACATGTCTGAGGTATGGCCCCATAACAGGCCCCTGCTCCACTCTCTGCTTCACCAGGAAACTGTGCAGAGCACTTCCCACACAAGTGACAAGTTTGAATCATTTGGTCTGGCCTGTGTAGTTAAGATACTTTTCTGTGCAACAATGGCTGGTGAACCAGACACCTCACCGGGAGTGGATCAAGTCCTGTGAAGAGGCCCAGGAAATTGGCGAGCTGGCTGTATATAGATCCCGGTGGCTTTAGTCTACTTCCTTTCTGTCTGACTTTACTCTTTTGACTGTTACATAGACTCAGGCTCCTCCACTCAGCAGTCAGCCCCGAGGGCCAACCAGTACCCAGTGCCTAAGTCTGCACAGGGAGACTGACCCATCAGTCTGGAGCATCCTGGGTGCACTGCTAAACTGCTGGGCCCTGAGGCCTGAGCCTTTGAAGGTGCTTGGGAAGCAGAAGTAGTGTGCACAGGGCCTGGGTCCACTAACCAAGTCCTGCTTACCCCACAGTTTCCAATGGGTCCTGGCTCAGATGGCCCAATGGGAGGCATGGGTGGCATGGAGCCACACCACATGAATGGATCCTTAGGTAAGCCAGCACCTATACATACTATATTCCACCTGCCCAGGCAGCGGACTCTGCTTCATTTAGCTCCTCAGTCACCTGGGCCTGGGACAGCGTTGGCCTTAACTAGGCATCTAGATAGGTCCCGAGCCAAAGCTGCTGCCTACACAGGATGTGGGGGCTGGGGGTGGGGTGGAAGGTGTCCTCTCTAAACAAATAATGCAACCTCGCATGCACAGACCCAGAGAGGAAAGGATCCTTCTTAGAGGGTGGAGGTCCCCACAGAAGAGTGATCCAGCAACTGGATGGGGCCGGGCATGTTTGTCCACACGTGCTATAGTCATGGAGGAGCGTGGGGCAGGAGGGCCTGCCTAGATAACACACAGTGATACCCTGTTTCAAACTGAAGAGAAAGAACTAAAGGTGTAGTCACTAGAGCATGCACGAGACCTGGTAAGATCCCCAGTTGAAGAAACAGGCTGGGCACACTGGGCATGTCTTCAGTCTGAGCACTCAGGGTATCAAGGTAAGCATGACTGATTCAGGACATGGCTGGGCTACATAGCAAGGTCCTGACTGCAGAAGAGCAAATGGGGCTAAGAGATTGGCTTAGACAGTAATGTGTTTATTTGGCAAGCATGCAGAACTGGGTTTGATTCCCCAGCACCCATGTAAAAGCCAAACACAGCGGCACACACTTACCAGCACTGTGGAGGCAGAAACAGGAGAGCTGTAGTTGAACCAGCAAGTTGAATCCAGGTTCAGTGATAGAACTTGTCTCAAAGGAAGGTAGAGAGCCCCTGACAGTGACCTTTGACCTCCTACCTACCTACCTACCTACCTACCTATCTACCTGCATACATACATGAAAACATGTACCTACATACCCCCTCCCACCCCCCCCCCCCAAATCCACCATGCTGACTCGGTTTCTTCTTCCTTCTTAGGATCAGGTGACATAGATGGACTTCCAAAAGTGAGTGGCACTTGATGTCCCCTCCCTCAGTGTCATCCTGTCTGTTAGGTCAGGTTTTGGCAACATGGACTCATCTGTTCATCTCTTTCCACAGAATTCTCCTAACAACATAAGTGGCATTAGCAATCCTCCAGGCACCCCTCGAGACGACGGCGAGCTAGGAGGGAACTTCCTCCACTCTTTCCAGAACGACAATGTAAGCCTTGCGGCCCCTGACTCCTAATCCTTGGGTCCCAGTGGTTCCCTTAGGCCTGAGGGCTCTATAACGGTGTGTTAGCCCTGCTGTTTTTCCCCTGCAGAGCTCCAGCCATTCATTGTCCTTCCAGGGGGACTGTGTGGAGGCCTCTGGCATTCACAAACAGAAGGCTGAAAGCCCTGGATTGGGTTGGCATGTGGTCTTCTGTGTCCATTCTCATTGATGAAAGCACCTTCTGAGAGCCCCAGACTGTCCCCCAGCCCACAGTACCCTTTGGGACCTTGACTCACTAAATCCAGTTCCCTACTGTCTTGCTTTCCCCAAAGAGCTGACTCCAGAGGGTAAGAACTAGAGGCCATTTGTGCTGCCACAGTTCCTGGCAAGGACTGGAACTCAGCTGGTCCCAGAGGTGCCACTTAGCTCCTGTCTCCTTCACCTGTCGCTATCCATTGTGCCGCCAGGTTGGCTTTGGTCAGCATGATACAGCAAGCCTTCAGCAGGCTTGGGCACATTGGCAAGTCCATGGCCTGTCCTCCCCCCTGATCCTCAACTGTGCTTTCCCCTGCAGTATTCTCCGAGCATGACGATGAGTGTGTGACCCCTCTCCAAGACACCGAGAGCCGGCATGGCAGGCAGAAGATGCCAGGAATTATGCAAGAAGTGAGGTGTCGATACCAGGAGCTGGGGGAGGGCGTCTCCTGCTCCCCTCCATTCCTCCCATCCACTCCCCCACCTTCCCCAGTTTTAGTTTCATGCAATAAAAAGGCCAAACTTTTTATTCTGTAAAACATGAAGGACAAAACTCAAAAATATATTTCAAGTCAACGACCAGAAAATCTCACCTTCTCCCTGCCCAGAAGGATCTTTCTGTACATGACACTTTTTGTTGGGTTTTTTGTTTGTTTGGGATTTTACCATTGCTGGGATTTTAAATTTGTTTTCGGGGGGTTTCTTTTGGGGAATCTTTTTTTTAATGGAAGCTTCTAGCAAGCCCTATGCCCTACCCCAATCAACCTCTTTGCTTTCTTCTTTATAAAAAGGAAAAAAGGAAAAAGAAAAAAAAAAAGGAAAAAGAAAAAAAAGGCCAAAAAAAGGAAGAAAAACCCACAAGCCCTGCTGTCTGTCCCCAAGTCCTACCACCAGAAAAGCTAGTCTAGGTGTGCAATATCACACTGACGTTGTAGCCATCTAAAAATAATAATAATAAACTGGACAGTTTACAATTGGTGGTTTCTTTCAAACGTTGTTTGGGGGAAAGGAACAGAAGTCGACCATTTCCACGTGGGCCTTGGGGTTTGCGCTGGGCAAGGAGATGCAGGTGTCTGCTTTGCTCTGGCTTGACCGGCCAGGGGACCCAGAGCCCACAACCTGCTGTCACCCAACAGAGACCATCGCTGTGACCCAGCGTACACACTGTTCCAGGATGGCTGCCTCTTCTCCAAACCTCTCGTGCCCAGTCACTGGGGCCTTCAGTTCCTCCTGCTGGCTGGGTGTAGCCCATGCTGAGTAGGAGAGGCCCCCACCAACAGGATGACTACAATCTGGGCCATAGAACTGACTTCCATGTTCTGGTCCCAAGCTCCTCATATAGTGCACACTGGCAGGGCGGGCTGAAGTTGTGGCTTTCTTTTTTTTTTTTTTTTCTTTTCCTTTTTTCTCCTGTTTGTCCTTTCAAAGATGGGTGTTGGTTGGAATTGCTCTGTATTTGCTTGGAACTGGATGGACAGACTTCGGCATTGCTGTGGGGGTGGGGGGAGCACCAGCAACCAAACAGATACTGTTTCTGGTCCTGTTTTTATTTTCAAGAACCGATGAACCTGATGGTGGAGCCCCTCCCCTCTGAGGAGGGGTGACTTGGCTGCCCTGGCCTCTCCCCATGGCGACCTTTGTGTCTTGCCCTGGAAGACACTGAGTTCTTTGTACATTTACACCCTCCGTGCCCCACCCACCCTTGTAGTTGGTCTTTGTTTTCTTACCTCCCCCTTCTGACCCATGTATATCATATTATGTGAGATACCATCTGCCTGAAAAAGAGACCTTGTGCGGATTCTTGGGAACATTGTAGCTGTTTCTGTGTTTTTTCTTACCTTGTAGTCTGGTTCTGAATTATGAGAGGAAAAAAAAGTAATTATGATACATTGTAGTTTGTGTACGATATATGTTGATAACGTTTTATTAAAGGGACATCTTTTTTCCGCAGCCCTTCCTGACATACTTGGGGGGACCCGGGTAGGAGCTGATGATACTTATCAGGAAGGAGAGGCTATGCCTGGCACTTGAGTTCAGTGCTGAATACAGTGGCCTTGGGAGGGGCTGGGACGGTGTATGGCAGTCTCACATCAGACCGTGGAGGCCTCAGACTGAGGCAGCTTCAGTTCTCTGGCTTGCGGTCACACTTCAGCTTCCAAGGCTTTGCTTCTACATAGAAAAAGGTCCCAGGAGGCTGCTTCCTCTGGGGGGTAAGGGTAGAGTGCGTTCCTACTGTACCACACCCTGCCTTCTCCCAGAGCCAAATTTGTTAGCCTCCATGCCCAATGTCTGGTTTTGGGGGTGATATGGGAGTCTGCAGATACTAAGTTGGAAGATTGGTTTTCTTTTTCTTTCTTTTTTTTTTTAATCTCACAGGCAGGGATAGAGGTGGGAGCGGCAAGGCTTGGGAGTGGGCAAAAGATTTCAGGAGTGTTCCAGAGTAACCAGTAGCTCAGAGGGGCTGGTTCAAGTACAGTTGAAGTCCTGGGTACTTCTTCCAGGGCCAGGGGGCAGGGGTGGGTGGACGGTGCTTGAGCAAAGTTCTTTCTGCTTTTCTAAGAATCTTAGAACCAGATGGTAGTTCCACAGATTGGAGTCTTGCTTTTCTCGGTACTTGGGACATGACCATGGACAGCTTAGTTCATCTGGACACTGATAGTGTCCTGTGTGGAATGTGAGTAGTGTATGCTCACCGCTTGGTGACTACTATTAACTCATACTTGGAAGGACCATGGGATGGGGTAAGCTGGGAAGCCCTTCTCAGCAGTTTCTGACTTGGGAAAGCATCCTTTTGCACCAGTGGCTGATACAGGTTGTGCATCCACACTGGTGACTGAAGATAAAAGATAGCCATTGCACATTCGTATTTATGCTTCCAGACGAGCTATAGAGGGGGTGCTGTGTGGGAGAGGACATTCCAGCTCTGTCTCAGGTGGCAGGTAACCTGCACTGCGTTCATTCCCCACACCCCACCACTTGGGCAGAGCAGCCCCTGCAAGTTGTTTCCCAGCATTTATGACCACTCAGAACCTGGTTTTTGGAGGAAAGGATTGGTCCTCATTCGCCAGAGTGTTGTCATTACCTTGCCCAGGCCTAACCAAGAGATCAGGGCCAGGCCAGAACACTGCTGTGAGCAGCATGAAACTACCAGAGGATGAGAGGACTGAAGCTTAGACAGAATCAAGGAGTCAGCCTACGGTCTCCCCAGCTGGAGCCCCCCAGGCATCTGACTAAGGGGTAGCTAACCTGGCTGCCCTTTTTTTTTTTGGAAGCTTCAGCCAGAGAACCTGAATCAGGGCTGTCTGTTACCTAAGGACCTGGCCTAGGCCTGTCCTTAGGGCAGCAGAGGGGCTAAGACTCTGCAGACCCCAGGAGTCTGGGCACTTCTAGACTGTTTTGCTGGCCCTGACTCATGAGTGGAGGGGAACCGCCCGATCTCCGGAGATGTGTGGCTCCTAGGCCTTGGCTGTGGGCCAGGCCTTTCAGCCCTGAGCTCACTGAGGGCTTGGAGGTTAGACCAACCAGCCATGTATTGAAAAGATAGTTTAGTCTCTCTTATGATGGGCAAAGACTTCCTTCTGAGGCTCCTTTCTCTTGCAGTCCTGGCCTGGAAGGATGGTGCTACTCCTTGAAGGCCAGGCAGGTGGGAGAGAACTGCTTTTGTGGGTTAAATTGAGTGAGTCAACTAGATAGTGAAGAAAGCCGGTGTGCAGGCCTGTGTTAGTGACCAACCTAAGGAGTTGTTGGCATTTGAATGGTGGCTGGAGAATGGCTTAGGTCATCTAGAGAATAGATGGAGATGGGTCCTCTGGGGTTCCCAGAGATCAGAAAGGGAAACAGGGAAACTGCAAGGAAGGCAGAGGTGGGATCGAGGGACCATGGCAAGGGTCGGAGCTCATGGCATCTGGTGAACCCCTGTAACCTCTTGCCCAGCACTTGATGCTCCATATATGATTTCCCTGGCAGTTTGTCCTAAGCCTTGGATTTCATTGTGTCTTCTTATATTTGTTCCTGGGAACCAAGCCCCCAAAGCCCCACAACAAGAAAGCTCCTCAGCTGTGGCAGCTGTCTGAATTCCCAGGCCCTGTGCTGATGAGTCAGTGTCTGCCTTCTCTACACCAGAGCCTAGTTCCTGGCAGGTGCTCAGTGGGTGTTTGTGCAGGAACACTGAAGGTTGCTGAGTCAGCCCTGTAACAGTCTTAGGACGCCTGTTCCCAGTGCTCAGGCAGGGCCTTAGGTGTGGGGGAAAGGTGGCCTTTGTGAGAGTCTGCTACTGCAGATCCAGAGGAAACTAGTTATTGTCAGTGGCCACTAGGTAGACTAGGAACTCCTGGGGACAGAGACTGTGGCTTCCAGCTTGACTCCCAATCCCAGCACAGTGCCTAGCACATAGTACGTAGTATTAGAATAGTGTGAATGGCTAAGTTGCCAGAGATATAGGGAGCCTCAGGACTCCAGTCCTGACACATTTGGGGGTCCCCACATCCGTCTATCTGGGTTGGAAGCCTATAAATTATGTATATGCTCTAGGGAGAGGCACACTGCTCTCCACAAGCTGAACTCTTGAGAAATGGAGCCTAGATGGGACGGGTGAGATGTGTCCTGATGCAGGTGGCAGCATCCTGAACAGGAAGTGCTGGCCTTGCTCTGCCTGCCCTACTCACAGCCCAGTTCTGTGAACTGAAAAGTGGGGTGGGGCCAGCCTGGGAAGGAGACAGCAGGCTATCCGAGGTACATCATCCCCACCTCCAATCTTTTTAGGGAAGGCCCCTATTGGGAGACCTGTGGCCCAGCAGGCAGAGGCCTCAGCACTGAAGCTACAGGATGGCATCCTTTTAACGCCATAGGGCACTTATCTAAAAGGACACCTAGTGCTTACAGAGGGTGCTCCCCCGTGGGGAGGGGGTGAAAGCCAGCTGGGGAATGGGGTGGTGCATGTGTTTGAGGAGGTCTGGTTCCTAGGACCCAGGGTGGGTGTAGATGGCAAAATGGAAGATACACAAACTAGCACTGAAGTTAGGGTCTCTAACTCTGACATCAGACCTGATTTTGCCTGCATTGCCACTTCTAAAAGGTCTCTGGAGGCTTGGCTACCCACTCACTTGCACTTCCTCTTTTGGCAAAGATGCTCAGTTGTAACTCTACAGGCTGCTGCAACCTTTCCCCAGCTCAGAGCTCACACTGTCTCCAATACTCTGCTGGCTTACCCTACTCTCCCCAGGCTTTTACTCTGTGTCATTGACTCAGAGAGACTGTCACTCCTTGGACCCGCTCTGGCCTGGGAGAGCAATGCTAACATCCTCCTCAGCTGCTAGTGATTCATAAGTATGCCCCTCCTGGGAACTGCCTCCCTCCAGATCTTACCTTCTCCTAGGCAGAGGCCAGTAGCTGATTTGGGTCAAGGTGGTACTATCTTGCCTCAGTGTAGAGGTTTTCTATGTAGGATTGCAAATCCTGTGGCTGCAGGGCCTGTTTTGTCTGCTCAGCATCCACAGCTTTGTATCAGGTCTGGCACATA
Source organism: Uromys caudimaculatus (assembly GCA_028551405.1). NCBI lineage: Eukaryota > Metazoa > Chordata > Mammalia > Rodentia > Muridae > Uromys > Uromys caudimaculatus. The sequence continues at coordinate 99,951,760 of CM052702.1, forward strand.
CTAGACACTTCAGGGAACGGTTGAGAATGGATCAGGTGGCTGCTAACTTGTCATCCAAGACAAGGAACACATACTAGAGTTGACTGTAAGTAAATACATGTCTCCAGAAGTTCCCAGGATGGGGGTGGGAGGTTTGGGTTTCCCATACCCTCAGTATTCATGTGGGCATATTAAAGAGACAGTTTTCAGGTCCTGTGCCTGCTTCAAGGGATTCAACTTGAATATGTGAGCTGAGCCTGTATATCCTTCCAGCCTTCCAAGTAAAATCACAAGGGCTCTGGCAAGAACCACTGAGGACCAGCCTTAGAGAAGTTAGCAGAAAGTGAGCCCCTTCCAGCTAGGGCTTCTAAGAACTCCAAAGCAACCTGAGGGAAGTCTGATTAGATGCAGCCCACCTAATTCAAAGGTGAAAGATTGTGTGCAGAGGCTTTGTGCTCACTCTGCAGAGGACCTGGGGCAGCTGGATCCTGAAGACTGTGAGGAATGGCCTCCTTCCAAGCCAGACATAATGCCCTTGAGACTGAATTGGCCAACCTTTCTCCCTCATCCTTTAAAAAGAAGTATTTACTTATTTTTGAAATAGAGTTAAATGTAGCCCAGGCTGGGCAGGAATCCCCAGCGAAGGCAAAGATGAACCTGAACCTCTGATCTTCCTGAGTATTTGGATTCTAGGTCTATCTCCACTCTTGGCATGAAGGAGCTTTTCAATGGGTTGGGCACATTCAGGTTCGCTATGAGAATATCATTTTGGCCCCAAGTCTATTGCTAAAAGTCCCCTGGGCATCTCATGCCAAGTGACCCTGCACCCCCTCTTCTCTCCGCTCCTACACAGCACTTCTTCCTTCAGACTCAGGCTGCCAGACAGCACCTGTCCTCAGGCTCTGAGCCACAGACACAAGACAAGGCACTTGGGCACAGGGGAATTGGCAGTTGTCACCACATAATGAACTTCCTAGCTCTCCACTAGTAAATTTTGTGGGCCTTTCAGCCTCCTCCTCAGTTTCCCCATCTCTTTGGTATAGAAAAGCTGCACTTTGTGTTCAGTTTGGTTCTCTGTGCTGTGGGCTCTGAGCGCATACAACAAGACCATGCCAGCAGGCAGGAGGTCCACACTCTGGAGCTAGGGGAACATGGACTCCCAGCCCTGGAACACTGGCCCATCCGGAGTCATCATCAGGTCTCGAGCTGCAAGGTCATGGGCTGACTGCTTTCTGAGAGCCTCCACCCCCCAGGCTGGTCATTTCACCCTCTTCACCGGCCATCAAGCCAGTCCCGATAGACTTGGGCTGCCTAGGCTTCCAGCCATTGCTGTCACTGCAGAGGATTACCATGGTGGCCTCAGTCTCAGTCATTTGCCAACTCACCCTCTGTGCTCCCACCAGTGTTGAAAACACTTCCTCTGACTCAGCAATTCGACTGCCAACAATTTACCCGATGGCCACGCTGGCAAAGGCAGATTTGGAGCCGTGAGCAGGGATGCTTGCTGCCACATTTTCTAATAACCAATACCCAGAAACAACCTGTATGGCCATCTGCAGCCAAAACTGCATCTCAGCAAGGTAGGGGTGGACTGTCCCTGCTGGTGTGGCAGGACCCTGAGACTAGGTAAGTATGCAAGGAGGACACTAAGTACACAATTATGTGCTTAAGGCACGTGAGTCTTGACATGGGGGAAAAACTGGATTACCCCTCAAGAAAAGGACTAAGAATTGCTTGGGATGAGTAACTTTTGCACTTTTCTAAATTCCCTCAGTCTTTACCTTCTGTTTTCATCCTGAAAGGCAAGGTAAAACTGGCAACAAGGCGCACTGGACCCGATGCCAGTCACCCACCTCCCTTGGGAAGCCCAAGGTGCCCGGTGTTGAAGGTCTCATGAGATACTCAACTTCTACCTCAACCCTCCATGTTCCACATTCCCAGGCACCTGACATGCCAGGTTCCTCCATCTTTCCTACCTTCCCAAGTCCCGCAGCCCTGCTAAGCCCCACAGTTGGCAGTGAGGTGGAAGAACATGGCTGGAGTGGGACAGACTTGGCCCAGTGCTACTCCTACTTGCAGATGATGTTACCGAGCTACAAGGTCTCTCTGCGCTCTTCCTATAGGAAGCCTGGGTATTCAGAGCCACTGCACCCAAGGCCTCTCCTTCTGTGGGAGTGGCAGTTACCCAACCATCTGTGACAAGTTCAAAGTCCCTGTAGACAGGCTCACCTATGTATGAACAATGTGGCTCTTGGGTTCTGGGGACCCCACTGAAGCCTCAGGTTGATCACAGATGCAGTGAGCAAGTGCCATCTCTTCCATCTGTGCTCCTCACAGGTGCTGGGCCTAAGCTAGTTTCTCCCCAGACACCCACAGTCTGCGTCCCTAGGTGTATACTAGGGAAGCTGACTCAGAGCATCGGCTGTGGGAACATGGGGCTGCTCCTTATGGTCCCTCATGCCTTCCACATACCCATCACTCCGTACTTCTCCTGACTACACACAGTGGCATTTACTGTACAACTACCCTGTTGACCACAAGGCACCATGCCAAGCAGGACTTGATGTTATTTGGAGCCAAGCTGACCCAGGAAACTCATCAACCAAGGCCATCAAGCAGGAAACCAGAACTTCACAATGAATGCTCTCTGAGCCTCTACAGTCACTGAGGAGTGTTTATACAACTCGAATAGCTGAGCAGTTAAGAGTAGTGGCTACTCTTCCAGAGAAGCCAGGTTTAGTTTCCAGCACCCACATGGTAGCTCACAACCAGAACCCCCCTTTTGGCTTTTCTGGGCACTAAGCATCCATTGGTACACAGACATATATACAGACAAAACCCTCATATATTAAAAAGAAAAAAATTCCGTAAGAACTCAGCAAAGGTTTAAAGTACCTGCCATGAGGCAGGCAAACAGGCAAGTCTAAAATCTCCAGAATTAGAAAGTGGGGCAGAGATACGGCTCAGCAGCACAGTGTTCTTCATAAGTTCAAGCCCCTGAACTGAAAGAAACAAAAACCCAAGGAAGGGACAGTGTGTGCCACATGCCTGAAATAACAGTCCTCTAGATGCCAAAGTGAGAAGGGAGCAACATCAAGGCAAGGCTGGCGACAGCACCATCTTGTCTCAAAAACAAAGAAGAAAGGAAAAAAAGAGAGGGAAGGGGGAACACAGAGAAGAGAGGGAGAGAGGGAGGGGGGGACCCAAAACTCTAAAGGAAGTGATATTAGCTTCAGGATTTGGATGAGGAAACTCAGATATCATCTGAGTCCGCATAGCTTGTCCAGGACCTGTACTTTAAGAGGCAAGGAGGCACAAGGTGTGGTCTGCCTACAGCACATACCAATGTCTCACAGACAACCTCACACCAATGCAATACTAAGACTTTATTTCCATAGAGACCGCTAGACCAAGAGAGAGCGGGAAGCTTGCCCAGGCTCCAGCACCACCGTCCCAGGACATGAGCTCTTCAGAGGCAGGAAGGTAAGGTGTCAGGCCCCAAAGTTCTTAGTTCACACAGCACCATGCAAGTACAAAGCTAAAAACTTCCTGAACGTCTCTGGCTGGAAACCAACAGGCCCAACGGGTTCCTGGAACAAACACAGACTGTTAGATTCTGCCACCATTTCATGGCAGCAAAGGAAACGCAGTGCCTGGCGAGTCACTGTCATCTCCCGCATCACCTCTCTGTGAACAAGGGCACCAAGGAGCTGGTGCTACAGATAGGAAGGGTTCCTGGCACCTGTCAGCCATGTCATCTGCTGACACTGCTCTGGCTCCCTAAGTCCCTCACTTCAACCACCAGGAAATGACAAGAACCCCCTATTCTACACTGGTTTGCAGGTTCCTGCTCTCACTGTGTTGAGCTTGTGCTCACTGCTGGAGGCCCAGGAGGGATGCAGATCTGGCTCTTAATCTCAAGAAACTTCCAATCAGGTGTTTTACTGTCAAGAAAATGTGACAGATCTCATTACAGAAGCAATAGGAAGAGGCCAAGGTTTCTGCATGTTTGACTGATTTTCATACATGGATGGCGAGTAGGAAGAAAAAGGAAGGTTTAGACAGAACAGTGCATTCAATAGCACAGGAGTAAGAATGAAGGCAAGAAGGACCAGGGCAAGATTAGAACCCAAGCCCCTGGAGGTAGGACTCAGAAGGAGGAAATAAAACTGCAGAAGTTAAGTGGAGCTCTGACCAAGCATGGAATTCATATTCTAGGAGAAAGACGAGGGGGAGGTGGCACCAACCACTGACTGCTGGAGTGGCTGGCAGCTATATGTGACAAGGAGCTGGGGCCAGAGAAGGGTCCAGACTCCCACAGCATTTCAAGGGGAGAAACACACCATCAGGCTATGGAAGTTCCACTGAACTGATTCAAACTTCAAAGGTCACTCAACTCCACCAAGCACACTGGCCTTGTACAGGCTTAGTGGGTCACACAGCCCACAGCACCATGCTCTGGCCTGTCATCTTCAGAATGCTTCTTGTTACATCTTAGCCTGAGCTGGTTCAGACATCTTCACTGCCACTACCCAGACACCAGGCTGGACTCTCAGCTGAGCCCCAAGTGTGGCAGGAACAGGGTCACAAGCTGACAGGGACTTCAGTGCCTTCTGGGGAAGTTAGCAGTTAACCACAAGGCAGCAATATGATTGTGCTGTAACAGGGCCCACCAAGGCACTGAAGCAGGAGTAGACACAGGAACATTCTCCCGCAGCAGGAACTGGAGAGAAGGGCAGGTGAGTGTTCAGACCTTAGACACCCCTACCAGACCAGGCCCAACAGACAACAGTCGGGGCCCTGTTGTAATCACCAGGCTGGAGGCACCTAGACTTACCACCACCACCTTCTTTTTGATGACTGGGCGACACCAAAAGTGCTGGTAAAGGAGCTGGTCTGAGTCTGTCCATACCAAATTCTTGATGCCCTCACCAGAAGCCAGATCTGTAGTGTTCAACTGCAACACCAGAAACTGGAAGACACGGCCATCAGTGCCCACGCTCTGCACGACTATGGGCTGCTCCAAGGTTTTGGCTGTGTTCTAAGAAAAGTGGACAGATAAACAAACTATGTAGCGGAATAGTGCATACCAGTCAGCCCCACTCTATCCTTTAAAACACCCACTTCCTTCCTTTGTATGGCTTCACCTCAGGGCAGGGAAGACAAAATACAGAGCTCCACAGTCCACATCCCAGCCTCTCCTCACCCAGACAGGCATCTCCTCATGTAGCCTGGTCTTCTCTGCCTCAAGGCCCCCAGAAATCTGCCCTGAAACTCTGCCACAGCTCACTGGCAATTACTGGACAAGCCTTGAAATTCAGGCAGATGAGTTGGGAGGGTAACCATGGGAATCCCTCAAACCTCCACCTTACCTGACAAGAGTGACGTGCTATCAAAGGCTACCCCGGAAGTTTACTATCAGGCCTATCATTCAGTTCTCACTCCATCCAACAGATTCAATATGGTAACCTAATCTGTCTCAAGTCTCAGAGATGGACTGAACATGTCGCTATCAGTCTTGCTCTGGAGGGTCTGGCATCACTGGGTAATTCTGAAAGGCCAACTGCTCTGCCATCATCGGAGTTTCACTTGCTTACTGCCACTTGTAGTGGGCCACACTCCTGGAGGATGTACTCTAGGCATGTCACAGCCAGGGTCTGTACCAATCTCATGGTAACAGTAATGACACAACAGTTACGGGAGCTTACTCCAATGCCCAGGTCCCCTGCCTGACTTTACTCACCACTCTCATAAATAGAGGTATATTCCTGCTTCTCAAAGAAGCTGAGGCTTGGAGAGGTTTGTTCAAGGGCAGCCTGAGGCATGAGCTAAATCAGGTAATCCCATTGTTCCAGTCTGCACGTGTATGCCAGCATACCTGACGGCAGAACCTCTTCCGTTCCGTTTCTTGTCTGAGTAACTCTATGGCCTGCCTTTGTATACTTTGTACCAATCCAGACTGCTACTGGCCTAAGAAGCAGGGTGTTCCTAATGCAAAAATGCTGCTTTGTCCCTCCAGGGTTCACCTGACTTTAGGACTAGCTAATGGAAGTCCCAAGTGTGGGCCCCACCAGGGCTGCTGGTCTTATAAGTACCTGTTCTTAGCTACATGAGAGATAAATAAAAAGTGAAGTACCTGTAAGTGTTAGCTGAGATTCCGTATTGACTCTTATCTCCCTCTACAGATCAATAAAACTGCAGGTAGTACATAAATTTCTCAGCAATTTTACCTTTTACATGGAGGCTCTTCCCATAACTGCTCAACTTCACAGCCCCAGGATTGATTTGTACCTGGAGACGGTGGAGAGGCTGCTTCTCCTATCTAGCAGGGTAGCAATTAGTCAGCATTGGTACATAGGCCCTTCTGGCAACAGCTGGTAGAGACTACACTGGGCCTGTGGGCCTGGGCCATGGTAAGTGGTTGCTTCCTTCCTCTGCCTAAACCGAGGGCAGCACAGCCTTTTGAAGCCATAGGAATCACAGATCAATCATTTCCTACTCGTTAGCTGTGGGATCACGGGTGATTTACCTGATGTTACAGAGTTCAGGAAGTATACAGGAGGAACAGGACTGGAGCTAGCTGACCACCACCCCTCCCACGTTAAGACATAAGAAGTCCACAGGAAGAGCCACAGCTGCCAATCTTTCTGGTTCTGTTTCTTACCATGATGCGGACAGAAACTGGGGGCTCTCACATGCTGGAAAGGTGCCCTACCACTGAACTATATCTCCAGCTCACTCAGGCTCTCAGTTGTGTGATGAGGAACATAAATTAGCCTTCCTGAGACTGTCTCTTCATCTGAAAAGTGAGGCTCACAGCACCTGCCACACAGGGTTGGCAGAACAGATGGTGTGAGTAGTCCTCATGCTTTCGTGTGGGGTTTCCAAACTCAAGCTTGCACAAGCTTCACTGGAGGGCTTCTGAAAGACTGACTGCTGAACCCCACCTCAGAGCCTCTGATTCAGTGGTCTGGGAAGTCCATTAAGCTCCCACGGGAGGCCCTAACGCCCCTCCAGAACTGCAGTTTAAGAACCACTAACATCAATAGTTTGTGAATGTGAGATGTATCAGGTGATCACCACAGGACAGTTAATTCTACTCCCCACTCTTGCAGCCAACCAAACCCAGCCCTGCTAATACCCAGAGCAGGTAGGGTGGATGGAAATCGGAATCCCTCACTCTCAGGAGGGCTTTGGGCCTTCGGTTCTAATTGGGACCTGGGAGAAGAGCAAGAAATGTGTCCTGTTTCCAACCCTGTACCCCAACCAGGCTTTTCCACCATTTTGAGGCAGCTCTCTATGATACCCTCTCAGCCTCCAGTCTATACCAGCTAGGTCTTGGGACTTCCTCTTAATATTAAGGACCACGACCAAGTGGTATCTTGGGTCCCTGAGCTGAGGGTGCTCTGCCTGGGCCATCTGCAAGGCCTCACTTCCTAAGCCTCCTGATAGTGCTGTGTGTTCTAGTTCTGACCCTGCAGAGCACACTGGTATGTGGAGTCCAGGCAACTATAGGCTTCTGAGTAGGGTGCCCCTTGTTCCTGTCCTTTCTCCATGCTTCCTGTTGGAAAATACAGGGCGAAGTGATCTGTTCTGTCATCCTATGGCATACTGGAAAAGAGGAGCTCTAAATGACTTCCAGACAGCCACTGGATCTGGATAGAGCACCAGCCCCATCAGCTCCCAGGAGAGGTCAGCAGGTTGGACAAGTTAAGCAGAAGTGCCTATTCCTGCAATTCCTTAGTTAAAACCAAAGTCAGTCCCCCACGCTATTCTTCCTGAAAGTAGTCTTTACAGCAGGAGGCCAACCCCAGAGAAAGCAGTTCCATGGTCTTCTCCACACACGTACCCCATAGAGGAGCTTGGCTTGAGCTAGGGCATTTGCAAAAGCAAACAGGAGCATCTTAGCCCTTAGCTGTTCTGGAAGAAAGCGCTGTGGCCGTAGATTGGCCTTTTCCAGGAAATACAAGGTGTGGGGATGGGGGTAAGGATAGCCCTCCCGGAATCCTGCAAGAGAACAGACAGGAAGGGTGAGGAGACACAGATTCACTAGTGTGCCACAGAGAAGGAATCACAGGGGACACTAGTTGCACAACCATGCTCACAGATGTAGGGATGGCTACTGAGGAGCTGCGGCAGAAGCCAGAGGTGGCCTGTAAAACCCAGAATGCTTTCAGTGTTACTATTTGGCTCATCCCAGAAGATGCTTATCAACCTGCAGCAGGCACTTCCTGCACATTCTAACGCCATCCTTTCGTGCTCACCCAAGCGCATGTGAAATGTGATACTAAAATACAGGAGCTGTGGCTGCTAAGAAGGCAGAGGCAGCACTCTATTAGGAACAAAGGACTTGCCGCAGACCTCACAACTTCAGACATTACTGAAGTGTTCACTGTCACGTCATGTACCTCTTCTGAGTGGTTATGAATATATCTCTGGTGAGTTGGGAGCTTCTAATAAGTGCGTGGAATCGGTGAACGTGGGTAAGGAAGGAGAAAGCCACTGGGGACATGGGCTCTGAGTCACAGAAAGCAGGGCTAGCTGAGAGCCCAGGCCTTCCTGCACACCTTAGTCCTTAAGGCTGCTCCACTCTGCAGCATGCGTGCACTGAGCTCTAGACGGGAAGCAAGGAAAGTGCAAGTGGAATCTGCTGCTGCCTGTGAGCTCACAATCTAGAGGGAAACCAGACGAGAAGATCAATCACATCCAAACAGAGATGTGGCAAGATCCAGGGTGACTCAGGGACCGTGGGAAGATGAATGAAAAGTCCCTGATTGAGACTGAAGTTCGTCATTTTTGAGAGGAAGTGATTCCTAACATGAAATGATTAAGAGTTAGGAAGCACAGGCTGCCACAAACCCCCAGTACTTTCCCTTAAAAATAAATAAATAGATAAATTACACACACACACCCCGTCCTTTCCTCTGTACTGCCTAAAATCCAAAGCTTTGTTCTGTACCTGTGTCATCTTTCATTTCATAAACATGGCATTCTTGAAGATCGATGGTAGGAGATATGGGATAGAAGGTTTCGAGAACATGACTTCTGGTAGCTTCAACCTCCTCTCTGGAGGCAACGGCGGGCAGGGGATCCTTGGCACTCAGTATGGTACTACTAGTACCTCGGACCTGAAGGAGAAGAGACTCTAAAATAGGGAAAAGAGGATTAGTCTAACTGGGTCTTTTTCCAGCTCTCAGAGTGTGAAGCCTTCACTACTTACAGACCTTCGAGTTCAGTCTGTTATAGGTTCTCTGGATGACTAGCCTGGCCACAGAACACACACATGGCATTGGGACAGTAATTCTGAGCCCTCCAAGAGATGAGGAACTATGATATTCTTTTCTCTGGGTGCTCTTCTGATAAATCCCAAGGTTCCTGACTCCCGGGCATCCTTCATCTTCTATCCGCTCCAAGCCAGGGACCCAAAAATAAGTCAGAATAACCCTTTGCTCTCAAGGATCCCTTTAGGCAGCAAGTGTTGCCATGGAAAGCACAAGCCATATTCAGCCACAGGCCTCTGCAAAGCCCAGAGCGCCTCCTGAAGGAAGCAAATCCTTAAAACTGGGCAGCTGAAGCACCTGGGAGGCAGAGGCAAGAAGATCTCAGTGAGTTCAAGGCCAGTCAGGGCTACACAGTGAGCCTGCTTCAAAACAACCACCACCCAGGGTCTCTGAAGAAGGAGCAGGGTGGGTCTCTCTTACTGGGATCAGCTACCTCTCCATAAGGGGCTGGACTGAGCATGTACGTGTTCAGCAGCAGCCTGTCCTCTGGCCACTAAAAAGTCCAGCTCCATCCTCACTCATGCCATCTGGGCCATGATCAAAGCTGGCTTCAGACACTGCCAAATACCTCACTGTTTCTGGTGAGAATGCTCAGGGCAGGAGCCTGCCAGGCACTGAAAATGAAGACTAGCACGCAAAAGCATGGAGAAAGGAACCAGGGTGAACAGAGCATGGCGCAGGAGAGCAGCAGGCATAGGAGGAGAAGTGCTGTGAGCAGGGGCAGAGGAGATTTTTCAAACCCAGGCAAAGAGCCAAATTATTCTTAACACCGGAGTGAGAAAAGCCAGGCAGATTAGAGAGCCCAGGGTAAGTTGGATTAGCATGTATACTACATGGGAATAAAGGTGGTCAGAGGAAACACGCAGCTAACTAATCACTGAATTGTGGGTATGTGAATATGTGGAAATGTCGCCTGCACTGTTCCCATGGGGAAGCCACATGCCACTACCAGACAAAATGTGTTTGGAAAGACTGTTGTCAGCACCCTGAGTGGCTCTGAGAAGAGTCAAATCTCAGTGAGAAGGTAATTAGGGCTGCTGATAAGATTAGAAATTGGTTTGTTGATGGCCTGTCATTTAACTACATGCAGTCTCCCAAGATATATAAAAAACGAATGTTTCATCTGCAGACAGATAAATTCTGCAGTAATTGCACCTCAAGATTAGTTTCCTAAGGCATTTCCTGTTTCCTCACACAAATGCCTGGACCTCTCCTAACCTTGGGTTTTAGATTCTTCCCACAGATCACTGTAGTGTGGTTTCTAATTCAATTCCCTCCACATCTCTCCTCCAGTGACAGCTCAAAATGGGGCAGTTTAATTAGAGGTAATACTTGACAATGGGCCAACACGTACTCTCCATTAATGAGGTGCACTAAGTTCCTTAGTGGTGCCATTTCCTCTGCCAGGCTGACTCCTTGCCAGAAGTCCATATGCAGAGGGGGAGATGAGAAAACCAGATCAAACCGATATCCCAAGTCCCACATATTCTACTGTGGGTTTCCTTGCTCCCTAATTCTATCAGTTAATCTGGACTGACCCTGCTGTCTGAAACACCAGCAGGCACTGCCAAGCACGAAGCAAGTGCAAAAGCAAACAGGTGGGAAAGCTGGATACCAAAAAGCTCTCCGTGGCAAACTTAGGGATATGGGGCAGGGTCAGCAGAACAGGTGACACAGCTAAAGCTAGGCAGAGGCCGCAGCAGAGGGCCTGGTGTCCCACGACAAGTGACAGTGCTGGGTGACTTGCTTTGTGGAAAGAACCACTCTAGCAGCTAGGTGCACATGGCCGTGGAAGGTGCAGGATGTGAAAAGGAGACCGCTGCAGAGCTGGTGAGGGAGAGATCGGTGTGCTCTGCCACTTCCCCAGCTGCGGCACTTAAACACTCCTAAGCATACTGTGGGGACTCAACCAACACGGTCAGCCGTCACTGGTAGAATAAACTCTTAGAAGCAGGTAAAAACAGAAATGAGAAAGTTGGGCGTGGTGGTGCAGTCTGGAGGATCACAAGTATGAGGCCAGCCTGTGCTAAGTAGTGAGACTCTATCAAAGATGTTTCTGAACCCAAAGAGTATATATAGCAGGAGCAGGATGAGAGAGGTGGGATATGGTGGTGGGGCTGACAGTAGGAGAGAGATTAGACACACAAACAACAAAAAGCCCAGCAAGGCCTTCTGGTATATAGGATGACTAACCTCGATTCCAGGTGGTGGCTAAGGAGCAGTTTTGAGCAGAAGTCCGCCTGGCTAGAGAAGGATGCTTAAGAATCTGGGACTTACACAGCTGTATGAGGCTGTCCACAATGAGTGGGCTTGGAGAAAAAAAAAAAAAAAGATATTTGGAGACTTAAAACAACATGTAACTTCCAACACTCCTCAGTTATCTGGAGGGAACTCACCAGTAAGTCTCTCTTTTGGGGACGTCCTCAGTGGAGTGCCAGAGCCGGGCATGAGAGATGATATCCAGAACACGCTGTTCTTGGTTCTCTATGTGACTTGCTGGATCATCAACAAGACTAAGCACATTCTTGGGGAGGCCCTCTATTAACTTGGTCTTAGTAAGCCAGAGAGCCTGCTTCATACCTTTGGGACAACCAAAAAAAGAGAGAGAGAGAGAGGACAGCTCAGGAAGGGATGTCCATTCCTGCCAGGGAGCACCACAGAGAAAAGGCTGCCTCAAGAGAGGGCTGGTTTTGTTTTTGAGATATCTGAGAAACGAAACTTCCAGGTGGTGAGAGTAGACTATGGGAACGAGCGATTTAAAATGGAAGGAGTTCAAACCATGCTCAAGACAGCTGAGTTCCCTGCTGACTCTCCACAGAGAAATCAAAGCTGTGAGACTAGTTCAGTGGATACCAGCTCTTCAAATAAAACCCCAGCTCTCTGATGTTTTTCTTTTAGCAACCTCAAGCTAAGTTTTATGGTTCTCTAGCACATAACAAAATATATAGTACTTAGAGCTGCCATTTATTGAATGTCACCTCCTGTGTCATGAACTTCCCTATAAGTTAGATGGGATTCTGACATGAAGGGGGAATCTTGGACAGACTGAGTTTGCTTCAAGTTGCCTATCTTTAAGGTGATACAGATAAGAGGAGAACCTGAGCCTGTCTACCATAAAGTCCACAATCTCTCCAGAACCCCAAACTGTTTCTCAGGCCCAGATCTCACAAGGGTTTATTGTGATTTTATAAGACCTCTCTGTACCTTGAGAACGTGTAGGATAGAAGATACATTTTCAGACTAGTTCAATGAGTGCAATCTTAACTTCTGATCTTTTCTCTAAGACAGGGTTTCTCTGTGTAGCCCTGGCTATCCTGGAACTCATTCTGTAGAACAGGCTGGCCTGAACTCACAGAGATCTTCCTGCTTCTGCCTCCTGAGCGCTGGAATTAAAGATATGTACCACTACCTCCTGGCTGCAATCTTAACTTCTAAAACACATCCATCCACTAGGCATCCATTGTCAGGGTCACTCAAAGGGGTCACGTCTGTGAGATCCTTCACAGCACCTTCTAAGTTCACTGAAAATGGCTAATGGCTAGAAAAATCAGCTTGCAGGCATAGAAGTAGGCATTTTAGGAGGCTGGCCTGTGGCTATCGATTTTTCCAAACTTATGACTGATTCTCTTAATTTGGTTCTAAACCCTGTTAGGTCTCTGTATTTCCTAGTTATCCTTTGGAATCTCTGCTCCCACATACTTCAGTTGTTTTTGTTTTTAGGATCTGCCCTATCCTCATCCTGACCTGCTGAGTGGAGGTAGAAGCTTGAAGTATAATAATAAACTCTGGAAAATAATTCCTGACACTACTCTCAAGAAACAGACTTATTTTGAGACATTGCTGTGCCCCCACCCCCCGACAGGGTTTCTCTGTGTAGCCCTGGCTGTCTTGGAATTCATTCACTCCGTAGATCAGGCTGGCCTCCAACTCAGGAAACAGGCTCAAGACATTTTGACCTGTTCTTAAGTAGGTAGACTTTTGGGTGCAAATCCCTCCTTTGAAAACATATCCCAGACCTATTTAACAAAAGACACTGGCCTAGGAAAGTAGCGTTGTAGACCTGCTTCACTATCACCTCTCCATGCATGTAAACAAATCACCTCCCTTCTACACTCATTCTCCATTGCTCCCTCTCACAAACACTGCCCTTGATCCTGACAACTCTTGGAAGACGGATGTCGCTGATTCTACTTCGCAGAGGAAGAAACTTCCCTAGGGTCGGGGTCACTGCTGAGCCGATAACAGGGTCTCCTCCCGTTTGTCCTGCGGCCTCACCCTCAAGGAGTCGGCAACGCTGGTGGAAGATATAGCAGGGCTGCTCCTTGTACAGAGGCTGCTCGTGGATGGGGGCCGCCCGGTGGTATCGTGGGTCATTCCAGCCGCGCTCCCACGGCGGGAAGATCGGCTTCGCCAGCCACGGGACGAAGTGCTTCTTTCCCTCGTAGGTAATGGGCTCCAGACCAGGGATCTCGTACACCCTGTCCAGGGGACGAGGCTCGGGCTTTCGCGTGGAGCGCACACCCCACTCATACGCCCCACGTTTCGGTGCCCCGTAGCCCCCGAGGCCGAGCCTCCCAGGGCCAGCTAGTGCCCGCATAGTGGGCCCGGACGCCAAGGCCATACCGATTCAGTCTCCACAACACCTCTACCTGGAAGCCGCCATCTTTGCCCGTGCAGGGCCTGCTGGGAGCAAAAGGGGAGGGGCGTAATGGCGCGTTTTGCGAATGACAGACATTTCACCCAATCACAATTAAAATATCCTTGCTTTGTCACCGCCCCTCGGGCAGTTCCCATCCTTATAGGTGGAACCTGCAAAGCGCTCTTTGGAGTTTGAGCAGATTTGATCCTAGGTAGGTGAGCGCGGTTGGTGGTGCTTGAGGCTGGAGCGGAGGAATACAGGAGCCTCAAACCTGTACTGCGGTCATTTTTGACCATTAGGCATTTAGAACTTGAGAGGGCCCAGTCTCCTCACTGTAAATCCTCTCCACCCTTCTCACTGTTGCCCACGCTCTCCTGGCTGCGACTTCCCATAGCCTGCGAGTGGCCCAGGCACCTCTACGCCACCTCGGCAGCCGACTGCTGGCACTGCGGCTTGCCCAGCGTCGAGAGCGAGTTACTTTTGCTCTGCTCCTGAGATTTCCAATTCCCGGGGCCGGGGCCGGGAACCGCTCCTTCGTTCTGCATTTGCTTCTGCTTGCTCACTGTGCTCAGAGTGGGTACTGTGCTAAGCATCGGGTGGGCGTGTAGAGCATAGGTTGAGGGACCACGAGTGAGTACATGAGTGAACTACATGAATGGTGGCAACACACACATGCTTCCTGTCCATATCCTTAGGGCTTTTCTCTTGATTGACCACTGTCAAAGTTGCTATTCAATTTTGTTTTGTTTAGTGACTGTCCAGTGAACTCTCCCCGGCTTCTAGAGCAGTTGCGTGACACCCAGTTTATGTTTAACAAATGAATAAATACATACTAGAACAAATAAGGTGCTTGGTAATGACAATCGAGACACTTGGGAAGGTCTCTCTGAGAGGAGATGACCTTTCAGCCAAGGTCTGAAAAGTAAGGATAGGCATCCAGGCTGAGGCTACAACAGGGATTGTGCCCCCCAGATGGGAAAGAACCACGTCTTAAAAATTGTGATTGAAGCTGGGCAGTGATGGCTCACCCCTTTAATCCCAGCGCTTGGGAGGCAGAGGCAGGCGGATTTCTGAGTTCGAGGCCAGCCTGGTCTACAGAGTGAGTTCCAGAACAGCCAGGGCTACACAGAGAAACCCTGTCTCGGAAAACCAAGAACAAAACAAAGCATTTTCATTTATCTTATTTTAATACACCCCCCCCTCCAAACCAAAGAGTAATTAGCTTAAAGAGAGACACCATTCACTCATGTATCTGATGCACAGCTGTAAAGATGGATTGATTGGGTGAATGTAACACCATGCTAGGTCATAACAAGGACAGGGACTGTGTCCTGTGCCTTCTATTGCCTTCCAGCACCTAATCCTGGGGACCTAGCTCCCAGAACATAGAGTGAGCACTCACCAGTCAGTGGGAGTTTCCCATATGCCAGGCGTTTGGCAGAATACAGAAAGAGTAAGACACCAACTGCATTCTCACCGGTTCTCCAGCCTCAGAAACACACTGAAGTCAAAGAGCTTCTTGCACAGTAGAAAAGGTCTTCTGAATCCAACTCCCCTTCTCTGCTAAGATTTCTTACACTCTCTCTCTCTCTCTCTCTCTCTCTCTCTCTCTCTCTCACACACACACACACACACACACACACACACACACACACACAGAGTAATTGTAAGTAGTAAGTATGCCTCATAAGATCCTCTGGTTAAGCCATCCCTATCCCTATAGCCTGGTGGGCCTTGGGGAGAGTGTTTGAGAGAGAGAACAGAGTATAACCCCCATGTTTTCCTTCTCCCAGGCTGACAGCAAAGAGGAGCCTGGCCTATTCATTTGTCCCCACCCCCACCCCATATTGCTGAAGCCCCACTGACAATGGCTGAGAGGGAGTTTGTTGATGCTGAGGCTTGGCTGCAGTTGAAGCCTGTGGAGCCCTTGTCCTCCCAGTGCTGCGGCAGCGGCTGCTCGCCCTGTGTGTTTGACCTCTACTACCGAGACCTGGAAAGATGGGAAACAGCCCGAGCCAGAAATGACAGGAGCCTGCTAAGTGGGAAGCAGCCACCTGAGAGCCAGGTGAGGAGTCCAGAGTGGCAATATCTATCTGGCCCTGCCCTGCCCCGCCCCGCCCCACCCTGCTATGAGAAGCCTTCCTTGACTAGACAGTGGACAGAAAGAAGTCCTTATAATGGAAGCAGATAGATCCAAGGAGCAAGGTCCAGATCTAAATCAACCTATTAGCTATGTAGATATAGTCTAAGTCCCTTAACCTCGTGGTGCCTTTATTTCCCCATCTATAAAATGGACCAAGTTATTTGTAATGTTTAATATCGAACCTAGTAATTATTTCACCCAACAGATATCCATTGAATACCTGTTATGCCCCAGGCCCTATAAGCCACTGAGGATTTGTGAGTGAGCAAGGCATAGTCCTTGCCCTCAAAAAAGCAAACTAACTTGGTATTATACAGACAGGTAAATAAGGGGTGTTGCCGTTACTCTGGAGCTTAATGACTTTCTCTTCCCTTTCTAACTCCCTCGTTCATTTCACAGTAGTTATGTGTTCAGTATATAGTGGCTCTGTAATCACCTGTGATAACAGAAAATTAAGCCATATCACAAAATTTGGTAAGTCTTACAAAACAGCTCTTTTTTTTCTCTTTGAATTTTCAAGATAGTATTTCTCAGTGTAGCTCTGGCTATCCTGGAACTTCCCTCTGTAGATCAGGCTGGCCTCAAACTCAGAAATCCACCTGCCTCTGCCTTCTGAGTGCTGGGATCAAAGGCATGTGCCATCACCACCTGGCCTAAACAGCATATTTCAATCTAATAGTTTCATCTCATAAATTGTAATGAAGTAATAATAATATACTAATTTCTCTAGTAATTTCCACTTTTGAAATGTGTATACAAAACTGGATGTGGTGGCAGGAGAATCAAGGATTCAAAGACAACCTTGGCCAACTGGGAGTCAGGTCAGTCTGAGCTACGTGAGACCCTGAGAACAGGCAAGCTCAGCAGTCATGGTTTTCAGAGAAGGCTTCCCGCAGAAGATACAGGGAGGATTTGGGATACTAGGGGCAATAAGCATGAATCTGAGTCCCTGCTCATGGTTGACTTCGCTGTTAGATTTGGGCTAGGAACTACTCAGGCCATGCTCACCTGCCTCAGCCTTTCTCTGTCTAACTTCACAGCTTCTGTGATGTCTGTCACAGATGTCAGACAGGCACCGTACTGTGACTGTACGTGACTGTAATTCTAGCTTCCCCAAAAGAACTTTACCGAGTATCCTAATCAGGGCTACATATTATGGACGCAGGTTAACTGAAGGGCTGAACCTTTCCCCCTTCTGTCTCCTGGGAGTCAGACAACCTGACTGCCAGTGTGTATTATGGGCTGGCTACTCATCAGCTACATGCCCTGGGACCTCCCTTTTCTCTCCGAAGCCTGTAAGAGGAACCCCCACTTAGCTTCATGAGCCTGAACTTTCTTTGGAACTCCGGCCATATTATCTGTCTCTGGTGTTAATAAATCTGTTCCCAGAAAGACAGTCTACCCCAGCATTCCTCCTGAAATCCAAAACCTAAGACTTTTCAGGCCTCAGTTTCCCTGTATGTGATACAAGGATGTTAGATTGGACCATCTCTAAGCCTCCATCAGTTTTTCAACTCTCTAGATCTGGAACTTAATAGCTCTGAAGGATGAGCAGGTATTTTGTATAGAGGATACAATATGAAGAATAAAGACCCTGAGGTCGGTGGGCAGTGACAGGTGGCCTTGGGAGGAGGAATGAAAGTCTAAGGTCTATTCTGTGGCAAATAAAATGAAGCTTGTAGTTGTCCCCTGCTCCCTTGTGTGTTGGCTAAGGAGCCTGTGCTTGGTCCTATAGTTGTGGGGAGCTACAGAAAGCTTACAAGGAGAGTAAACTCCATGTACTATGCTGTAGATCAAGAGGAATCAAGGGCCACCTCTGTCACATCAGGAGATGGCTCTCATGGAAGTCAGGGAAAGTAGCAAGGATGTGTGTCCCTTGGGTCTGACCTCTAGAGGTCAAATCTTTTCCTTTTATAGGGCTGTTGTACCAAGCTGAGTCCAGAGACTTTCCTGGCCTTCCACATCAGCACCATGGAGAAGGTCACCAAGGACACCTATCTTGTCCGGTTTACACTGCCTGGGAACAGTCGGCTTGGCCTGCTTCCTGGGCAGCATCTCATCCTACGGTACATTCAGGTAGTGGGAGGACCAGTGTCTGCTGCCCTGCTTGGCCACTGACCAGCTGAGTAGCTGGGGGGGCCTGCTTGGCCTTTCTTAAACCCTTGTTTGCCTGCTTCAGGATGGACACAGCAGCATAAGACTCAGGGTCCTTGGTGTGGCACTCAGTAATGTCTTTGTGATGTATAATAAGACCAGTCCTTTGATAGCACTTTCTAGCCAAGACATAGTTCTGTCTACTCACGTTCATAAACTCATTTAACCTTCACAAAATCCCCAGAGGACACTAAAGTCGGATTGTTTCAGGAACTTGCTCAAAGTCACACAGGAAGTATTGGATCGGGATTTGAAAGCAAGCAGTATATCTCTGGAGCCAATGTAAATAACATCTGATGATAGAGAGGACACTAAGAGTAAAGAACTTGACCATCTAAAAGGTAGAGGCAAGAGAATTAGAAGTCTAGGATCAGCCTTAGCTACATCTCAAGTAGACAGCCTGGCTGCTGAACTACATTAGTGTCCTTCCCTCTGAGAAGAGTCCTCTGAGCTTCCTTCTGGCCTGGGCATCCCTAGCCTGAACCTGGGAGAGCATCTTTCATGCAGACAGTTATGGGTATGTGAGGCTCTACAGAGAGATCAGTCACACAGACATAGATATCATCACACACCCAGACAGCATTCAGGAATATATTCATGTGTGGGAAGAAAAATGGGCATAGAGCTGAACCCCCAAAATGCTGGAGTTTATGGGGTTGGCAAGAAAAGAGGAAACCAACAAAAAAAACCACAACAAAACAAAAAACAAAACCCACAAGGCATGGCCCAAAGACAAGGCAAGAGGGGACTAAAAAGAGCTTACTGTTGGTCAGACTGGCCACTTGCCTCCAGGTGCTCTGGCCTAGCTCGCAATCCTTGATGTTCACCATTCCAGCTGTCAGAAGAAGCTACAATGCAGGTTATAATGCTCTGCAGCTCTCCATCCATAAATTGGAGTGGCCAGGACACCCTACTTCTGGACTGACTCTCCTTTATCCTCCCTATCACCCAGTGACATTCCTAATACAAGTGACTGTGTCACTCAGTAAGACATATTTTGGTGCTTCCATAACGACATTCTAATACATGGTTGCACAACCTCCTTTCCCACCAGGTCCTCCTTCCCTCCACATGTGCCCCTGGCTGCCTCAACATCCAACTACACGTTCCAAATTTGCCTGCATTGTCCAGCCTGGGCTGTTCCCTCTGCCTGGAGTTCCCTCTGCTAGTTATTTCCCTCCCCGGCCTCACCTCTCCTTGGCCTGCTCATGCTTCAGTACCTGACTCCAGCAGATTTCGGAGTTCACAGATGAGCACACTCACCCCCTCTGAGACACGGCAGGCTTTACCTGCTGCAGTAAGTGGTGTCATGCTCTCCTCTCCTGAGCCATGTTTGTTCTCACAGTGTCTGCATATATTTCATAAGCATTTCTTACATTCTGTCTGGTGCCCCTGCAATTGATGCATTTGACAAGGCCTTTCAGTCTTTGTAGACACCAGAGGTGAATTTTGTGCAAACAATAAAGCCAGAGAAAGGAGTTCTTAGGGTGCCTGGGAGGCTGTCAGGATTTTTGTTGTTTTGTTTGGGTGTGGGGTTTTGAGTTTGTTTTTTATTTTGGCTTGTCTAGTTTTACATGGTCATTATGTACTTCAGGTCAGCTTCAAACTCATGTTTTTTTCTACCTCAGCCTCCCAAGTGCTAGGACTACAGGGTGCACCACCATACTTAACTTCCTGAGATACTTTGGGGAGCAAAACTCAACTTGGATTTCGAGCCATGACCAGATGCCAGATGCACAAGGGTTTTCCTTCTCTAAACACTGCATTCTGCATTTAAAACAAGATGTTATTTATTTATTTATATTTTATGTGTATGCATGTATGTTCACTGTGTGTGCAGTGTCCAGGGAGGTCAGAAGAAGGTATCAGATCCCCTAAAACTAGAATTACAGGCAGTTGTGAGCCACCCAGTATGGGTGCTGAGAATCAAACCAAGGTCCTCTGCAAGAGCAGTGAGTGCTCTTAAGCTCTGAGTCATTTCTCCAGTCCTGGGTTGTTACTTTAAATGAAATTATGTATATAATATGCCTGATACACAGTAGGCCTTCATACCTCATAGCTATTATCAGGACTCAAGATTGCTCTCCTGACCCCATTGTTGGTAACATTGTAAAAACAATCAACACATTGGCAGGGCTTTGGCCTCAGGCTGTTAGAGGACTCTTCCAGTTCTCATGCTTGCTGGTCCATGGTAATGTTCCATAAGCTGTTAGCAGCTGGTTTTATCTGTATTGTTTTGTAGTGGAGAAGGAAGCCACAGTAATGTCCCACAAACTGCTCACAGCATCAGTGTACTTTTTGATGTACTATTCTGTCTAATTCCAGTGAAGTCACACAGCCAGGACCTAAATGGTTACCCCTAAGTTACAGGAGGAGCTTCTGAGAGATTAAGTAATGTGCACAGGTCTCACAAATAGCGTGGGTAGTGGTAAGCTCACTGTTCTTCCTTCTGCTGTTCCTTACCTGACTCTTGGTGAGGACTTCTGGGAATGACTGGAACCTACCCTTCATGTCCATTAACCTGGCAGGGGAGGTGCCTGATAGAAGCTTGTTAAATGGCTGACTACCTAACTTTCTGAGCATTTCTCCTTTCCAGAGGTGTAGTAGATGGCTTAGAAATTCAGAGAGCCTACACTCCCATCAGCCCTGTCACTGCAGAAGGATACTTTGACGTTTTAATCAAGGTGAGTCGATTCTTGTTGAAGATTCTGTAAGGTGCTATGGCCTCGTATCTCCCTCTCTGACTTGCTTGGGGTGGAGGGGTTCCCATCTATTAGTGGGCATGAGAATGGGCTGACTTGAAGGAGCAATAGTTTATGAGAGGGTCTCTTCCGTCTCCTTTTCTAAGGAGGATGCTTCTGTGCCCAGAGGGCATGTTGGGAGATTTTAGGAAATCCTATACCTTATCACCTTTTATGTACTGGTGGATGGAGAGTACTGAGCTGAGAAGTGGGGAGGAAGTCCCTGAACCTTGTGTGCTGGCACAGGGGTCCAGCCTGACCTGGAGGGACCCAGGACAAGTGATCAGATCAATACAGTGATGCTAGTCATGAGAATAGAGACCCAGCCCAACACAGAGCAGCTGTAAACAAGGAGCTCAGGCCCAGCTTCCTGGTAGATGCTATGTGTTTGAGGGCTGAGTAACAGGAGAAGTATGGGGAGAAGGCTCTGAGACCTGGGAGCAGCATAGTAGAAGAGGCATGAAATGGGAAAGGCATTCATCCTGGCACAGAAGGGGGCAGAATGCCAGAGAAAACTGGGCATGGAGATGCTGCAGACAGAACCACCCTGACATCCTCTCTTTGAGAGGTTGGCCTTGAAAGGGGAGTGTGAATTGATGGTGGCAACGAATGAGTGACATTCTAGGCTGAGAGTACTAATAGCCAGGCTTCAGAAAGGGTGACAGGAAATCAGCCTTCTGGGAACTGTGTTCAGTCCAAGTGGTGGAGAAGAGGGTGCCTGTGGGGCAGCCGGGCCCCTGGAAGAGTTGTCAGGGGTGAGTGGAGTGGGTTGGATACAGAATGCCCTGGAGACCCGAGATCTGAGCAGTAAATGATAGTCACGGAGGCCCAGCACAAAGAAACTAAAGAGATTGTTTTCCATGGACCACTGACCTGCTGACATTTGACTTCCAGCAAGTGAAGCTTTGTGTGCCCCAGCCTGCTGTAGTTCTGCTAGGCATGGCCAGCCTTTTGCCACCACACCATGCTGTCATCTACAAAGCTCATGCTCTAGAACAATTGAATTGACAAACAAAACCCCCAACAAAAATACTAATAATGATTTAAAATAAGTTTCATTTTTGTGTCAGACCACTTTCATAGCTATCCTTAGATGCCTGTGGCCACAGGTCTGACATGCCTGCAAGTGAGACCATTTCCCTCATGCAGTCCTAAGGAGCATCAATATTGAAGATAATCTCTGACATCCAAGCCTCCTTACAAGCTGTGTCATTATCTCGTTCACTGGTCAGCAGGCTGAAGCCCAGAGGACCCGAGGTGGGAGGTGGAGGAAGGCGTGATGTGGGTGAGCAAGCCCCTGATTCTGAGGCCTAGAGCCGACTTGGGCTTCTGCTTTCTTGCCTGCCTGCAAGCCAGAATGTTTATTCCGTCCCACATAAGCCTGGACGAGCTCCCTTCTGCACGCTACTGTTTGTCTGGGAGATTCCACAAATCCTCTCCAAATGGCCTACTTCCCTGTGCTGCTTGTCTAGGGCGCTTCTGCTGAGAGGATAAGCCTGGAGACAGCTCTCCAGAGCAGCTGGATCCCTCCCAGCTGCAAGGCTGATTTTCTCCTTCAGAGCAGTATCTCATTATCCCTAAGCCACTGACTGGAAAGAGCTGGAAATGTCTTTGCAAATTGGGAAGGCAGTGGGAATTTGTGGGTTGACTTTCCCATGAGGAAACTAAGAAGGGCTCTGTTTTCAGGCACCTGCGAGTCACTGGTTACACTGCTTGTAACTGTTGTCATTTCAACTCACGACCTCAAAAAACCATATTATCCCCACTTTACCAATGAAGAAACTGGAGCTTAAAGGCCTCTTGGGTAATAGGACCAAAGCTGTCTTAGTTTTTCTTGAGCATTTGCTCCAAACCAGGCCCTCTGTGGCAGAAGAATCTTTTCTTTGGTGCTGTCTAGGGCCACTAGGGCCATAGCTAGGGTTTTGTTTGTTTTGTTTTGTTTTGTGTTTATGGACAGTGGCGAGCTACCATGTAGGTGCTAGGAATTGAACTCAGGTCCTCTGGAGGAGGAACCAGTGCTCTTAACAGCTGAACCACTTCTCTAGTCTCCATAGCTGGAGGTTTTACTTTCCCCAAGTTGAGCCCAGATACCAAAATGTGCCCCCTCCCTCCAGCTTCCAGTAAAACCTCTCCCTCCCACTCGTCTCCCAGGTGAGCTAGGACACCCTGTGCCTCATGCAGACAGTGCTGGAGGTAGTCGTGGGTGCTCAAAGGCAGGCCTGACACCAAAATCCAGTCTGTCCTTCAAGCTTTGGGCCACCCTAACCACCCTTCTAGTTTTGTGTCTAAGCATTCCCCTGATTCTACCCCATGGCCATCGGTTCTTCCCAAGAGACCTGGGCTCTTGGCCCTTGCCCGTGCTGACCCGAATCCTAAGAGTTTTTGCGCGTCTCCCCACCCTGGGAATCCAGGTTTGCCCAAACTTAAGTTTCCACCTCCAAGAAGCCATCCTTATTTCACTCCATGGGCTCATGGTTTCTCCTCATGGAGTGTGAAGCTGTCTCTACTGTGTTCATGTCTGAGGTGTGTATTCATCCCTCCTATACTTTGAGCCCTTCAGAAGAGTCCTGACTGCATAAATTGATTAGAATATTTATTGCTGAATGTTCATGGTTCAGGCACTGGATGTCTTCACAATGTTTCAGGCCCAACTGTATGTCCTGCTATCCCAGCATGGTACAGGTAGACAGTGTAGACAGTGTAGGCAGTGTAGACAGGGTAGGCAGTGTAGGCAACTCACCTACTAAGTAGTCATCCTACCAGGAAGTGGTGTAGTTGGACACTGAAAACTGAGTCCAGTGTTCAAATCTACTTAGCTTTAGCCTGCTTAGAATTGCAGAATTACAAGTTTATTGCTGACATTTCAGAAGTGGGAGGGTTTTCAGTAAAAATATGGATCTCCTCTATCTCTTGGAAGACTCCTGAGATCTGGCAATGTATGCCCCACAAACTACAGGCTAGCACCTGAGAAATAGCTTCCCTGTTAGAAGGAGCATCCCTTGGTAGACAGACCACTGCCTTTCTGACACTGCATGCCAGTTGCCTTTGGTCACTACCTAGTTCTTTGTTGGGCTACACTCCATGCATGGCCCCCTTGGGCATTTCGATGTGCGACCTCTCTGAAGGTTGGTAGGTCCACTGGAATCTCATCTCAGCCTCACCATCCACCCTGTGTGGCTATATGCCAGTGTAGATGATAGCTCCAGCAAGTAGGGTGCAGAGGAAGGCAAAGTGAGACTCCCTCAGGAGGCACTGAGCATGCAGAAGGAGTTGCAAGTGTTAGTTAGGGAGGTTTGTGTGGTGGTGCATGCCTATCCACTGACTGTTCCCTGTGTTTGCCTCAAGTGCTACCAGACTGGGCTGATGTCCCGGTATGTGGAGTCCTGGAGAACAGGAGACACAGCTTTCTGGCGAGGGCCTTTCGGAAGCTTCTTATATGAACCAAAGAAGGTCAGTGCCAGCACCTTCAGTCCTGAGGAACTTCCCCAAGTCACTGTGCTGTTCTTCCAGCACTTAAACCCAACCCCCAGAGTGACGTGAGGCTTAGACCAGGGAAGAGGTAGATTGGCCCTAATAAACACGCTGTCCACTTTACTCCAAAACTGCTGATGGCTGCCTGTGCCTCAGAAATCAGGCTTGAGGACCTGAGAGTTCAGGACCCTGATGCCCTCTGACTCTTGGATGCTGTTCCAATTGCACCTTCTCCTCAGGAAGCTGAGTGCAGCCCACACTCACTCGTAGACTGCAAGGCTCTGGCCTCATCTCCACGGCAGGTTTGTGTCTTTGTCCACCTCTCCCAGAAAGAACTGGTCGCTTCTCATCAGCTGCCTCACGCCTGGGAAGAAGTTCCGTCCTATGTATCATGAGTCTTGAGAATCCTTTGACCCAGTAATTCCATTTCTGGAAGTCTATTACAGAGAAAAAAAAAAAAACAACCAAACCAAAACAGAACAAAACAAAACCCAAATGCTGCTTCTTGTGCATGTGTTAGTGGCGTTTTTATTTATAATAACAAAAGACTAGAGGCAACTGAGTACCCAACAAAGAGAACAGTTAAGTACACTGGGTTACAGGTACTTGATAGAACATTCTCCTAGATTTTAAAATTATGTTTTTAATGATGCTCTGTGCTTACAAGAGCAAGTGACAAGTGCGAAGTACAAGGCAGTATACACCCAGTAGGGAAACTAACTTAAGGTGCACAGAAAAAATATGAAAGGTATAAAATATTAGCAGGTTTGGGGAGGGCTTATGGGCAATTTTCATTTTCTCCATTATGCTTTTCAAATTATCTGGAATAAACACCTCTATTACCTTTATAATTAGGAAAACAAAGCCCAAACCAAAACAAGCAGAAAGGATGAATCATGCTTGCTTTGCCATTCTTTTTACTTAATTTAAAAATAGCTTTTATTGTATTTTCCCCTTATTATAAATGCAAAACATGTTCACTAACAAAAAAAAAAATCATCAGAGACAGACAAAAGAAAGAAACCCAAATGCACCTGGAAGCCATCTCCCCAGGATACAGCCTCACTTCCAAACCCTCTCCCACACATGGGCATATGTGCAAACACGCACACGCACACGCATACGCACATGCACACACGCTTACATGAAGGTCATCAGGACTGAGATGTAGCTTAGGATAGAACACCTTCCTAGCACTTGTGGGGCCCTGGGCCCCCATCTTATACATACAGGTATGTATGCTATCACTCTCCTTGCTCCGCTCTGCATCGGTGCCCCCCTGTTCTGTGTCCCCGCCCTTAAGAACAGGGTGTGGATGTTGTTTCTTTTCCTGGCTTGGAGCAGATGATCTTCTGACCATTTGTCCCATGAGGGAGCCTCCCAGTGCCTGTGACTTGCGGACATCAGAGCCTTTTGTTTCTCACATAGATCCAGCAGCAAGGGCCAGGATGGTGCCTCCCACATTCAGATGGCCACCAAAGCTTTGCCAGGGCCTGCTTTGCTCCTGGAGAAGGCTCAGGATCCCACCCTCTTTCCAGTCCTGCTCTGTAGTTGTCTGCTACACACAGATGTTAAATCAACCATACTAAAGTCTGTCTCTGCCTTCATGCCACAGGCAGATCCTAGCGTCTGTCCAGGAGGAGACAGGTAGTATTTGTCAGTGTATGAGGGAGGCACAGGCACTGGGGGACAGGAAATGAAGAGCCCCCCTCCCCAGCCCAACCCAGCTCAGGGAAGGCATAACACAACCTGAGCAAGATGAGAGAAAAGGAGGGGTGAGACAGAGCAAAGGCCTGGAGGCTGCAGGGACCACTGTTGCAGAACAAGGTGACCCAGCCCAGGACCTCAGGCTTAATAAGGGGAGAAGTGAAATGGATTAAGCCTATACCGGGCCTTTATGTTACCTCATCCAGTCCTCAGGGCAGTTCTGAGCTAGGAACTATTTTAGGAAAATACTCTCATTATTGTTCTCCACCAGTGAAGAAATTGAGGTTCAGATTAGGGAAATAGCTTGCCCAGCTATACAGATGCCTAATCTCTAGAATGAAAAGGTGAATATTTTTCAGTGTGGGTCAGGTATTAACCTTTAAGAAACTGACTTTGAGAGCAGGGTGGTGGTGGCACACCCCTTTAATCCCAGAGAGGCAGAGAGGCAGAGGCAGGTAGATCTCTGAGTTTGAGGCCAACCTGGTCTATAGAGTGAGTTCCAGGACAGACAGGGTTGCGTGCGCGTGTGCGCGCGCGTGCACGCGCGCACACACACACACACACACACACACACACACACACACACACACACACACACACACAGAGAGAGAGAGACAAACTTTGAAAAGGCCTGCCTTGTTTTTTAAGGAACCTAGAAGAGACAGGAAATGGGCTTACTGAGGAGGGGTTGATGGTACTATTCTCTTGGACAGACTTCAGAGAGGCTCAGAGTTCTAGGCCGGGGTCCTAAGACCTTTGTAGAGCTCCCCAGGGTCAGAGGAGGCAGTCTAGAGAGCAGGCTGGGATGGAGTTGGGAGGGGCAAGGCTTTGGTGGGAGAGGAAGTGGCTTTGGGAGGTTATGGTTCCTTGCCAGCTGTAAGCAGAGTTCTTGTAGAGAAATGTTAAAAGGCAGCCAATCCCCTTTCAGGTGAGCTTTGCTCTCTAGGAGCCTCAGAGTCCCATGAGCTGTGTTCTGCAGACTTTACCTGCTCTTCACAATCCAGGTGGCTTCATGCACCAGGGGAAGAGCATGGCAGAGGCGGGTGGGACACCTGACAAGACCAAGAGAAGCCCTATGTGGGGTAGTGTGAGAGCCCACCATCCACTGTGCTGTCCATCCTGCTCTCTAGTATGGTGAACTCCTCATGCTGGCAGCCGGCACAGGCCTGGCCCCTATGGTGCCTATCTTGCAAAGCATCACAGACAACGAAGACGATGAGACCTTTGTCACCATGGTCGGCTGCTTCAAGACCTTCGAGGACATCTACCTGAAGACCTTCCTCCAGGAACAGGCCAGGTTCTGGAACGTGCGAACGTTCTTTGTCCTCAGTCAGGTGAGCCCAGGGTGGGGACCTCTCCCTTAACACGCTGCATTCCCTTTGTGCTCTCCTGAGGACTGGCTGTAGCCTCTATGTCCTGTGCTATATTAATAATCTCAGGTGCTCTGTGTGGAATGTAGACATCACCAAGACCATCAGACAGAGGAGGAAGCAGGCTTACCAAGGTGCTGGGCCAAGAAGGAGCCAGTGCTGGGCCCGTATCCTTCACACTCCTGAGCTCCAGTTTGTAGCTGCCACCCTCAGCTGTGTCCCACCCGTCCCCTGGGGTCACTTGTGTGGAGTCAAAGCAGCAGCAGTCCTGTTCACATCTTTGTGACTAAGAATGTGGGCTCACATACTCATCATGGTGCTTAGCATGAGGCCAGGCCCAGAGCCAGGCTCCATCGAGACTGTCTGAGCAGTGCTTTAGTAAGGTCCCTGCCACCTCCACTGCTCCTCCACACAGCTGTGGAACAGCCACTGTCAGACTCAGTGAACTGTAAGTTCTCTAGCTCGAAGCCACCCCATGTCCTGCTCTCTGTGTCCCCATCGCCCCAACTCTCGCCATAGCATGGCGTATCTCAGGCCGGGACTTTCTAGAGGTTCTAATCTCACTGCTTCCTGTACTCCCTAGGTCGGGGTTCCTTGCTGCCCCTTCCCCATTTCCTTTTGCTTGAGGGTCAGCTTTATATATTGCAGATACCCCCTCCTCAACTACCTTTTTGGGAAAATTCCCGACAGCTTATTATGATCCTCAACCATATTGCTGGGGTCAGGAAACTGGATTGCTGTCCCCTCCAGAGCTTTGTAGATTCAGAGTCTACAGACCTGGCCACAGGTGGAAAGCTCTTTGAGATGCACATGGGAGGGAGGGTTTGTTTAGTGAACATTAACAGCAGCAGGAAGTGCCCAAGGCAGGGCACAAAACATAAGGCTGGTGTGCAGTAGAGGGGATGAGGGAAGGCCACATACCCTACCCCTACCGAAGCCTGGGCCAGGAAGGGAACAGGGCACAGGCACCTGGCAGACTCACCTTCCCTGGCTGCTGCCTAGCCCTCTTTCCCTCTGTCCTCAACCACATGAGAGATGCCAGGGCCACAAATGAAGGTGAGATACTCCCTGCCTTAGGGGCACTCACATGTCTACAGGGACAGCTGGTTGTGGCTGTCTGTCTTAGTTGCCTTCTATTGCTGATAAAGACCATGACCTGAAGCAGCTTGGGAAAGAAAGGGATTGCGTCAAGCCTTCATCTGTAGTCCATCTGGAATGGAAGTCGTGACAGAAATTCAAACCTAAACACAGGAAGCAAAGCAGAGTCCATGAGGGAATGCTTCTTCCTGGCTTGTCCAGCTTACTTCCTTACAATAGCCCAGGGCTGCAGCTCAGGGATGGCACCACCACAGTGAGCTGGACCCTTCCACAGCAGTTATCAGTTAAG
>CM052702.1:99980731-100000492 GCA_028551405.1 Uromys caudimaculatus
GAGGGAGAGAGAGAGAGAGAATGAGAGGGAGAAGGGGAGGAGGGGAGGGAGGGAGGGAGGGTAGGAGAGAGAGAGAGATGAGAGGGAGAAAGGGAGGAGGGGAGGGAGGGAGGTGTGGGGGGAGAGAGAGAGGAGAGAGAGGGAGAAGGGGAGGGGGAGAGGGAGGGAGGGATGGGGAGGAGAGAGAGTTAGAGTTCAGAGCACTTCAGTCCCCACTCCGGTCTCATGAGGTTTGTACTGCCATCCTGTCTCTTTCACAGATGTGGAACCTGAGGTAACAAGGTAACAGCAACAGAGAGCTGGGTACCATCCCAGCTAATCCTGCACAGAGGCCACTGGGATAGTACACATACATGCTGGCCAGCATGGGGGCAAGTGGGGTCAGGAATGCCACACGAAAGAGGTGGCATTTGAGCCTGGGCTGGGAAGTTATGTGAAAGCTCACTTCTGGGTGATGCTGAAGGCTGGGCAGAATGGGCGGACTGGCATGACAGCAGGAGTGAGGGTGACTATGGTGGCTCTACTCACCCACATGCGCTTGACGCAGGGTGCCCTTTCCCTGCCTGAGGCTGGCAACACTCTTTTCACTTCCTGCCAGCTTGTCCATTGTCCTGCACTGCCTTGTTCCTAGCCCTTTGCAGCTTCCACTGTTCTCAGGACTTCCCAAGCCCAGCGGCCCGATAACCTTGACCGCTCATCTCTTGGCCTTCCCTCCCTAGTCCTGTGTCCTGGTGTCACTGGCAAGCCTGCAGGCACAACTGTGCAGTGCTTTTCTGGTGCTAGCCTTTGTTCCTGATGTCCCCTTCCAGGTGTGCTATTTCCCCTCCCTTTCCCACTACCTACTCACCCTTCCATGATCTGCTGATGGTGAAGTCCATCCTGCAGGTTCAGAGCCCTGGGTGCTGCTAGTGCTCCTGCTGTCACAGCACCTACCTACCTGTCATTGTTTAAGGGTGCTGCCTCAGTGAGGAGTAACCAGACTCAATGCATCTTGGGGTGCACAATTCGGGTAGGGCCAGTGGAACCAAGGAGTTGGGGAGAACTGGAAGTGGGAAGGAGAGATGGGCCAGTGAGGTCTGCTGGCTCTACCCTGGAGGTTCCACTAGATAGGAAGAGTGTTTGGGGGAGTGCAGGAAGATCCAGGTCACGAGAGCGCTCCTTAACAGCACCAGGGGACCTGGAAGTCATCCAGATTCCTTGAAGTGAGGCTACAAGGCCTGAAAGCACATGGGACACGTGCCTTCAGCTCCTTGGCCTTCCCAGGGCTGTGTTCTTACTCTGGCTGGCAGGACCATGGCTCTCCATAGTCTAGGTCTTCATCTCATATCTCAGAGACTTGGAACTCAGCATGGTCGTGGCAGTGGAGTTAGGAGCTTCATTTGGTGAAGGATTTGTCCCATGTCCTGTAGTGGCAGGAAAGAGCTGGCTGGCTGAGCACCGAGAACCCCCAGGAGTCATCGCTGCCCTCTCTTGTCTTCCCAGGAGGTCTCCCCAGAACAGCTTCCCTGGAGCTATCGTGACAAGACCCACTTTGGTCACCTGGGCCAGGAGCTGGTTGGTGAACTGGTGGCTGGCTGCCGGAGAAAGCCATTTACATTAGTGTGTGGCTCACCTGCGTTTACTGAGGACATGGCTAGGTGTTTGCTGTCTGCTGGCCTGACTGAGGACTCCTATTTCCTCTTCTAGCCCTGGCCTTGGACATTAATCAGGGGTACAGAGAGGAGCCCAGACCAGGGTCAGAAGACACAGAGTCCAGGCCTGGCCCTGCTGCTGACTTGCCCAGAGACCTCAGGCAAATGTCATCACCCTTGCAACTTCCTTTCCTGTCTGCTGCATCCTGCTGTGTGGAGGGAGGCCAGCAGTTAGCCTGGGAGTCAGGGAAGGCTGCTCCAAGGGAGCCAAGCAAATGGAGTCCTGCTGAGCTCAGATGGTGGGAGTTGGATAGGACAAGGGGTGAGGAGCCTCTTGTCCTCCCAGAGGGCCCATCAGTGCTAAGAAAATGACTCAGGGAAAAGCTCAGAGCTCTTGGGAGGACCTTAACTTCTGTGCTTCCTGTGGGGTGAACCTGACTTGCTGAAGGCCTTGGGTCTATGACCTGACCATGTTCTCAGATCAAGACACTGCCCTGGATCATCTCTGTATCCGTGACAAGTCTTTCCTGCGTGATCAGCTTCACGCTCATTTTCTTTCCTGGCTCAGGAGGCCAGCTCAGAGTCCTTTCCCCACAAAAGAAGAGGAACAGAGGCAAATGCCCCTCCCTTCTGCAGACAGCCACATAGCCCGTGCCTTCAGCTCTCGGTGCCCTGGTGACGGTTGCTATGGAGCTCTAAAGATAGAGCAGGAGTCAGGAGACCTGGGTCCCTCTCCCAGCTCTGCCCACTGAGTGGCTGCTGATTCAGGTCCACCCAGCCCCCACCTCCACCTCCTCTACCCTGCATGGGGCATGCCCTCTCCAGGGAACTCACTGCCCCTGGGCATCACGTTGACTTAATGAATTCTGCTTTCCACAGCCTGGGCCCCAGCGTGCTGCGCCAGCACAGGCTAGATACAGGCAGTCCCAGACTTCTAATGCTCAGCAGTAGAATGTTAGAAGCTGAGAGCCAAGAACCTTCAGGATCAGGCATTTATTTATAACTATGGAGTTGCAATCTCCCCCCACCCCGAGCAGAGCTCCGATGACAGAAAACCCTGTCCAGCAGACTCAGTGTACAAATGGGTAAACCAAGGCATGAGTGACTCGGCCAAGGTCAATGCCAGAGACAACCCTGCAAGTCTCCAATCCCCCCCCCCCCCCATGAAACCTTGCCTGGATGGCAGCAGTAAAGGTGACTGGAGGGATCCCCGGGTCCCCTTCAATCACAGCAGGTCTGTTTTTACTTCACCTTCATGGTGGGCATGGAGGAGTTTTTGTCAAAAGGGACTTTTCTATCACACCCTGAAAAATCACAACAGAGAAATCCCTGTTGGCTGCACAGCCACTGTGAACAACTGGGTAATGGGAAGCTTGCATGCTGTGCCTCAGGGGCATGGGGCCTCTGCCTTGGCTTTACAGGCCATTAAGGTGTAACTTCTCAGAACCAAGTGTCGTGGGCAAATTAAAGCTGCATGAACATTGGTCGACACTCTATTTTGTTTGGCCCAGGCCCTCAACCTCAGGGTTGTTTTTCTTTTGAGTCTCAGGCCTAGATAGGGTCCATGGGCTCTCCTTGCCCATGTGACCTGTGACTTGGGGTAAGGCACATGTCATCTATCCGGGCCTCTCAGAACTTCATCAGTGTGCCTCGGTGGGTCTTACTGGTTGTCCTCATGATGCTCCTGGGGACTAAGAGCCCAACTGTCCGAGGAAATAGCAGCAGCCTTTCTACTGGAGAGCTCAGGCCAAGGCGCAGGTTGGCTACCCTCGCTCTGAAAGGGGTGAATATTATAGAAATGGGGTTCACAGTACTAAGAGAGAGGTGAGCAGGGCTTGGACCTGTAGGAAAGACAGGGATACTCCCCAGCCCCAAAGATAGGAGCTTCAAAAGCAATGCTCTTGTTCATTCCTGGGAGGATCAGGGAGGCCCCACTTAAGGGGAGGAGCCTAGGGCAGTTCCCACATGCCTCTCTGTACCATTTTAGATATTTGATGCCTAGACAGTAGATTAGGCCACTCGGAGGCAACTGACATCCCCTGTCCTGGGTGGGTTGCCTTCCTCTTCACCTCCCTCAGTGTAGAATCTGGGCAGCCTGACTACTAGTGGGATTAGTTATCCTGAATATTGGCAAGGGCACAAATGTGTCTGTAATGCCAAGATGCCAGACTCCTGTCACCTGGGTACTGGAGAGCTCACGGATAGTGTTTGCTGTGCCTGGCAAGGTATAGGTGAGCGTAAAATAGGACTGACTGGAATTTATGAGGTCGTCTCACTTGGTGGGTGGGTCCTATCAGCTGGCTCGTGACAATGTCCGGCTCTCTGCAGGCTGTGGGGAGGATAGAGTGCCTCCTGGGCACGGCCATTGTGTGATAGTGCAATGGCAGAAGAGACACTCAGAACCTGAACATGATCTGAAGGCCTCAGAAGACCAAGAAAGAACTCATTTCTCTGTGAGCGAGACAGATTAGCACCCCAAGTTATTCTGCCACTGCCCCTCTGTTCAGTATGGAAGCATAGCCAGAGCCTGCGTGGCCTTGCCCAGCCACCATATCCCAACACACAAGGTGCTCAGCACCTCTGAAGGTCAACTACTTGAGACAGCAGAACTGTGGAGTGCTTTACAGGTGGCAGGACTCTTCGTCTGTATTTACCCCAGGTTAGAGATTAAGCCTCTGAGTCGCCAAGATCATGTAAGGGGGCACAAGTTCCAGCACGTGTTAATTGTTTTAACAGCTACATGACCGTGAGCACACCCGGAGGTCCATGTAAAGATGTCTGTTTCTGTATGGCGTGAGACAGCCAAGGCTAAAATCTATGAAAAAGCAGAATGAGAAATAAGCAGTTCTCTTTTGTTTGTTCTTCTCTTTGTTTCAGTGCTAGGGACTGATTCTAGAGCCTCATTGATGCTAAGTTAAAGACATGCTCCCCCCACACCTAGTTCCAGTGGAGATCCCAGTGGGGTATCAGTCTGTAGTTAAAACAGTGGATCAGGTCTCCTTGTACCAGCATAGAGTAAATGTTTTTAAAAGTCCTAATGGAATAAGTGCACACAGTAACAGGACAAGTACAGAGCTAGCAAGATCGCTGTGCAGCTAACAGTGCTTGCCCTCAAGCCAAACAAGCTGAGTTTGAACCCTGGCACCCACATGGTGAAGGGAGAGTCAACTCCCACAGACTGTCCTCTAGTGTGTGCACACATGGACCGATAAAAGCAAGAAGATTTGGGGTTTGGGACACTACTTGGGAATTATAAAACTCCAAAATAATATTTTTTGTTGAGATAGCCCAGCTGCAAGCGCAGAGCTGACTCACTGAGATAGATGGACTGGAGTGGGCCAGGGCATGGGTGGGGGCAACTGCCAGCCAGAGCTGCTCTTGTATTGTGTTATAGAAAAGATTTGCAAAGAGCTTCTGGCAAATCCAGGTTCCCTGGTAGCTGCTTTGTTATTTTCTTTTCCCCACCTGTGTTTAAGATTGCAGACCAGTGCCTACTGTACCCAGCCAGGCACACACAGATAACCCCAGCACTTGGAAGGAGGAGACAGGAGGATCAGATCAAGATCATTCCTGGCTACATAGGAAGTTTGGGGGTAGCTTGGAGTACCTGGGAGGGTGTCTGAAAAACAGCAAAACAAAATGATCCTAGGTAGCCAGTCCATATACGCAGAAACTAGGGGCTTCAAGTGCTCATGAGCTCTCCCACCTCCTGATAGAATTGTCCCTTCATGCCTCCACGCTCTTCAGTAATTCACTGAAGTGTCTCTGTGAGCTGCTGTGCCCCAGGCCTTCTAGGTGTGGAAGACAGCTGGTAGGGGGCCTCGTTCTTCCTCTTTTCCACATGAACTCAAATCAAAATGACTTGGCAAACCCCTTCGTGGTACACTCTTTTTTTCCTTCTTTTTAGCCAACTTTAAAATGAAACAGACCTTGGTTCAAATCTCTTCCTGACTGTGACCCACAGCAAGTAACTTAGCCCCTGTGAAGCTCAGTTTGCTCATCTCTACAATGGGCATGTAACTGCCTCAGGTCATTCATCCTAGTGAGGTTTGCACAGCTTGAGATGGGTGCCCCCAGCCTGTATTAGGTTTTCACCACTGAGAGAACTATCCCAGAGAAATGGAGGAACGAATTAAGAATTTCAGCCCATGGTCAGCTGACTCCACTGCTTGAGGTCTAAGGCTAGGCACAGCATCAGCAGCTGGTGAGAGAGAGGAGAGCTTTCTACCTCTTAGCAGCTAGGGAACAGTGGAGAGACAGGAAGGGGTCAGAACAAGATGTACCCCCCCCAGAGACACCCCAACACCCCTGCACCCTCAGTGACCTACTTTCTCCAACTAGGTACTGCTAAAGTGTCTAGCACCTTCCAAAATAGCACCACACATGGGGATCAGACCTTCAACATATGGGGACATTTCATATTCAAAGCATAACAGGGCCAGTCTACCCCCCCCCCCCACCTTTTCCTCTCCCTGGTGCTCGACTCGTGGTGACCTCTGCGGACTGCATTTCTTCCCAAACATCACTGTCAATAATCCTCTGCACTCCCAGAATGATGACGCACTCCCATACCTTCAGCTACACAGATGCTGAGGTGAGAGGATCTCGAGAGTCCAGTGTTCAAGACCAGCCTGAGCAACATGGCAAGACTCTCTGGAATTTTCAGAAAACAAAAAAACCCATACCACCACCATCTTAATTTTTTTCCCATGCTTTGGAGGATTTTGACCCCAAATTGCAAGTATTGAGTTATGATTACTTATCTCCCACGTTTTTATTAACAATGTAGAGAACTGTCACTCAAAGTTACTAATCTGCACATCCCACTAGGGACTGACACGATACTGGCCAGAGGCAGAGGACCTCTGTAGTATGTGTCGTCTTCAGACCCTGCATCTTACTCCTTCAGTTGGTGTGAACTGTGAAAGCTGCTGGCCTTGCCCAGGTGAACACTGTTCTCATAACTGGTACCGACTGGCAGGCTGGGAACTGAATTTCTTTGTCATACCTTAGTATGGAGCTCTCAGAGGGTCCCAGGACCCCCACCCCGAAGAGCTCACTCTAAATAGATGGCATGCACCAGTACCACACAGGAGAGTGTAGGGTTCACATACAGGGAGGTGGCAAACCTGTCTGCATACAGGTCCTACAGACCCTGCCTGGAGGCCACCACATCACCATGCCCGCTGTTCCCAGTGATGGAACACACTAGCCTATATGGGGTGGGGTGACAGTCTTGACCAGATCCTAGATCTTAGCACTCAGAATGGTGGCCAGGTGGGATGGTAGGCCACACCAGTCAGCTTGGAGGGCAGGTGGATTAGGCCCTCCACCGGCGTTCAGGGGAACTTCACCTCTAGTCTGGCTGACCACAGGGGCACCTGAAAGAAGAGGGAGAGGGGCAGGTTGTTTGCTGCAAACAAAACTTTGTCCCAGTAAGTTAGCCGTAGACTCTGAACTGGAACACATGATTTGAACACAGGGCAGGAAAATGAACACAAAAGCTACCCTAGAAGGCGTACTGTGTTGACCTGTGGCTCTGACCCCTTCCCCTCACCATGCCCCAGCCCCTGGCTCTTATCTGCTCCTGGATGATGCTGGCAGGCCAGCCATGGTTCCCCTGGGGCTGTGTCCTTAAAGATGTCGAATTCTGAAAAAGGAAAACACATCAAAGTGGACCACACCCACTGAAGGCCCACTATGGGCACTGGATTTTATTTATAATTAGATCTCTCTCTCTCTCTCTTTCTCTCCTTCTCCCTCTCTCTCCCTCCCTCTCTCCTTCCTTCCTTCCTTCCTTCCTTCCTTCCTTCCTTCCTTCCTTCCTTCCTTCCTTCCTTCCTTCCTTCCTTCCTTCCTTCCTTCCTTCCTTCCTTCCATTAATATAGGGTCTCACTATGTAGCCCTGACTGGCCTGAACATGCTGCATAAACCAGGCTATCCCCACACTCACAGATCTGCCTGTTTCTGCCTCCCAAGTTCAGTGTTTATCAGGCCTGGCTGAATATTAGGTTTTAAAATGATATTATGAGCTAGGCATGGTGGCATGTGTTTTAATCCCAGCCCTGGGGGAGGCTGCAGCACATGGATCTCTGAGTCTGAGGTCAGCCTGGTTTACATAGAGTTTGAGACCAGTCGGGGCGACATAGTGAGATCCTGTCTCATAAAAACAAAGCAGAGGATAGAAAGATAGCTCACTGGTTAAAACTCTTATGCTCACAGAGGACCTCAGTTTGATTTCCAGCACTTACGTGGTGGTTCACAATTCTCTATAATTTCAGTCCCAGGGGATCCAACCCCCTCTCCTGACCTCCCAGGGTGCCAGGCACTCATGATGGACAGACAGACATGCAGGCAAAATACCCACACACATAAAATAAATCTTTAATAAAATAAAATACAATAAAATGACATTGTTTGGGGCTGCCTCTGCCCTAAAGCCAAATGAGCAAGGATTTTGAAGGTAACCTGGGTACATAGACAGTAAAGGGTGATGTGGATGACAGGATCCCTCTGATCTCACCCAGAACTCATGCCAAGTAGCTGCGGATGTGCTGCAGAACTGTCCCACTAAAGGACAAGGAAGCTGAGGCCTTTGCCCACCAGCCACCCCCTCACTTGCTGGAAGAGGGCAGAGACTCCTGGTACGTCTAGTCTCCCTGGGTGGGCTCAGTGTTGGAAGAACAAAGAAGCCTATGGATGGAGACTCTGGAAGGCAGATGTGTACACAGAAACCCTGCAGGTGCCTTTGGTGGACAGGGGTGCACACAGTGCCTTGGGTGCCCACTGACCATCTTGTTTAAGGCTTACTGTTGCTAGAGAACATGAGAGTCTGTTTGACTGTCACCTAGCTGTCTCCTGGGGCAGCAACAGCTGCTCTTCAGCACATGGGCAAGGCCTGGTGTTCTGCCCAGGGCCCAGCAGACACTCAGTGAGCCTGGGGTTCTTCCCCCTCCGTACCCTCTGGGCCTCAGTTTCCACAGCCAGAAAATGGGGCTGCATTTGCTCCCTACAGCTCCCTGCACCCACACTGCTGCTCCTCTGCCAGAGCTCTGGCCACTGGCCTCGAGCTCTCTCGTGAGCCTGTGTACAGCCCGGAGGCTAAGAGCTGCTGCCTCTGTCTCTGGACTTGCAAGAGGTCATCTGGCTCCCTTTCTTGATAGAATACTTGCCAAAGGCGCACTGCTGCCCTGGTGGGCATGATGAGGGCCTGACAGAAGGAGTACTCAGGGAGGGGGTTGGTACAGCTCATTACCCTGAGTCTACACCCCAGTTCAGACCTCTTGTCCACAGACGACTTTCATGGGCAGAGTAAGTACTGTGGTGAAAACAAAGGCACAGGGCTTCAAAGATGGCTTGATGGGACAGGAGCTTGATGTACACCCATGAGATTGGATCCTCAGCACCTTTGTAGGAAGCTAGGCATGACTGAGTGATCGCCTGTGACCCCAGCACTTGGTAGAGAGTGGAGCTGAGAGGATCAGTTGGCTTAACGGTGACTAGCCTAGCTGCAGGGTCACACACATGCAGCACACACAAACCAAAAAGTAAGGGTGGCGGGGGCTGTCCTTTTCTTATTCCTGGTACGAGGTCTTACAGTGTCTGTTCTGGCCTTAAGCTCATGATTTTCCTGCCTCAGCCTCCCAGGTAAAGGGATTGAGGTGTGTGCCATCACACCAGGCTTAGAACAGACCTTTGAGCAGACCTGTGGTAGACCCAGACTTCAGCTCTGCCGTGGAGCGACTATAGGATCCCCGGCAAACCACTCTGCCGCTCCGAGCATCATTCCCACAACTGAAAATGAGCCATTTCAGTGCCTCTGCCAGCAGCTGTTTGTTGGGCATCTGGTCTGCACTCCATACATGAAGTGTGGCAGTGAACATAGTACAAATCTTTGCTCTCCTGGTGTCTCTGTGCTGGTGGGAGGACAGGCAATAACCAGGAGTGACAGCCAGGACAGCACTGCTCCAAGGGTCTGTGGCAACACTGGGGATGCTAACACCTCCTCCTGTAAGGCAGTGGGGTACTGTGAATATAGCATGAAACATTGGGTCTAGCACACAGTAGGTGCTCAATAAATGCTTGTGGAAGAAATGAAATTGAAGAAGAAGAAGAAGAAGAAGAAGAAGAAGAAGAAGAAGAAGAAGAAGAAGAAGAAGAAGAAGAAGAAGAAGAAGAAATAATTCTCCTGAACCCAATCCAACCACCAACACTAAATGGAAACTGGTAATTCTCTTGAAAGGTTGTTATGAAAAACTGAACTTCGGGGGCTGGAGGGATGTCTCAGTGATTAAGAGTGCTGGCGGCTCTTCCAGAGGTCCTGAGTTCAATTCCTAGCACCCACATGGAGGCTCACAACCACTGTAACTGTAGTCCTGTGGGATCCAATGCCCTCTTCTGGTATGCAAATGTACATACAGACAAAACACCCACATACAATAAAGTACAAAAACAAAAACAAAAAAACCGCAAAAAACAAAAAAACCAGAACTCGGGACTTAACACATGCTAGGCATTTCTACTAACGAGTTATACCTCCCCTGTCCCCCTGCCCCATGAGTACTTTGTAAAAACAATTAGATTTTGAGGTAAAAATTTTCAAATATGCTCAAGCTGGCCTCAAACTTGGAATCCTCCTGCCTCAGTCTCTCCAGACAACTGTTGTCATACCTGGCTAAATTTTAAATTCCATTTAAATTAGTGGGTGTTTAAGTAGAGCTTACCCCATGGTGTGAGATCTTCTCCTAAGCCCTTTGCAAACCCTAGCTCCCTTTTCTAACTTTATAGAGGAGGAAACTGAGGCACAGTGGAGGAATTGAGCCCTGCCTGAGCCTCCATATGAATGCTCTGTCAGCTGGGAATGGCTTAACAGCGGCTTCACTGTAGAGTGGGGGAGTCTAAGATGGGAAGCCACTTCAAGGCTGGTGTGCGAGTCTCCCTGCTGCGCGGACTTCTGGATGTGAGAGAGTGACTGAGGAACAGAGTGGTGAGGAGCATGGAGACGCTGAAAACAGGAGGGTCCAGAGGGTAAGGGGAGGTCCCAGTCCCACGCTGCCTCTCCTTATGTAACTGAACTGCTTCTACTCTACCTTGGCTCTTTAGAAGCCCCAGCTTGGCCAAAGAAGCAGGACTAATGGGCCCTCAAAGAAGGAAGAGCAGAGAAGCTGGATCAGCTGAAGGCCTCCTGTGTGTCTCCTCAACCCTGCTTCCTGGCCCTGGAAATAAGCCATCAGGACCCTTCTGCCAAGCTTCCCTTTGACCCACCTGGAGGTCTCCTCCCCAGCCCTGCCTTAAGTCCTTTATCTCCTACTCATGTGGTGTGATCCCGGACATCTCTAGCTTGGAATGTGATGGGGGCTCCCACTACTTATCAGAGTCAGGGGTGAGAGTAACCGAAACAGTCTATGCTGGTGAAATGTCCTGCTCTGGACAAGGTGGCTCTGCTCATCGCTCCCATGCTGTAACCACACAGATGCCTGCCCATGTGTGGCTCTTTACAGAGTCACTTCACCCGCATGAGCAGGCATTTAGTCTTCACAGCCCAGCGCACTGGAGTATAATTAGGAACCCCACTTCATTCCTGTAAAAACTCAGGCTTTGTAGGGGAAGGACTTGCTCAAGTTCCCACAGTGCATCAGAGGCAAAGCCCAATCACTGCCTTGGCAGCGAACCTTGGGAAATATAGGACCCCACCGCTGTTGGGGATTAACAGCTCTTTCTGACGAACCCCCCCCCCCCAAGCTCTTGACTTGTCCCAGGACAGTGGGTAACCACTCTGCTTAGCCCAGCTGTGGTGGGAACAGGCCTTTGGGAAGTTGGGACTCAATTTTCTCACCTGTGGCACATTGATAGTTCCTTTTCCTACAGGGCCGAGAGCTGTGGTGGGGCCGTAAATGGCCGTGATTCCAACACCCTCTTCATTTCCTTCCCATGGGTCCTGGATCTATAAGCTGAGGTCACAAAATATACGCTCTTGTCCAAGGGCTCTTGGGAAACCTTGTCTTTTTCCTGCCTGGACTTTACAGATGTCATTTGCAGTGTGTGGCTTTCACACCTCAGCCTGTGGGAAAGGGACAGGGTGGAACGATTGTGAAATAAAAACAGAAACTCTGGGGTAGTTTCCTGGGCCTGGGGTTGGGGTGTGGCTCCCAAGAATGTGAGGGCCCAGCAACTCCTTGGATCACTGTCCGTCAACTGGGGCTCCACCCTAGTCACCACCAGCCCCGGCTCCGAAGAACCCACCTTCCCACCCCCTCTCTGCTTTGTCTTGAACCCCCCACTCTTCTGTATGCCCCTCCTCTATCATGTGGGAACACAGCTCTGTGCAGGTCCCAAGGCTTCCTACCAGGCGCCAACGGAAATTTGAGGTAAGGAGCTGCTACCCCTTCCTGTTCTTGATCTCTGCACTCATGGCAAACGTCCTGAGATTTCTGGGGTCCCCGTTAAGGGAGTGATTGGCTCCTGGGATCCCAACCCGAGTCTCCAGGGTGGATAGGCCTCTCTGTCTCTGCTTTCTGTCCCCAGGCCTCTGAGGGATAGGGAGGCAGATGCCCCACGGCTTTCCCCTGAGCACCGTCCCTGCACTCAGCGATCAGTGACGGATACAGACATGAAGCTAAAACTAGAGAGTAGCTTAGCTATACACGGAGATGCACACAGCCTTGGCAGTGAGCAGTGTGAACACCTGTCCTCACGGGGATGTGAACGAGCTACAGGTGTGCACACCTGGAGGAAAACAGAGCTTCGCGGCAGCAGGTGCTGTGTGCCAAGACAAAAGGTGAATGCGCGCAGAAAAGCATATGGATCCCAGCACATGGAAAAGCACACGGTCCCCTGGGGTTACCATGCACATGCACCGTAACATTTGCACAGAGACTGATGGACATGTAATGTACCCATGTAACCAGAGGGTGAAGTACATACACTGACATCTGGGTCCATGCAGATCTAGATATAAATCCTTCAACATGTAGGGAACAGACGTCTGCACAGCGACAGCACGGTGTGCTCCATGTATGTGCACAGGGGTGAACATGTGTGGAAAGAAGCAGATAGGAATGCCTAGGTACACGCAGTCCCAGAAGGGCATAGTCACACTCTGTAAATCCTACCACCCAGAGATTGGTGCCCTTAGTGTCTGGGACATCGACAGACATCAAAGTGCGCTCCTGTACAGAAAAAGAAACATGACATGTACCCGGTGATAGAAACACGACCCAGGGCACTCGCTCCCTCCCTAGACGGCATACTCACAACTGCGTGGAGCTCACCCCTCCCCCAGAGATGGTCATTTGGTCTTGTAGCCCCTGGTGCTGCAGAGCCGGTCAGGACAGGGTGGCCACCTTACACCAAGATAACCCTGGAAGTTTGAAAGCAGGTCTCCAAGTATCAGCCTACGTTGGTACACAGGGGCACTGATGGACACCTAGTCCCCCATTTGACAGTCTTGTGGGCAGCTTGGGCACACCTTAACGACCAGGCAGGTGGCAGCCTTTGTTCATTCTCTACTGCCTCCCCTGGGATCAGTAGAGAAGCTCTGGCCACATACTGATTGGAGGCAAGAGGCAGTCAGGCAGCAAGAGGCCCCACCCAGAGGTGACTCCAAGGAGAGAGGGGTTGTAAGGAAACAGGAAGACCGGAGGTCTGTACATCACTCAGAGTTTACATGCATGGGCTATATACAGAAGGGAGACTGCTCCGAGGACACCAGAGGAGGCTTTAAAGCTTCCCCCATTCTGTCCTATGGTGCATAGTCCTCAATTCACAAGTGTGGAAGGGCCAAGATCACACAGCTAATAACTCCCACATGGTCCTACTTCTAGATATTCCGGGCTTAACCACTACACTGGACCATCCTACCTCGGGGACGGGGGGAGGTCTGGGGTGAAGCTGGTTGTGGGAAAGAATGTTTGTATGTTTGTGTCCCCAACCCATGTATGCTAAGCTCCTAGCACACAATTGCAGTGGGGATGCTAGTCTTTGGGAAGTGATTAGTCTTTTGGAGATTAGTGATCTTATAAAGAGACCACCCTCACTCCCACCCACCCCAGCACCCCACCCCCTACTCCAGGAGCTCCTTACCTCTCTCACCACTGGGAGGACTCAGCCAGTTTCCAGCTTTACCTTGGTCTTAGACTCCTATCCTTCAGAACACTGAGGAATAAGCATTCATTGTTTATGGGCTGACCAGCCTGTGGTATTTTATTACAGCTGAATAGAAGAGCAAGGTTCACAGCACAGCCTTTGACCCAGGCAAACACGGGCCCAGAGGGAAAAGGACACTTGCTGGCTGTGGGCCTCTGAACAGTTCAGGCCAGACATGTCTGCTGAGCATCTGGGATGTTTGAGATGAGGCACAGGCAAAGATGAATGTCTTAGTTGGGTTTCTGTTGCTGTGATAAACACCAGAACCCAAAGCATCTTGGGGAGGGAAGGGTTGATTCAGCTTACAGTTTACAGTCAGTCCATCAATGGAAGTCAGGGCAAGAGCCCAAGGCAGAGAGCTGGAGGCAGAAACTGAGGCTGAGGCCATGAAGCCTCTTTCTCGTCCTCTCCCATCCCACTCTGCAATCCTGGGATTGCTCCCCAAGCAGACCGCTCAGTCTAGGGTCTTCTTGTGGTAGAACTCACCCCAGGACCTTGACACAAGCATGGAGCTTTAGCTTGCTCCCCCGTCAACTACTGTGAAATTGTGCTAGCTGAGAGGCTAGCACATTGCCTACCCATCCATCATCCTGCCCGGCTTTCACTCATAAACTACTACTATTATTATTATTATCGACAGAGTTTCTCTGTGTAGCTCTGGCTGTCCTGGACCTCACTCCAGAGCACTCAGAGGTCCGCCTGCCGCTGTCTCATGAGTGCTGGGCTTTATAAAAAGCCTTCCTTCAGCCGGGCAGTGGTGGCGCACGCCTTTAATCCCAGCACTCGGGAGGCAGAGGCAGGTGGATTTCTGAGTTCGAGGCCAGCCTGGTCTACAGAGTGAGTTCCAGGACAGCCAGGACTACACAGAGAAACCCTGTCTTGAAAAACCAAAAAAAAAAAAAAAAAAAAAAAAAAAAGCCTTCCTTCTCAGCCTGCCCAGAACTTTCCTTTCCTTTCCATCCACCTCCGTGGATAAGCCAGTCTCTCTGGTCTGACCATTCCCAATGCCCTTTGCTGAACACCTTCCAGGTGGCCTCCTCTGCCAGCAGCCTAGTGCTCCTCTGGGACTGCCTGACAAAAGGACAGGCCAGAGGCAACATGTGCTCTGGCAGATGGACAGCTGGGTTCCTCTTGGGTAGATAAAAAGCATACTTGTTGTG
The DNA here is from genome assembly GCA_028551405.1 of Uromys caudimaculatus. Taxonomy (NCBI): domain Eukaryota; kingdom Metazoa; phylum Chordata; class Mammalia; order Rodentia; family Muridae; genus Uromys; species Uromys caudimaculatus. The sequence goes on from CM052702.1 coordinate 99,995,667, forward strand.
GTGTAGTGAGCCAGGCTGGTAAGACATCCGTTCCTGGTCTCATTTAATTCTACTGGAGAATAGCAGGCTGCAGCTACCTCTTTCTGTGGAGGAAGCTGGGCCTCAGAGAGAATGTCTCACTTTCACAGACCCCTCAGCCTGGTAGTAGGACAGCCAGGACTGACTTCAATCAATCAGAAACCACAGCCCAGGCTCTGCCCTTCCTGGGAAGGTGGGCATCTGTCCCATTTCTCCTCAGTACCCCCAGGCCTAGTACAGGCTCTGCACAAACAGAGCAATTAGAAATATGTGGTGGGGGGACTGGGGAGATACAGTAACGTGATTTTCACACTCACATTAAGGACTTGAGTTTGATCCTTGGCACCTCCCCCAAAAGAAAAACCTCAAGCATTTATTATTTCAGCACTGGGGAGGTAGAGGCAGCCAGATCCCTGGGCTCACGGGTGAGTTCTAGATTCAATTAAGAGACTCTTCAAAAATCAAGGTGGATGGTTTCTGGGGAACAGCACTCAAAGTTGGTCTCTGGTCTCCATGCATGCATGCATCTCTCTCTCTCCCTCCCTTCCTCCCTCTCTCCTTCCCTCCCTCCCTCTCTTCCCCACATCCCTCCCCGGGGTGAGGTGGGCTGACTCACAGGAAAAGATTCCTGGAGGGAAAAGCAGATCCCATTTCCTTCAGGACTCTTCTACAGTCCCAGCTCCTAGCACAGAGCCTGGGTGCAGTGCCCTGTAAATGAGCCTCGTGGACCAGTGAAGGCATGGTTACTGTTCTGGCCATACAGCAGGCTGCGGCCCACGTCTATCGCATTAGAAGACTCACAGCAGAAATGCTGTGCAGATGCTGCTGTTTTGGATGCATTTTCCTTGAAGAAGACTCCTGTCATCAGCTGTCCACAGCTCCTTCTCTGTCCCTCTGAGCTGAATTCTCACATTGGAAGGAAGCTTGTCCTATCTGTCCCGAGAACAGTCGGCTCCTTTTGGCTCCCTCTGGAGTGGAGGATGGAGAAAGACAGGTGTACACGCCTGCTGGGTGCTTCAGCATATTCTGAGCACTTACTGTATACGGTAGCACGTGCGATCTCATTTCTTTCCCAGTAGCCCCAGAGGCAGGGCTGCATGACTGTACCAGTTGGATCAGAAGGGCAAGAGGCACAGGATCACTGAAATGGCTTGTTCAGGATCCCCTGGCCAGTGGGAGGCTGAACTGGGATAGATCTGGGATCTGGGATTTGCTCCACTGTCTTCTTTCAGGCCCAACCTGCTCTCCTTCCTGATACAGGGTGGCCATTGCAATTCTCAGTACGTGTCAACCAGGTGACACCAGATCCGTCACCTCAGTGAGGAGTGGAGGAAGCACCTAGATCGACTTACTAATTCAAGGGCCCAATGAATTATTCACATCACCATTTACTTGGAGGCCCTTCCAGCCTCACCTCTCTCTCTTCTCAGACCCTTGGATTCGGACCCTTGAACTCAGCTTTGGTGTGGGGATCCCCTGGTGAGGAGATGCTAGCTGAGCTGGGGGCCTGCCTACTGCTGGCAGTGGTACTGCTGGACTCAGGTCCTGGGACCCAAGCCATGGAAGGTAGGTGATCCAGCAACTCACAACAGGGTGGAGGGTGCAGAGGAAGCAGGGGCTTAAGAAGCCTGAGCCAGAAAGTAGGAGCCGCTTTGGGACCTGGCTGAGTTGAGTGTGCACTTGCTCCTGAGACATGAAGGACAGTGTTCAGTGAGGCCTGCTGTGGGCTTCCCACACATAAGAGCATTTAATCTGCAGAACGAAATCCCAGGTGAGGGCTGGCCCGCTTCTCCAGATGAAGAAATTCAGGGCTCGAGGGCTTAGGTACAAGGCCACACGGTTGTGGCACATGAATGGAATAGCTCAGAGGTGTAGAAGGCCCGCCCACCGCGGGAAGGACCCTCTGTTCCGGGAGCCCGCTGTACCTCCCCTGCAGCCATTGGTGCCAGCTTCCTCACTGTGCCATTTGGTGCCTCTGGTGTGCTGGCTCCAATGTGTCTGTGTCCTTGCTGGGAACCACGAGATTCTCTTTCTAAGAATGCCTTGCCCTGCTATCCCTCTGCCTGGGAAAAAGTTCATCCTGGAGTTTCTTAGAAGGATTGTGTTTCTCTTTAAAATATTTTTCCAATTACATTTATTGTGTGTGTGTAGGGGGCGTGCCCACGTGGGCATGCTACATTCATGGAGGTCAGAGGGCACACTCTGGGAGCTGCTTCTCTCCTTCCACCATGTGGGGGGGGGGGGATTAAGTTCAGGTGGTCAGGCTCAGTGGTGAGAGAGCCTTTATCCACTGAGCCACCTAGCCAGAGTCCTTTTCTCTGCTCGCCCTTAAAGTTTAAGTCATATCACCTCCTCCGTGAAGTCCTCCCTATCGTCTGTTGGCCTCAGATGCTCCTTCCCCGGGCTCCCAGAGCTCCTCTGCCCCAGGCTGTGATCCTAAGACCTTTGTGTCATTCTGACTCTGCAGGTGCTTTCCGTGAAATCATTTCACAGTTCTGCAGCATGTGACCTTACTGAGGAATGAAAGGAGGGGCTCAACAAGCAGCTCTCTGTAGCCTGTCTTCCTCAGCTCAAGGGGCCAAGCAGGTAGAGATAGCTTACCAGTCACTCTATTGCTGGCAGAAATGGTTTGGGCACGTCGGGGTTTAGCCCATGCCTGGGTAGTGGGAGAAGGTTGTTATTTACTAATCTCCAAGTCTTGGGTGGCTTTGGCATGACCCTGAAGGTTAGTGTGCCTGACTGGATCTTCATAAGTAAGATTTTCACTTGTGCTGGTGCCCAGGGCCACCTAGGCCACAGGAGTTCCACTCTGATACTGTGTAGTCAGCGTGGGGAAGGACAAGAGTAGACACTGGAAGAAAGGTCCCCCTCCATCTTCTTGCCATAGGCTATGAACTAGACACCATTCCTGGCACCACCCTGCTCACACAGGGAGGAAATCATGTGACCTGGCCCCTGCATGGCCCTTGCACTACTTCTGTCTGCCTGGCAAGAACCAGGCTAGCACCAGGTGTGTGGCTGAGGTCCACAGAGGGTGAGTTACTCCCACCCCCATTGTCTTAGTCAGGGTTTTTATTCCTGCACAAACATCATGACCAAGATGCAAGTTGGGGAGGAAAGGGTTTATTGAGCTTACACTTCCATGCTGCTGTTCATCACAAAAGGAAGTCAGGACTGGAACTCAAGCAGGTCAAGGAGCAGGAGCTGATGCAGAGGCCATGGAGGGATGTAACTTACTGGCTTGCTTGCTTCTCCTGGCTTGCTCAGCCTGCTTTCTTATAGACCCCCAGACTACCAGCCCACAGATGGTACCACTCACAAGGGGCCCTCCCCCCTTGATCACTAATTGAGAAAATGCTTTACCTCTGGATCTCATGAGGCATTTTCTCAACTGAAACTCCTTTCTCTCAAGTTGACACACAAAACTAGCCAGTACACCCATCTTCACCAGTAAATGCAATCTTGCTTCCCACTCTGCTCATACCACCTCTTCTGTGGATCTTGGTGCTCCCCTAATACTGCTGTCCCCCTAACCCTACATGAGACAGATACAGCATACCACAAGTGTGGCTTTACCTGGCTTGCCTGGCTCCCCTCGGCCCCACCGCTCCTGTGAGCTTGCCTGGGAGGGAGGCTCAGTCCAAATCAGCACAGACCTGAGGTAGTGCTGTGTCTTTCTCACAGGGACTTTGTTCAAGTGTGCCGCCTCATCATTTATGTTGGAGTACTGGGACTGTATTTCACAGAAGTTACGTCATCCTTGGCCTGGCCCAACGGGACCTCACGGTGTTAGGAGCATTCTTGTGGCACATACCTTTAATCCTAGCACTTGGGAGGCAGAGGCAGGCAGATCTTTGAGTTCGAGGCCAGCCTGGTCTAGAGAGTGAGTTCTAGGTCAGCCAGACTACACAGAGAAACCCTGTCTGGGAAAAAATACACACACACACACACACACACACACACACTCAAAAAACCAAACCAAAAAAAAAAAAAAAAAGAGGAAAAAGAATGTTTCTGGGCCTGACAAGAAGGCTCAAGCACTAGCTGCTTTTCCAGGGAGCTTAGTTCTGTTCCCAATATCAGTGTGATCAGGAAGCTCACACTCTGGTTCCAGGGGATCCAGCACCCTGGCACCCATGGGCATCTACACTCATGCACATACTCTCATACAGACACACATGAACACATGCAATTTAAAACAAAAATAAACTGTGAAGGAGGAGGAGGAGGGGGAGGAGGAAGAAGAGGAAGAGGAGGAAGAGGGGAGGAGGAAGAAGAGGAAGAGGGGGAGGAGGAGGAGGAAGAGTAGGAAGAGGAGGAAGAGAAGGGGGAGGCTCCTTTGTGGGGCCAGTGAGACGGCTCAGCAAATAAGAGCATTTGCCTCAAGAGTCCGATGGCCTGACGTTGATCCCTAGAACCCACAGAAGGTTGTCCTGAGTCTCCACATGCATGCTAGACCATTTTCCCCACCTCTGTGATGCACACACATGTTCACATACATACTAATAAATACAATCTATATTTTAACGATTACTTAATTTTGTTTCATGTGTGTATTTTGTCTTCCTGCATGCCTGTGAACCTTTGTATGCCTGGTACCTGTGGAGGCCAGAAGAAGGCATCAGATGCCCTGGAACTGGAGTTACAGACGATTGTGAGCTGCCATGTGGGTGCTGGGAATTGAACTAAGGACCTCTGCAAAAGCAGGAAATGCTCTTAACCATGGAGCCATCTCTCCAGACTCACAATTTAATTTTTAAAAAATTTCTTTAAAGCGTGTTCTTTTATAAGCGGGGGGGGGGGGGGGG